>JAZKJV010009691.1:0-683269 GCA_037367405.1 Ottelia alismoides | reverse complement strand
TAATCAAATGAGGATAAAGCTCACGAGTTTCACCCAACACCCGAGTGAACCATTTCATGAAACCTGGGAAAGATTCACAGACTTAGTACAGAAATGCCCAGGACACGGGATAAGTAAAATGATGCTGGTCCAAAGTCTTGTGAGCGGGCTGAACCCTGAGACTCAAGGGTTGGTTAGTGCATCCCGCGGAGGAAGCTACATGGGGCGCCACGAGGACACAGTTTACAGGGTGTTTGAGAGACTTGCTAAATCTAGTCGTGCACAAACCACCAGCCGGGCTTACATAGCCGACTCCAAAAAGATGGTGAGTAATCTGACGACCGATCACAATGCTGACATGGGAATTATAGCTGATAAGCTAACTATGGTTGAGCAGATTTATAAAAAAGTGGATGAGATCCATAAATCATCTAATATGGAGAAATTAGCCAAATTGCCTAAACAAATGGAGGAATTGGCTGACAGGGTATCAAAGATTGCATCCCCCGCACCCATACACCAAATTCACTACATTCAAGGTCAAGGGGTAGGGCAACATAGCCATTGGGGTGGAGACCAAGTCTTGTCCTCTCAAACTGATGAAACCTCCGCTCAGACTGATTTTGAGGAACCTCCACAGGTCATGGAGATAAACGGAGTCTAGTACAATTTGGAACCAGTCAATCGCTCATGCCAAAACTCTATTCCAAACCCTCGTCCACCGCAAGCCCAGCCCACCTACCAGCCTCAACTACAGCAGAGGCAGCAATATCGCACGGGTTATCAGAACCCGCAACCTCAGCCACAGCAGAACCAACGCCAAAGCCAACAAGGGCAATATCAGCGACCTCAGGCCAGGCAGGGCCAAGGGTCCTCCTCCTCTTCTGCTATCTCTCCAGAACTCCAGCGAGTGCTGGATGAGCTTCATGACATGAGAGTCGACATAAATCGACTCTCTCGTTGGAGAGATGAGGTGACAGCACCCCAGACCGTGATTCCAGCTCAAGTCCAGGCTAACCCAAATAGCCTTGGACACAATCAGGTATTAATCTCTTACCTGAGCTTAAGCCCTCCTCAAATAATGACTCTTATCATATCTCTCTTAGGAGCGGAAGGACCGTAACCATGCCTGATCGAGCAAAGGAACACGATGGCATAGCCCCAGTGTCCACCAATTCACACAACCCTGGGGGAATTGACAAAGGAAGACAGGAGGAGAAAGAACAAGTCCCACCCACACCACCCGGATATAATGGAGAGTCTGAGTCTGAGTCAGACAAAGAAATGCCACCAAGTTTCCCTGTTTTTAGTCCGAGTCAGAGTCCTGTACGAACTTTTTCATTCAATAAAAGTGATGATGTTGATCACAACAAATCTGTTCCTTTCCCCCGTGCTCTTACGGCAGGAAAGAAGAAAAACATAAAAAACCAAAAAAATGATGATGAGATGGCCCGCATCTGCAAGGAAAATATTAAGTTCACTCTGTCCTTGGACGAGATGATAGAAAGAGATTCAGCTTTTCAGAAATACCTTAAGGTGAGATGCACACCAACTAGGGCCAGCAAACAAAATCCTAGCCGAACAAAGAAACACATACTCTCAGTAGCCACATCTCGTCTTATAAAAAATGAGCTGCCAAGAAAGAAAAGAGACATGGGTGCTCACTTCGTCACTAGCTACATCAACGAAATCAAGTTTGCAAGAACATTATTAGACAATGGATCATCCATCAATCTCATGCCCACAACCCTATATGAGCATCTTAATCTAGGTCCTCTTAAGCAATCAACAGCCGTACTTCAATTCGCAGACACCTCAACTAAGCGACCTAGGGGCGAGATTCGAAACATTGTCATCAACATAGAGGGACAAAACTACCCAGTGGATTTTACAATTCTTGACATGGATGTCCCTAGAAATTGGAAAGATTCCCAGATGATACTAGGGCGACCCTTCCTTAGGACCGCAGGAGCTATATTTGATTATACATCCGGGAGAATCCAGTTCGGAAAAGTTGAACTTAAAATGCAGCAAACTAGGTTCCAAAGACCTGACACTGAGTCGAGCACCGAGTCTGAAAAATCAGAAACTGAAACTGAAATTACAGAACCAACAGCTGGGTCCTGGAGACAAAACCCAACCGCTATGATAGAATCAACCTCATCTGGTGAGGAAATTGTTGATGACTTAGTCTGCCAGCTCATCCATGCATCTACCTATACTCTTGAAGACTCAGAGGCCATTCTAGACCTGTCAGTCCATTCTCCTTATGGACAATCCTTGAGTAAGGTACACAGATCGGACGCGGCGATTGCCACACCTCATTCCATCATTAGCGATCCGATCCCTAATACAACCATGATGATGGTCAACATTGATACACTACAAGCGTCTACATCACAAAAACAAACATCACAGACAGAACCAGATTTGAGAAACATCATTGACTTACCTGAACTCAAACCATTGCCCCCTACACTTAAGTATGCCTTCCTTGCAGGACAAAAAGGACAATTTCCGGTCATTATCAGCTCACAACTAACCGAAGAGCAGGAGATCCGCCTGCTTAATGTTTTGGAGAAAAATCGCAAGGCTATAGGCTGGAGATTGTCTGATCTTCCAGGGATTAACCCAGCCCTGTGCTCACACCATATTTACTTGGAAGATAATGCTAAACCCTCCCGTGAATGCCAACGTAGATTGAATCCAAACTTACGGGAAGTGGTTAAGACTGAGATTGAAAAATGGTGTAAAGTTGGGTTCATATATCCCATCTCCGACTCCAAATGGGTGTCACCTTTGCATGTAGTCCCGAAAAAGTCAGGACTCCAGATTATCACCAATGAGGAGGGAGAAGACATTACGACACGGGTACCTACGTCATGGCGTGTCTGTGTGGATTACAGGCGCCTGAATGCCGCAACGAAGAAGGATCACTTTCCGCTGCCTTTTATTGATCAAATCCTGGAGAGATTGGCAGGGAGAGAATACTTCTGTTTCTTAGACGGGTACTCGGGCTACAATCAGGTAGCCATCGCCCCCGAGGACCAGGAAAAGACTACTTTCACATGTCCCTTCGGCACATACGCATTCAAGCGAATGCCTTTTGGGCTTTGCAATGCCCCCGGTACCTTTCAGCGGTGCATGATTGCGATTTTTGCCGACATGGTCGGGGATTTCCTGGAAGTCTTCATGGATGACTTCTTGGTCCATGGTGATTCATTCGATGATTGTCTAGCGCACCTGGATCGAGTCCTCCAAAAGTGTAGGGAAGTGAATCTGGTGCTCTCTTGGGAAAAAAGCCATTTCATGGTAAAAGAGGGCATTGTACTAGGGCATGTCATCTCCAAGAAGGGAATGGAGGTTGACCCTGCCAAAGTTGATGTGATCAAAAAGCTTGAGCCACCCACAAATGTGAAACAAGTACGGTCTTTTTTAGGGCATGTCGGATTTTACAGGAGATTTATCAAAGACTTTTCAAAAATTGCCCGACCGTTAACAGACCTTCTTGGGAAAGGCACCGAATTCCTGGTAGATCATAAGTGTCTAGAAGCCTTCGAATTACTCAAGAAAAGAATCATTGAGACACCCGTCCTACAAGCTCCCGACTGGTCTCTTCCCATCGAGATCATGACAGGCGCATCTGATTTCGCTGTAGGGGCTGTATTAGGACAACGAAAAGATGGAATCCCGTATGCTATTCACTACGCAAGCAAAGTTTTAGACCCTGCTCAGAAAAATTACACTGTGACCGAAAAAGAAATGCTTGCTATGGTGTTTGCCTTGGAAAAATTTCGATCAATACTTCTAGGATCTAAGGTGACAGTTTACACAGATCATTCTGCCATTCGCTATTTAATGGCCAAAAAGGATGCAAAAGCACGATTTCTGAGATGGATTCTACTGCTTCAAGAATTTGATTTGGAGATTAAGGACAAACCTGGTGTTAAGAATGTCGTGGCTGATCATTTATCACGGATTGAACATAACAAAATTCCGGAATCTGAATCTATCCGTGAAACCTTCCCAGACGAGTCAATTTCTGCTATTGACTCGCTCCCTTGGTATGCAGACACGGTGAATTATCTCGTCACCAATGAAGTTCCTCAAGGTTGGCCCAGAAACAAAATCGATCGACTCATATCTGAAGCGAGACACTATCATTGGGAAGATCCTTTCCTTTTCTTTGAAGGACCGGATTGCATATGGCGAAGATGTATTCCTCAAGAGGAATATCAAAGTATCCTCAATCTATGCCACACCTTCGAGGCGGGAGGACATCACTCTGGGAAGAGGACTGCTGAGAAGATATTGCAATGTGGATTTTACTGGCCGACCTTGTTTAAGGATGCTTATAATTTTGTGAGGTCGTGCCCCGTTGATGAATCCACATTTCATCATCTTTATTCTATCATTTTGGCACCTAAAATCCTAGCAAATGCCTGTAAATAGCATTAAAACCATCATCTTAGCATCCATGCATGTGCATCTAAACAGTGTGTAAATTACTGTAATTAAGGCCAAAATTATAGAATAAATAAAGAAAAGAAAAAGAATAAAATATTGTAAATATTTTATGACTCAAAACCCCCGAGACATAGGCATCTGGATGAATAGGTCGACAAGGAATAAAGTAGGGGGAGATAAGGTCAGAAATACAGTCAAAATACCTATACTTCCTGCTTATTCTTTATTCATTTTGGGACCTATTTTTGGTTCCACTTTTTGTACATCAAATAAAGAAACTTTGTACATGAAAGTTGTAGATAATTTCATAAAGAAAAAGACAAGATTGATTTCACAGAAAAAGAATGTACAGACAAAAAGTTATGGTCTGAATAAGAATCCAAAATCCCAACTTCCCAGACCCGTATCTCACAAACGACAACTCCAAATGCATCAAACTCACCTTTAATTGTATATAGAATAAAATAATCTATCCAATGGCAGTGGTTTCGCATTTGGCGGAGCTACGGTTTGAAAGTTGGCTTTTGGACCCCTATTGTACACTTGTACTGAATAAAATATTCAATTTATTCCTTATTCATTATTTATTATTTTTATAATTTTATAATGTTGTAAATAATACTTATAATGATTATATACATTAAAATCAGAGTAAAAACTTAAATAAAATACCAATAAAAATACTTGTATATATTCAATACATAGGTATATTACCTATAGACATACCTATACAAAACATACTTGTATTTTATTAAATATACAAAATAAATCAGAAAAATAAAATAAAAATATATATGTGTATATAAAAGTATTTTATAATTTTATAAAATACTAAACAAAAATAATAAAAATAAAATACCAAAATAAAAATAAAAATATCAAAATACATAGGTATTATACCTAGATAGGTTTAAAAAGGTAACTTGTAAAAATATAACTCATAAAAATAATTAAAAATCGGAATTAAATACTTTATAAAATAATAAATATTATTCATTAAATAACCTAAAATTAATTAAATCATTTATTATTTTTAATTCAATTTACAAAGTTTTATTTACGTTTTTGTCTTTTTGCGGATGACGTGGCCCAATCAGGCCACGCCATCCGTTGACCGGGGGTCAACTCCTTGACCCCAGGTCTTAGCCTCCTGGACCGTTGCAGGTGCCCACCTTCTCGGGTTTTTCGCGGGCTTGTCTTTCACCCTTTGGGGTCGCTCCCTTCTGCAAAGTTGCTCCCCTACGATCCAGCTACCTCGCCGAGTTTCTTCCTCGGGCAGAGGACCTCGATGCAGCCCGTTCTCCTTCGATCTTCGAGCCGTGTCCAGCACGTTCAAAACCGAAGCCACCTTCTTCCTTTTCTCTTTGGACCCGTCTTTGGGCAGTGGTGGAGACTTCCGAGGATTGGCCTGGGATCCCCGGTGACAGAGGGAGATCCCAGCACCTCGTTGAGGTGCCAAGCGTGCCCAGGCGCGATCCCAGCCATCTCCGGCGGCTGCGCCGCCGTGAGGTATTAAACCTCGCCGATCTGGGCTCGAGGTACGTTTTCTTCTCTTTTTCTGATTTTCTTTGTATTCCTGGTAGCAATAGGACCATCTTCAACCCGTCTTTGGGCAGTGGTGGAGACTTCCGAGGATTGGCCTGGGATCCCCGGTGACAGAGGGAGATCCCAGCACCTCGTTGAGGTGCCAAGCGTGCCCAGGCGCGATCCCAGCCATCTCCGGCGGCTGCGCCGCCGTGAGGTATTAAACCTCGCCGATCTGGGCTCGAGGTACGTTTTCTTCTCTTTTTCTGATTTTCTTTGTATTCCTGGTAGCAATAGGACCATCTTCAACCCGTCCATTTCGAGCAAAGCCCCTTCTTTCGCCTCCGCGATCACCTCACCGGAGCTAGCTCCGGTGGGCTTCTCCCGCGCCGCCGTCCACCTTCTTCTACTGCTGGGTGATGCTCGGCATTTTGCCCGAGCTCTCCCTGATTCTTTTTTGCAGGTCGCTGGAAGGAGAAGACCCCATCTGGGGGGTCGATTTTGAGGAACCGTGCTACCTGGAGCCACCTTTCGTCCTCAAGCTTGCGGCGGCGCACCGGAGATTTCCCGCCCATTTTGGCCTCGCCGCGAGGTTGGGGGACCTTCCAGGCGTCGTCAGGAACCTCCAGCGACGAGAACCAAGGCCGGAGCAACGCCTGTGAGCCGATCGAAGTTCGTGAGGGACGGAGTTCTTCCCTGTTCTAGCAGGGGAGGTTCCAGCCGTCCGATCCGAGGGACGCTCCAGATCTTGCTGTGGCCGTTGGATCTCCATCAGCCTCGGCCGTCCGATCACGCAAAGAGTTCTAATCGCAGCCGTAGGCAACGAAGAGGCATCAGGCGCTATTGTGCTGACACGTGGCTAAGTGGGACATATCCCACCGTTCATCCGCGCCTTTGACTGGGCATTTTGCATTGTAAGCCCGGCATATTTTTGTATTTAATATCTAAAACTCAATCTTTCATTTGCAGTTATAAACTTTTTGTAATAATTGTTAAAAACCCCCTGAAGTTTTCGTATCTACATTTTAGTCCTTGCCAGTTCACCGCACGTGCGTGGCACGTGCGCGTGGACATTTTGCGGGCAGGGCCCTTGTAGTTTTGGGTTTTAGTTTTTAGTCCATTAAGTACTTTGTCACGTTATATATTTCTGGTTATTTTGCGTCTAAGCCCCCGAGCTTTCAATATATTACATCTGTGCCCCTCCCAGGTGCGCGTGTAACGCACGTGAGCCTGGGAGTTTTTGTAAGAAAGCCCTTGCGGCTTTGGATATTTGTTTTTGGCCCAGAAAGTATTTAATTCAGTATATATTTTTGTGGCAAAATTACAGCCGTGCCCCCATCTTTTCAGATATTTGCATAAAGGTCCCTGCCAGGCCTTTGATTTTTGGATGCTTGTTGTATTTAATTGAATGATCATTTTAACTCCAAAAATCCCACAAAAATAGGCTTAAGTTCCTGGATAGGTGTACTTTAACGCTATCTAATTAGTTTTTGATTTTATTTGATTTTCCTATTTATTAAAAATCAAAAACTCTCATTTTGTGCACTGTCTAGCTTAGAAAATACCAAAAAAATATTAAAACACCTCCAAAAATTCCAAAAAATCACCTAGTGTCTCTTTTATTGTCTTTTAGTGTCAGTCCAAAAATCATTAAAAATTTCAAAAGAAAAACACTAAAAATTTAAAAACACTCAAAAACTTCAAAAAAAATATATAAAATAGTAGAAAATCCAAAAAAATACAAACTCAACTTCTGTTTGTCCTTTATTTTGTTCTTTTCATTAGAAAAATAGTGGGAAACATTTTGAGTACTGGTTTCTATTTTTAAATTGCACTTTATTCACAGCCAGCCTTATTTCCACTGTTTCTCTTTATTTCAGTATTTAAAAATATCAAAAACACTTTGAAAAATCCCTAAAAATCACAAAAACAGTAGAAAATTATAAAAATACCAAAAACATTTTATTTCTGAATTTTTGAGTATTTTTGCACATTTTTATAAATCTTTTAGCTTGTCTTTGATTATATTGCCTTTACTTTCCAATATTGAAAAAAAGAAAATAAAAAAAATAAAAAAATATAAAATATAAAAGATAAAAATCAGAAAATTAAAAAATCAAATACAAAATTAAAAATTAAACAAAAAAATAAAAAAAATTAAAAATTAAAAACCCACAAAAATTCCTTTGCTTGCTTAGTGTAGACACCTCACACACATTCACTTGAGCACATTTGCTTGAATTACACTGTTTGTTCCCTGTGTTCGAACTCTCTGCATACTTGACACTATACACCATTTGTGCAGAGTTAAAAATAAATTTTAACTCCACATTGTTTCTAATTTGTTGATCTTAGTGTGGGTTAATTGTTGATTTTAGTCAGATTTAGTGTGGTCAACACACCGACTGAGTTCACGCTTTGTGCTGAACTTAAGACCACCTATTTTTGGCTTCATCACCCGTCTGTCAGAGAATGGGAGGAACCATTGGTTCCAAAGATGCCATGCCTATGCAACCAGTGATCATCTGTGACGTATTCGATGCATGGGACATTGACTTTATGGGCCCATTCCCCAATAGTCAAGGATTTCAATATATTCTTCTCGCGGTAGATTATTTATCTAGATGGGTGGAGGCTATCCCTACTCGAGCTGCAGATAGCAAAACTGTTTGCAAGTTTTTGAAAGATCATATTATTTCGAGGTTTGGAATTCCAAAAGTTTTAATATCTGATTGGGGAAGCCACTTTGTCAACCGGGAGGTGAAGAAGTTGATTAAGGAATACGGCATCGAGCACCGTGTCGCTACTCCTTACCACCCACAATCCAATGGCATGGACGAGGTGTCAAACAGGGAGGTTAAAGGAATTTTACAGAAGCTCGTTCGCCCTGACAGGAAGAACTGGTCCCAACTCCTGGACCAAGTTCTGTGGGCTTACCGGACGGCTTATAAGACCCCATTGGGCACCTCCCCGTTTAGAATGGTATATGGAAAACCATGCCATTTGCCCGCAGAGCTCGTACATAAATCAGAATGGGCAATCAAAAAGATTAATTGGAACTGTCACCAAGGAAAGAAGAACAGAGACATGAATTTGAATGAACTATCTGAAATCCGAAATCATGCTTACGAAAATAGCACCATCTACAAAGAAAAAGTAAAGAGATGGCATGACAAGAACATTCGAACAAAGAACTTTGTCCCAGGGCAGAAAGTTTGGCTATTTAATGCAAAGTTGAAAATTTTCCAAGGAAAATTGAAATCAAAATGGACGGGACCATTCATTGTAAGAGAGGTACACAATAATGGGAGTGTTGAGATCTCAGAGACCGCAGATAGCGCGCAAACATCTATAGTCAACGATCAGCTGCTTAAACATTTTCTCGAATCCAATGAGCAATTAGTACAAGTTGAACAGATCTCCTTCACTCAGGGCATAGGTTTTGATGAAAAATTTGATCTGCCCAGATAGCACACCTCCCAGGAACCTACACTCTCTTGCACATCCGAAATTCTTCCCGGTTCCCCTTCTGTAATTAACCGATCATACTTAGGCTGGCCTGAGCCTAAGTATAAGGGGACCGCATCCATTGTTTATACATCACTTCTCTTCTTTTGTTTTTAATCTCTCTATATTTAGTACGAGCTATGTCAACATTTCCCTTTGTACCATGGGGACATAGCACAAGTTAAGTATAGGGGGTGTATTTGTATATATTTTATCTACTTTATCCATAGCTCGTACTTTAATCGTTTCTATCTAACATCGGGGATGGGTATAAGTAGTGTGTATAATACCAGTTATCCAAAAAAAATCATCACTCATGGTCTTGCATTTAATGCATTCCTTGGTCGATATATTCCTGACACATTCACCATCACTCAAGGCTTGAGGATTTTTTAGGACACTTGATTCCAGAGATCTTGAGATTCTGAGTTAGCCTGCCTTAGTCAATTAGGGTTTTTAGAACTTAATAATCCACACTTCCCTAGTTTGAAAGATTTGAGCGCTATATTGCACTCTTCATCTCTACCTTCAAAAAGAATATGATCAGCACAACCACTCCCACAACTGCATGATTGATGAGATGAGTTGAGATATCACTTGAGGAACTAGGACTAGAGATTTGAGTTTAGACCCGATCCGATGATATTCAAGGATGGGATAAAGTTAATGAAGGTTGCAGAAAACCTGAGTGTCAGCAAAAACCTAGCCAGTATGTGAACAAATTCATATGCTATCTTTTTGATATTGACCTAAGTGCCAGGGTGTGATGAAACTTAAGGAAAATTGTTGATCAGTGTGCGCCAACTTTTGGTAAAAGCAGTGGAGCTAGCCAACAAAAAAAAGAAATGTCAAAGAAAAGCTCTATCATCCAAAGTCAAATTCTAAATGAGCTTCCACCAATGACGAGCGCTCCCAAACATTTTCAAAGTATCCACTTGGACCAAGCGCTAATTAGGACCAAGGAGTCGGGCTGACACCATAAAAGGGCTCTGCATCGTAAGCGATACAAGTCTGGGTGTCGAAGGTAGCTTAGATACTCAAAAGAGACACACCCCGGTGTACTCCCAGAAAAACAAGTGCAGACGACTCCAAATTCTCTTGACGGACACATTGATCAACAAAATAAAATATACTTGTGTTGAGTAATAAGGCACTCGAGAGGCACCTTGTTCCAATGAAAGGGAGAGAAAATCAGACACAATCCTATGCCCTCCATCAACTGGCCGTCCATCTACACTTTCAAGTCTGACAAACTAATGAGACGGTTGACTGAAGCAAGAATATACTTATTCCCTAGGGTTGAGGGTCAGGCCTAGAGGAGAGTCTCTTGGATTGGAACTTTGGGTGATGTCTCGACTTGACTCTCATGAAATGCAGTACACTTAAAATCATATCCTTATATTATATGTACAAACAGAGAGTCTGAAAATTAGAGAAGTTGGGTTCCTTTTGATTAAAGCTTGGTTGAGCAGAATTTTAGGATCACTCAAATTAAGGGTCTTCTATGAATTAAGCCTTGAAAAATTCACATGCACAGTCAGGATGTAATAAACTAAGTCATTCATTCATGCTCGGGGACGAGCATGGTCTAAGTATAGGGGTATGATGAATCTCGTATTCATCATGCTAAAATTGGTCATTTAGGCTCTGTCCCCCATCATCCACTTGCAATTAATCATTAATAGAGCATTATTAGCATTCATACATGTGTAAATAATATCTGCATTTCATCATGCATAAATTGCATTAAAAATCCCTTGTGTAAATTAGCCCAAAAAGCCGCTAACTTCTCACATTTTTAGTTAATTCATTCTAACTCCAATTGACTTGAAACTACCTCCATTGTGTAGATATTACTAACTTTATTAAATAAAAAATACAAAAAAATTACTAACCCCAATAAGTGTCAAATAATCCCAAAGTCAAATTTCACATCTGACAGACTAAAATGAGCATATCTCCTACATACAGTGTCCGATTTTGGTTTACTCACTTTTAAAGTACTCCATTCTCAAATACCTTCAAAACAAGACCAATTTCATAAAATTCGGAGCTCATATGTGAAAGTTGGGTTTTGGGCCTCTTTTGCGCATTTTAACTTCTTGCTAATTTTGACCTGAGATTTTATGTGCTTAATTAACTCTTTTAATTTTATTTCTTTTTCATTTGTGTCCTTTGATGAAAGTTTTAATGAGAAATGCAAAAATTCAAATCCTGATTAAAACTGAGATCAAAGAAATTGACCAAGTCCAAGTGTCCGTCGTCGGTCTGTGCAAAAGTTGTTTGTTTCTTACCTTTATTTTATTTTCCTATTTTTTTAACCTTTAAAAATCCAAAAAAATTAGATTAATGTGTAAATAATTTTCTTCTATTTTATCGTATTTTTTTAGATTTTGTTATCCTCTCTAAAACTACCAAAAAAATACAAAATCTCAAAAATACGGTTTTTCGTACACATGGAAAGCCACCAAAAATACCAGTTTGTACAGGTGATCTCTTTTGCTCCCGGGCCCTTCATGAAAGTTGTAGATCTCGACGAGATGAACAACTTTTGTGAAGGAAATTTTTTGATCCGAGGTCTCCTGCTATTTCTTTCTTCTTAAATTTTGAAATTTTTTTTGGGGGCGCCACGTGGCAGCCCCTGGGCGTGCCACGTGGCTCCCCCACTCTCTTTCCAGCCACCCTCTCCCCCCAGGTCACGTGCTGCGCACGTGACCTTCTCCTACCTCCAGCCGTTGCAAGCCACACCCCCCTGCCATTTCTCCTCCCCCGTCGTAACCGTCGCCGCCCCATCACTCCTCCCAGCAGCCGTTACCATCCCTCCACCTATAAAACTCCCACCACGGCTCGTCTTCCAGGCCATCCGCCCTTAGCCTAAAGCCGGTGACAGCGGCCGTTCTACGGTGTGATCCAAGGAGGTGTTCCTCCTTGTTGCTGCTCTCAACGAGTAGCTTAGCTACGTCGAGCTCCGCCTCTCTCTCAGGTAGCGCCCCTTCGGCGACTCCGCACGCCATAGACCTTCCCTCCGTTCGCTGCCAGCCTCGCACAGGCCGTGCTCCCTCCATCTTCTCCGATCATCTCCACCGTACCTCCCCTTTATTTTTTTGTTTTTTTAACCCCTTGCAGGTATCTCGTCGTCTTCCTCGAGCACGCCGTTCAGTCCCTCCGCCGCAGCAGCTCCGCCTCGCGCGGAGCCTCCGTGCCCCGCTCCGATCTCCGACCGGCCCAGCCTCTCCGCCGCTCCGCCTCAGGCTGAGCCCCTCCGCCGCACCACCTCCGCCTCGCAACCGCTCGCGCGGCACCTCCTCCTCCACCGCTCGGCCACCTCCGCTACAGCGGCTGAGCACCTTCGCCCGCCAGCATCCGCTCGCCGCCGCGCCTCGCCTTCGGCGCACGGGGGTGCCGACCTCCGCGCCTCCGCCTCCTCGCCCAGGAACCTCCACCGCCGCGAAGCACAGCTGCCTTCAGATCTGGGCTAACTGCCCTTGATCTGACGGTCCGTAGGCCGCCACGCGCCCCTCCCCGAGCCTCGGCCCCAACCTCGAGGCTCGGGGCCCCCGAAGCTCCCCATAGCCGCCACGTAGGCTCGGTCGATCGAGCCTGAGCCAAGCCACCCCGAGCTTGTCGGTCCGCACCCGAGCCTCCAGGCGCACGTGCTTTGCACGTGTGTTCTGGGAAAATTGCAGGAACGCCCCCTAAGGTCTCCGAAATTACAAAAAGGCCCCCGCCTGAGGTAAATTACGTAGGGACCCCTCCGACTTTTTGAAATTACAGATAAGTCCTTCCAGTGACTATTTTGATGGAAAACTTTACTTTAATTACATTTTAGTCCCTGAAATTTGATTTTAGCGTATCTTCTTCATCTGGACTCCGATTTTAGCGTATAATATGTCGTTTCGAAGCTCTTTTCATGCTCTACCATTTAGCATAGTTTGTGAACAGATTTGAGGTGGTTTATTGTCAATTATTATTTGCGGATCATCACTGACTTTTGCAGGCTTATTTTGACATACTTGTGCTTGAGAATTGAGTGATAAATTTTTGCAGGAGGTCGGATAGTGAACTCTGATTGTCATTGATTGTTAATATCACATTTAAGATTTCATAGGGGATTAATTTAGATCCATTCCTCTAAGTTTATAGCCAACTATTCGAGGAATTAATTCAAAAATATTTGGAGGTCTGATCTCTCGCTTCAACTATTCTGAGCTTAAAATTATTGATCTGAAGCATTGACTCAATTACATGTTGATCTGTGATTAATTTTGAGGAAATTATTTATCATATTATTAGAGAATTAGATACGATCCAAATCACAGATCCTGGGCATAAATTCTGTTTATTATTCTTGCATTGCATTTTCTTCGCATTTGTATTATATTTTCCCCACACAGGAATTAATTGAGCATTTATTAATTATTTAATTTGATTTAAAAACCACGCAACTAAAAATCTCTGTTCCCTGTGTTCGACCTTGGTAAACTTGCCAAGTAAATTATTCCACAACATTCAAAGATTGTGGTATTTTGACGATTGAAATCCGCTTCCTATACTACAATTCCTCATTATTAAAGAGGTGGATTTCGCGATCATCAGAGCGCTATCAAGGAAAATTGACCCTAACAATTTGTTGAGTTTAAGCTCAATTGAACCGAATGACGACTACCGAAAATACTTTAGAACTCAATCTTATACTTTGTGAGTGTAAAATGTGAGACTATGTTGGAGCGTTACAGCAAGATTCAATAATTTGGCATCTCAACTTGTGGGTTTCTTTGGAGAGAGGAGGAAATGACATCATATTATATGAATGACATCAATTTGGTTTCCGAGTTACTCAAGGGTAAGCTGGCATACCTCGTATTCTATCCCTACATTCCTAGGTTGGAATTATTTGTATGGACCGCACAATTTCTTTGTTATAATCTTTTTAACCACTTTCAAGTAAAAAAAATAACATAAAAATTATATTGTGATCATTAAAAACTTAGTATAACACATAATCAATGTCACATCACATCACATTTATCATTCCAACCATCTCCAACCCTCCTAACTATTCAAATAACCACTATTCATCAACCCAGTTAACAAACATGCCCCTATCATGTCAGGACACATGCCCCTTGCAAGCAACATGGCAAAGCATCATGGGGCAATGAGAGGGAAAAGACATCCAAGCCCTCAGAATTGCCGGTTCAAGAAGAAAAGAGTGCTTGATGATCATGCATTGACTAACGGAGGAGATCCTCATGAGGTCATTGATGAGAAGATGATTATGAGTTTTTGCTTAAGGGTGGATAGTATTTACATGACAAAATCTCTGACTAATAGGTTGTTGTTGAATCTATGTTTGTTCTCCTTCCTTGTGAAAGAAGATAACTCTAAAAGAACATCTAATCTATTTATAAATTTTATTTATAGATTTGAGAAAATATAAATACTAAAATCAATGATGAAGATGTTGCTTTGATTTTATTAGCTTCTCTAACACTATCGCTTGAGGATTTCCTTCTATAATATAGTATGTAGAGGGGAGATTAATTTTGAAGAAGTTCGATCTAATATCCATACTTTGTTACATGGCTACGCTGAATCGTGGGGACATACATGATGTGGGGTTGGTAATGATCCAAGAAAAAATTAGGGCTCCTCTAAGAAATATCGAAGGGAAAAACATAATCGAAGGGAATTCTATCTGATGGATGTATGCAACTACTAAAACAGCATGTCATTGTTAGAACTGTTTGAAGAACCAAAGCAATGCATGGTCGTCATGGTAACTCAAGGAGATAATTTGGATGATGATTACATACTGACCATTGTAGATCAAGCACGTTCAAAAGATATTGTGGATTCTTGAATTTTGATTGTTCCTATCACATGATCGCTCATAAAGAATGTTTCTCTACCTTTGATGACATCATTGGTGAAAAGTCATTATGGAGAAAATAAACTCCACATATTTGTCAAGTCGACTATGTAAAAAATAAGAAACATGAGGGACGATAAGGACTATTATAGAGTTTTGGCATGTTCCAAACTTGAGGAAGGATCTCATATACCTTGGAGTCTTGTGCACTAAAGGATATATCTTTAATACTACATAAGACGTTTTTAAGGTGGTCAAAGAAGGGACAATCATGTATAGGGTATCAAGAAGAAGACCCTTTATGTTTTGTGGCGATATACAACAACCAATTTAACTGCGATCATATCCCTAACCATAAAATCGAAAGGGATTTTATCGATTGTGCCCTGCTTAGATATTTTAATATCAATTATGCCCCTCCTTTTTAGAATATCAATTCTACCCAATACTTCTTCCACGATGATCACTTGTTCCCTTGCATTAGTTTCACCATCAATGAGTTGAAACCATGCTTTATACAAATCACGGATTCATTAACAAGGGCATATGTGTCAAAACAAACCCCCTCTCTCCTCTTCCTCTGCCAGCCATTAATAATGAAGAAAGAGTTGATGCTCTGCTATGCTTAACTCGAGGAGAACATAACCACCATCAAAGCCTGCTACTCAGCAGCACCATCATCATTTCCTTGCTCGAATCCATTTAAGTGTCGACCAAGGACCAAAACCCACTAAGCCTTGTCATTGGCTACTTTCAGTATAAATCATTTCCGAGCTCTTCACCTGGAAGAGGATCTTCGAGCTCCAGAATCAGAGTGGTGGGGTGGGAAGCCTCGAGAGTGATGGTGCTCCAGCAAGGAGCCGCTCGGGGTAACCATGTCGTGGTGTGAAGATCTTCCATGGTGAAGAAACACAACAGATGATGGTGATGGTGATGGGTTTCAAGCCCCAAGACATGGGTCCAGTTGTTGGAGCCAAAACCCCAACTTGGTTCCCCTCTTCTTGGCCCTCCTCCTTTATAATTCATACTCGGAAATGAGGAAAGGAGAAAGCAGAGGTTCGTGGAGGCAATGAGGTGGAGTGACGTAGGCCAAAACCATTAGAGAAACCTGGGGAGAAGGGGAAGTTGAGTGGTTCAACCTGTGGTAAAGATAAGCAATGGATTGTTACGGCTAGAGGGGGAGGAGAAGGTAGGAAGAGTAGAGAGAAGAAAAAGAAGAAATGGAGAAGAAAAAGACATTTCTACCCTTGATTTCTTATCTAATTACTCTTGTGTCCCAAAGTTAATGTCCGTTTGGGATGGGGAGGGACGGCAACTAACCCAAGGGCACAAGTGATGATTATGAAAGAAGTTAGAGGCATAATCGATATTTCAAAAAAAAGGGGCATAACTGATATTACAATGTCTAAGGTGGGCACAATAGATAAAAATCCAAATCCAAAATAGAATGTGCCATGTGCTTCCAGGGCATATGAGTCAGAAAGGGGCTAAACATCCTCATGAGAAATGTCCTACGGAGATGTTAAAAGATTCAAGTTGAACTTCTTTGAGCGTGATGGAAATCATAGATGATGAAGTTTAGTAAAGCAATTCAAGGATGAAGAAGATACTTGATTACATTCATGTTGATTGTTGAGGCCCTTCATGTGTTTTGTCTTTAAGGAGTGCTAAATATTGTTTGTATATAATCTATGATTACTCTAGGATAGTAAGGATATTCATGATAAAGCATAAGAGCGAGACACTTGAGACTTTTAGATAGTGAAAGATCATGCTGGAGAATCTGATTTCAAAGAAGGTCAAGCATTTGCACACTGAGAATGGCTTGGAGATTTATTTCTCAAAAGTTAAATAAATATGTAAAGGAGGGTATTACGAGACCCCATACTGTCAGAGATATACCGCACCGTAATGGAGTTTGAGAACAAGTGAACATGATATTTTGATGAATCCATATTTCATCATCTTTATTCTATCATTTTGGCACCAAAAACCCTAGCAAATGCTTGTAAATAGCTTTAAATATAGCATATTAGCATTCATGCATGTGCATCCCATTAGTGTATAAAATACTGTAATTAAAGCCAAAATTATAGAATAAATAAAAGAAAAGAAAAAGAATAAAATATTGTAAATATTTTATGACCTAAAACCCCCGAGACCTAGGCATCTTGATGAATAGGTCGACCAGGAATAAAGTAGGGGGAGATAAGGGTCAAATACCTATATTATTCTATTCATTCTTTATTCATTTTGGGACCTATTTTTGGTTCCACTTTTTACACATCAAATCAAGAAATTTTGTACATGAAAGTTGTAGATAATTAAATATAGAAAAATACAAAATTGATTTCACTGAAAAATAATATACAGATAAAAAGTTATGGTCTGAATAAAAATCCAGAATCCCAACTTCACAGACACGTATCTCACAACTGAAAACTCCAAATGCAGCAAACTCACCTTTAATTGTATATAGAATAAAATAAGCTATTTAATGGCAGTAGTTTCGCATTTGGTGGAGCTACGGTTTAAAAGTTGAGTTTTGGACCCTCATTGTACAGTTGTACTGATTAAAATATTCCCCTTATTATGATTTCATTATTTGTATATTTTTATATTTTTATAATTATGTAAATATTCTTTGTAATAATTATGTGAATTAAAATTAGAATAAAAATGCAAAGAAAACTCAAAATAAAAATACTTGTATATAAACTACGCAGGTATTATACCTATATACATACCTATATAATACTTACTTATATGTTATTAAATATAAAACATATCAGAAAAAACAAAATAAAAATATTTCTAAGTGTATAAAAGTATTATATAAATTTATAAAATAATAAACAAAAATAAGAAAATAAAAATACACAAAATAAAAATAAAGTAATAAAATATATATGTATTATACCTATAAGGGCTAAAAAAATAACTTATTAAAATATACTTCATAAAAATAATTAAAAATCATAATAAAATACTACATAAAATAATAAATATTTTTTATTTTATAACCTAAAAATAATAAAATCATTTTCGATTTTTAAACTAATTTTCAAAACTTTTTCGCAGGGTTTTTCCTGGTTGGTCCACGTGGACCAACTAGGAGGTAGTCAGCGTTGACCCTAGGTCAATTGTCTGCCTTCCCCCGCCTGCCGCCTGTCAGACCTGGGTTTTCACCCACTTTTGTCGAGATTTTCCAGCCGCGCCTTGCATTTTTTTCGTGGTGATTTCATCACATCTTTTCTTCCTCGTTATGTGGTGAATCACGCCCAAGTATAACCTTGGGCTTTGGATCACTGTGGCGATCAGGGCGCCTTGATCTTTGGGGCTCCTCAGCCACTTGGTCAAACTGCATAAGATGGAGCCCCAACTTTGAATTCGATTTTGAGTCCCTTCGGTCCACCCCTCTCCGCCTCTCTTGTGCTCTGAAGCTTCCTGGAGGTGACAGCTCCACCAAGAGCTCATCTGCCAAGGCGTACGAGGTCGGAGGCGCCTCCACCACCTCCTGCAACTCCGGCGGTCGAGGTACACTTTCTCCTCTGGTTCCGTCCATTGAGGACCACTTCATCCATTTATGTTTCGTTCATTAGATTAGCCTTAGCCTTAGGAGCAAAAGCCCTCAAGAAATTTCGAGATCCATCAAGTAATCCATCCAATTCCATCTCCTTGCCAGAGCGCAACTCCGGCCGAGCACCAACCCATCGCTTCGCTCCGCCTCTTCACCTCCGCGGGGTCCAGGCAATTTGCCCTGGACCCTCTCACCTTGTTTTGCAGGTCAAACGCAGTTGACTCGAGCCTGGGAGCTATTTTGGCTCTCGCCGGAGCTCGACCGAGCCTCCCAGCTCTGCCGCCCTCCAACGAGCACCATGGCCTTCGTCGTGGTATTTTGACGCCCCCAGGAGGAAGAGCTGACATCCAGGAGCTCCCCTGTCCATTTTGAAGTCTCGAAGCCACTGGAGGACGGAGATCTTGGACGGCGAAGCTCGCCCTCGCCGACGTTCTTCGTTGTTCTTGGTCCTAGTCTCCTAATCGTCGGATCGTGGAGGAGCACCAGATTCAACGTGGACTGTCCGATCGTCAGAGCCAGCCACCGTCGGATCTGGTCTGAGATCTGATCTCAGACATCCAGGCCGAACCGTCATCGCGTCACCAGGGGCCGCCACGTGTCAAGTGAACGGCCCAGCGTCGTTCGATCGCCTCTGCGAGGGTATTTTGCATTCAGACCCTCGCCATTTTTGTAATTTTACTTTAGTCTGTGAACTTTAAATAGTAGTTTAAATATTTTGTGAAAATTGTATCTAGGCCCTCGGACTTTAAGTAATTACATTTAGGTCCTCTGCTACGTCACCTCACGTGACTTGTTCACGTGAGGTGCGGGCATTTTGCATTGAGGCCCTTGGACCTTGGTTTATTTCGTTTTAGTCCCAGGATTTTTTATTAAGTGTTAACTTTTTGGAGAAATTGCTATTTATCCCCCTAGAGGTTTCTGATATTACACTTAGGTCCTTGCCAGGCGCGTGCAAGTCACGCGCCCTAGTGGGTAATTTGCGCCGACACCCCTGCGGGTCTATGTATTGGTATTTGATCCATAAATTTCAATATTAAGTCTATTATTTTGTGGAAAATTTCTTGGATGCCCCTGGATGTTTTGATAATTGCATGTATACCCCTGCCAGACTGTGACATTTTTTGCTTGCTTAATCTATTTCATTAGGGCATCATTTTAAATCGAATAATTCTCAAAAATTAAACTTAAGCTCCTGTGTGCTCGTACTTTAACGCCATAATTTTAGTTTTTGATTTTATTGCATTTTAATATTTATTAAAAATCAAAAACATGCTTTTTATTTACTATCTAGCTTAGAAAATACCAAAAAAATATTAAAATACCTCGAAAAATTCCAAAAAATTCCCTACTGTATATTTTAACCTATTTTAGTGTCAGTCCAAAAATCACTAAAAATCTCAAAAGAAAAACCTTAAAAATTAGAAAAAACATAAAAACTTCAAAAAAATCTATAAAATCATAAAAAACTCAGAAAAATGGAAACTCAAGTTCTGTAGTCTCTTGTTTTCATTATCTTTATTTGAAAAATAGTTTGGAAAAATTTTGTGGCTGTTTGATATTTTTAATTCCCATTTTACCCTCAACCAATAGCTTTTCATTGTTTTGGTTTATTTCAGTGTTTAAAAATACCAAAAATATTTTGGAAAATACCCAAAAATCACAAAAACAGTAGAAAATCCTAAAAATACCAGAAAGATTTTATTTATGAATTTTTGGCTATTTTTGCACATTTTTATAAATATTTTATCACCCCTTTTATTACATTGTTTTTATATTCCAATATTGAAAAAAAATATAATATAAAATATAAAAATCAGAAAATTAAAAATCAAAATACAAAATTAAAAATTAAAAAAAATAAATAAATTTAAAAATTAAAAACCAACAACAATATTTGGTTGCATAGTGCAGACACATTTCACACTCACACACACACACATTTGTTTGATCTGCCCTGTTTGCTCCCTGTGTTCGAACTCTCTGCATACTTGTCCTATACATCTTTTGTGCAGAGTTAAAAATAAATTTTAACTCCACATTTATTTCTAATTATTTGATCTATAGTGTGGGTTAATTGTTGATTAAATACAGAATTTTGTAGTGGTCACGACACCGACTGTTGACTCGCCGTGTGAGTCAATACGACCGCTCTCAAATGACGTCGTTGCCGGGGAGCAACAACGAGTAGATCGTTTTTGTTTTAGTGTGTTTATTAGTCTACCATTGCTTGCTATTTTATCTCGCTTATTTTTGACATATACTGCTGAGCTGTCTGACCATTCTTTTCTTATCTTCTTGCGAGGAACCGCGGATCGAGGCGGATCGCCTAGGGGATCTGAAGCATCCTTGGGAAGCAGAGCCGGTTGTTCTTTAGCCAAGCCGGCGGGAGAGAGCAGGAGGAGAGGGAGAGAGTAGTAGATAGCTTGCATTTTATTTTTGTGAGAGAGTGATTAATTTGTAATAATACAGGACTCAAAGACTCAAACTTTCGGGCCTAATTTCCGGGTGTTTGTTCACCCGGGGGCTCACCGCGGTTTTTCATCGCGTTTTCCGTTTGTCATTTTCCGGTTTTGTTTTCATTTTCATTTCTTTTGTGGATTGAGCCCTTAGACTCTAGGCTTGCTTGATCGATTAGAGTAGGTCCAAACACAATAATCACCTTTGCATGTTCCTATAGATCGTATTTGGACTTAGTTTAATTAAACAGTTAGTCATTAGCTTCCGATCCGCACGCCGCGAGCTCATCCCGCCAAGCGCTTCTCCTAAACTCGATGTGTTGAGAGAAGGAGGGGTGAGCCTAGACCGGACATTAGGATTGGGGGTTAGTGGTTAGCTTGTGGTTCTTCACGCTAGCAGTTGCCTATCTTAGGACGATTTCCGCATTGCATACCGGCATGTAGACTAGGTTTATAAAATTCTGCTTTGCATCCCGCATGGAGAGAGCTAGGATTCGTTGTAAGTCTTCTTACTTTGCATCCATCATTTAGGCACAAAGGTGAAATTTCCACCTTGGTGTCGACTTGCATTGGCTTTTCCGACTCTATTCTCCCTCTGTTTTTGGACAAAGTAGGATCAAAGAAAATACAAAAACCATTAGGCGCTTGTTTGAATTGACTCAAAAGAAGCGATAACACCAAAAAAATTAAAAAAGGGACTGCTAAGAAAACCTTGACCAAAAATAAAATTGGTAATTGGATTCCTTGATTGGGGAGAGTAACACCCTCACTTGTATTCAGATTGCATGGGAAGGTCTCCTTCCAAGTGAGGTGAGTGCTTCGTAAGGACTAGATCCAAAAACCCAACTTGTGGCTGCCTTGTGTATCACCTGGTTTTCCGAAGTATTGGCGCTACTATCGTACGTAGGCGAGTAGGGCTTGGTCGTCATTGGTGACTCACTATTGTGTGGGCACCGACCTTGTCCGAAGTACCGAGCATAGGCCACGCCTTCACGGGTGTGTCTGTCTCACCGTCTGTGTCCGAGTAGGATCTTGCACGCTCACGGGTGATTCCGT
Organism: Ottelia alismoides; assembly: GCA_037367405.1. Classification (NCBI taxonomy): domain Eukaryota; kingdom Viridiplantae; phylum Streptophyta; class Magnoliopsida; order Alismatales; family Hydrocharitaceae; genus Ottelia; species Ottelia alismoides. Next base: position 660,828 of record JAZKJV010009691.1, on the reverse strand, counting down.
TGCGAGCAAGATCCGAAGTATCGGTTTCGCCTATCGGCTTCCTCCCTCTTATTCTTTGGCTGAGTAGGGATCCGGGAAGGGTTACAAGGACCTTAAAAAGCGTAAGTTACAGGTTACACAGGAGGAGGACAAGTACGGGAATACTTTTCTGGCAGTACTCTCTCTCCTTTAGGCGTAGCGCTCTAAGGACTCGTGACAAGATTAATACCTGAATTCAAGCTAAAACTGGCAAGATAAAAGCCGAACCTTCACGGCTTCATGTGTTGAGTTGGTGAACTCACCCCTGCTTTGTGTTTGATTGCTAGTTTATTTAGGTCAAGATCAAAAACACAGCACACTTGTGCGCAATTTTTCATCTCATTTCTTCCTTCTTCTTCTGCATCCACCTTGCTCTTCCTAATAATCAAGATGATGGGACGGAGGTCTCTTAGGCAGACCTTGTCGGCGCCGCTATCCAGCACTCCTCCTCATTCATCTAGGGCAATCTCAGAGAGTCCGCTCTCCGAGCCTGAGTTCACATCCACCCTGTTCCCCCTCGACCACCCTTCTCATTTTCCTTCTATCAGTCCAATAGTTTCAGAATTCAGTGCATCACAGAGCTCAGATCATTCGACAGCACCTGAGATGGCCTCTTTTGCTTTTTCAGAGAATCCCGAGATGGCTGACAGAGGCGAGCACCCAGATGACCATGATCACCCTCCTTTCTTATTTGATCAAGCGGCCATCAACAATTCCTTGCTAGCGTCCCTGGAAACCATGCAGAGACAGATCCGCGACCAGGGAGCCTTCATGGGTGATCTCATGAGAGAAATTGCACAGATGAGAGAGAACCGACCTAGGGGCGGTGGCGGTGGTGGAGGAGGAGGAGGACCTGATGCAGGAGGAGGTAATCCCGACGCTGAGCAACTGCCACAGACCATCATGAGGGAATTGCACAACCCAGCTGCATCCCTCACTCATCGTTGGATCAGACTTCCGCCCAACCATGGAGATTTCGAGCTTCGGCCCCATACCATTCAACTTCTACCCAAATTCCATGGGTTGCCAACCGAAGAGCCACACCTTTACCTCCAAGAGTTCGAAATGATCTGCAGTACCATACATGACAGGCTGATGACTGAGGACACGATTAAGATGATCGCCTTCCCGTTCTCCTTGGTTGACAGAGCCGCATATTGGCTCAAACATTTGGGGAGATTCATCGATACTTGGACAGATCTCTGGACCGTGTATCTGAAGAAATACTATCCTCTCGGCCGGACTAATGCAGCTAGAGCGATGATAAGCAACTTCGTCATGATCCCGAAGGAACAATTCCATGAAGCTTGGGATCGATTCAGAGAGCTCATTGACCGGTGTCCACATCATGACATCTCCAAGCCCAACTTAGTTCAGAGTTTCTTCTGTGGGCTGATACCGGAGCTGCAGGGGCTAGTGAACGCCTCTTGCGGTGGGTCCTACTTTTCAAAGGGTGAAGACGACGTCTGGGCCATCTACGAGGTCATGGCAGAGAATTCAACCGTGATGGCCCAAGTCCGTGTCTACACGCAGCAGAAGCCCCTGCAAGGAGCGGGATCATTCCAGAGGATCGCTCGCATCGATGCCGGTCCTAACACACCGTCGGCAGCCGCAGCCCAAGCTGAATCAGCCGCAGCTGACATGGGCATTATTAGTGAGAAGTTGGACCGTCTCAAGATCCTCGAGAAGAAACAGATGCAAGGCATGGCCCAGATGGACCAGATTGCCAAAACAATGAGTGACCTGAAGACGCAGATCCTTTGCGTCCAGGAGGCACAAACTCATTCCCAGCAGCCTCCCAGGTCACGGGCTGACCCCAGCAGTATTAGTTTCAACCAAGCCTCTACCTCGTACCGCTAGGTCAACCATATACAGGCAGAGACGGTTCCACTGCTACAGTACTACCCAGCGCAGCCACCATCTCCAGACACTCAGATGGTGGTGTATCAGCCGAAGCAGCCACTGGCAGTACTTCCTCCACCCTCCTTCGAGCAGGAACCATTGATGGAAGTCAATGGGATTTGGTACGACCGGTACCCTCAGCCTGGGATTCGTCGTGATCACCTAGGATTCCGTTGGGGCAACGGTGGCTCCTCATCCCAGCCGCCGAATCCGGCTCAAGGACAGCAGAGCAGCCAGCAGCCACAGCAGCAGCAACAACCCCAATATGCCCACCAGCAGCAGTACCATGCTGGTCCTCGTCCCGCCTATCAGGGACAGCAGTGGAGGCAGCGACAGCAGCCTCAGCAACCTTATCCCCCTCCTCCCCAGTATCAACCACAGCAGCAGCAGCAGCCTCATTTCCAGCAGGGACACCCATCCGGTTCTCAAGCCTTTGAGAACCCCTCATTAGAGGATCTTGCCCGCTTGCTCTCCGAACAGCGAGCATCCTTCGGGCAAGAAATTGATGAATTCTGGTAGGAGATGAGGGAAATCATCAAAGGCAAGGCCGCCATACCCGCTCAGATTGAACCTAACCCAAACAATCTGAAAAGGAAGTCTGAGCAGGTAGAGTTTACAGAGGATACCTCTCCTAGTGACTATTTGAGTGACATATCGTTTTCTTTGTATGATGCTGATTTTGTGACTACTAGGAGCGGTAGGATGCCAGCCGGCGGCGCCTCTTCTGAGCGACACCCACCAGCTGAACCAGGAGCGCCAGAGGAGCAGAGTAGCGGTGCTGATGCCACTAATGATGATGTTGAAGACGGTGGTGCTGAGGCCACCAATGATGGAGATCCAGACGACGGTACTGAGGCCATCGTGATACCAGATGCAGACGGTGGTGCTGATGCCACCATTTTAGATGCAGAGCCAGAGCGCGGTGCTGATGCCGCGAAGACAGGTGTCGGTGGTGGTACTGAAGCCACCACGTCTACTTTTGTTGAGCTTCCCTCTGTGATGTTACCACCTTTTGTATCTATGGACTGTGGTAACAAAAAGAAAAACAAAAATATGAATAAAGGAAAGGTTTCTGTTCACATTGCGGATCCATATGTGTTGCATGATGATGATTGTATGGATTCTCCTCCTTCACAGGCACAGGGACCTATTCCTAGCCCTCCATCTGTGGAGGCCCCTACCATCCCCTTCCCTGAGGCACTCCGCCGAGCGAAGGGGAACAAAAGAGAAGATCCCAAAAAAGAGCAACATGTAGAGTTCGGCAATCAGATGATAGACAGATTCCATATTCAGTTGACTCTACAAGAAGCACTTGAGCACATCCCCCTCTTCAAAAAGAACCTGAAAGAGAAGACCACAGTCCGTAGGAAGAGGAGGATCCACAGAGATCAGATCCATGTGCTCACTCATTCCACTTGCTGCACTATTCAGAACAAGCTGCCAGCCAAGCGACCAGATGCAGGAGCTCCCTATGTCAGATGCGAGATTCAGGAGCAGCAGTTTGATCGTACTCTATTAGACAGCAGCTCTTCAATCAACCTTCTTCCGGCAGCCTTACTCGACCGATTCGAGTTTGGTCCTCTTCTTAGGAGCAGGACAATCCTTCAGTTTACTGATAGGTCGACTAAGAGGCCGAAGGGGTTATTGAAAGGCGTGATCGTTACCATTCAGGGCCTTAAATTCCCCGTGGACTTCATTGTGTTGGACATGGAGATCCCTGAGTCGGTAACTGATGCCCCCATCATACTCGGACATCCATTCTTGGCCACAGCCAGGGTGGTGACCGATCATGATTGTGGGATGGTATGTTTTCGCGTAGAGGGCGAAACCATACAAATAGAGACGATCGAGGAAACCAGAGCCAAAGAACTTGAATGCTCGGAGCAGTCCAGTGAAGCCGCGCAGATGATAGAGGAGGAGCTAGACATCCACCAGGAGTGCGATTTTGTGATGACAGATGATGAATCCAACTGGATAGATCCTGTAGCACCGACCCTCGCCTTGCCTACAGATTCATTATATCTACAGCTCATGGCTGTCGAGAGCCGGGAGAGCACACCCCTGGACGAGGATATACCTGAGGCTGACAGTGTTGGGACGAGTGGTGCTGATGATTTTCATTCTTGCTCATCTTCTTCTGATCCCTCGGACTCAGACATTGACTGGGATGATTTTGATGACTATTTACCTTGTTTGATTCCTTCTGAGCCAACAGCCATGATAGAGTGTAAGCCAGTGCAGTTTATTGATGATTCAGCATGCCGCCCTTCGTCAGAAATTCATGCAGAGCGAGAGTTCTCCCATGCAGACCTGGTCGCCTTCACACAGACATATCAGAAGCCAGATCTGCCGCCTCCCAGTTGTCCAGAATTGAAACCTCTGCCGCAGTCGTTGAAGTATAGATTCCTTGTGGGTGAGCCCGATATGCACCCAGTCATTATCTCAGCAGGCTTGACTGGAGAGCAAGAATCTCGTCTGATGGAGGTTCTTGAAAGAAACCGCAAGGCAATAGGTTAGAGTATAGCTGATCTCCAGGGGATTAGTCCGACTCTGTGCTCTCACCACATCTATCTTGAGGATGACGCTAGGCCGTCGCGTGAGTTCCAGCGACGACTGAACCCGGATCTTCGAGACGTAGTCATGAAAGAAATTTCGAAGTGGTGGAGCACCGATTTTATATACCCCATCTCCGACTCCAAATGGGTTAGTCCGTTGCATGTGGTGCCCAAGAAGACGGGTATCACGACAGTTGTCAATGAGTCTGGAGAGGAGATCGCTCCCCGAGTAACCACTTCTTGGAGGGTCTGTATAGACTACATACGATTGAATGAGGCCACCAAGAAGGATCATTTTCCGCTGCCATTCATTGATCAGATTATCGAGCGACTAGCTGAAAAGAGTCATTACTGTTTTCTTGACGGGTACTCCGAATACAATCAAGTGGCCATAGCGCCCGAAGACCAGGAGAAAACGATATTCACCTATCCGTTTGGGACGTATGCTTTCAGACGGATGCCCTTTGGTTTATGTAACGCTCCGATGACATTCCGGAGGTGCATGTTGTCCATATTCTCGGACATAGTGGGTGACTGTTTAGAGGTCTTCATGGATGACTTCTCGGTCTATGGCGACGGGTTCGATGCTTGTCTTGACTGCCTAGACCGTGTGCTTCAGCGCTGCATTGATGTCAATCTTGTTTTATCTTGGGAGAAGAGCCACTTTATGGTGACTCAAGGGATGGTCCTCGGTCATATCGTCTCCAACAGGGGCATGGAGGTCGATCCGTCCAAGGTGGATATCATCAGAAATAGGGATGAAAACGGATCCGGATATATCCGAATATCCTCTTACCGTATTCGAAAAATTATCGAATACGGATATCCAGATTCGGATATGGATTCGAATATGAATCGAATACGGATATGAGTTCTAAAGTTTTGTCGGATACGGATATGGATATGATCTTGGCGTAAATATTCGGATACGGATCCGGATATCCGAATACACATTTTTATAGTATTTTATTTTTACTCAATGTTATATAATGAACTTTAAGGGTCTTAAGTGTAAAATTACCAACTCTATCTTTGATCAAAAAAACAAAAAACCCTAACACTATTCCAATTTCCCATTCGATAGTTTCTGTCCGTGCACCGTCCTTGCCTCCTTCCCTCCAAAACCCTCGATTTTTTGCCTCTCCCTCACCGCAAGGTCCACGACGGAACCTCGCCGCCACACCTCCTCGGACCTCACGCCTCCCCGCCTCCCCACGACGGCGCGACGCCTCCTCGGACCTTAGCCCCTCCCCGCCTCCCCACGACGCCTCCTCGGACCTCAGCCCCTCCCTGCCTCCCCGCGACGCCTCCTCGGACCTCATCCCCTCCCTGCCTCGGCGCCTCCCCACGACGCCTCCGTTGTTGCTGCTTCAAGTTCAAGAGCACGTCACCTTCGGCTTCACAGGACCGCAGGTTGCTCTCTAGCCTTCAGAATATTCTTTAGACTATTTGAGAAGGCATATTGCTGTTTGTTTGTTTTTATTTGTTTTCAACAGTGAAGAATAGAAATGTGACGTTTTTATTTGTTTTTATAGTATTTTCAACATGAGGCATATTGTTGTTGCTGTCTTCTACATATTCGTTTGATCTTGATCATAACTAAAAACGATGATGTTTTTTCCTGTCATTTCTGAGATAAATGTATGATTCTCCTCATCGTTCCATCATTTTGCAAAAAAAAATAGGGAGGAAAACCTATGGTGGTGTCCAACCTATGACATATTTGTTAAGAAACGGTTAAAATGTTATTAAGTAGAGTTTTTAATCTAAGTAGAGTTTTTAATCTAAGTAGATTTTACATGTCATATTTTTTTAGGAGAGATGTCTCAAGATTCACTTGAACCTGATAATCTCAATGATGACACCAAAAATACGAAGTTACATCCAATTGCTAACTCTACAAATGAAGTGTCTGAAAGTAATGAAATTGATAGCAATGCTAAAAGAAATGGTAAAAAGAGAAACTTCCGAACTATGGACTAAAGGTTATTTCAAAAAAGAACTCGTCACTGTAAAAGTTGATGGCAATGAGGTAAAGGTGTTGAGAGCAGTTTGTGCATTTTGCAAAGAACCACATCCATGTGAATCAGCTCAAGGAACCACACGATTATGGAATCACTATAATCGTTGTTCTAAAAGAAAAAGTACAGACATTCGTCAGCAAATGTTACAAGTTCTGCAAAAAGAATCAACCTCTAATATTTCTGTGTACAAGTTTGATGACGAGGTGAGCCAAAGAAAATTTGCAGAGATGTTTATTTTGCATGCATATCCATTTTCTATGGCTGAACATGTCGGGTTTAGAGACTTTCTCATGTCAATAAATCCATCCTTTCAAATTAAATCAAGAATTACTTTGAAAAAAAATTGTATGTCTGTATATGAGGATGAGAAGAAGAAACTACTTCAATTGTTTGAGTCACTACCTTGTAGAGTAAGCTTTACAATGGATAAATGGACATCATGTCAGAACAAAGCGTACTTGTGCATTACAGCTCATTTTTTAGATGATGATTGGAAGCTACAGAAAAGAATCATCAACTTTATGCATGCTGAAGGAAGAGGAAGTGGGGAAAAATTATGTGAACAGTTTACGAAGAAAGTTGTTGAATGGAATCTATTTCGTAAATTGTTTTCGATAACAGTTGACAATGATTCTGCCAATGATGTTGCTATTAAAATTGTGAGGTTAAATTTTCAGAAAAACCTTGTCATGGGTGGTGAATTTTTTCATGTGCGATGTGCCGCGCACATCATCAATCTAGTTGTGCAGGATGGTTTAAAGGAAATTGAACATGTGATTGATAGGATAAGAGAAATAGTGAAGTTCATCAGAAATTCTCCTCAGCATCAAGAAAAATTTGAAGAAGCTGTTAAGAAGGTAAATTCTTCTTGTGAGAAGTCTTTATCACTTGATGTTTCCACCCGTTGGAACTCCACATACTTGATGTTAAAATCTGCTTTAGATCATCAAGATGCTCCTGGAATTTATCATATCTTTGTTCCCAAGTACAATAAATGTCCTTCAGATGAAGAATGGGCTCAAGTTAAAAATATTGCAAATTGTTTGAAAATTTTCTATGATATGACAGAACTTCTTTCTGGGACAAAATATCCTACTTCAAATTACTTCTTTGGAGAATTTTGTGAAATCTACACCCTCCTTTTGGAATGGTGTGCAGATATTGAAGAAACCATTTCTCGAATGGCTATGAGAATGAAGGTGAAATTTGAAAAATATTGGCAAAAAAGTAACACCATGTTGGCAATCGCATGTTTTTTAGATCCAAACTATAAGATGAAGTATGTTGAATTTTATTTTGGACAAATTTATGGCGAGAAAGCTTCACATATGATTGAGAAAGTTTCTTCACTGTTGAAAAGGTTGTTTGCAGAGTATTCTTCTTTGACTTTGTCAGATAATATGCCTCATGTTGTTCCCATGATGCAAAAAAGTGGTAGAAATGATGAATTTGATCAAGGAGAAAGGAAGAAACAAAAATTTGCTCAATTTCTGAAACAAAGTTCTCAAAACCAACCATAAAAGACAGAATTAGACCGGTACATTGATGATGGAGTGACTGATCCCAATACATCTAGTACAACTTTTGATATTCTTCAGTGGTGGCGAGTGAATCACGGTACATATCCCATTTTGTCTAGGATGGCAAGAGATATTCTGGGTGTTCCTGTATCTACTGTAGCATCTGAATCTGCATTTAGTGGTGGAGGAAGAATGGTTGATATTTATCGGAGTAGGTTAGCACCTGATACTGTGGAAGCACTTATCTGTGCTCAAGATTGGTTGAAGGTGGCAAAGGGAGGTATGTTAAACATCTAATTGTTATTAAGTTACTTGAAACTTTAATAAAATGTTGATTTATTTTATTTTAACTATTAATGTAGGTTCTTCACCCACACTCATGGATGATATCACCTCTACAATTGATTTACATCAAGTTCTCGATGGATCAACTGTATATGATACTGGAATGTTCAGTCCAATTGGAGAGAACATATCTTTGGAATAGCTAATTCAGGTGAACTATTTAAGTTCTTAATATATCTTGATATATTTATACTCTATATTAATTATGGCATAAAATATGCAGGGAAATTGTGATCGTGTCTCGTGAGGATATCATGTCATGCTGGATATGTTTCATTTGAAGAGAGAACATCTCTGAAATTTTTTACTTGTCACCTATTTTGGACATGTTTTATTTGAAATTGCTATTAATGACTACTAGTTTATTTGAGAGATAAAATGTTAACTTAAATGTTTGATATGCACTTTTATTTCATTTATATCTTTATTTATTTCATCCACATATATTGTTGATATTACATTAAAGATTGTTGCAATGCCATGCATGTTGATTAAAGAGAGTCATTCTAGATAAATGGTGAGTTCGGAACATTAACATAATATTTATAATTACAATTATATGATTACACAATAATATATCTTCTTAATATGTATAGATGATCCTGAGAGCATTTTGTGAAGATGGAGTAGATTATGTCAAGTATACTTTACAAGAGGTACGTCTTTTATTACAGAACATCATGTCCTTTTAATCATATATCATGCCATATCCATTCTAATTTAGATGGATATTTTGACTGACTTTATATTTTTATCATAATGCAATTTATTTATATTCGATTGCCAATTTTTAAACCACTATCAACCTTGGTAACAATTTAATCTGTATGTGTATGTGATCTTTATTCGATATGTATTGAATCCGATGATTATTGGATCCATATTCGATCCATATTCGAATTCACCCTTTATTCGATCCGTATTCGGATCCGCTGTTTATTCGATCCGTATTCGGATCCGCTTTTTATTCGATCCGTATTCGAATTCGATAAATATCCGATTCGGATTCGTATCCGTATTTTTATGGATATGGTTTCCATAATGCATATCCGAATCATATCCGTATTCGTATTTGTATTCGATATAGATGAAGCGAATATGGATATGGAAATAGGCATATCCGATCTGTATCCGATCCGTTTTCATCCCTAATCAGAAAACTCAATCCACCGTCCAACTTGCGTCAGTTGCGGTCTTTTCTGGGGCATGTCGGTTTCTACCGACGGTTCATTCAGGACTTCAGTCGTATTGCCCGACCGCTTACTGATCTGCTGATGAAAGACACCGAGTTCATTGTCAATGATAAGTGTCTTGTGTCTTTCGAGACTCTCAAAAGTATGGTTGTTTCAGCTCCTGTCCTTCAGCCACCCGATTGGTCTCTTCCATTCGAGATCATGACGGATGCTTCAGATTTTGCCGTTGGGGCTGTGCTCGGACAGAACAGGGATGGTTTACCTTTTGCCATTCACTACACCAGCCGGACTTTGGATGGCGCTCAGCGGAACTACACTGTGACTGAGAAAGAAATGCTGGCCGTAGTCTTTGCTTTGGATAAATATCGATCTTATATTCTTGGATCTAGAGTGACAATTTAAACTGATCACACCGCCATCCGGTACTTAATGGCTAAGAAGGATGCCAAAGCACGTCTTACCAGATGGATCCTTCTACTCCAGGAATTTGATATTGAGATTAAGGATAAGCCTAGAGTCAAGAATATGGTGGCAGACCATCTCTCCAGATTGGAGAATCTTGAGAAATCTGACCCCAACGCACCTATCACAGAGACATTTCCGGATGAGGCGATCTTGGCTATCACCTCTCTCCCGTGGTACGCTGACATTGTGAACTATCTTGTCACCAAGACAGTCCCACAAGGTTGGCCCAGGCAGAAACTCGAGACCTTCCTGGCGAAGGCCAAGTTTTACCATTGGGAGGATCCCGTCCTTTATCATGAAGGAGGGGACAGTATCTGGAGGAGGTGCATTCCTCAAGAAGAGCATCATAGCGTCCTCACATACTGCCACAAGCTTGAGGTAGGAGGACATAATTCTGGAAAAAGGACAGCACAGAAGGTGCTTCAATCTAGCCTATGGTGGCCTACTCTCTTCAAGGATTCTGATGAGTTCGTGAAGAGATGTACTGACTGTCAGAAAATGGGAACCTGCGGACAGAGAGACATGATGCCCATGCAACCCATTCACTTTTGTGAGGTTTTTGATGCATGGGGATTGATTTCATGGGCCTATTTCCTAAGAGTCAGGGATTCGAGCATATTTTGCTCGTTGTGGATTATGTCAGCCGATGGGTTGAGGCCATCTCCGCCCGAGCCGCAGATGCTAAAACCGTATGCAAATTCTTGAGGAGAAAAATCATTTCACGGTTCGGGGTACCTAAAGTCTTGATTTCAGACGGAAGGTCTCATTTCATCAATGACAAGGTTAGGGCCCTTGCAGATGAGTTCGGTATTGACCATCGGGTTGCCACACTGTATCACCCTCAGACTAATGGTCTTGCCGAAGTTTCGAACCGAGAGATAAAAACAATCTTGCAGAAGGTTGTCCGCCCAGACCGAAAGGATTGGTCACAGCTTTTGGACTCGGTCGTGTGGGCCTATCGGACTTCTTTCAAGAATCCATTGGGGACATCTCCCTTTCGTCTCGTCTATGGCAAGCCGTGCCATTTGCCAGTGGAAATCAAGCACAAATCTTTTTGGGCAGTCACTGAGTTACTGTTAGATCCCGAGAGCATAGAAGAACATAGAAGAGCAGAATTGGCAGCCCTGTAAGAACTGAGAGATACATCCTTTTCCAACAGCCTACAGTACAAGGAGAAAGTGAAGACATGGCACGATTTGCACATCAGCCATAAACAGTTTGAGCCAGATCAGAGAGTATGGTTGTTTGATTCCAGGCTGAAATTATTTCCAGGGAAATTACAGAGCAAGTAGAAAGGTCCCTATGTGGTCAGGAAGGTACATGACAATGGCAGCATCGACATATCCGAACCGTCATCTTCCTCTACCTTCCGTGTCAATAGTCAACGCTTGAAACTATATTTAGATCATGATCCGCCGACCATTGACGTTGTCCCCATTCTTTTGGTATGAGATGTGTTCTTTGACTCGTATCATCTACATCTCATACATGGTGATCACTTCCATCTTTCGCTGTACAGATCATCTGTCTATATCACTCTTTCATCTGTGGATTTATTTTCTTCTTTTCTTCTTTTCTTCTTTTCCTTCTCTATTTTCTTTATCTATCAAAAAGGTGTTGCCCCTTGTTGTCAGTTTTCTGTACTTAGGACATACTTTGTCCTAAGTATAGGGGGGTTTGCACCCCAAGTTTTCATTTATTCCGATCCTCTCCATTGTCTCCTCTTCTTGTCTATACTTAGGGATATTTTACCCTAAGTATAGGGGGAGACAATCTGAGTACGATCTGTTCATTCCCACCCTTGACCCTCCCTACGTGTGTACAGTCCGCTATACTTAGGATTACTAGATCCTAAGTATAGGGGGGACGGTCAATTTCTCATTCGTTGATTCATTCATTTATTCTTTAGACTTAACTATACTTAGTACGAGTTATGTCTTCTCTTTTTCTCTCCGATCTATGAGGACATAGCTCAAGCTAAGTATAGGGGGGTCATATATACTGTGTATATACTTTAGCCATAACTCGTACTTTCGTATTTTCCTAATAATATGGCTAATCATTCTTTAAAATTCATTAAAAACCCTTAATAAAAAAAGATGTTACCATTCCTTAAAATTCTTTCTGTATTTACTGATTAATAAATCAGGTGAAAATGTTTTTTGCAAAATGTTTGAGAAATAGTTTGAAAATCTTTGTGAACATCTATTGAAAACTATTTTGAAAATATTTTGTTACATGTTTTCAACCTTTGTAAAAATGTGTGGTTTGTAAAAATTTATTTTCTTTGTGTGAAATAAAATGTTTGAAAATGATTTGCAAATGATTTGAAAAATGGTTGCAAAAATATTTTGAAAAATCTATCCATACTGTTTAAAAACCTTTGCAAAATGATTTTTAAATGTGTATACATGTTTGTAAAATGTTTGTAAAAATTATTTTGGACTAGAGTTTTCAAAAATTCTTTGAAAAACTTGTGTCAAATAAGTTTGAGGAATATATACATCACACCTAAAATTCTTTATATATATATATGTATAAAATTGATCACTTACCCTTGTAAATCCTTAAAATCCACTTCTTGTAAATATAAGAAGCACTCCCGTGTACATAGTTTTCACCTAGTTTTCAGCCAAAATCTTTTTATTTTCAAAAATCCCAAAAACATTTGCAAAAGTAAAATCCAAAAACATTTGAAAAAATCTTCTGAAAAATATAAAAAATGCATCTGCATATGCATCATCATCATCTTTTCAAAAATCCATAAAAAGTTCAAAATCTTTGAAAAACTGCATCACAAAAATATTTTCTGCATTGCATTGCATGGCATGAGCATTTTTCGGATTGAGTTTGATAGTTGAACAAGTCTAAGTAAAATCCGGAGATTGGAGCTTGATTGGACCTTAAAATCTACCTAATAACAGGATCCTTGTAGGAACTGGGTTTGAGGTACTTCAGGTCTAGTTGACTTAATTCTTTGAGGATCACGAGACTTGGTTCAATGGATTCTTGACTGCCTAAGTAGAGTATTTTGGAGCACATGCACGACTCTTGTTGATAATGACCTAACTTGGACACCTGCACCTTTCACATGGCTCAACTCAGTTGGAGTGATAAGGGGATTGGATTTGCCGGTATGAGACGCACACAAGTGGAAACATTTGTCCTCCTCTAGGGAGGGAAGTGCACCCCAACACGTCCAGTGATTAGGAAGTCTAAAGACAGGAGGCTGTGGGTTGTGATAAAGCTTCAAAAGAGGGATAGTCTACTGGCTCAAGAGGAAAAACTCCTTATGTAAATGCTGCTATGAATAGTATTCAAAAAAAAGAAAAGAAAAAAAATGATGAGTTCATGCATGTATAAAAATAAAAAGCCTGCAAAGTATGTACAAATGTGTTAAGTCAATAAGCACGCTTGATCAAATATGTGAGCCTGCAGCTGGATGACTTGACTACACTGGTCTTGCATCCCAGGATAGGTAGCTACACTGACTACCGTCCATTCTTCTCTTCACCCCCTTCTCTTGAGCTGGTTGCCACTTGAACTTAGAAGGGAATAACCCGCTCCTCGAGGATGGAGTCATTGGATTGGGGAATCATTGGGTTGTCGTACTGGAGAAGTCAGTTTCTTTGCCATTTCAGTTGGGGTGAGCCACCATCACTTACACTGTACGAGTCAGATTCATAGTCGTAAGAGTTTGCGTATGAATTGAAATATTTCTGACCTGGTTATTGAGGAGACTTGAGCAGAGATTTGGGATTCTCAGGGACTATTGGATTTCAAATTTGGTTCTCACTAAGGTTCCGCCCGCACTAAAATTACAAAGGTCCGACTCAAGCTCCAAACTTTGATTTTGTGAAGACAAGTTTGATAATCAAATAAAATCCAAATTTCTTCTTTTTCTTTTCTTTCTTTTCTTTTTGCACTTATTGCATAAGTGTTTGCTAGGGACTAGCAAAGGTAAAGCATAGGGGGATGATGAATCCACATTTCATCATCTTTATTCTATCATTTTGGCACCAAAAACCCTAGCAAATGCCTGTAAATAGCTTTAAATATAGCATCTTAGCATTCATGCATGTGCATCCCATTAGTGTATAAAATACTGTAATTAAAGGCAAAATTATAGAATAAATAAAAGAACAGAAAAAGAATAAAATATTGAAAATATTTTATGACCCAAAACCCCCGAGACCTAGGCATCTTGATGAATAGGTCGACCAGGAATAAAGTAGGAGAGATAAGGGTCAAATACCTATATTATTCTATTCATTCTTTATTCATTTTGGGACCTATTTTGGGTTCCACTTTTTGTACATCAAATCAAGAAACTTTTTACATGAAAGTTGTCGATAATTAAATATAGAAAAATACAAAATTGATTTCACTGAAAATAATACACAGATAAAAAGTTATGGTCTGAATAAAAATCCAGAATCCCAACATCACAGACCTGTATCTCACAATTGAAAATATCAAATGCAGCAAACACACCTTTAATTGTATATAGAATAAAATAAGCTATTTAATGGCAGTGGTTTCGCATTTGGCGGAGCTACGGTTTGAAAGTTGAGTTTTGGACCCTCATTGTACAGTTGTACTGATTAAAATATTCCCCTTATTATTTATTGATTATTTGTATATTTTTATATTTTTATAATTATGTAAATATTCTTTATAATAATTATGTGCATCAAATTTAGAATAAAAATGCAAAGAAAACTCAAAATAAAAATACTTGTATATAAACTACACATGTATTATACCTATATACATACTTATATAATACTTACTTATATTTTATTAAATATATAAAACATATCTAAAAAACAAAATAACAATATTTCTAAGTGTATAAAAGTATTATATAAATTTACAAAATAATAAACAAAAATAAGAAAATAAAAATACACAAAATAAAAATAAAGTAATAAAATATATAGGTATTATACCTATAAGGGCTAAAAAAATAACTTATTAAAATATACTTCATAAAAATAATTAAAAAACATAATAAAATACTACATAAAATAATAAATATTTTTTATTTTATAACCTAAAAATAATAAAATCATTTTTGATTTTTAAACTAATTTTCAAAACTTTTTCGTAGGGTTTTTCCTGGTTGGTCCACGTGGACCAACCAGGAGGTAGTCAGCGTTGACCCTAGGTCAACTGTCTGCCTTCCCCCGCCTGCCTCCTGTCAGACCTGGGTTTTCACCCACTTTTGTCGAGATTTTCCAGCCGCTCCTTGCATTTTTTTTCGTGGTGATTTCTTCACATCTTTTCTTCCTCGTTATGCGGTGAATCACGCCCAAGTGAAACCTTGGGCTTTGGATCACTGTGGTGATCAGGGCGCCTTGATCTTTGGGGCTCCTCAGCCACTTGGTCAAACTGCATAAGATGGAGCCCCAACTTTGAATTCGATATTGAGTCCCTTCGGTCCACCCCTCTCCACCTCTCTTGTGCTCTGAAGCTTCCTGGAGGTGACAGCTCCACCGCGAGCTCATCAGCCAAGGCGTACGAGGTCGGAGGCGCCTCCACCACCTCTCGCAACTCCGACGGTCGAGGTACACTTTCTCCTATGGTTCCGGCCATTGAGGACCACTTCATCCATTTATGTTTCGTTCATTAGATTAGCCTTAGCCTTAGGAGCAAAAGCCCTCAAGAAATTTCGAGATCCATCGAGTAATCCATCCAATTCTATCTCCTCGCCGGAGCGCAACTCCGACCGAGCACCAACCCATCGCTTCGCTCCGCCTCTTCGCCTCCGCGGGGTCCAGGCAATTTGCCCTAGACCCTCTCACCTTGTTTTGCAGGTCAAACGTAGTTGGCTCGAGCCTGGGAGATATTTTGGCTCTCGCTGGAGCTCGACCGAGCCTCCCAGCTCTGCCGCCCTCCAGCGAGCACCACGGCCTTCGTCGTGGTATTTTGACGCCCCCAGGAGGAAGAGCTGACCTCCAGGAGCTCCCCTGTCCATTTTGAAGTCTCGAAGCCACCGGAGGACGGAGATCTTGGACGACGAAGCTCGCCCTCGCCGGCGTTCTTCGCTGTTCTTGGTCCTAGTCTCCTAACCGTCGGATCGTGGAGGAGCACCAAATTCAACGTGGACTGTCCGATCGTCAGAGCTAGCCACCATCGGATCTCGTCTGAGATCTGATTTTAGACATCCAGGCCGAACCGTCATCGCGTCACCCGGGGCCGCCACGTGTCAAGTGAACGGCCCAGCGCCGTTCGATCACCTCTGCGAGGGTATTTTGCATTCAGACCGTCGCCATTTTTGTAATTTTACTTTAGTCCGTGAACTTTAAATAGTAGCTTAAATATTTTGTAAAAATTGTATCCAGGCCCTCGGACTTTAAGTAATTACATTTAGGTCCTCTGCCATGTCACCTCACGTGACTTGTTCACGTGAGGTGCGGGCATTTTGCATTGCGACCCTCGGACCTTGGTTTATTTCGTTTTAGTCCCAGGATTTTTCTATTAAGTGTTAACTTTTTGGAGAAATTGTTATTTATCCCCCAAAGGTTTCTGATATTACACTTAGGTCCCTGCCAGGCGCGTGCAAGTCACGCGCCCTGGTGGGTAATTTGCGCCGACACCCCTACGGGTCTGTGTATTGGTATTTGATCCATAAATTTCAATATTAAGTGTATTATTTTGTGGAAAATTGCTTGGATGCCCCTAGATGTTTTGATAATTGCATGTATACCCCTGCCAGACTGTGACATTTTTTGTTTGCTTGATCTATTTAATTAGGTCATCATTTTAAATCAAAAAATTCTCAAAAATTAAACTTAAGCTCCTGTGTGCTCGTACTTTAACGCCATATTTTTAGTTTTTGATTTTATTGCATTTTAATATTATTAAAAATCAAAAACATGCTTTTTATTTACTGTCTAGCTTAAAAAATACCAAAACAAAATTAAAATACCTCGAAAAATTCCAGAAAAATTCCCTAGTGTGTATTTTAACCTATTTTAGTGTCAATCTAAAAATCACTAAAAATCTCAAAAGAAAAACCTTAAAAATTTAGAAAAAACATAAAAACTTTAAAAAAAATCTATAAAATCATAGAAAACTCAGAAAATGGAAACTCAAGTTCTATAGTCTCTTGTTTTCATTATCTTTATTTGAAAAATAGTTTGGAAAAATTTTGTGGCTGTTTGATATTTTTAATTCCCATTTTACCCTCAGCTAGTAGTTATTTCACTGTTTTGGTTTATTTCAGTGTTTAAAAATACCAAAAAATATTTTGGAAAATACCCAAAAATCATAAAAATAGTAGAAATTCCTAAAAATACCAGAAAGATTTTATTTCTGAATTTTTGGCTATTTTTGCACATTTTTATAAATATTTTATCACCCCTTTTATTACTTTGTTTTTATATTCCAATATTGAAAAAAATATAATATAAAATATAAAATATAAAAATCAGAAAATTAAAAATCAAAATACAAAATTAAAAATTAAAAAATTAAATAAAAAAATTTAAAAATTAAAAACCCACAATAATATTTGGTTGCATAGTGCAGACACATTTCACACTCACACACACACATTTGTTTGATCTACCATGTTTGCTCCCTATGTTCGAACTCTCTGCATACTTGTCCTATACATCTTTTGTGCAGAGTTAAAAATAAATTTTAACTCCACATTTATTTCTAATTATTTGATCTATAGTGTGGGTTAATTGTTGATTAAATATAGAATTATGTAGTGGTCACGACACCGACTGTTGACTCACCTTGTGAGTCAATACGACCGCTCTCATTTTTGTGTTTTTCACATTTCTTGATAGAGTAAGATGTATACTCAAATGTTGGTCTTAGAAAGGCATTATAGATTGAGTCCATTAACAGAACTTGCTACTTGGTGAATTAGAGCATTCTTTGATGAATACAAGATGCCCCTTGAGGTATATTAATCTTGTAATCATGCTAATTATTTGTTTTATGTGTGCTTGGTTGTGATGTATATTATTAAATCAGTGAAAGAAAGTTTGAACAAAGGGCACACAAGAAATTGTTTAATGTGTTATAGTGTAGGAGAAAAGAAATATAGGTGTTAGGATAATCTATTATATAATAAAATTTATTATTAAGTATACCATTCCATTATCTGGAATAGAATGCTATTAAGGTTGCATTGTTGTTAAGGTCCCTCAGTACGATAGGGCTACATACCATGCTCATCTTGATGTCCTATAGTTATTGATATAAATACTTAGATCATAAAGGATGATGCTGAGCTGTAGATCAAAAGCATCAAATTGAGAACAAAAATGGCATCACAAAGTGATATTCAAGAAGAATCTCTAGTCTAACAAGAGATGACAATCTTCTCTAAAGACTGATATTCGACTAGCAATCTTGATGTAGGTCCTATACGTAAGAATGGAGATTTAGAGGTATTGAGTGAGTCACGTTAAAGAGTTAATGTGACAAGATTGAGATACTAAAACCCGTATCGTATACTATCATGAAGCATGTACATATCCTTTGATCGGAGACAAAAATATATAGACAAAAATATATCTACATATCTAAGATTGTACATTTGGAAGAGCAATAGGTTGATGGTCTTATAAGGTCTATATACCAATGAACTCAAATGCATATAAGGGAACATAAAATGTATGATCTTACAATTAAATCATACATGTTCATACTTACTGAACTAGAAGATGAGAACTCATTTATAGAATATCAGGGTCATAACAAATTCCACCGATGCTCATCTAGTTTATGAAGCAATATAACAATTACATAATACTAATATATTCTTTTGGAAAACATATGATTGATATTTCCATCTAATGATCGATTGCGAAATATATTGGTAAACCCTAGAAGGATACAACCAAATATGGGATAGAACTTTGGGTTATTCAAACTCTTTCAATATATAAAATGCATGACTATTGGGATTGCTCGAGGTCGATGCGATTATAATAGATTAGATACCACATTGCTTCCATTCCGAGGGAAGGATGAACCAGATGGATTTTAAAGGTTCCATTTAGAGATAAAAAGAATGAGATTTAATTGAATTAAACTCAATTCATAAAACCATATTCTATCAAAAGACTTGGAAGTTGATTTGAAATTATTTAGAGTCAATTGAAGACTTGGTCTGATATCTAACTTGATCAAATAGCTCAAAATGGTCTAAACCTTAACTCATAGAACCATATTGTATATCAAAAGAGTTGGAAGTTGATTTGAAATTGTTTGGAGTCAATTTGGAGACTTGGTTCAATATTTGACTTGATCAAATAGCTCAAAGTGGTTTAAACCCAGATATTAAATGTAGTGAAAATATCAAGTCACTATATGTGGTCTATAAAATCTCACTGGTATTATCTCTAAGTATTCGTCAAATGATTCTCATGAATCCTAATTGGATTAGGAGTCAGTCGTATACCTGAGAATTGATAATCAAGATAATAACAATGTGAATTGTTATTATTATTGGTTAATTCATGGGAGCATGTGGATATGATTCACATAGTTAGTACTTAATACGAATATATATCTGCAATAATTAGAATTAATATGAATGTGATTCACATTTATTATGAGGGCTTATGTGAATATGAATCACATAATAAATTAATGTGAAATATATTTACATTATTCATTGAATAGAAGTAAATTAGATTTATGTTTTTCTTCTTTGCATAATGAATTTGGAATATGATTTGCTAATTGTTCCAAGATAATTTGTGATAATTACTAAGAGAGATAATTCCACAATTATAAAATACCAAGTCCATGTAGGACTTCAACTTTCGAATGATTTCTTCCTGGAAATCAATTCCATCAAAAAGACATGGCGAACGTCTACCCTATGCACAATAGAAGGGGGGTTAATCCTCCGTATCCATTCAATTCAAGTTTCTTATAAGTCCTAATTTCATGAGGTGAAAAAATAGAAAAGAGAGTGCAATCTCTCTACTTCTCTTTAGATATCCCCATACCCCATATCATCGCCTGATTAGCAGTTTGCCCTATAGCCTCTGTTTTTGACATGCCTAATTGCAAGAGAAGACAACTTCCTCTAGGTGCTTCATCCTCGAGAAAAAAGAAGTAAGTTTCATGATATGAAATCTGATGCAAGGTGATCTATCTAGATAAATCTTTTTTTCATGATAAACATCCTCTAATTTATGAGAGGTCATGATTAGTTTAGTAGTCGTCAGATCAAAATCAAGTCAGGATGTCTTTTCCTTAGTGATTAACACATCAGAAGTATAATTCCCTTTTTCATGTGGTTCCCGGAATGATGCAAAAGTATTTTTTGTATCTGTGTGGTTTTGTATTGCAATCATTTTTGTGTTCTATGATTGCTATATAGCTCATATGATGAGCCTCTTATTAATCAAATTTGGTTTGTTTTTTCTGCATTCATGACATGAGAGATCTAACCTCCCAACAATAGGACATGATCACCTTTTAGGCATAAAATCATTGTTACATGGAATATTGCTTTTGTTGAGAATTCGATGCTTTACTTTAAGAGTGAGGATTGTTGATGCAGAGATATGTGATGTTATCCATGAACAAGTGGAGTTCAAATTGACATCATGCAGTGATCAAGCAGTTAATCACACCAAGGTTGCAGAAAGCGGTAGTCGGTACTCGGTCGGCGGTGTCACTGACTAAGGATTAATCGACAGTCGGGCGACTAATCAAATTTAGTCGGCCATTAGTCGGTTTTGAATTTTTTAATTATTTTAACATATAAATCAATTTTTATACACATATTCTTATTTATCTACATTGATTTGTATATTTTCTATACTATCATAATGAAATAAAATTTAAATATAGCATTAAGCATATTAGAGTAAGTTTGCTTTTAAAAAATCGAAAAACTAAAAAAAATAAAAAACTCTATGTAAAAGTCGGCCTTGTAGTCGGTCGACTAGGCCGATTAGTCGGCTCGATTAGTCGGATTGACCGACTAATGGCCGACTAGGCCTAGTCGAGTCAGCTACCCCACCGACTTGACTAGTCAGGTCGACTAATCGGCCTAGGCAATCGACTTTTATAACAGTGGATCACATCAATTCTAATCAGGCTGATGTTGAAAAACATTATGCTTAACAACTAGAGGATAAGCATTATATCATTACCACCAATTACCCTTGCGGAGATATACATCCTCCTCAGAGACATATGGCAACAAGGACAAAATTACATTTGTACAAATATCTGAGGAGGCTCATTCTCCAAGGTTTTTCACTTAAAAGGAGGTCATATATGAGGAGGTTGATTCTCCAAAGTTTTTCACTTAAAAGGAGGTCATTGTAGGAGACAAATTAATACACTGGATTATTGCTACGGGTAAGGAGAAAGAGTCTTGTCATAGAATCAAGCATGAGAGCATGCCAAATTTTCAAAGGGAAGGAAGATCATTGGATATAAATGGATCTTCAAGAAAAAGACTCTCAAGTAGTAAAGTAATCATATACAAAGCATGGCTCATTACAAAAGGATACAATTAGAAGGAATGTGCATATTATAACACGACATTCTCTTTTATTGTAAGTAACATATTATGGTGCTGCAAGCTCCTGTAGTATATCAAAACTTTGAACTGGGGTACTTCAATGTGATGACATCTTTTATGCATGGTGAACCTAAAGAAGATATTGTGATGAGATAATTAGGAGAATTCACATCTTAAGGTAAGGAAGATTATGCATGCGAATTGAAAAAGTCTTGTATAGACTAAAACAATCTACATGCATTGTTCGACAACTTCATAGTTGGTTTTGAGTTTAACAAGAGCCCATATGGTAGTTATTATATATATATATATCAATAAGGGGGATGGGTTCTTTCTCTATATATCGCTTAACGTACGTGAAGGATATGGTTAGATCCTCAAGCGCATCACGGAAGCGTGAGCGTCGTATCGAATACGACGAGGAGCGACTAGTCGGACTAGTTGCTCGATGCAGCGGAATTTAAAAAAAATTATACGACGAAACCACATGATCCAAGAACACTTCTCGAATCGTTTCGTCTAAACCACAAACAAGTAATAGGATTACCTCTTGAAGCGTGGTTGCGATCGAGTCTCTAAAAGAAGAGACCTCCTGTCTCAAGTCTGATCCGACGGAGGAGACGCTTGCGAGCGCGGGGATGAACCGCGTGCTTCTCGCAATCCATGTTGATGATCCAAGCGGCGGATCTCCTGATCTCGACACACGAGATCCGACGTCTTCTTCACGAGCGAGGCGCACCGAAGGAGACGGAGATCCACGAGCAGAAGAACGAGCAGCATAACGACGATGCCGCGGCGATGGAGAACCTCTCCATGGTATCCATGGTGGACGGCCATGAGAGGGATAGAGAGGGCTGACCTCTAGAGAGAGAGAGAGAGATGCTTCTCAAGCATTGTGTGTAAAAATAAAGAGCATGGTATGCCTCTCTATTTATAGGGTTTTGGGATCCATGGATCTCAATCCATGTGACATATAAAATCAATGGATGAGATTGATTTATGTCAATCCAATGGTCAAGATTGTTGTTGGTAAAAACCAACAACTTGTGATTTAATTTGATAAAAATATATTTGATAAATCAGATAAATATTAATACCATATTAAATCAATCAAATAAGGAGAGAGGAATAAAGAGAGATCAACCTTCCTCTTTGGAAGGGGGGGACGGCCACCAATTTCACAAGGAAATTGGTGCCGCCCCCCTCTTTCCAAAAGGGAGGGCAATCTCATGGCAATCCATGAGATTGCACATCTCCTTGAATTTCTCTCTACTTATTTTCCAACAACAATTTGTTGGTATTTTAATTCACCAAAATAATTCTCAATTAATTTTGGGAATATTGCAATCTTGACATTGGAATATTGTGAATCATATTCACAACCCAAAACCAAATGTAATTTACATTTTCAATTAATTAGACAATGTGTATCCAATACACATTAATAATTAATCTACTAATATAAATTATATTTAACTCTCTCTAATACATTATAAATCACATTTATAATATATTATGGATAATTGGATATTACTATCCACATTATTCTTATCCTTGATAATTAAATCATATTTAATCATCTTGGATCTCTTTACTCATGTGTTCAAATAATATGAATCACATTCACATTATTCACATCTTTGATAATCAAATCACTTTTAATTATCTAAGATAACTCTCTTTATAATGTGAATCAAATTCATATTAATCTTGATAATTAAATCACATTTAATTATCCATTTTCTCAATGCTCGGATACATATATCAACAATAGAATTATCCATGAACTCTTTCAAGGATAATGCGCTTTCTCCGCGAATACTTGGAGATAAGGACAGGGCGATTGTATTGTTCCACGTATAGTGACATGGATATTGAGATCATATCTCAAATCCAGATCGCGGACCTCCCATAGATGCTTGATTAAATCAAGACCGTAAATCTAATCTTCTCATTGCATCTGAATCATATTCAGATCAATGTCCAACATTTGGACTAAGATCAGATTACTTCTCTACTGAGAGGAGTCACTAAAATCCAGACTCGTTTCATCACTCCCTAGGAATGGAAGCGTCATGGTTATACAATCGTTTATGATCACATCACCCTCAGGTATTCCCAACACCTGTACATCTTGCGTACTGGAAGACTCAGAATAAACCCGAAGTATTAGATCAACTTTGTACTGTCTACTTCAGGGTTCTATCAGTAAGTTTCTCATTTGATCATTGGAAGTCAGTATCGATCATATACTTTCCAAAAGCATATATTATACCTAGGTCTTGATCATATACTTTCCAAAAAAGATAAATCAAACCAACAAATTCAGTCAAGCTTCCAAAGCGAGACGACCATGCGCACAGAATTTGATTCTTCCCAATCTCATGAGTGAGCTCATGTCTTCCGGTTCAGTAGTGAACCTGTATGATCCCTTTGAGAGATCGTATTACTCATATGCCCTTGTATGCACACCAGCACGCCGGTGTATAGACCTTGATTAGGCCATCAACCTATTGGTCTGCCAAATGTACATACTCAGACATATAGTAACACATCTGTCTCCGGTCAGAGGATGTGTACCTATATCATGACAGCATATGATATAGGACTTTGGTTATCTCGATCTCTTTAAGTCAACTCTTTGACCTAACTAATCTGACACCTCCGAATCTCTATTCCTATGCAGAGGACATGCATCAAGAAGTCAGTCAGATATCAGCCTAACTAAGAAAGGATTGCCATCTCCTACTCAGGATGGAGATCATCTCTTAATAATCATTTGACAATGCTTGATGAGTCCTCAATCTAACTCATTAGATATTCATCTAAGCACCAGTCTCTATGATTCAATAATTGAATCAACAGCTGTATGATCATTAAGATGGCCATGATACATAACCCTAATTACACTAAGGGACCTATTATGCAAACTATGTACTCTTTTTTCAGATTAAGGAGTGAATTGCAATAACATTTATTGCATAATGGCTCGCCGTGGGCTCGCATGTCCAACAATCTCCCACTAGCCCAAAGAGCCATTAATGGGCTAATCATTTAAACCCACACTCATGTGACAATCATAGGCTATTTAGAAAATAGCTAGGTAAGCTGATCAGTCACTCCGTTCCCAAGAGACTACGCCAAGTCCTTTTACGGCACTTGCATATCTCCTAGTAACAGTGCTCGCATCCAATGCGAATGTTGCATCTCATGCAACCGATACTCAACTTTGTTGGTTATTGTGTCCTTGACACTACATCTTATTAATTATCATAACCAGTATTCCCATAATCCTTATTAGAATACCTTCATTCCTGGAGATCTCTATCTCCTAAGGTATCTACAGTTAAGACCCTTATAGATCACTATCTACAAGATCTTAAACTTTTGAAGATAAGACTTTGAGATCACTATCTCTAGTTTTATCATCTTTGAAGATATTATTATTACTACAATCAAGTGTTTTATCTCCATAGCAGGATTAGTAACAGTTTACTACTCCCACTGCATGGCAGACATCTGGCTCTTGTACACATCTAGCATATACCCAGCTTCTCATAACTGATGCACAAGTGCAAGTAGTTCTAGCATTCACTTCCTCAACTCTTTGAGGTGCTATCCCTTTAGACAGGTCACTACTACATCTTAAGGGAAGGAAGCCTTTCTTGGAATTTTCCAGAAAATGGAATAAGTCCAAGGTGTATTACTAATGTGACGGTCCCAATATCCTCTTCTCTTTGCTTCTGAACAACTTCAGAACTAAGATCTAAGAGGTATCCTTGAGATCATATCTCGAGGTATGGGATAACCAGATTATAAAAATACTTATTATTATCATCCTTAGATCAATCCAAATGATTAGGATAATATCTACATTTAGCACGATGAACACAATGGCACTCCCACTAAGCTTCACATGGTTCATCAAGATTTTATCTGAAATCACAACATTTATAATTTCATCAAATCTTATGTTCCAACTACAAGAAACTTATTGGAGTCCAAAGATGGAGTTTTTCAGCTAGCACACCTTGCTTTCCTCAACCATGAAGCCCTGGGGCTACTTCATATGAATATCCTCAGAGAGGTATTCATAGAGGAATGCAATCTTGACTCACACCATGAAGATGTCATAGACAACTTGTGTAGCTATAGTTAGCAATATTCTGATGGGTTAAAGCAAGGTCACTGGAGAGCAAGTCTTATCGCAAGCGATGCCTTCTCTTCGGTGTGTAGCTCATGGCTATGAACCGTGCTTTGAAGGTTTATACCTTCTCATCAGGTTCCCTCTTTCTCTTGAAGATCCATTTACACCTTAATGGGTCTGACCCACATAGGTGGATCCTCGAGGGTCCATATACAACACTTGTATATGAAGTCTACATTAGACTTTTATTGCTAACATCCATCTTTCCATGTCATGATCCTCAGGAGCTTCATCACATGAAGTCCGATCATTTTTAGATTTAACTGACACATGGAATCCATCCTCAAACTTATTTGAAGAGGTATTATTGTTTCATCTTTAATTATCTATTTTAGTTTCCGATTTCAGGAGCCTCATTATCTTTTCAAGATTAAATGAGTTCCTTTACTTCATTTTCATCTTGATTCTCAAGAGAGTCATCCTATAAGAATCATATTCTCAAAGATGAGATCTTTTAAGAATCTCAAGGTCAGAAAGTAGGTATCTAATACCATTCTTTATTTTCCTAATGAAGTAGCACTCTCTGGTGCTAGATTCCAGCTTACCAGCATGGAACCTTATTAAGTCTATAATGTAGTCTCTACCACATATATCTGGAAACTAAGAGATAATTATGCTAAGATTAATCATTGATCAAATCATGTCACACATGATCAATTGCATCTCCCTACAAATCTATTGAGTTAAGGCTCATTAGGAGGGGTGAGATAGAAATGATATTCACATCTCCATAAGGTATTCTTTGAATTCATCTAATAGGTACAAGCTACCTTGATTAGATCAAATTCATTTCATCTTCCTTCAAACTTTGGTTCTAAACCAAAATTGTGAAATCTTTGAACATTTCAAGTTTTCTAAGTGAAGAGAAGAAATTTCATATCACAAATAATCATTAATAGATATCACATATCCATAATGTTTATTCTGATATAGATGATTCACATACATCAATATGTATGAGATCTTGAATACCTTAACATCTTACACCATTCCAAAAGAAGAGTGTATTGGACATTTTACTTTGAATACAATATTCATAAGTATGCAAGTTTTGAAATTTTAGACATTCTAAAGTTTCATCTCTTACTTGTCCATTGATCTCATCAACAAACATATGTCCAAAACATTATGTCAGATCATTGTCAAATGATCTTTATCCTCCTATTGATCTTTAAAGGTTTAATTTTCAGTATTAGAAATCTTAATGAACCATTCATTAGTTTTCTAATTTAGTGGAGTCCACTAGATGTAAGATTACTATCTGAAATATCTCCATCATAACTCTTTATGATAGGTCTATTCCAGATTTCATGTTTATTCCCAACATTTAGAAATAAACAATGAGTGTATTCTAATATCTAGGTCATAGAGTCATTCTCTAAGACTAAGGGATCCCACTGAAAATATGAAGTCTATTCATCCGGTGGAAATTATTGCAACAATTGCATCAATTCCAACATGGATGACCATTAAACCTTAAGATCAAATTTCTAATATTCTAATACAGATGCAACCAATTGCAAGTGTCATTAGAAGATTGAGATACAATTATTAGACTTTATCTTATCAAATAACTAAGTCAATTTCAATGATTATATGTACTTTTTTTTGATGTACTATCCGATTCCTTTTCTAAGGATTCTAGATAGATTTGATAGTCATACTATCAACACATTAATTTATTACAGTATTGGCATTCATCCAACTCTTTGGATGTCATATGGAAGTCACAGAAGTACAGTCAACTCTTTGACTATACCTCTTACGTGGGTCCAACCCATGCTTCCACTGCGCTCCCTTTGTCTATAAGCAACTACTGCTCAAGACCAAGGATCTCTTATCTTAAAATAAAAAATCTCAATATAAGAGTATTTCAACATTTATACAAGCTTCATTTAAGTTCATACAATATGAATATTATGAAGCTTCATGAATGACTAGAGTATAGATAGTAGAATGATGACACTCATCATCTACATCCATCTGAACTCTTAAAGCATAGGTTCAGGTAGGTACTCAAACAATTTGAATACATTATCTCTAATAGAGCTACCATTCTACATGATGCAGAGAACCATGTCATTCATGATTAAATGTCAAGAGCGCATATGTATGCCGGAATATCTTTATTGATTTTATAAGAATTATATGACAATTACGATCATTATCGACATGTCACTTCAAATGTACATTCGATGAGATCAAGACTTATAGAGACATACAAACCCTAGAGTTTCAGTCCTATTGTCTTATTTAATTATCACTTCTCATTATTATGAGGAAACTTGCACATTGCAACCACATACATTATGTGTCCAATCGCAAGTACAATATCTGGATCAAGGGTCCAATCCATGATATTTTACTGGTTATTATTGAGTATAACGTTGAGTGGGATTAATGAAGGATTATCTGAAATAAGAAACTTTTGCATAAACTTATATAAATATATAATTTACTTTGATTTAGGAATTTTTATATCAAAGTTGTCTTGTCATGTCAACAATGAAAGTCCATTCCCTTAATCACTTTCAATGTAAGAGATATACTTACCATTATATCTCAAGCAAGATCTGGGATCTCCTTCCTTATCTTTGTTGCATCCCAATAATATGAGAACCTACAACTCGGATAAAAAGAAGCGGGAACACATTCCGCCTTGCAAGTCCAACTTGCATCTCCCAATTCGGTCTTTAATACTCAGGCCCACCACCCCTAAGTTGATGTTGACCCGTCATTAATTGAACCAACCGTCAACAGGAATACAACTCGCTATGCGCAATCCAATATCGCCCCAATAATATGAGGACCCGATATTGGGGTCACTACGCATACGTCCTTACTCTTTCGAGAAGCGACGAGCCCGATCCAAATGGATCATATGCAGGAGCTGTCACTTCGGACAGGCGTCTCCCACATATAATATCTGGCGACGAAACCCTTCGCCTTGACGGGAGACCATGGATGTCACTTATGTTATCCTCCATTTCTTATTCAAATTTAATTAATTACTATGAATCACATTCATACAATTAATTCTTCCAAGGGAATTATTAACTCCAATCATATTAGAGTATTTTTAATTGGACATAATTAACTTAATCATATTAAATTAATTATCAATCCAATTCAATCAATCAAACTTGATTATCTTACTTGAATATATATGGTATTATTCTCAAAGTACGTATTAATTCGTATTTTAATAATTAGAAAAATACATCTTAATCCCTCGGATATTATCCCGGCCCTACCCGCTGTCATGGCCAGTACCAGCGGGAGTGGGACGGACCGCATACGTTGCAACCCGCTACCCCAACGATCCCCGACTAGACACCATATCCGCCTCGGGAAAGGATAATGCCAAATTGATTAATTTGTACTTGAGATGATCATCGGTTCTTCAAACGAAATTATACCATATAGTAATCAAAACAATTTTGATTATAAGGAAATTTGCTAGACAAATTCCCAATCCTATTCAAGCAAGGAGTTTGATTATTGTGTTTCCAATTATGATCTAGATCAAATCTAATCAATTAATTGGTTGAGGCCAAGTCAATTAAGGAAATAATCATCTTCCAATATTTCTCAAATATTTTCCATAATTATTTCATGAAATTAACAATTAATTTCACTAATTGACAATCACATGGTTCTTGATTAGGAAAGTAATTTCAGCAGTGACCCCTACTTACTAAAATTAGCATATCTCAATCATATTAAATCCAAATTAAGCAAAGTCAATTTCTAAAGTTTGCTAATTTGATTTAGGACAGAACCTAAGTGATGTTTCATGCATTTCGAGGCAAGTATAAATAGTAATTAGCATTTTAATCACGTTCAGATTCACAGATCCCGCAACAGTGCATACATGTTCATTAAAACGACCATATCTCGAGCATACGAAATCCGATTTATGCAAACTCAGATCCTATGGTTTCCTTATTTAATGGGGAACAAAATCCAAGTATTAAATTCGTGTTTAAACAATTTAAACAGTACCGAATTTATTTACTAAACAGATCTGCGAAATCAAATGCGATGAAAACTTTCGCGACCTTAACGAACCCAAGTCGTCCTCGGTTAGCGAATCATATTCGAAACCGTCAACCTGGCTCTGATACCACTTGAAGGATATGGTTAGATCCTCAAATGCATCACGGAAGCGTGAGCGTCGTATCGAATACGACGAGGAGCGACTAGTCGGACTAGTTGCTCGATGCAGCGGAATTTAAAAAAAAATTTATACGACGAAACCACATGATCCAAGAACACTTCTCGAATCGTTTCGTCTAAACCACAAACAAGTAATAGGATTACCTCTTGAAGCGTGGTTGCGATCGAGTCTCTAAACGAAGAGACCTCCTGTCTCAAGTCCGATCCGACGGAGGAGACGCTTGCGAGCGCGGGGATGAACCGCGTGCTTCTCGCAATCCATGTTGATGATCCAAGCGGCGGATCTCCTGATCTCGACACACGAGATCCGACGTCTTCTTCATGAGCGAGGCGCACCGAAGGAGATGGAGATCCACGAGCAGAAGAACGGGCAGCATAACGACGATGCCGCGGCGATGGAGAACCTCTCCATGGTATCCATGGTGGACGGCCATGAGAGGGATAGAGAGGGCTGACCTCTAGAGAGAAAGAGAGAGAGAGAGAGAGAGAGTGAGTGAGATATGCTTCTCAAGCATTGTGTGTAAAAATAGAGAGCATGGTATGCCTCTCTATTTATAGGGTTTTGGGATCCATGGATCTCAATCCATGTGACATATAAAATCAATGGATGAGATTGATTTATGTCAATCCAATGGTCAAGATTGTTGTTGGTAAAAACCAACAACTTGTGATTTAATTTGATAAAAATATGTTTGATAAATCAGATAAATATTAATACCATATTAAATCAATCAAATAATGAGAGAGGAATAAAGAGAGATCAACCTTCCTCTTTGGAAGGGGGGGACGGCCACCAATTTCACAAGGAAATTGGTTCGCCCCCCTCTTTCCAAAAGGGAGGGCAATCTCATGGCAATCCATGAGATTGCACATCTCCTTGAATTTCTCTCTACTTATTTTCCAACAACAAGTTGTTGGTATTTTAATTCACCAAAATAATTCTCAATTAATTTTGAGAATATTGCAATCTTGACATTGAAATATTGTGAATCATATTCATAACCCAAAACCAAATGTAATTTACATTTTCAATTAATTAGACAATGTGTATCCAATACACATTAATAATTAATCTACTAATATAAATTATATTTAACTCTCTCTAATACATTATAAATCACATTTATAATATATTATGGATAATTGGATATTACTATCCACATTATTCTTATCCTTGATAATTAAATCATATTTAATCATCTTGGATCTCTTTATCTCATGTATTCAAATAATATGAATCACATTCACATTATTCACATCTTTGATAATCAAATCACATTTAATTATCTAAGATAACTCTCTTTATAATATGAATCAAATTCATATTAATCTTGATAATTAAATCACATTTAATTATCCATTTTCTCAATGCTCGGATACATATATCAACAATAGAATTATCCATGAACTCTTTCAAGGATAATGCGCTTTCTCCGCGGATACTTGGAGATAAGGACAGGGCGATTGTATTGTTCCACGTATAGTGACATGGATATTGAGATCATATCTCAAATCCAGATCGCGGACCTCCCATAGATGCTTGATTAAATCAAGACCGCAAATCTAATCTTCTCATTGCATCTGAATCATATTCAGATCAATGTCCAACATTTCGACTAAGATCAGATTACTTCTCTACTGAGAGGGGTCACTAAAATCCAGACCCGTTTCATCACTCCCTAGGAATGAAAGCGTCATGGTTATACAATCGTTTATGATCACATCACCCTCAGGTATTCCTAACACCTGTACATCTTGCATACTGGAAGACTCAAAATAAACCCGAAGTATTAGATCAACTTTATACTGTCTACTTCAAGGTTCTATCAGTAAGTTTCTCATTTGATCATTGGAAGTCAGTATCGATCATATACTTTCCAAAAGCATATATTATACCTAGGTCTTGATAATATACTTTCCAAAAAAGATAAATCAAACCAACAAATTCAGTCAAGCTTCCAAAGCGAGACGACTGTGCGCACGGAATTCGATTCTTCCCAATATCTCATTAGTGAGCTCATGTCTTCCGATTAAGTAGTGAACCTGTATGATCCCTTTGAGGGATCGTATTACTCATATGCCCTTGTATGCACACCAGCGCGCCGGTGTATAGACCTTGATTAGGCCATCAACCTATTGGTCTGCCAAATGTACATACTCAGACATATAGTAACACATCTGTCTCCGGTCAGAGGATGTGTGCCTATATCATGACAGCATATGATATAGGACTTTGGTTATCTCGATCTCTTTAAGTCAACTCTTTGACCTAACTAATCTGACACCTCCGAATCTCTATTCCTATGCAGAGGACCTGCATCAAGAAGTCAGTTAGATATCAGCCTAACTGAGAAAGGATTACCATCTCCTACTCAGGCTGGAGATCATCTCTTAATAATCATTTGACGGTGCTTGATGAGTCCTCAATCTAACTCATTAGATATTCATCTAAGCACCAGCCTCTATGATTCAATAATTGAATCAACAGCTGTATGATCATTAAGATGGCCATGGTACATAACCCTAATTGCACTAAGGGACCTATTATGCAAACTATGTACTCTTTATTTCAGATTAAGGAGTGAATTGCAATAACATTTATTGCATAATGGCTCGCCGTGGGCTCGCATGTCCAACAGTACGTGGATAAGATGTTATGATGTTTACTATATCGCTTTAACAAGAACCCATATGATAATCATAGTGAGGTTATGATGATGGAATATTGTGGTTTAAGCGAAATGATTAGCAATAGTGTAACCCTCGATTACACTGCTACATTGTGAAAATAAGAGTAATTGGGCAATGGCATTGCCATACCTAAAAGAGAGGCTTGAATTGATTGAAGCCACTAATTGGGAAGATTGTTAGATTCTATTTGGGGGCGACTATGAGGGCGATTGTGATGACACACCACTCTAGCTGTCCAAGTAAGCCCCTCTCTCTCCACCCTCCCCCTCTCCCCCCAACCCCCATGATCCCCCCTCTCTCTCCATCCCTCCTCTCCCCCCTTTCCCTCTTTATCCACCCCAACCTCTCACTCGCATGCCCATCCCCCACCTCCCTACCCACCCACCACGTCACACATGTCCCTTCACATACCTCGCCTCGCCCTCAACCCTCTCCCTCCCTTTGACCTCAAGGAACATCTATTATGGGCTACAAGGGATTCAAGAAATGCATGTTGCTTAAGAAGATGGCATTAGAAGCATCCACCTCCACTAAAAACCCCCATCCTCATTAATCCATCAACCAGCACCCTGACGGGGGTACATAAATGATGGACATGCGAGCCCACGGTGAGCC
This sequence comes from Ottelia alismoides, assembly GCA_037367405.1. Lineage (NCBI taxonomy): Eukaryota > Viridiplantae > Streptophyta > Magnoliopsida > Alismatales > Hydrocharitaceae > Ottelia > Ottelia alismoides. Next base: position 627,593 of record JAZKJV010009691.1, on the reverse strand, counting down.
ATTATGCAATAAATGTTGTTGCAAATATCATTCCCTTATCTGAAATGAAGAGTAATTAATTTGCATAATAGGTCCCTTAGTACAATTAGGATTATATATCATGGTCATCTTAATGATCATACAGCTGTTGATTCAATTATTGAATCATAGAGGCTGGTGCTCGGATGAACATCTAAAGAGTTAGATTGAGGACTCATTAAGCACCGTCAAATGATTATTAAGAGATGATCTCCATCTTGAGAAGGAGATGGACATTCTTTCTCTAAAGGCTGATATCTAACCGGCCTCTTGATGCAGGTCCTCTGCATATGAATAGAGATTCGGAGATGTAATATAAGTTAGGTCAAAGAGTTGACTTAATGAGATCGAGATAAGCAAAGACCTATGTCATATACTGTCATGATATAAGCACACATCCTCTGGCAGAAAACAGATGTGTTATTATATGTCTGAGTATGCACATTTGGCGAACTAATAGGTTGATGACCTAACCAAAGTCTATACACCGGTGCACTAGTGTGCATGCAAGGACATATGAGTAATACGATCTCTCAAAGGGATCATACATGTTCATTTACTGAATCGGAAGACATGAGCTCACTCATGAGATATTGAAAAGAATCAAATTGGGTACACTATCTTATCACTTTGGAAGCTTGACTGAATTTGTAGATCTGATATATGCTTTTGGAAAGTATATGATCAACACCTGATATGATCTATGTTTTTGAAAAGTATATGATCGATACAAACTCCCAATAGTCAAATGAGAAACTTAATGATAAATCTATGAAGTAGGCATCGTAAAATTGATCTAATACTTCGGGTATAGTCTGGGTCTTCCAATATGCATGATGTACAGATATTTGGAATACCTGACGGTGATGTGATCATAAACGATTGTATAACCATGACGCTTCCATTCCTAGGGAGTGATGAAATAGGTTTGGATTTTAGTGACTCCTCTCAGTAGAGTAGTGATATGACCTTGGTCCAAATGTTGGGCATTGATCTGAATATGATTCAAATGCAATGAGAAGATCTGGATTTAATGAAGCATCTATGAGAGGTCCGCAAGATCTGGATTTGAGATGTGATCTCAATATCCACGTCACTATACGTGGAACAATACAATCACACTGTCCTTACCTCCAAGTATTTGTGGAGAAAGCGCATTATCCTTGAAAGAGTTCAAGAATAATTCCAATGTTGAACTATGTATCTAAGCATTGAGATATTGATAATTAAATGTGATTTAATTATCATGAATAATATGAATTTGATTCATATTATAAGGAGAGTTATCTTAGATAATTAAATGTGATTTAATTATCAAAGATGTGGATAATGTGAATGTGATTCATGTTATTTGGACACATGAGGATAGAGATCCAAGATGATTAAATATGATTTATTTAATTACCAAAGATATGATTAATGTGAATAGCACTATCCATAATAATCATGGATATTATAAATATGATTTATAATATGATGGAGAGATTTAATTGTAAATAGAATTTACAAATTATATGTTGTTGTCAATGGGATTCACAATAAATAATTAATTGTAAATCTAGTTTACATATTATGTTGGATATATGAATATGATTCATATTTGTCAATGGCATAATTGAAGTTTTCACTAATTTAATTTTGAATTATTTTTGTGAAGATAAATGCAATAAATGTTATTGCATATTAATTAATTAATAGATATATATAGATAAAGGAAGACTTAATCCGTTTTTGGTGGCCGTCCACCTTGACTTGTTCAAGACGGGGGATGGCCACCCTATTTATAGTAAAGGGACTTGTTCTTCGCATTATCTATGAATATTAATTAATTTTAAAATAAATTAATTATTATCTTGAAAAAGATATAGTTAATTTATTTTAAATTAATTGTTGTTGCATATTTGGAGCAATAAATCATGACCATTGATTAATAAACTTTTAATCAGCATCGTAGATTAAGAGAGCACATGGATTGAGATCCATGTGCATCCAACAAGTATAAAAGGAAAGGTAGCCCTTGCCTTTGAAGATACACATAATTCTAAGAGGAATTAAACTCTCTCCCTCTCTCTCTCTCTCTCTCTACATGCCATGCCACTCTCTCTCATTGTGACCATTCACCATGGAGCCCTAGAGAGAGTCGCCATCGCTGCAACATCATCGTTATGATGCCAGATTGTTTGCTCGTGGATCTCTGTCTCCTTCGGTGTGCCTCGCTCATGAAAAAGACGACGGATCTCGCTAGACGAGATTAAAAGATTCGCCGCTTGGATCATCAACATGGATTGCGAGGAGAACGCATCTCATCAACACGCTCACAAGCATCTCATCTGTTGGATCGGACTTGAGACATGGGGTCTCTTTGTTTAGAGACTCGATCACAATCACACTTCAAGAGGTAAACCTAATACTTGTTTGTAGTTTGGATGAAATGATCTGAGAAGTATTCTTGGATCATGTGGTTTCATCGTTTCAAAATTTTAAATTCTACTGCCCCGAGTAACTAGTACGACTAGTCGCTCCCGATCACATATAATGCAATCTTCACGCTTCTATGATGCGCTTAAGGATCTTCCCATATCCTTCAATAAATACCTCGCCACCAACCACACCTAAAGACCAAGGATATTGATGCGATAATCCAAGCAAAGCGGCTAAAGCGCACTCGAAAAAATTAGAAACAAACTGAAGATAAAAGCCACCATAACATGGAAGCCAACCCCCCCCCCCCAAAAAAAAACATTAATCGCCCACCACCCAAAGAAACACTCTCCATCCTCTCAAATTCGATTGGAGCTTGAGCCCCCTCCATCCTGAAGTTATGGTGGAAATCAAGCATGACTCCAGCTCCCAGAAATCGTCAGCATGTTCTGAGCCCAAATTTGAAGTACCTCACATATCCACCGCACAATCCCCAACACCACATCTGGTCTGATAGCATAAATGGCTACCCACCCCTACATACTCTCTTCATAACACCGTGGACCTCAACAAAAAGTTGCAATCTTGACAAAGCTATGTCCACCCTCTCATCCAAACAAAATTGGCTCAAGGCTCTTTCAAAATGATGCAACTCTCCAACCGAAATCTCCCTACTAAACCAAATCCTAGACAACCTAACTTCATGTCAAGCGGCAAATGACCTTATTTCCAACCCCGAAAGAATCTCAAATCTCCGGCTAACAAATGGCATCTATAAACTTCTACCCCATGGTGGTTTAGGTCCCAAACTACATGAGAAGTTTTGGAAGAAACTTTCCATCCCAAACTATCTCTTTTCTTATGGTTCCCCAGCCATCATAAAATGAAAACCCAAGATCGATCATATGATGCTTCAATCTCAATCACAAATGCATGTCCCCTTTGCCTAAATAATGAAGAAAACATAACCCTTCTTCTAGTCCATTGTACTTCTTCATTGACGATCTTTAACTCTCTAAATATTCCTCATGTAAGTGGAACTATCGATTGTACATCATAACACCTCCCCTCACCACTTATCCCATTGGTAGATAACCGCCTCCCAAGCATTGATCTGGTGGTTGACCCGGAGGACGTACAAGGGTACCTCTCACCACCCACTCTAGATTACAAATGATGCAAAGTTCATACTTGATCAGTAATACTAAATACTGATGCTATTTTCCCACTCCCACAAATCAGGCCAATTTACCCTCACAATTATTGTACTGATGTTTTACTTAGCAGCCACGAATTAAGTCCCCCAGCTACCGCCCGCACACAAGGCGTCAACACACCTCACAAGAAACCAAGAAATGCTCCCTTGAAGCTCAGTTCGTACAGCGACCTCCACCGAAGATACTACAGTTGCTTTTTTGCTTTCCATCTTTCAATCAAAACAAACATTATGCTGGCTAATGTAGTCAAACTTAGGGGTATTCGCCGACTGTACTAAATGTTGGAGCCCTAAGTTATCATCCTATCCCTTCCTTTCCTGCCGCCTTTTGTTGGTTGGATGTATTTTTTTTCAGTTTGATTGCCTCTTTTTTTATGAATGTAATTCCGATCTTTTGTCAGAAAAAGATTTTAATCTTCAATTGAGCTTCGAACAGGTGAACGTTATTTAAAGTAGTTGTTGAATTCATACTATAACATAACGATATTGAACTCTAAGCCAAGTTGTTAGAACTGGAAGAGGAATGGTGCAGTTTGTTTGTAATAACCGTTACATCCTATTTATAGAGGATATGAATATTTATTAGTAAATCATTAGCAAAACTAGAGAAAAACCTAAATGGTTCCGGAAGACTGCATCTAAAATCATTTCATTACCACTATCGCAGCGGCGAACTGGTCGACCAATTCAGTTAGGAGCGACTGGACTTGATCTGCACTGTAATTCTGGAAAATGGCGCGAGCCACGTCATTTTGGCCGATGTCGAACGTGTATAGTCCTTCGCTGAAATCTCTCTCCTTGGGCAACAGATCTTTCCAAATTCCACCTGAAATACTATCAACTCTTTGATCTTAAAATGCAACAGGTTCTCATGTTTGTGATCGAGCATAACAGGGGCTAAACTTCATGTTTACAAGCAGGCTCACCTCGATTTCGATAGGCGAGGGACCTCGATTTGAACTGCGTGAACTCCGCTGTCTGGACCTTCAAATAGAATGGGCTCTGGTTGGTCTGGAATATGGTGGTGTTGGGCATCCTTATGGTCGAGCCAGCTGAAGCGAAGTTGGCTCCGTGCGAGAAGTCCGCACCGATCGAATCCACGTAGGAGCTCAAGTAGGGGAAGCCCAGGCTCTCAGCTGCGATACACAGCTCATCCATGCTTGATTTAATTTCAGAGATAATAATTTGACATCAGAAAGTGCAAGATCTATAAAGAGCAGGAATAGGGAATAACGAGCAGATCCCATATCTTTAATATACGCCTTAATTTGTGCCTTCACACTTATGCACAAAATTTCAGACCTATAAAGAGAAAGGATGTTCTTGGCAGTAAGTAATTATTATTTCCTATTTTTCCTTTCACTTTCAAATCACTGTCCACTCCACTGCACTGCACGCCATAAATCAGACACCAACTAAAACTATTTCTGGACTTGTAATTGAACAGAGAATCTAAACGAAGAATGCAAACCTGAAATTAGTACTGGAATGGAAATACTGAATTTAATAGAAGGCATTTAGGAAAACGTGTTCGGGAATAAGCAGGAATAAGGAGAATAATGGTCTATTCTTTGTTCGGCTAGAGGATAGGAATAAGGAGAATAAGGTGAAATAAATGTAGGTAAGGTGGGTAAAGATATGAGTAAGAGTGAAATAAGACGGAATAATGGGGAATAGTTACCACTGGGAACCGTGTCGAAAGGAGAATTTACCCCTTATTCCAGGACTTATTTTCCAACCAAACAGAGTCTATAGTTCGAGACATGAATATACCGAGATACGGCTGCCAATATATGTATTTATATAAATTTATTATTTTAAAATTATAAAGTGGTTATTTAAGAAAGTTTCTTTTATGTCAAAGATCTGAACAGCTGTGAGATTTCTGTCGTTTTCACCCAAATCACAATTTTAAAAACAGAGAGAAGATTGGAAAATGAATATCCTCAAACCTATGAAGTCGATGATGAGCCGGCCGTCGGAGTACCTCCCGGCAGGGCCGCCGAAGAAGCTCGTTCCATAAGGAGGTGGCACCGGCCCGAACGTCGCCGAGAGGCCGCCGGTGTCCGAATTGGAGTCGCCGAAGTTGAATATCGCCGGGAAGTTGCAGTGCGGCGTGGCGAAGGGAAGCGCCAGAGCGCAGAGGAGGAGGAGGAATGGGGAGATGAGATGTCGATGGGAAGCCATGGCAACTTTGGTTGTGAAGATCTCCGGTGGTTGATTGGTGTTTGGAGCTCTGGATGCTCTGCTCGGGGAGAGATGTTATAATGACCTCTAAAATATTCTTCAACGAGATTTATGGCATTCTTTGGGAATTTATGTTAACGCAATTAGATTCTTTAGAATCAATTCCATACTGGACGAATGATTGGATTTGGAATGGACCGAAGGATAGAGAGAATCTGTGGAGCAACTCTTTTTGTAAAGGGTTTTACAAAATCCATTACTTTTTTTCTCAATATAAAAGACTATTTTTAAAAAAAAGAAGAAGTGGAAGTTACATAGAAATTGACGGGAGACGGACAACAAGCTGCGCCGCCAATCCTTTTTGAATGGCAAATCCAATCCTCTGAAATACAAAATTCATAGACTTAGGAACCATAACATTGCTATGCATGATTTTTTGAATCCTCTTAAGGAGTCCACTGCTTCACTTGCCAAGAACCCAAATGTATCAAAAACCAATGGGGATGAATACATGTTGATTGTCAATGCATGCCTTCTCATGCTTAGCCACTTTAGCTAAGGTAGCTTTTTGTGCAGCGCATCCCACAACAAAATCACCCTTTATCGGACCCACCAATGGAGAAACTCCAGTCAAATCAACACATGCATGCTTTCCTCCAACCCAACCAAATATCAAAACATCTGCCGGTCTAAGTGTCGATCTCCCCTCTTGTGGATCAATTAAGAAATTCACCGGTGCTTCTTTTTTTGAAACAACGGCTGCATGTCTGAGTATATCAAATAGAACATCTCTGAAAGATCATGTCTGTATTAAAAACCTGAAAGTTCACGACAATGAACGGCATGCTCTCCAAAAGCATCCAAGCATGATTTGTGGCATACTGGACAAGCCTCATCTTGTGAGAAAAGAGGAATCATGAGGCGATACTTGAGAATACTACGATATTCGATAGGTGACATATGCATTCCAAGCCCCTCAATAGGAATGGCAAGTAGAAAATCTTGGGCATGTTCAGCTTGTAAACAACGGAAAATTGCTTTTTGCCTAGCAGTCATGTCAAACTCAGCTTCCATATCTTTTACGATTTTGCTAAAAAAAGAACTCGCCAAAGCATTCTGGGCTTTAGGGGGGGCGATATCCTTACTAGCAAAATATGTAAGATCAAAAGATGGGAGTGTGACACGTAGACCTTCCAAAGCATTAAGAAAATCTGAATCCATACCATGTATCCCGCTGTCTCGTAGCATGTGGTCTTGGAGCATCCAAAATTGAGCTCTGGAGGCCACAAAAGCATATGAAGAAGCCTCGATAGCTGAGTAAAGACCTAAACCGCTGAGTCGGATGGGTAGCGACGCCACTCTCCATTGAAGGTCACCAAAGAAAGGACCTCCACACACCACAATATCCTCAATAGCTTCGCGTAACCCTTTGTCAAATCATGTAGCGGCCCGTTTCATGTATGTGGGTTGGCATGTTCGTAAGCCGAACATAAGCCGAACAATATCCGTAAATTACAAAAAAATCCTAAACTATACACATTATCTCAATATCAATCTTTAATTTAAAAGTAACAATACGGATATTTAATATTTTTTAATATCATATTTTATCAATTTTCAAACACGTGATAAGCGACATTGTTCCGAGTAGATATTTTGTACATATTCACTTTTGTCAATTTTGTATGGTTCTCACCAAGATATAAAGTCAAATAGTGGCATATCAAAAATTTTACATTTTTGACTAACATTGTTGGATGTCGTGCAGATTTTAAAATGCAAAATAAGTATTCCTTTCGTAAATTTGAATGGTGCTCTGCAAAAAATTATTGTTTTAGTATCTTGTAATTTTGTTGTCAATATTCGATCGTATTTCAATAAATAATGTTCACACTTATCATTTGCAAATTTTAAGTAGTATCTGACATTTTTTTATAAAGTTTGAATAGTTATTTTCTACCAATATTTTTTCACTGTTTGGTGCATAGACTCTGATAATTTGTGTAAAATCCATCCTCCCTTTATAAATGTAACATGGTTAAGGAAAATAAAAGTCTATTTGTAATATATCGATTATCTTTTAGAAAATAAATGCAAATTAGTAAACCCGTAAAAAAAACAATGCAAGATACAAATTCAAATTTTGTAAAACACGTCGTTAACTATTTCGAAGAGGATCCTTTGCTATAGAGAGGATTGCAATAGAGGTGTTGTAATCCTCTCTAATTCTTTTTTGTAATTTAGGTTCCAAAATCCAACCTTATGGATTGAATCTTAGACTAAGGTTTTAAATATCCTCCGAATTTCGCTTAAATCCGAGATTATTTGATATTTTATCTTAATGGTTGAAGACTCAGATCTTTTTTAAATGGAGTTTACATTGCGTAGATCTTAACCGAATGTTTGACCATTAAGATAAAATAGAAAATAATTTCGGATTTAAGCGAAATTTGGAAGATATTTAGAACATTAATCTAAGATTCAATCCAAATCCATAAAGTTGGATTTTGAAATCTAAATCACAAAAAAGAATTAGAGAGGATTACACCTCTGCTGCAATCTCTCTATAGCAGAAGATCCTCTTCCTGACTATTTGAAATAAAATCATTTTTTTCCAAAGATGGTGGAGATAGGTGCCGTCTGCGAGATAAATATGGTCTTACTATTTCATATTGGAACATGTACTCTTTGCATAAATATGAAATCTTACTAGATATAAGCTACATCTCCAGAAAAAAACCGTCAGATATAATCTTTACTTGAAGCTAAAAATCGCAGGAGAGAACATTTCTGTCAGAAGGTCCTGATGGATGTCCAGTCTTTATGGATGGGATCAAACCAGAAGAGTCCATTCTGCCTGAGCTCGAGCACGCAGTTGAGCGCACACCTCTTGCGGTCGTCTTCGTCGTAGGAGTCGTAGACCGAGACAGATCTGAGCAGCCGCTGCCCCCCAGCAGTGCAGTCGACGCGGTTCAATAGCAGACGCGGTGGTATTGGATTTACAGGCCTCCTCATCTCTGACCCATACGGGACTACGTACTCCCTCACCACCACCGCCTCGTCGTTGTAGCTTCGACATCTCACCGTCACGTCTCCCAATCCTTCACCTCTGTTCCTCAGCACCAACTCCTGCGCTCGACCGCACCCGAAGAGCTGTAGCAGGAGTAGGCCAAGCAGCGTCCACCGGAGGAGAGATGACTGGGAAGAAGCCATCTTGCTGTTTCTTTTCTTTAATTACCTCGATTTGTGCTGGTTTATAAAGACGGGACGTTACTTGTTTGCGGAACAGAAACTGTATAATGTTATTTGATTGAGTACATACGTTGCATGGGCGGAATTTAACTGGAGGAGTTTCATTTCTGTTTTATTTTGCTAGTTGTAAACTCGTATTTTCCCAAATATTTAGCGATTTGGAAATATATTGAAGCTTGAACCGGAGGTTCCGGAAGGTATTCTACCATCTGGATTACAAGGTCTGCGGTTTTGTTGCTTGCAAATTCATGGATCTGAACCTTACATGAGCAGGCGAGCAGATCCTCTACAATATTGCAGACGTCTACTGTAAAACCCTCGGCCGTCTAAGCCGCTCATTCTTGATCGAGCAATTCATACGAATCAATGTTTTTGAAGACCCTTACTGTGGGAATTCATGCAAATCACTCGATCAAGATTGAACTGAAGTTTGGTCGCAGTTTATAACACTCAATGCTCTCATATGAGAAGTTCCATTTCTTTCCTAAGAAACTTGTACGATTTTGTTGCTCAATAACATAAGACTTGTACGGGGCTAACCGAGCAGACCTTGAAAAATAGTTCCTATGAAAAATAGTTGAATCTTTGATTGATTAAGATGAAAGGGTTATAAAGAGTTATACGTAACATGCATATATACGGAGGAAAAAAGAAGTATGTTGTTTGGGCTATACTCCCACATTTTTTCCCTGTATTTTTTTATTTTTCTAAAATAAAATCTAGTAGAATTTGGATCATAATATTTTACCATGGTGTCATTTAAAATTCGTATTAATTCGAAACTTGTATCACATCTATCAAGGCCGTCAAATTTTAATAGTCTCAGAATTGTTGAAATTGATTCCCTTCAAATGAAAGTGTTAGGAACATCTTTTTTATAAAAAATTTGAAACATATATTCCACTTATTATTTTAAGTAAATCCCCCAGGTTTAATTTCTGAAAAAACCGCGAAAAGAAAGGAGCATTTCTCCGCATATTGAATTTCTAAATCATGCATTTGATATTGAATTAAAAAAGTATCAATATCTATGGTATATTTTTATCATGTATTTGATGATGGACAAGCTCTTTAATCTTTTAATTGCTCTCAGCTTTTGGGTGAAATATTCCAGTTGTACTAAATATATGGCACCCATGATTGCATTATTACTCGCTGTGATTGTTGTAACAAACTCATTGATGCTATGATCTATTTTATAATGATGATCACTGATCTTTTTCAAAAAAGGTATCGATGTCGTGTTAAGAATTTTAATTTTGCAATAGTATTAAGAATGTTAACTTTGTAATGATACTTATGTAAACGCAATACGGGCCCTTAATCGTTTGTCTGCAATACATTTTAAACATCATATTATGTATCATTGCTCAACGAGCGTTCACAATATATCAACTAATTATATTGTATATTTATATGTATTATCAAGAATATCATTCAATATACACACAAATACAAATATAATACATATATACATAGAGGGATAGAGATAAATTTTTCAGTTAGTACAGGGTTCATTAGGATCGTAATGAACATCCTCAATCGTACAAGTATTTTCTAGTCATTTTGAGCAAAATATTTAATATGCTACAAGTATTATATCTTATTCTTACTATAAATAATTATTTTTACAAAAAAAATAATAAACCATTATGGAATAACCATTTGTAAAAGGATATTTCTAATACAAATATTGATACGATTAGTTTTAACTGATTTAAAGATTTGCTTGCTATGAAAATGATAAAACAATTTTAAGAATATTATATAACATTTATAACATAATGGATATTTTCCTCAAAATTATAACTAACATTTTTTTAAAATTGAGGGTATGTGCACCCCAATAGGCACACAATTTTGTGTGCCAACTATATTGTACATGTCAAAGTCCTCGTTTAAACAATATCACACAATAATAAATAATCAGCACCTTCTATCAAATAAATCATGCATCATTTGATGGATGTGTTAAAGAACTACAATCACCTTGAAATTTTAATACAGTCTTTGCTTCATTGTATGAATCAAGATCAATGATTTTTATTCATTTTTAATTGAAAATATATGTATTTTTAGGTTATTGAAGACACAAATATGTGCATCCATGGCACATTTTCCTTTTTCTAATATGTGTGTGTGTATGGATTAAATGAGTATGCTTGTTGGGGGAACATAGGTAAGACAACATCCTCCTATTTTTTATTTTTCCACTCTTTCTTTATAAATAATTACTTGAGAGATTTACTCAGTGTAAAATAATAAAGACATGTTTTAAATTTCATGTAAACAACTATTCCTAACATGTCCATCTAAAATGATCAATTTCAGCAATTCTAAAACTATTAAAATTTTGTAGTCTTGATGAGTGACCTAGAAGTCTGGAATTAAGTTGAATTTGGAATGACACCACAGTGATATATGATGATTTAATTCATTTTAAAAAATAAAAAAAGAATAAGGGAAAGGGAAAGGGGGATATATGTATAAGAAAAATTTTAAATGAAGTGGGTATTTCCTGAATATATTGGTATTAAACACCTCACATCATTTTGAATTAATGGGAATAATGGAAACTTCCCACCATGTACCCAAAGTGTACCCAATATTCATGTCAAGTTGTTTCCTCGTTTACTCAAGTATCTTGAACATACTTAGTAGTACTTGTCAAATCTTCGTCTTTGTATGTTTAAACTGCTTAATAACCTTTGATGAATTAACCGATTCCAAAAAAAAATCAAATCACCATGGCTCAAATTATTGTAGGAGTGTGCACGGAGAAATGAAGTGAGATTACAATATATATTACACTAAAGAAGACGTAGGTATCTATGATTTGTTTTAATGGGATTTTATACGCGTGCCCCTTTAAGATTCTACAAATACAGTTATGCTCCAACATTTTTTGCAATATCACTTGTGTCTTTTCCTTCTAGGATCAGTAGCACTTGTACCTCTCGAATTAGTTAGCGGTAACTACAAGCTAGAAATGTAAATAGAATGAAAAGGTAGGGATACATGTGTAATTGGAATACAAAAGAAGTATAAGTGTAATTTTTATTTCGTTTTCCTTCTTCCCCATCTTCTCCCTTCATCATCCATCATCCTTGTTGTCGTCCTCCACCCATTCCGATTCTCTCCCTGTCCCCATCCCCTTCTGCCCCCAACAACAATCTTGCTGCCCCACCCCCATCACCATCCCACCCTCAACCACCTCCTCTTCAACCCCACCTTCTCACACTCCCACCCCATACCTCTTTTCCTCACCGCCACAAGCCCCTCCTGCTCCGCCCCTCGACCGCCTCCTACCGGCACTCGATGCTTACTCCCAACCACCTCCTTGTCATCTCCAACCCCACTATCCCATTCTATGGATGAGCATGAGCCAGGCATGGGACGGCCCTATAGGGTCCATGCCCAAGCATAATTATTTTTTTAGGCTTTGGATCGGGTCTAGATCAACTTTTTTATTTTTGAGGGTCCAAGCCCAAGTCGGACCATTAAGTAGGTTAATAATATCATAGATTCAAGATGAGTAAATAACATTAAGGTTGACAACCTACTCTAAATCAAATATAAGCTCCAATCACGACATCAAGCATCTTCAATAATATTGATAAGGCAAGAAATTGAAAAGATTAAGAAAATAAAAAAAACTCAAAAAGAAAATTAACCCTCCTCCTAGATATCTATATACATATGTTAAAGGCGGGGTTTTCACCCGGCTCTTGACACGTGGTCATCTCAGCGTTTTTTCCGTCGTGGTTCTCCTTGCCGCTCTCCCTCCTCATGCTCCTCTCCGTCGTCGCCACCAACCTCCTCACCCTCTATGCTTTCACCTGATCCCATCCTCCTCCCCGCCCCGACCTTGGCCAACACCAACATCGACAGCAACAACAATCTCTCCCTCATATCCACCACCACCTTCCTCGATCTCCTCCTCCCCCACTGAGCTTCGCATCCCCCCCACCCCCCACCCACCATGGGACCCGATTCCAAGTCCCATCTCTTCCACGTGACCTCCTACGTCTCCCGCTCCAAACCCCTCCACCCCTTCATGTTCTACCCCTCCTACCACCTCTACCCCCCCGCCCGTCCCTCCCACTCCAGCTTCTCTCCCATCGCTGCGACCCCCTGTCCCCTCACCGCTGCCTCTCCCCTACGCCATCTATCGCATCCTCCCCTTCCCCTCCTCCCACTGATCCGATCTGTCGACATCTTTGACAAGATCATGTACATCAAGCCCCTCAACAAGAACAACTTCCTTGCCCATGAGGTCCTCGCCCACGCTCGCAACCCCTGTGGCATCGGCCTTGACATTACCCCTAGCATCGGGAATTTCACCGCTTGAATGGACACCGTCATCAACATCACCGTCAACGGGAAGAGGAGCGAGATCATCTCCTCCTGTGGGTAGTTCCCCTTCAGATCACCACCGTAAAACAGTTCACGTTCTACGACGGTGTGTTCAATTGATGGTTTCCTCCCTTCTCTTTTCACCGCTATTTTAGTATACTCCCAGTCCCTTTCTGCATTTGCTTCTTCTTTTCTAGGATTTCGATCGTTCCCTATGGGCTGCAACCTCCAATACAACGATGAATCAAGAGTACAAAGCCTTGTGGAAGTCACAAGCACCTCCAAAGAATGTGGAGCTCTAATTAACATGTGCCAATCTCGAGGAGACATTCTCCGGTTGAGGATCATGCCTTGCTTCACAAAAAGCGTGTTGATCTATGCATACATCACATTCGGCACGAAGGTTGCCACTAGAATCGACAACATCTGGAGGATCCGCTTCGTCTCCTCTACTTGGGTCACTGTGCAGAGAATCCATTTCTATGTTGTCCCCGTTTTCCCTGTGGCATTGTTCATCAAGATGCAATTTCCATGATATTTGTGTAAGTGGCATGTTTGTTGTATGATTTCTTACCCTCTACAGCTCACAGTCGAGAATTGGCTTCCATGTTCTTTCGCCATCCCCCTCTGTTTGTTGTAGGTTTCCATTGCCTTTCGTGTTCATACCGACCATTTTCTACTGGGAGAAGATCACAGATTGCACTCAAAAGATCGAAGGTGTGTTCTACCTTGGGGATCTCTCATCACTCTTTCCTATTCTTTATGGGTTTTTATCACATGTTTCTTATCTCCTACGTCTCTTGGTCGAGAGGTGTCCTCCAGGATCTGCATAATCTTCGAAAGTTATAGATTTAATAGATTTACATATGGATATCATTTTTACTTTTCTAGGTATTATCCATTCTCATTTGTAGGATTCTTTCAATTTTTATGCGTGATTTACATTTGTTAGTTGATATAAAGGAACACTTTTACATTGGAATAACTTAGTCACAAGTTCCTAAAAATTCCAGCGACTGAAAACTTCCGTGAGCAATCCACTCCTCTTTGTTCTTATACCTTTTGATTTGGCGTTGATTTTTCTATAGCTGTGGAGTAGTTTTATGTTATTATATCAAATACATGGTAATATTTTAGCCACATCTACTTGATCTTAATATATAAAATGAATGTCTTAATACATAAAATGAATATATGCATTGATATGTTTGTGTCGTGTGCAATATGTCCAATACGTGTATATTGCAGGGATATGCCATATGAAGTGGCTGCCAGATGGAAATAATGGTGACTAAAATTTCACTGCCAAATAATTCTGATGATTGTAATATAATATGTATGCATAGTTCACTGCTATTTAGTATTTGTGGTTGTATGTACTCTTTAATTCCAATCCAGGAACAATGAGCATTTGTGGAGTTGATATTGTTGTTGATGGTATGCTTTCAAGAATGTTGTGTTAGGATTGCTTTGATGGGAATTCTAGCTAAATCGAGTAGTTCATTCATTGTAGGAAGTTGTGCTTTAAGTGTTGATGAGAGGCGAGGACACATGTTATGGATACGATGCAGACATCAGATGGGCAGTACAACCCGTGACTACTTCTCAAATGCACTCATCTTTTGTCATCAGCTTTTATTTTTTGACACCTCCCATGCTTTTATCACCATCTTTTAGCTTTTTGCATCTTTCTTTTTATCATAACTATTTATTACAACAATGTTGGAGGAGAATTGGAGTATGCCCTGAATCATGGATTTGAATACGGCTTTTTCATGGTCACGGAAGTGCTTTCCTACAGACAATACATTAAATAGTTGTCTGTGAATTATACACGGGATGATACTACCGCATGCATTATACCAAATTTCTTTCTGATGAAATCGTTACAACTGTAATCCACTCTGACCGCAATTTATTACTAGAGGATCCCTGACTTGGTTAGTAGACATTCTTAGCATTTATATATGATGAATGAATCCAAGTCAATGTGCTATGCATATAGTTGTATTAATGTGGAAATCACTTCAAATTACTTCTCCTCACTTGCTTCGTTAAGAAATTAGTGATGACTGCTTTTCTTGGCAGACTGTCATTGGGGATATATTAGACTATGTTTACGTTCACAGGCAATATGCTTTCAACCATCCTTTGCTTAAAGGAAATCAATTGAAATTTAAATATTTTCTTACTTCTGCTATTTTTCTACACTTTTGCATGTGTAGACTCCAAATAATTTAATTTACCTCATTCTCCACTTTTAGGAAGTTATTTGATCTGGTAGTGCATTCTCTTGGTAGACTATTAGGTATCACTTCTCTTCGAGAAGGTCACTACCATCAATCTGCAAGTTTTTTTAATCAAAAGATAGATCTTTGTGGAAGATGGAGCATTTCTTTCTATGCCAGGACAAGATCAAGCCTGCACAATATGTAGAAATACTATTACCATGTTGCTTAGCAAACTCAATGGCTCCGAAACTCAGGTAACCTGTAACCACAACCTTCATTTTTTGTTGGATCTGTTATTTTAATGAAATATTTTCATTTAATTGTGTTTTATAATTAAAGTATACTGAACATTAAATAACACAATCTAATGTCACAATTTGCATATTCAAGAGACTCTTGATGCAGTCTTTTGATAAAATAACATGCAGATTTTGGATTGGAGCAAAACATGATACGTGCATGTGTTCACAACAGCACAATTTTTACATTTCAATGCTTTGGAATCTATGTGATCAAGTTGCTTAAGAGTACATATCTCAACCTTCAAGCATTGAGTATCAATAAAACCAAATCAGAGAATGAAAATGGCATGAATATTTAGAGTCCGGATCCAATGTAATGTTCATGAGAACGTAGGATCTGAATAAATGAGAACTTTGTGCGAGACATAGCAAATCTGACTGATTTTTGCTCAATTATAGGATATGCTTATAGCATGGGTTATGTATAGTTTGTAGTTTGTTATGCATAATGAAGACACACGTCAAGTTTGTAAGACAAAGGTTCCAAGCCTAACTTCAATACATAGTTTTCATGTTCATTAAAATGACTTTGCAGATTGGTGTCGTCAGAAGTTATATAAAAAATAACAAAGCATCTCAATTAAAAATATCAAGATTGTAGTTATTGTACTTTTTTTAAAAATTTCAAGTCATCTATCAGAGTAAATTGCAGATTGGCTTAGAAAATTAACAATCAGGTATTTTAATAATTTGATAATTTGATTAGTTTTTCATTGTTAACATCGAATTTATTTTACAACAATATAGCTATTGTTTTGTTCTCATTGTAATCATGATACAAATTGAAAGGTATTCATCAATTTGGCTTATCCTTTTTTATCAAAGTTTATATTATATGTGAAATGTGATCTACATCGATCTTTTTAAATACATACAATATAAAATTTTACTCAATCATAACAAATTTGATATTACTACTTGCAGTAAATATGTTTTTTATTGTTTTTATTTCATGGTTTACATGTTCTGGCAATTTAAGAAGTCTTCAAAGGAAAAAAATTGCATATATTACATGATATCATTACAGATTGTTGTTTAAATTAGGTATGTGTGATTCCTTATTAAATTTGGCCCTTGTCATTAGACCACGTGCATGTATTTTCCGCCTTGACTCTCTAATCTTTTGCTTCTCGGGTGGTGGCGAACAATGCTGCTTGCGTTGCGGGAGATGCCCGCCCTAGGGACCCAGCCTGCTTCCTGCCCGAAAGAACCGCTCCCCCTCTTCTGTGAGTGGTCTTATATTTCTATAAATATTTATTCAACTGAACTATTTCGATTTTATTTAAATAAGCAATTATCTTTTATGTATTTATATCATCTATAACACAAATATATGGCATTATTTTTTCTGAAAAAATATAGCTAGATTTTTTATTACAATTAATAAATCGTGCTATTTTTACATATCATAACAACTCAATTTTGTTCCGCCGCGAAGTGCGGGTATCATCCTAGTAATTGTTGAAAGAGAGATCGAGAGGCAGGGGTGGTGGGTGGCACTCCAAGCTGCAGCGAGGCGACGCGAGCAATCAGGGACCATGGTTGGTAGCGGGTTTGGGCACCTTGCGGTGGCGGCTAGGGCTAGAGGGTGGGTGTGCGAGAGAACATGGAGGGAAAGGGAGGGGATTTTACGCGGGAGATAAGGGGGAGGGAGAGGGTCACTCGCGGGTGGGGTGAAAAAGCCTCAAGTTAAGGCCCGACGTTGGTGTTATTTGTGCCCAAAATTGGGCTCACGGGCCCTCTATCGGGTCGTGCGCATAGGCCCTTGTTCGAGCACTCTTACAGGCTGGACTTTTGGGTCTAATGGGCTGGACCGAGCTGAGACCTAGCTGAGTGGTCAAATTGGAGCAATGGGACGTGCTCCAGATGAAAGGACCGAACTGAGACCGAGCGAAGGGGCTGCAAGCATTCAGTGGACTAGTGGCAGAGTTGACGAAGGCCATGTCGCTAGCAGGATCCAGAAGAACAAGATGAAGGAGGTCACAATTATGATAAGATTTAGCACTTGTGCCCCCATCCCAAGGTAATAATTATTATTAACCCAAAAAAGGTACGAGCACGATTAAGGAGTATTACATAATCTTTGAATTTAAAAACAATATAAATTAAACTTTATCATTAACTTTTAGGCAGACTTTCCTGACATCCAAAGGCTCCTTCTAGGAAACTTTGGTGTGCAACGTTGACATTTTCGCCCACCGTTGGATCAAAGATCGTGCAATAAGAAGCAATGCCAAACAATGAGACCTTATTATAATTTGAAATCAGAAGGGTATGTTGCAACGATTGGAACATTTAAAAGGCACGTGGGAACGATGTGCATTGATGTTGTTGTCAATTTGAGAAAGGTGAGTACGAAACGCCACATTTGATGTTCCATTGGACGCCCATTTTAAGTTTGACCGGATCCACACAAATTAATTCATTATCGGACGATTAGCCCTAATTCCGGTGACGTCAGCATCAAATTTCGAGGTATAATACAATAAAAATCCCAGCTGATGGGATTGCATCCAACCACAATCAAATTTGGATCCTCTTCTGGTGAGTAAGAAATGAGAAGGCAAAAATAAGGTTTATTCATTCGGATATGTTTGATTGGAGGGGTAATCCTTCCGCAGAGTAACATTTTTTTAGAGTAAGATAGTGGTGAGGTTGTTTTTGTGTTTTGATACTTGATTTGAAAATTTGTAGTTGGGAGGATTCATAGTGGTGCGATTTTATTGGATTTTGGGTGGAGATTAGATTTTGATTAATCTCTAAATTTTTAAGTGAAAAAAATGTGATAGCATAATATTTTTTTAAATGGAAGAGAGAAAAGATAGAGGGTAAGCCACACCGGATTAAATGAGAGATGAGAATAATAACGGGGATTTGATTGAAAGGGTGAATTAGAGATAGCCGATACATCTAGTGGGTTCTGGAAAAAAGGTTGGGAGATGAAAACCTCGTGGCTAGGGGTGTCCGAAAATTCTTAAAATCGATATTCGTTCATTTTAAAATTAGATTCAGATTCGGTTCGAAAATAAACGAACCGAACCTGAACATATGGTTAGGCTCGAATAAATATATGAACTGAACCTAAAAATCATACGTTCACTCAAGTTCGATTCATTAAAAGCTAAATAAATACATAGACACATACACATATTTACAAATTCTTCTATGCATAAGTGGATCTTATTTTGAGATAAGTGCATTTTGTCTCGGGATAAGTGAACTTTGTATGGAGATAAGTGAATACTTATGAAATAAGTATATTTTATCTTGATATAAACTATCACAAAATAAATAATCACATCGTGGTTACAACATCCATTTTCTACGTGTCTAGTACTTTGCCTTTCTTTATCGACAAATCAAAAGAACAAGTATAAACCTTACTTATCGCATATCACCACCTTATTTCTTATACTCATCTGAACGGATATAAAAATATGTTATAATTATAATTTTCAAATAGATGAATGCTTGTTAATCTATTTTTTTTCCAAAAGATGGAGAGTTAGATAAAGAAAAAACTGAATGAATATTTATTCTAATTATAGACACACACACACATTCATTTCTTTTCTTTTCACTCCTCTTTGTTAGAGAATTCTCAATTCATTTAGGTTCGATTCGATTAAAAAGGGTTCGATTCATATTCGGTTCGAAAATAAACGAATCGAACATTAACACAAGTTAGGCTCGATTAAATAAACGAACCGAACCTCAAAATATAATTTCACTCAAGCTCAGTCCGTTTACACCCCTACTCGTGGCTAACCTTTTTTTTCTTTTGAGAGTTATACACATTCTTTAATGATTATATATTTCGAAAGTTGAAGTCTCTTTATCCATAGTAAGAAGACATTGTCAATGGACATTGCTTTGGAATAAGAAAGCCGCTCCAAAGCAACGTTGCTAGCTCTTCTAGGTTGTTGTTAATAGAAGGTCCATCTTGCCAAGTTCAACTTGCCCCAAATCCGATTTTCATGCTCTGCAATTTGGAGGAAGAATCGAGACATCACTTATTCTTTACATGCACGCATTCCATGGTAATTTGGAAAGATTCATGCGAGACATGTGCATTACGCCTTCCTAGTTGGAACTATCTCATGCTTGATGATACACTGACACTCCGCTTTTACGGGGCACTGCTTGTAGCCAAGGGTTTGGAGATTATCGCAAGAACATAACTCTCAGTGGGCTATTCATGTTGCCCACACACATAACCATGTCGCCGCTCTCATAGCTCTGTATACTAGTCAGAAGTCTCAGAAGCTTGTTTGTGTTTTGTTTGTTTGTTTTGACTTGTAGCATCTTCTACTAACCATGTTGCCAACTTACATAACCGCGTTGCCGCTTACATGTATCGAATGCTTTGGCTTGTTGAAAGTCCCTTTAAAATATGGAAAATTACTCACCTAAAAGAACATATTGTTCTTCGTTCAAACGCTTTGTTGTGTAATTAAAATGATAAGAAAATGTGCCCGGTGGAACCCATCTTCGCTTTCCATTGTTAACATAATGGGATTCCCTTTTGGAAGCCATATTTGACCCTATCCTGTGTGTATTTTTTTTGCATATCTCGAACTTTGAATTGGAAGTTGTCAGTTTCTTGGACCTAATCGTATTTTCATGTGTTTGTTTGGTGTGGACCGTCGGATATCCTCCTAACATTCCAGCTCTGTACATCACTCAACCTGCAGGCAGATCCAAATATTGATCAGATTGGAAAGAAAGCAATACAAATCATTGGGTAATAAGATCGAGAATTAGATGTTCAGATGAACAGAAGAAACATCCAGATAATACTCTCTCTAATTTTATGGATTTGACATGGAAAAACTTTCCAAATCACTAAATTTTTGTAATTAACTGTTAGGAAAGAACTGGGTCTTTGATTTGGTCTCCAATATAGAAAGTGCATCTTTTACAACTTTATATGTAATATGAAAATCCCGACCCTATTCCAAACTATACTGCTGTTTTTAAATAGATCAAGTGAAAGAAAAAAAAGAGAGAAGACTTCTAAAGAGAAGCTTATATGACAGGAATCATCTACCAGCAATTGTTATTTTGTAAAAGAACAATTTGATCAGCATCCCTCAATTAAAAGTCAACATGTAAATTCCTTTTTTTTTTTGAAAACGATCAAATTTCAATATTCCAAAAAAGAAGTAGCAGCGCCAAAGAGTTCGCAGAAAGATAACATAGTTGAAGCCCCAAGTCCTGAATGTCCAGTATTTAGAGGGAAAAAGAAAAATAAAAGACAACTAAATAAAGTTCTTAAACAACTACAGATTTAGTAGTTAAGCTAAGCAGGGATAATAACAAAACATTCATCAAAAAAAATTCCAGCCGTCACTTTGCTTCATCTTTGGGGCATGCTTTTGACTTTAGCACATCCTTCAAGATTTTTTAGGACATGCAAGAGATATCTTAGAAGGTCCTCGAACATTGTCTCTTCTAACTCAACCACCAATCCGATGCTGGCTTGGCTTTCCATCTGCCAGTAGGAGAAAGAATTCTAGCATAGGTTTGGAATTTTGATAAATCATCTAAGCAGATTGCTAAATCATGAATGTTTGATAAATCTAACACTTCTTTTTGGAAAATGGGCAGTTTAGAATAGGTAAGATGGGTTTTCGGCTTCGGCTAAATATAAGGGGGAAGCATTTAAAGAGCTAGTAGTTTTAAAAGGATGAAGTTTATCATGTGTAATCAACTTGGAATGCACGAGAGACATTAAGAAAAAAGAGACCCTTGGGTGGGGGCAGAATGCTAGGATTTCATACGACAATTTGTTGTCTTGCGAATGATTTGCCAACCTAACAGGCTAAGCTGACAATCGTTGCGGTGATCAAGTATAAAATCAGACAACAGTCAAGCTACAATTAGACTTAGCGATCGAAATGTGTGAGTTAAAATTTATTATATCTCTACAAATTATGTGTATATGCACAAATAAGTAAAGTGTCGAACACTAGGGCGCAAAGGAGGATAGTGAATTATTGTTAATTATTATTAATAAATAATAATTACTTTTTGGTTTTTCCATTTTACTTGTTTTTATGTGGGTTTTTTTATTATATTATTTTTGGATTTTTATTTTTTTCTAAATTTTTTATCTTTAATTTTATATTTTGTTTTTAATTTTACACATTTAGTTTCTTTTTCATTTCTAGAATAAGATAATTATTAATATATAAATATAGATATTATATCTTATATAAGTAATATATAGTCTATATAATATAGATTTTTTTATTAAGTCCAAATAAAGAAAATAAATTGTTTCTTTACATTTTTCTCTAGTTTTGCTAATTTTTTGATTATTTTTCTAATTTTTATGGATTTTAAAGTTGAAAATATATAAAATAATTAATTGCATAAATATCCGAGCTTGTTTAGGGTTTAATATATGTATTTAATGAGGTTGCCCCGCTCCTTATTTTCGATGTTTTTTTTATTTTTTTTTTGAAAAATATCACCATGTATATTCATCCCTATATCCCTCCCATATGTCATTCGAATTTCGTCAGAAACAGAGACTCATATGCTCTCCATCCAGAACAGATAATTTTAGCGGTCTTAGAACTGTTGTAATCGTATCTGTTCTAGATGGATGGCATATGAGTCTCTGTTTCTGACGAAATTCGAATGATTTATAAGAGATATATAGGGATGAATATACATGGCATTATTTAAAAAAAACCAAAAATGGCGCGGCGAAAATATATATATTAATAGATTAATGGGGATACCCCCGCACTATTTTTTTGTCAAATTGTTGATTTTTTTAAAAAAATATCGACATGTATATTCATCCCTATATCCCTCCTATATGCCATTCGACTTTCATCTGAAACAGAGACTCCTACGACCTCCATCTAGATAGTGTCGATTTAAAAAATCCTGCAACTGTTAAAAAATGATTGTATGGATGGAGGTCGTAGGAGTCTCTGTTTCTGACAAAATTCGAATGGCATATAGGAGGGATATATGGATGAATAACATGGTGATATTTTTCAAAAAAAGGTGAAAAATGGGGTGGGGGCAGCCATGTTGGCTGCCCCTACGGGCCAGCCCCATTTTTTCCTATATATATGTTCAAAATTAATCCAAAATTATTTTTAATATAATATATATAATAAAGAAAAATCAGAAGTAGAGGTTATATTTTTCGATTTTTGTATAATTTTGCTAAATTTTATATTATTTTTAGGGTTTTGTGATTTTTATATTTTATGTTTTGTATTTTTTAGTGATTTTCTTATATGTGATATAATATACGATACTATAGGTAGTACAATTTTTTGGAATTTGTGGTGTTATATTTTAAATTTTTAAATAATACATGTTTTTGTATTTTTAAAAATAGGAAAATAAGGTTAAATGCCAAATAAAATTCATGCGTGAAGTGTAATGGTTCCAGACACATATACTATTTTCCTATAATTTTCACCACAAAGAAATTATTTAATATGAATAAAAAATAAGAAAATAAATTACACATCAGAACATGGACTGAATGCATTTAAAATAAAATATGCATGCATTTAATAACAGATCTAAAAAGTATAGGACGAAATATGCAAATTTCACAGCGCCTCACATGGGACTAAACCTGAGGTGAGCTGTACATGGACCTAAGTGAAATTATACAAGAGTTCATGGGTCCATACATAATTATACCTAAATGTTTTACACGCAATATTTAATTTACATGACTAGACAATAAACTCAAAAAGTGGGAGGGTTTCAATGCAATATACCAGCAATCGCGTAACTTGCGCATGGCTTATGATCGATGGCTCTGGTGGCTCCACGTTGTGGCACTTAAGATCGAGTGGAGATGAGGCACCTTTTCACGATTAGTCAAGGGCAAAATTAGATTTGGGCCCGCTCCTTCCTCCAACGACTACGAGGCTATCATCAAGAACAGGGAAGAACAAGTTCTTCCCTGAGCTTCGATCGTTAACTATTCCCTCCTTCGATAGCCTATCTCGATGTTGATTGGTGCAATACCTTTATGGGACTCTCCACATCTGCAGGGCTGCTCAGATGAGTCCAGGCCTCATTAGAAGAAGGCCTCAAGTCGATTTTCGTCTGGCAACCTGGGACTGAGACTTCGGCTTCGAGCTCTAGGTTCCTTCTCAATTCCCCTATCCTGCATAAAATGAAGAGGGCTCGAGGGAGAAGCTCTCAGCCCAATTTTGAAGCTGAATCACAATAGGGGTGAATAGGTGGCGTGTCTCCGACGAGCAGCAAAGATGGAGACTTGATTCATTGATCTGTGTAAGATTAGGTTAATCTGGGTGAAGGGGGTTGATGTAGAAGTGATGGGGAAGGAGAAGGAATGTTCAGGTTGTTGGAACAGTGGAGTATTCATGGTGAAATGGTGGTCGAATCTCTAAGCTCCGGCGAACTTTGATTTTAGTTGTAATGCTAAATAACATGAAATGATTTGAAATAAAATGCGAGGCTACTATAGAAATGAAATGATGGAAATAAAATTCTACCTAACTATGCCTCAGCGGGCTTGGAATGACCTGGAAGCGTCGTCGTTGGAGTTAAGCTCCAAGAGATAGGACCTCACGTCGGCTGCCTTCTCCAAGCCTCCGATCAAGGAGGTGATTCCTCATGTTACTAGGGCACGCTCTCCAGAACAGATCAGAGGGATTACAGTGCTCAAGATGGATCAAAAAATGGAAGGAAGGTGGAGGTGGATATTTATAGAAATGGTTAGTGACAATTTTGGAATGGCGATTGCGTGTAGGGCAATGGAGATTGGTGGAAGCTATAGGTCTGACAAGGTAGAGGCAGATACTGCGCACAAAATTGACGAAGAAATCGAGGCAGGAAGAGGAGTGGAGATGGAGTAGAAATTGTGAGAAATAGAGGGGCTCAATGTTTCTAACATGCGTAGATGCGTATGCCGTGTGGGGGAGCTGTTGACCAGGCGAGTCAACATTCCTCCGCACCTGATTAGTCCACATCATATCATGTTAGGACAAAATAGAAATAAAATGGAAAGAAATTTTAAAATAAAATAGTAAATGGTTTTATTTAAAAATACTAAAAATATGAAAAATATTTATTATTTTAAAACTATTTTGTATTTATTTTTACAACCTTATTTATTAGGTTTTAATATTTACATGTTAGTATATAGCTATATATACATGTATTTTGTGTATTATATTTTTATTTTGAATTTTACATACATATAATTTTATTTACCTGTTTTATGTATTTATAGCATTATTTAATATACATGTATACATATTTTTATTGTATTTTTGTCATTTTGTTTGTGTATCTAAATAATTACATGTATGTGTATTATAGGTATAATATACCTACATTTTAAACTTTATTATTTATTTTGGTATTTTTATTTTCTTTTTAATTCATTTTTATATTTTAAATATGTTTTATATAATACAAACTAATTCAAAAAATGTAAAGGGAGTAAAAAATAAAAAGAATAAAATATTTGGTTTTATATACAGATCCCCATTTCAATAGTACCCCAAAAGTTGGCTTTTGTATCTTAGTTCTTTTTCAATTATATAACCTTCATTTGATAGATAATTTAATTTAAAATACAATGGAGGTGAATTTGGTTCAAATTGAGTTCATATGGAGTAGATATTGGTCAATGAAGTTATGTTTTCTGCTTTTTTTCATCTGTATGTACCAAGTCTACTATGCATGATTTATTTTGGCAAATATTTTTATAATTTTATATACATTATTATGTCAGTTTTGTAATGAACATTTTATTGTTTGAGGTTTGTATATTAAAGAGTAAAATAGTGTAATATCGATCTATTTACATATTATTTTATATATAAGGAATTAGGGTTTCTTGGGATTTTGTATAAATCGCCCCCTACTTTATTCATGACCGACCTAGTTAACATTTGACTTGGTCTTGAGGTTTAGTGTCCATTGATATTTTTGATACTTCTTTTATTTTTCTTTTCTTTTATTTATTGTTTTCTTTTGGGTTTAAATTTAGGTATTTACATGCTAACTACATATTAATATTAGTTGTTAATTCATGCAAGTTAGTTGTATTTACAGGTATTTTACTAGAGATTTAAGGTCAAATAGAAGAATAAAGGTAGATGAATGGATATTCACCAATATCCAAGGGGGCTAAAGTGTGATTGTGATTCATGTTATATGAATATTCATTTATAAGAGTATATTCTAGAACCTAGGTTATACACGTAGTTAGTATTCCAAAAAAATAAGATATGAATATTTTTCTTATATGATTTTTTAAAAATATCTCTATATGTAAAATGGTGATTTAGAATTAGTAAATATAAAACTTTCATATACGTATTTTACATACAAAATATAAATTTGATTATGAAAATATTCAAATCAGAAGCTTCATTTAATGATTTTGCATTGTCATATAAAAAGTACATTTTGTTTAAAAAAGTATATTTAAGTCATTTCAACTCAAATATAAGATAAAAAATACAATATAAAGTTATCATGTATGCCTTGTTACTACGCTTTACATGGGTTTTTAAATTATTGAATTATGAACAAGTCGTTCCAACACAATCAAGCGTCAACAAAAATTATATATTTTTATTCTCAAGCTGAATTAATTACAACAGAAATGTAGAAAGAGAATTTTTTTTACTATTTAATTTACATGTATAGCTAACAGGATCGAACTCAGGGAGGCTACAATTCCCGATGGTTATTCAAAAAATCAAAAAATCAATTAAAAGAAAAAGGGAATCTCAAATGCTAACTACCTTGGTTTTTATGATATTTTATCTTTTAAAATTTTTTAATAATTTTTTTATAATTTCAATTTTTTATTTTCTGATTTTCAAATTTTTATTGATTTTAATTTTATAATTTTTTCATTTTCAAAAATATGATTTTCAAAATACATTCATGCCCAAAAGAAATGCATTTTTTTATTTTTAAAATAACAAAAATGCTCAAGAATGTCTAAAGAAAATCTTTTAGTGTTTTTATGATTTTTTTACTATTTTTGTATTTTTTTAGAGATTTTTAGATTTTTTAGGATGTTCAAAATGAATAAAAACAGGGGAAAATGCAAATAGTGAGCAAACACGATTATTTTACCATTTAAAAATATAATAAATGCAAAATTAAAAAAATGTTTTTCTTAAAAACTAAAGTAAATTATATACAAATAGGGACTGAAATCATTATTTTTTGGATTTTTCTACAATTGTATATGATTTTTTTAAGATTTTGAGTATTTTACATTTTTTAGTTTTGAAAATAATTAATGCATGAAAACTAAATAGAAATTAAAGGATAACGAAATACCCATAATCTGTTTTTGTAAGTTTAAGAGCAATATTCATTTTTTTATGAATTTTTGAATTTCAAACAGGGAAATATGCATTGTTTTTTATTTTTTAATAATATCAAATGATGATAAAATGCTATTAAAAAATTATACAATGATCAAGCACACAGCAGGAGTCTACACAAATTTTCGTAGAATTTTTAGAATACAAGTTACGTTTATTCCAACAAGAAAACACATGCAATTTAAAGTGTGGAAATGAAGGACTGAAACGTAATTATTTATTGTTTTTGCATAACAATTAACATGAAATAAAAATAGGGGAAATCGTAGTTTGCCCAAATGAAACATGTAAAGCAGTGTGGCTCCTTAGTGGGGGCTTTATTACAATTGCGGAAATTCCCAGAGAGCCTTGATTGTAATGTTTCCATTTTTTAATTGTTCCCCTAGGGTTTCTTCGTTTCTTTTTTTCCAAGCCAAAGGGATGCTGCCCTTTCTTCTTCGTTACCCAAGCAACATGGGGCGGTGGCGACGTTAGATGCTTGGGCTGAGGGTGGTGAGCTCCAGACGGATGCAAAGGGTCGGCGGCAACGGTCATGTATAGGCGATCGGTAGAGGCGCTCCTCACGCGGGTGGATAGGAGGATGACGAGCCGTGATGGGTATGCGACGGTGCAGCAAAGAAGGTGGACTGCTCCAAAAGCGGGTGGTCAGTGGACGAATCGGCGAACGGAGGCGGGCTCGCGACGGTGCTAGGCGGCAGGAGCGGTGGGATCCTGATGGGCGGAGGGGTCGCCAAGCCGCAATGGCTACGGCAGTGAATGGCGAGTCAGCGGTGGAAGGCATCGTGAGTTCTGATCGTCGAAGGGGGATGCGATGATTGGAGGTAGGCGGCCACGCTGGCGGCACGGATGGCGGCGATGGAGATCTGGGCGGCGGGTGCCGCCTGCGGATGGGGAGGGCGACGCCCGCTACCGGACTTCTTTTTTTATTTTTTTGTTTTTGTAAACAGCAACTGCATAGAATTTATATGTATATATATTATATTTTTTAATTGGTTATTTTTTATTTTATCCTGCAAAACAAACGTTAGGAAAAACTATATTTTTGAATTTATTTTTTTTAATTCTGTATAAACAAATAAGGATGCGAGCACGACGACTCGATTTCTATTATTCGAAATCCAAAAAAATTAAAATAGAAGTGTGAAAGGGTTGCGGATACTGTGAATGGTGATAGATAGATCTAGATCTCCGGCCATTGTGCGTAGTCGGAGGTGGTTGGTTGTGTGAGAGAAATGAACGTCATGAGATAGGAAAATGTGAGACAAAAAATTCGGGTCGAAAATGGATAGAATCGTGATGAGTAATTAGCTAAGATTAAACACTACGATCAAACATAAAAAAATGACGATGAATTTAAACTACAAATTACACCTAAATTTAATCTAAATGAAAGAGGGAAATGGATGTGGATCTCACCAATTGGAAGCGGATGATACCGTAATCGCCTCGACGAAGGCCTACTCGCTGTGACCGGACAGCTAGGAGGCTAGTCCCCTCTCCGCAACAAGAAGACTCTCAGAGAATAGGCTCTTCTCATCAAAGATTAATCAAATTGAAATAGATAAAAGGATGGAGTTTGAATTTCAAAAAAATGAAGAGATACGAAAACATTTTAAATGAGATAAAAATAAGAAAGGAAATTATTTACAAAAAATTAAATTAATTTTTATCACTTTATTAAATCAAATAATATATGTTAATTTTTTATTTTTTGTGAGGGCTATTTAAGGGATTTAACTATATACATATACCATTTACATATGGTACATTATATACATAATTAAATAAGGAAATTAGTTTTTTTGTTTTAAAATTTTTATTATTTTTATTTTTATTTAAATAATTATTAAAAATATTTACAAGTATTTAAAAATACAATATGTATGATAAATAAATGGTAAAATTGCACAAACCACCCCAGAAAATGTCTTTCAAATCGTAACTTCAAAAATTATGAAACCACGACCATTTTAAAGATAATTTAATTTAGAATATAATGGAAGTGATTTTGGTTAAATTTGAGTTCATATGGAGTTGGAATTGGTCTTTCAATTGTCACTTTGTGGCTTTTTCCAGATGTGGTTACTTTTACTTTGTCCATGATTTTATTTTGCAATTATTTTTATTATTTAGAAAACATTTTTATTTACAACTTTTGTTTTGAAAATTATTTAATTTGAGGTCAATGTATGTACAAATAAAATAGTGTAAGTATACAAATATACACAGAAAAATATTTACAACACATTTTTTTGGATTTTCTGATTAAGGACCCTATCTCCCCCTACTTTATTCTTGGTCGATCAGGTCAAGTCTTGACCTTCTTTTAGGGTTCGGGTCAGCTTATATCTATTATATATATAATCTTTCTTTTTTTATTTTCTTTATTTTCCTTTCTTTCTTTCTTTATTTATTTTAGCTTAAAATAATAATATACGTACAATATTTACACACAGATGCAAGTTAGTAAGAATATGGAGTTAGTATTATATAAAGATGTTTTATAAGGGATTTTAAGATAAAATAAATGAATAAAGATGATGAAATGCATATTCAGCATGCCCCTCTAAGATATTGCAATGTCATTTATGCCCCTCCCTTATTGGAAATATCAGTTATATCCCTAACTTCTTCCACAATGATCACTAGGGTTAGTTGTCGTCCATCCAACACAAACAGATGTTAACTTTGGGGACAAAAGGGAGACTAGATAAAAAACAAGGGTTAAACGATCTTCCTTCCACTCCATACCCTCCTCCCCATCCTCCTCCTCCACCCTATCCTCCACCTCCCCTTTGCCACTCCTCCTCCTCCGACCACCCTCCCCTTGTAGCCCTTCCTCCTCCTCCGACCTCCCCCAACCCCTCCTCCTCCACCCCATCCTCCTTCGACCGCCATCCCCTTCCAGTTGCTCCTCCGCCTATCCTCCTCCTCAGACCACCCTTCCCCTTCTAGCTCCTCCTCCTTCATCCCATTCTCCTCCTCAAACTTGTTGAGATAGAATGGTGTTTTTAGGAAAATGTATGCATGATTTGAGGGCGTCTAAAGACCCTCCTTGCCAGCAATCGGAAACAAGATGGATGCTTGATTTGATGGTGCTCTATGATCTACACCTACAAGTGATGAGTTTGCTCGAGCCTCGAGGACTTTGCAATGGCATTGGAGCATAAAACAAGAAGAAAATAGGTGGAGAAGCTCCCGTCGAGTCCATCATTCGAGCCAACCTATCACTTGCAGTACCCACTGGAGATTGGAATTTTTGCCGACCATCCCCCTCACACATATCGGTGCCCTACCACTACAGAGATGGGGATTACGGAGGAATGCTCCACAACCCATGTTGGACAAACCACCACAAGCCCATCTTCAAGGTGCAGAAGCTTCACAACTACTGATCGCACCTAATCGAGCAATAGAGAAGGAGGTTGGGGGCATAGGGGCTGGGTGGCAGAGAAGGAGGAAAAGGGGCTGGAGAAGCTTGTCGTCACCGTCGAGGAGGAGGGGGCGATGAATATCCATTTCATTACCTTTATTCTTTAATTTAGACCTTAAATCCCTAGCTAAATGCATGCATATAACATTAATTTGTGTAAAATAACACTCAAAAAGTGATCTATAAATACTGCATAAAATACTGTATTTAATTTCAAAATAAAAGAATAAAGGAAATAAAAGAAAAAGAATGAAGCGTCAAAGACACATAGTGACCCTATACCCCGAGACCCGGTCATCATGATGACTTGGTCAAGATAGAACAAAGTAGGGGGACATAGAGCGGACTAATTGTAAGAAAAATACCTAGAAAACCCTAATTTATATTCATCAATAATTGCATTAGGAGACCTATTTTACTCTTTATTATTTATACCTCAAACAAATATACCATCAACATGAACAATGTATATAAAAATACAAAAAAATACAAAAATGATTTCACTCAAAAATAATACATAGTGAACCTAGGACACTCAAAATAAAAAGTCGTAAAGAAAACTTCCCAGACATGTATCTTCTTAGCACAAACTCAAAATTGACCAAACTAACCATTATTGTTCACAAAATGTAATTATCTATTCAATAAAGGTGGTTTTATTTAATTTGGATTCGAGATGCAAAAGTTGACATTTGGATTCCTATTGTACTAAATACGTGTATATAAATATTCAATATATTCATCCTCTATATTTTTACATTTCTTATATTTTATATATTTGTAAATATGATACACAACACGTTCCCATAATAAAAATAGAATACAAATATCAAAATTTTATTAAAATAAACAATGTATCCTAATATATATAGGTAAACTATACCTGTAATATATAAATCCCTATTTATTTAAGTATACAAATTAAATCAAAAAATATATTAAAAATATATAAATAGATAATTAAATAAGATTTAAATATGTAAAATATCATAATACAATAATCATATTCAAAATAAAAAATAAAAATAAAGGACCCAAAATACAGGTAAATATACCTATATATACATGTAAATATTAACATCTAATAATTAACATAAAAAAATAAGTAAAAATTACGATAAAATACTACATAAAATAACAAACACTTTTCATGTTTTGACCTAAAATTAATAAAATAATTTATTATTTTATATCTAATTAATAAGAGATTTACCTCCTTGATTTTTCTGATTGGTTCACGTGGACCAATCTGAGAACTTCCTTAGTTGACCCCTTGTCAACTCACCTTCCCATGCCACCTCCCCCGTTAGAGTGTTGGAACTCCCATCTTATTCCCCATTTTTCGGGTCATCCATCACTCTGTTCGAGCTGATGTTTCATGCAAACACATCTCTGATCAGCCCTAATCCACGCTTAATTTGTGGATCCATTGTGCATATCCCTAATCGCTCCTAAACCCCAGTTCAATAAGGGTCCCCCACCATGTTTATAAATAAAGAGCCTCCACCTCCTTTTTCATTTTAATCCCCTTCTACCCATTTGTAACCCCATGTCCTTGATAATTTGAAGACCCTGGTGACAACAGGAGCTCTGTGGAGGTGTTGACATGGAGAAAAGTGGCCGGAGGTGGTGATCCAGGTCCACCAGAAGCTTTGCTCCGACAACCTTCTTCTACTCCTTGCCCCAAGCAGGTACAAGCTGCATTTCTTCTGTATTTTGATGCATTTTCCTTTCCATAGCATATATTAAGAGTTAGTTTGAGTAATTATCTTAAATCTTAGCATAATTTTAGGATTAAAATCATTGGATCTTTAAGCTCCAACCCTCAAAATTCACCTATTCCAGACTATTTCGACCTATATCTCCACCCCATCTTCGATCATGGTCTCCTTCTCCACATTCCCCTTTGTTTCCCCCCTCTATCATGCACAGATTGAGGTCCAAAGCTCACTCTCCATCATTCATCGGAGCTTCAACACCTATCCGCTCCATTGTGCTACAAGCTTCAAGCTTTGGCTGGGGACCTTCACCTCGAGCTTGTGATTCTTTTTGTGCAGGAGTTGGACCTCAACGAACTCCCTGGATACAAGATTGAAGCTCAACCAGGAGCTCCAGATCCTTAGAGATCCAGGCCCCTTCTGACAGGGCCCAGAACCCATTGAGACATACTGCTGATGTGGAGGGACTCCAAGAAGGTGTAGAGACCGTTGACGAGGAGAACAAATGTCAGACGTGACCGGAATCATCAATCGAAGCTTGTCAATCGCTTGTTCTTGGCGTGTTTCTCGTGACACCTTAGGAGCCGTTGGATCAAGTCACGTTTCCATACTATATCGCAGTCGTCCGATCAAGAGCTGAAATGATACCTTCATCTGTCGTTGATCGACACACGTGGCTAGCTCTGCACCGCCCGATCCATTATTTGGAGGGGTAAATTAATTGGTAACCCTCTTCCCTTTTTAACTTTTATATTTTTTCCCATCAATATTAAGTCACATTTTAAATTTTATGTAATAAATTGCAACCGAGCCCCCATGTTTATCACATATTGCATTTAGGTCCATGACAACTTACTTCACGTAGCGGCCCACGTGAGGCGAACATTTTGTAATATCATCACTACGGCTTTTATTATTTCATTTTAA
Organism: Ottelia alismoides; assembly: GCA_037367405.1. Classification (NCBI taxonomy): domain Eukaryota; kingdom Viridiplantae; phylum Streptophyta; class Magnoliopsida; order Alismatales; family Hydrocharitaceae; genus Ottelia; species Ottelia alismoides. Next base: position 594,157 of record JAZKJV010009691.1, on the reverse strand, counting down.
TATTAAAATTTGTAATATTAGAGTTAAACTTTTGGATATTTTTCATGGAACACCGTGTAATATATTTTTATTGCAAATATTCCCCTACTAGGTCTTTATTATTTTGTTGTCTTTTTTTTTACTGAAATAGAGCAAGCCTCATTTGTTTTGGAAAAATTGTAGTAAATGCTTGATATTATGCTTTGTCAGGCCATATTTCTATTTTAGCATTTTGTTGTATATTTCCATTTATTAAAAATAGATCAAGAGCTATTTATTACATGCGTAGATATAATAATACAAAAATTAAAATACCTTCTCTAAAAGTTTCAAAAAAATATATATTACTATATATTATCACTCCAATCAAAAATCACAAAAAATATAAAATAAAATTCTTAAAAAATAAAAAATCCTTCTAACCCTTGAAAATTCAGCAAAATCCTATAAAAATATAAAAATATCTTTCTTGTATATTTATAATAATATATAGTACATATTAAAAAATAGGCAATTTTGAACTATTTACCTATTTTTAATACAAAAAACAATCCATCCTATTTATTATATCTATTGTTTTGTATATTTAAATACATTAAAAATGCCTAAAAATTAGCAAAAAAATATAAAAAATCATAAAAGTTTGGAAAACTTCTAAAAACACAAAACATTTTTTTGTAAATTTTGACTATATTTAGCTATATTTAAAAAATATAGAACCTTATGCATATTATATACTCTTAAAATTACTTATATAGTATTTATAATTAGTATTATGTTTTATAAATACCAGTTATACTTTAAACTATTTAAAAATTAAAAATAACTGTTCTTGTATATATTTACTATATTTTTATATTTTTTTATTTTTATTTATTATATATATTATATAGAGTATTTATAATATATATTACTATTTATATATATATTATTATATCATAAAAAAGAAACTAAAATGCGAAATAAAAAAGAAAATAAATTTATAAAATTGAAAACCATAAGAAATATAAAAGAGTTGAAAATACATAAAAATTAAATATAATTAAAAACATACAAAAACAAATAGTAGAAAAGTATAAAAACTTATAATATTTTTTATTAATAGGTAATAAATACCATATCCTCATTGCTTTCTGTGGTTTGACATTTTGCACTTATTCACTTTACACATATTTTGTAGAGTCAAAATAAAAATAAATTTTGATTCACACATTTATAGTGCATTATCATATATTGTGGGTTGATTGTTAATTTATTTGGTTGTTCACATTCCTAGTACCTTGAGAGCGGTCGATACACCGGTTGCCGGACCCGACTTGTAGGGCATCGTCGGTCCTCCAAGTTTGGGCATTAGGAACCACTGCTCAACCTAGTTATCAAATGGCATCATTGCCATGGAGAAACATAGGATATAATACTTATATATATTAATCTTCATAATTATCTCAATTTATTTCTTTTTTAATAAATAATTATTTGTCTGTGTCTGACTAATTTCTTTGTTGAATTTCTTACGAGGGACCACGTGGAGAAGGCGACTTTCTAGGAAGTCGGTGTACCCGAGCTACGAGGAGATTGTCTCCTTCTTCACGAGCCAATTGGAGAGAGCGAGAAAGATAGACAGAGAGAGACTGGAGCAGATAGTTTTAGTATAGATTGTTCTTTTATTTTTGAGAGAGAGAGAGAGACATTTTATTTTTGCATAATTAATTTGTAATTTTGCATAATTAATTTGTAATAACACAATTACTTTGGACAAGTGGACATTGACATTCTTTAAGGTCCATTGCCCGGGTGATTGTTCACCTGGGGGCCTCACTTGTTTTCTCGCATTTTTCTTGCATTCTCACCTTTTATTCTCCCTTTTTCCCTTTATTTTCTTTTTTATGTGAACGAACCCTTAGATTTTTAGGACTTTCTTGATCGAGTAATCTAGGTTCAAACACCTAATATCTACATGTACCTATAGTCTACGCTTGGATCTAGATCAAACTCAAATTGATTCTTCACGATAATAGTAATTCCTGCTTAGGGTGATTTCATCGATTGCATTTGCATGTAGTGTAATTTAAAATTACGTGTCTTGCATCCTGTAGGGAGAGAATTGGGAAGCATTATAAGTCTTATTACTTAGCATGCATCATTTGATATAAGGCTGAGATTTCCATCCTAGCATCCACTTGCATGGCTTTTCTATCTTCTCTCCTAGTTTTGTATCACTTAGGAATTTACAGGAAGTACATAAAATTTTGTTAGGCAAAATATTCTGAAAAATATTCAAAAAATGAAAATCCAAAATTTAAAATAAGGGCTCGTTTAATAAACTTTGACCAAAATTTTCGTAATGGATATTTATTGTTTGGGATTCATAAAGCCCACGTTATTTTCAGGTACCATCCAGACTGAGTGAGGCACAATCCTAGGAAATAGAACCAAAAACCCAGCATGAATGCTATCATGTTATTGGCTAGATTCACGAAGTATTGGCGCTTCTATCGTACATGGGAGAGTAGGGCCTTGATGATGATGATGTTCTCACCTTGAGGAGAACATCTAAAGAATTGAGCATAGGCCACAACATTAGAGGGTATCTGTCTCATCGTTCCACGTCCGAGTACCCCATGAGGGGGAAGTATTGGTTTATCTTATTAGCTTCCTCCTCTATTCTTTGGTTGAGTAATGGATCCAGACCCAATAATAGGAATTCTCTTGAAAAAGTGCATGATACAAGTTACAAAGAATTGGAAAGTACGAGATACTTTCCTGGTAGTACTCACTCTCCTATAGGACTAGCCTCTAAAGATTTACTATAAGATTGCTTGAAAGCAAAAATAAAATCAAAAAGATAAAAATAGCTGAACTCTTACAGCTTCACACTGTGTGAGTTAGTGAACCCAATTTGTTTGGTATTTTTTAAAATAGAATTTTGGTCGAAGATCCAGTCCTGTGCACTTGCATCCTTTTTCATTCTATTTATTTTCATGTCTTCTTCCCCCACTTATTTTGAGTCTTTTTCTATTTTCCTCTTCACTTCATATATTGTTAATGATTGTATTATATTCCTTATTACTCCACATCTATCCAAGATGTCAACTCATGGATGGTTTGGTCGGGACACTTCTGACACCCACATCTATTCCACGAGTTCGACATCTTAAATAATTCAAGGCGATTCTCGAGAACTTGATTCGGATCTTGCAAACCGATCTTTAGACTCCTTGCTTTCTTACTCTATTCAAATAAACCGGGATCACTTTTGTCCCATCATTCGTCGCTTGTGGATGGAGATTGATTTTAGTTCATATCAAATGCTCCATGCACACACATCTGGAATTGACCCTAATTCTGGATCATCCATTCCATATGGTGCCCGAGTTTGCCATTCTGATCGGGATGCATATCATGGTGCAGATCAAGAACTGACCTTGGACCCCATTCATATACATTCCTATGAGTCTGAATCAGAGATGGCTCCTCTGGGAAAAAGGAAGGGGCCAAATCAACTAGATCAGAGACATCCAGATCAGAACACCGTGAATGCACAGTTGCTCATATCTATATAGTATATCCAATAGCAGCTGACAGATCATGCACTTACACAGGCCGCCTTCTAAGACATGTTGAATTATTTGAGGAGAGAGATAGAACACAAGAGGAGGAGGTGATGGTGAGCATGGAGATGGACACCTTGGAGGACCGACAGATAAGCCGAGGAGAGATGTTCCCAAGCCTACTCTCAAAGAAACCTACAATTCTGGCTCTGGCCAGATGACATAGTAGATACAAATTCATGTAGTCCATGGACATTTTGAGTTGAAGCCCCAATTCTTGGCTCTTCTTTCCTCCTTCCATGGAAAAACCAACGAAGAGCCCTATATCCATCTCCAACAATTCTCTCGCATCTATCGCACTATTCATTACCCTACCATCCTATTAGGCATAGTCAAGATGACCACATTATCATTCAGCCTTCATGATAAGGCTATATACTGGATTAATCATCTGAGGAAGGTCATGACAACCTGGGAGGAACATAAGTCTGCATTCTTCAAGAAATACTATCCTTTAGGCCATCTCAATTAAATGCAAGTAAGGATCAATAACTTCTCCCAAGGGCCACACGAGTCCATTCATAAAAGCTTGGGAGATGTTCAGATATTTGCAGGAGAAGTACCTCCACCATGACATTCCTCAGACCAGTCTGGTCCAACATTTCTTTTGGGGGTCTAACTCCAGACAGAGGCTAGTGGATGCTACATGTGGTGGATCTCATTTTAACAAAGATGAAGATGTTGTCTAGTAGATATTTGAAGAGATGGTCGAAGGAGAGTTCGTCTTGTCTTTATCTTGTGCCTATTAGCAACAATTGTGGATCCACCACAAGCTAGTGAATATGGCGGCATCCAGTGAAGTGGAGAGGGATGAGAGTTCCAACCTCATCGTCATCCGGAGTCACCTATCCAAGGTTGATATTATTGAAAAGCGATCACATGATCTTGAGAAGTTGTTCGTGATCAAACAGATGACCCATCACCTGGACAAGCTGGATCACATTTCCAAGCAGTTGGAGCTACTTGTCAACACCATAAATGTTGTAGAGTCTATGAGTCCAACAACTGCAACTTATGCTGAGTTGAGGGAGCCACCAATGCCACATTAGCCTCAGGCGAGTTTAGGTCAACCTCAGGTCTGACACGTATATTATGTGCAGGCACCTGACCAATCACCTCCACAACCATCGCAACAGATCCTCATCTACCAGCCAGAACCCCATCCTCCCTCATATGTTGATCCATTCTTCCCACCACCACCCCAAATTCAAGAAGTGGACACCATCTAGAATAACGATGTACAATTGGCCCGACCAGGTGGACAACATCATGACCAATCCTCCTCTATCAGACTGTATCACCAACCTTTTGATGGGAGGTTTGTCCAGAACCATCAACCTCTATAGCAACAGTCTCTGCCATATAAGAATACATGGAGACAAAGTCAGAACTATCAGCAGCCCGCATTGCACCAGTATCAGTAGCATCATCAGTACGTGGCTGCTCATCAAAACTAGTACCTCCCTCCTCCTCAATTTCATCAACAACAACTACCTCCTCACCACAATAAGCAATATTCCCACCAGTAGCCTCTGCAGTAGCACTCTCAACGTGGTCAACACATTGAATCAGTCGAGGCAACTCCTATGAACCCCGCTCTTAAATGCTTGGACCAACTTATCAAAAGCCTATCAGAGATGAGTCAGAAGCTCGACAACCTCACCGCTACAAAAACTCCCATTCTAGCAAGGTTGAGGTGAACCCCAACAATTTTAAGATTAAAGAGCAAGTAGTTTGTGATGTGTTCTCCGATCCAACCAAGTCATTATTTCATATTTTTTTGTTGTCTCATACAATAACTCTTAGGAGGGGCAGGACATTGCAACCGTTTACAACTGCCAAGGGGAAGAGTAATGCAACTTCGGGTGATTCATCTTTTGCATCGATCGGTCCAGAAGCAGAGCTAGGCGAGGAAGAAGATGATGGAGGAGAAGCATCAACCCACCACCACCATCAAGAGAAAAAATTACTAAAAATTCAGCAAAATAAAAATCTTCAAAAAGAAAAGAAGAGATGAAACCTAGAAGGACCATCCCAGGAGAAGCATGTACAGGCAACACTTCAACACAGTTCGACGAAGCTGAAGCTCATGTGGATATCTTTTTGCCTGTTTTACATGGCAGCTTATCTTCTACCCAACCATTTGTAGATAATTATGTAATTAAGAACAATGCATTTTCTCCTGTGAACATTTCTTTTCCATATGTAATTAAAAATACAAAAAATCAGAAATTTAAAAAATGTATTGTCTGACCCAGGAGTAGTTTATATTATTGAAAATCTTGTTTTAAATATGCCATTGATGAAGGCCATGAAATACATGCCAACAATTAAGAAAGGTTTGAAACAAGAATGTACCTGAAGCATTAGAGTCGCAAAACATGCGCAATAGATGAGAAAACACATCTTAACCATGTTCGTTGTGAACAATATAAATGACCTCCATCAAAAAAAGAAATACAATAGAGAACCTCTCATCAGATGCTGGATTTTTGATCAAACATTCGAGCGAACTCTGCTTGATAGCAAATCTTCCATAAACCTCATGCCCTCATCATTACTTGAGGAATTTGGGCTTGGATTGCTTAAGCCTACTCGGATCATCCAACAATTTGTGGATTGATCTATCAAGTGACCTAGTGTCGCGACCCCAGTTCCGGGCCGTCGGATCCTCCCATATCCGGATCTGATTACTTAGCACTAATTTATCCATCAATCATAACTAACATTCAGAAACAAACTGTAAATAAAAATACTCAAAAAGAAGTATATAATACTTTTCCATCCATAAAATAAAGTTTACATGATCCATTGTCCCATTAAAACCCTTTACATGTACATCAACTGGAAGGAAATACACAGAAATATTACTAACCACCTTAGAGAGTAAAGCTACTGTGGCTGGTTGGATGGCTAAAGTCCTTGCGATGGCTCACCGACACCTATTGGGTTTTCCAATAAACCATAGGGTAACAATTAGCGAGTGCTAAGTAACGAAGAAGAAAAAAGTAAACAAATTGTGTAATTTTGCAAAACTTTTTATCATTAAAAGTTACAATCCTTTCATTAATTTAAGTCCTATTCCTTTCTATTCCACATCAGGGATTAATCCAGGGGAACCCCACCATTTTTGGACTCCGAGCTGTGGATACTTCATGATTGGAGATTGCATTGATCTAGTGAACTTATGCTGTCGCACGTTGCCTCAACCAATCCTCCAATACTAGCCTGACAATTTTCATTTTCTTTTATTAACCAGGGTCTCAAACCCTCAGCCTGGAAAACAAAGGAGCACACCGTCTTCGAGGACTAGGTTGCTTAAAACCTCAGGCTAACCTTTAATCACACAACCTAGCGGCGTTAAATACATGTTATCGTGACCCAGCCACTATTGAACCACCCGTGCCTCCACATGGCATGACACATCTTCCGTCATTCAACCTGAATATATTGGCACCTGGTACCACGCATTGTAAATCATTCATTTCGTGCGCACTTATCAAAACAAGGCAACCATGTACCACTCTAGGTAGGGTTACACCAATACGGGTTCCTTTCGACAAACCTACAGGTTGCATGCCCGACCTGTAGTTCTGCTCTCAGTCATACTTAACGTGACACACGATTTTTTTCACGATCCAAACCAACAAATATCAATTCCCATGATGTAATTCCTCAATTCCACCTTATATTTGCATAATCGTAAAATATTGAGTATAGACTTACACATATATTAATTCATATATTTATATACTCATAATTATGCTCATTTTAACTTCTAAAGCCTAGCTTTCCAAGCTATTGCATCCATACGATGCTTAGACCTTATATTAGTTGAAAACACAAAGCAACTTCATATTTTCTGCAAAAATAATGAAATTAGGGTTCTTCGTAGCGAAGAACATAAAATTAGAAATTTCAACGATCTCATATGAAAACCCAACAGTAAAAGGAAGGATTTCGTTACCTAATCGAGCTCTCTTTCTCTTGTATACAGTTCTTTATCATGATTCTCTTTCAAAAGGATGATTTATGTCTCCTGAAATGATCGAATTTTATTTTCATATTAAAAACACTAAGAATGTGTCAAGAACGTGAAGAACGAACAAATAACACAAAGAACGTGAAGAACACACGAAGAACACGAAGAACATGAAGAACATATTTTTCTTGAAATTTCGATAGAGCTTCCCTTTATATCAGGACATATTTCTAAGAAAATTTCATGAGAGTTTCCCCTTATAAAATCATCAAAAGAAAAACAGCAGGGAAACTAAACAAGAATCGAAAACCTAACTCACAAAGCAAACTAAGTAAGAGAGGATCGTACCTTCCACCTTCTCGTTCTCCCGGCAGCGCTTCGCTAGTGCTCCTTCCTCACCTCCTACTACTCCTCCTGACCTCTCGACCTTAAAGGGTGGTGGTGGTAGTGGAAATCATAGAGAATGAATGGGTGGGGGGGCTATTTATAGGCTCCAGAAAACCACTAACCATGGTTAAAAAACCATGGTTTAAACCTTAACCACGGTTAGCGGCCCATTGTTTTGGCCCATGGTTTTGGCCAAAAACTTATCCAAACTTAGGGCTTAACTTAGAACATTCTAGAGGATTCTAGATTCGCTAATGATGCTTAATTAACTAATCGTGACTAACTTTCACTAATCACGACTTTACTTTCGCAGCTTACGCTTATCTTTTGCTAACTATTGATTAGTTTTGCTAATGATCATTAGTAGTTTTCAATCCATCATTAGTTTCTTTAATTATGTTTAATTAGTCTTAGTGACAATCATTATGGGTTAATGACGTCTTAATCCTCCTTACTTCTCTTTCTTCCGAAAATCATAACAATTCAAAACGAAGTTCGATTCACACGAAATAAATTCCGTTGATTTCCTCTTGACGAGCCGAATCTTATGATATTGGATCCGAGAGATGCCAAGTTCAAGGCTTTACAATTATAACAACCTTAAAGGAAGTCTCGTCCTCGAGACTAGAAATGCAGGCATAACAACCTTAAAGAGGATTGAGACTATAACAACCTTAAAGAGGATGAACACCATTTCATTTATAATAAACATATATAGAATACATAGTATTATCATTCAAACAAGTACGGGTACTTTTCTTTCATTTCTACCTCAGATTCCCATGTTGCTTCTTCAAACTCTTGCTTTCACCATAATACTTCAACTAGAGGTACCTCTTTGCTTTTCAACTTCTTGATATCTCTGTCTAGTATTTGCACATGTATTTCTTGGTATGTCAAGTCTAGTTCAACATGTAGATCATCATAGCTTATCTTATGCTCATGATCTTTGATATATTTTCTCAGATTTGATACTTGAAAACATCATGTATTGTCGAAAGATGTGGAGGAAGTGCAAGTCTATAGGCGACTTTTCCAATTCGTTGAATAATTTTGAAGGGACCCACGAACCTGGGTGCTAACTTCCCACGCAAGCCAAACCTCTGAATACCCTTCATAGGTGATACTTTGAGAAATATAAAATCACCTACCTCAAATTCAAGGTCTCTTCGCATGGTATCACTATACCTTTTCTAGCGACTCTGAGCAGTCAATGGTCTTTTTCGAGCAAGTTCTACAGCTTCCCGTGTCTCTTGGAGTCTATCTGAATCATTAAGGTTCTTTATCTCGACCTCGTGCCAACAAGAGGAGTAGTGCACCTACGTCCATATAGTGCTTCAAATGGTGTCATGCGAATACTTGTATGGTAACTATTGTTGTAGGTGAATTTTGCAAGAGGCAAATGTTTCAACCATGACCCTTTCCATTCTAAGGCACATGCTCGTAACATATCCTCTAAAGTATGAATCGTATGTTTTGATTGACCATCTGTTTGTGGATGATATGATGTGCTCAAGCATAACTGTGTACCTAAGGCTTTCATGAAGTTCTCTCAATAGTGTGAGGTGAATCATGAATCTCAATCGGAAACTACTTCCTTTAGGATACCATGGAGACAGATCACATGCGTAATATATAACTCAGCAAGATGGTCTGGAGTGGAAGATAAGCTTATTGGAACAAAGTGTGCTACCTTGATCAGACGATCTATTATAACCCAGATACTATCTTGACCACCAGTCGTCTAAGGTAAGCCAGTAACAAAGTCTATGAAAATGCTTTCTCAATTGTACTCGGGTATAGGGAGGGGTCGTAACAATCCTGGTGGCTTTTGGTGTGAAGCTTTTACCTGTTGTCAAGTGAAACATGAATTCACAAACTCAGGAACATCTTTCTTCATTCCCATCCACCAAAAGTATGAATGAAGATCCTTATACATCTTTGTAATTCCTCGATGAATAAAAAATCTAGAACAATGCGCTTCACGTAAGATGTCTTTCCTCAGTTCAGGTGTGTCTGGTACACAAGCTCTGTGATGGTTAGATAATAACCCATCTTGTATCTGGAATCCCTCTAGCTCATTCTTCTCAAGTTGTCGTATCAAGTCTTTAAGGACTGGATCATCCTCCTGGCCTTTCTTTATTCTATTCCAGATCTCTGGTTTGTATCGGTGAGGAATAGTTATAATATCGGCACTACTATCAAATGGTTCCATTCACTTAGCGTTGATAGTAAACCCCAGAAGTGGATAGTACTCACCAACCCATGTGAATAAGTTCTTCTACTAAGGGCATCTGCTATGACGTTCCATTTACCAGGGTGATAGGAGATAGTGTAATCATAGTCCTTTAATAACTCTAGCCACCGTCTCTGTCTCATATTGAGCTCCTTCTGATTACATAGATATTTCAAACTTTTATGACCGGTGAAGATTTCAAAAGTAATACCATAGAGGTAGTGTCTCCATATCTTCAAAGTGAAGACTACAACAGTTAGTTCAAGGTCATGTGTCAGGTAGTTCCTCTCATGTGTTCTGAGCTGCCGTGGTGCATAAGCAACTACCTTACCATGTTGCATAATAACTACCCCAAATCCTTCTTTAGATGCATTAGTTTACACTGTAAATCCTTCAGTTCCAAAGGGTAGAGTAAGGATTGGTGCAGATGTTAAGCATTCTTTCAATGTTTGAAAACTAGTTTCACATGCATCAGACCATATGAATGGGACTTTCTTCCGAGTCAGCCTAGTCAATGGTGATGCTATTCGTGAAAAGTCCTTCACAAATCTTCTATAATACCCAACTAAACCTTGAAAAGATCGCATTTTTGTGACAGTCTTCGGGCGTTCCCAACTTATCACCGCACTAACCTTTGCAGGATCAACTGATATACCTGCCTCTGAAATAACATGACCTAAGAAGGATACTTCAGTCAACCAGAAGCCACATTAGCATATAGTTTGTTCTTCCTTAGTGTCTCAAGTGCCTGCCTGAGATGGTGTTCATGTTGGTACTTATCCTTGGAGTAAATAAGCACATCATCAATGAAGACTACTATAAAATGGTCTAGGAACTCCCTGAATACTCGATTCATGAGATCCATGAAGGCTGATGGGGCATTTGTTAGTCCAAAAAGCATAACTGAAAATTCATAATGCCCATATCTAGTTCAAAAAGTTGTCGTGGGAATATCTGTATCTTTAATTTTCAACTGATAGTATCCAGATCTTAAATCAATCTTGGAATACACGGTCGAACCCTGTAACTGGTCAAAGAGATCACCTATTCTTGGCAGAGGATACTTATTCTTTATTATCCTCTTGTTTAGTTGTCTATAGTCAATGCACAACCGCATCGACCCATCCTTCTTCCTTACAAACAAAACAGGTACACCCCATGGTGAAGTACTAGGATGAATGAAGCCTTTATCTAACAGTTCTTGTAACTGTACCTTTAACTCCCGTAACTCCGTCGGCGCCATCCTATATGGAGGAATAGAGATAGGAAGAGCATCGGGTGTGAGAGAGAGTTCAAATTCAATCTCTCGCTCAGGTGGTATTCCAGGTAATTCTTTTGGAAATACATCAGGAAACTCGCATACTATAGGCACATCTTCTATCATTCTATCTGACCCTGATGTAGTGGATACATAAGCTAAATAGCCTTGACACCCTTGTTCTAACAGTAGTTGAGCCTTTAGAGTAAAGATGTATTTGACATCATCACTGATGTCTTTCCAATAAACTAGAACTCTATCGAGTTAGGAATTTTAAAAGTTACTGTCTTATGGAAACAATCAAGGCATGCATGATGCCTTTTTAGCCAATCCATCCCCATGGTGAGATCAAAATAATTCATTTCTATAAGTAGCAGATAAGCAGGTGTCTAGCGTCCTGCAATCTGTCCCACACAGTCGTCTGAGATCTTCTTGAATAATAGTTGACATCCTGGTTCCTTACTCAGATAATGACTTTGTGCTTTTATCGGAATCTTATCCTTACACTAGGGATCAAATATTCTTCTTCTTTTCATTTTTTTGTGTGTGCCTATGAAGCACCTCCTCCACTGCTCCTCCAAATGGAGTAGGGGCAAAATAATTTTATGGACTGATGGTATCTAGACTCTTTCTTATAAGGGTGAATAGAACCCTCAACTCTAGCATCCACAGGTCTGGATGACTTTCATCTCTCATTATGGCATTGAGTCTTCGCTCTAATTTCTATTGCTTTTGACCCATCTCATGGGTCATCATTCTCATAGCCGTTAATTACCTGGATATATCTTGGTCTGCCATGATCATAGGATGAATCAAGGCCAAAGAATGTCCTATATATCTTAGCATGATGTACATAAGGGACAATGACTTGTGAATGGTACTGCAATCAATTATTAAGATCAAAGGATCTTAATACAACCTTAGTTTCTGAATACCACTCACAATTTGTTAATTACTAAATAAATTACTGGAGTAATCGGGATATGATACCAAACTATCGCGATCCCAGTTCCAGGTCGTCGGATCCTCCCATATCCGGATCTGGTTACTCAACAATAATTTATCCAGCAATCATAACTAACATTCAGAAACAAACTGCAAATAAAAATACTCAAAAAGAAGTACTTAATACTTTTCCATCCACAAAATAAAGTTTACATGATCTATTGTCCCACTACAACCCTTTACATGTACATCAGCTGGAAAGAGATACACATAAATATTACTAACCACCTTAGAGAGTAAAGCTACTGTGGTCGACTGGATGGCTAAAGTCCTTGCGATAGCTCACCGACACATGCTGGGTTTTTCAATAAATCATAGGATAACGATTAGCGAGTGCTAAGTAATGAAGAAGAAAAAAGTAAACAAATTGTGTAATTTTGCAAAACTTCTTGTCATTAAAAGTTACAATCCTTTCATTAATTTAAGTCCAATTCCCTTCTATTCCACATCAAGGATTAGCCAGGGGAACCCCACCATTCTTGGACTTCAAAGCTGTGGATACTTCAGGATTGGAGATTGCGTTGATCTGGTAAGATTATGCTACCGCACGTTGCCTCAACCAATCCTCCAATACTACCCTTACAATTTTCCTTCTCTTTTATTAACCAAGGTCTCAAACCCTCATCCTGGCAAACAAAGGAGCACATCATCCTCGAGGACTCGGTTGCTTAAAACCTGAGGCTAACCTTTAATCACATAACCTAGTGGCTTCAAATACATGTTATCGTGACCCAGCCGCTATTGAACCACCCGTGCCTCCACATGGCACGACACATCTTCCGTTGTTCAACCTGAATATATTGGCACCCAGTACCACGCATTGCAAATCATTCATTTCGTGCACACTTATCAAAACAAGGCAACTGTGTACCACCTAGGTAGGGTTACACCAATACGGGTTCCTTTCGACAAACCTACAGGTTGCATGCCTGACCTGTAGTTCTACTCCCTGTCATCCTTAACGTGACACACGATCTTTTCCACGATCCAAACCAACAAATATCAATTCCCATGTTGTAATTCCTCAATTCAACCTTATATTTGCATAACCATAAAATACTGAGTATAGACTTACACATATATTAATTCATATATTTATATACTCATAACTATGCTTATTTTAACTTCCAAAGCCTAGATTTCCAAGCTACTGCATCCATACAATGCTTAGAACTTATTTTAGTTGAAAACACAAAGCAACTTTATATTTTCTCCAAAAATAACCAAATTAGGGTTCTTCATAGCGAAGAACATAAAATCAGAAATTTCAACGATCTCATATGAAAATCCAACAGCAAAAGAAACGATTTCGTTACCTAATCGAGCTCTCTCTCTTGTATGCAGTTATTTAGCATGATTCTCTGTCAAAAGGATGATTTATGGCTCCTGAAATGGTTGAATTCCATTTTCATATTAAAAACGCTAAGAATGTGCCAAGAACGCAAAGAACGAATGAAGAATACGAAGAACGCAAAGAACACACAAAGAACATGAAGAACGTGAAGAACATATTTTCTCTTGAAATATCGACAGAGCTTCCCCTTTTATCGGGACATATTTCTATGAAAATTTTGCCAGAGTTCTCCTTATAAAATCATCTAAAAGAAAACAATAGGGAAACTGAACATGAATCGAAAACCTAACTCACAAAGCAAGTTAAGTAAGAGAGAATCGTACCTTCCTCCTTCTCATTCTCCCTGCAGCGCTTCGCTAGTGCTCCTTCCTCGCCTCCTGCTCCTCCTCCCGACCTCTTGATCCTAACCCTTGGGTGGTGGTAGTGGAAATCGTAGAGAATGAATGGGTCGGGGGGGGGGGGGCTATTTATAGGCTCCAGAAAACCACTAACCATGGTTAAAAAATCATGGTTTAGACCTTAACCAAGGTTAGCAGCCCATGGTTTTGGCCCATGATTTTGACCAAAACTTATCCCAAACTTAGGGCTTAAGTTAGAACATTCTAGAGGATTATAGATTTGCTAGTGATGCCTAATTAACACTAATCGTGATTAACTTTCACTAATCGTGATTTAACTTTCACGACTTACGCTTATCTTTTACTAACTATTGATTAGTGTTTGCTAATGATCATTAGTAGTTTTCAATCCGTCATTAGTTTCTTTAATCATGCTTAATTAGCATTTATGACAGTCATTATGGGTTAATGACGTCTTAATCCTCCTCCTCTTTCTTCTGAAAATCATAACAATTCAAAACGAAGTCCAATTCACATGAAACAAATTCCGTTGGTTTTCTCTTGACGAGCCGAATCTTATGATATTGGATTCGAGAGATGCCAAGTTCAAGGCTTTACACCTAGGGTTTACTAGAAGGTGTTATCGTGACGGTACGTGACATGTGTCTTCCAGTGGATTTTGTGGTCCTAGACATGGATTTCTTGCACCGTTACTCCGGACTCCCATCATCCTTGGCCGATCATTTCTTCGAACTGCCGAAGTGGTTGTTGACTAGGGGTCTAGAAAGATTATATTTTTCTCTTGCAGTGATAAAGTGAGAATGGATATGATCAGCAAACCTAAAGCCGCATTTAATGAAGGCAGAGCACAATCAGCAGTTGAAGACTGCGATATTATTGATATCATAGATCACCAAAATTCTTTGAGTGGCATCATGACACATCAAATCCTCTCTTCAGAGGAGGACCTGGAAAGCACAATCGATCCATGCTCCATTGCCAATTGGGATGCATATGCAGATCCTGAATCACTGATTAGCATATTTGAAAAAGATTCATTCCAGAACGAATATGAAGATATCATTGCAGATATATTCGTTACATTATTATCAGAGCCAGCAGTGACGGAGGTAGGCAACACCTCATTAAATTTAGCATATCAGCCATCTGTAGCACTACATCAAAAGTATCCACGGAGAAGACTCAACAATTACCTGAACTGAAACCACTCCTGGAATGTCTAAAGTACGCTTTCCTTGTAGGTGAGGAACATATGTACCTGGTCGTCATCAACAACAGGCTCACTCCAAACCAAGAATCTAGACTTCTCGAAGTTCTAGAAAAGAAATGCAAGGCACTTGGTTGGAAAGTTTCGGATCTCCAAGGGATAAATCCAACCTTGTATTCACACCATATCTACCTTATAGATGTCACATCATGAAATGGTGTGAAGCAGATGTTATTTATCCCATCTCCAACTCAAAATGGATGAGCCCTCTACATGTTATTCCAAAGAAATAAGGGCTCACTATAGTGATGAATGACCAAGGAGAGGAGATTTCTACTCGAGTACCGACATCGTGGCACATGTGTGTTGACTACTATTGCCTCAATCTAACATAGAAGAAAGATCATTTCCCTCTGGCATTCATTGATCAAGTTCTTGAGAGACTTGCAGGGAATGGATTCTTCTTTTTATTAGATGGGTACTCTGGGAAAAATCAAGTGGCAATCGCTCATGACGACCAAGAGAAGACAACATTCATCTGCCCATTCGGCACATATGCTTTTTGAAGAATGCCATTTGGAATGTGCAACACACCGGCTACATTCTAGAGATACATGCTAGCCGTCTTTGTCGACATGGTCGTGAGTTTTCTTGAAATTTCCATGGATGGTTTTTCCATCTATAGTGTCAGTTTCAATTCATGCCTCGTGCACCTAAACAGAATACTACAAAAAAGTCGTGAAGTCAATCTTGTACTATCATAGGAAAAAATTCACGTCATGGCCATCGAAGGTATTGTGTTGTGCCACATCGTCTCTAACTGTGGCATGGAGATCGACCCTGCGAAGGTGGATGCTATTGCTAAGATTGAGCCATCTCAAAATGTGAAGAAGGTAAGGTCATTCCTTGGGCATGTCGACTTCGATCATTGATTCATTAAGGACATTAACAATCTTGTCCGTCCTCTCATAGCGCTACTCTGAAAGGAGATCAAGTTCATTGTTGATCAAAAGGTTCTCTAATCATTTTATCTATTGAAAGATTTAATCACTCAGGCTCCAATCCTACAGCCACCCGATTGATCTCTTCCATTTGAGATCATGACGGATGCATCAAACTTCCCAGTTGGGGTTGTTTTAGGATAAAGAAGAGATAAGTTACCCTATGTCATTCACTATACCCGAAAGACATTAGATGAAGCTCAAAGAATTTACACAGTGACATAAAAAGAATTGCTAGTAGTTGTTTTCATTTTAGAGAAGTTCAGATCCTATCGGATCAAAAACCATAGTTTTCACTGACCAGTATGCTATCAGATACCTACAATAGAAGAAGGATGCCAAATCTTGTCTACTAATATGGATCCTTCACTTACAGGAATTTGACTTGGAAATCAAAGATAAACCTAGATTTTCTAATGCATAGCAAATCATCTGTCCAGAATAGAATGCCAAGAGACGTAGTTGAGAAGTGCACTGATTACAGAAACCTTTCTTGATGAATTCATTCTCAGCATTAGATATCTCCCTTGATATGTTGATATTGTGAACTACCTCATCTCTGGGGTAATTCCACAAGACTGGATGAGAAGCAAGAAGGGCGAATTCATGTCCGGCATTCACTTTTACCAATGAGAAGATCCATATCTGTTCAGGGAAGGAGAAGATTGTATATGGCGTCGATGTATACCTCAGGAGGAGTACACACGTGTCCTCAAGCACCACCATAAGTTCGAATCTGGTGGACACCATTCTGGACGTCAAACGACAACCAAAATACTGCAGTATGGCCTCTGGTAGCCTACACTGTTTAAGCATGCAAATGAATAGGTCAAAGCCTGCATTGATTGTCAGAAGATGGGAAAACCCTTGGTATCCAAAATTCTATGCCCCTAAAACTCATCTAGATCTCTGATATGTTCGATGCACGGGGCACTGGTTTCATGGGTCTATTTCCTAATAGTTAGGGCTACGAATACATCCTGCTCACCATCAACTATGCGAGTCGCTGATTGAAGCTATCCTTGCTTGAGCCGTAGACAATAGAACAATCTATAGATTCTTAAGGATAACATCATTCGTAGTTCAGGATACCAAAAATTCTCATTTCAAATGGGGTAGCCTATTCATCAACAAAGATGTTAAGAAATTGGTGAAGGAGTACGACATCGATCACCAAGTTGTGTCTCCTTATCATCCTCAATCAAATGGCCTGGCAGAATTATCAAATCGAGAAATCCAAACGATCCTGCAAAAAGTTGTCAGGTCGGACAAAAAGAACTGATCACAAATCTTGGATTAAGATCTCTAGGCATACATAACTGCCTATAAATATCCCTTAGTCATGTCGCACTATCGTCTTGTGTATGGAAAGCCTTGCCATCTGCTCGTGGAAGCAAATGGACATGGATATACATTATGAGAACTGTATATGACAATGGAAGCATTTAGATATTAGAGTTGTCACTTGACCCAGCCTTTCATCATCAACAGTTAGTTGCTGAAGCCGTATTTAGAGCATGATACATTCCTATCCATTGTCGATTCTGTTCAAGGAGTTTTTGATGAAGAACTATCAGCTTCAATGGCATTAGTGAAGCCAGATAATACTCACAAAAATATCTTTGATTAATTTTATTCTTTCTTCTTTTCATTTCTATTTTTCAAATTCTTTCATTCTTCTATGTTGCACTTATCCCATTCATTTGTACTATACTTAGGATATATTTTATCCTAAGTATAGAGGGGATGAGTGTATTTGGGTTATTCATTATTATTTCTTTCGCTTATCTCTCAATTTTTGTTTGTCTGTCTATACTTAGGGATATTTACCCTAAGTATAGGGGACACATCAAGTACATTGATTTCATAACTGTTTTGTACACAATCTACTATAGTTAGGATTATTTGATCCTAAGTATAAGAGGAACAACTGACTTCTCATTCATTTCGTTGTTATAGTATAAACTTTCCAATATTCAGTACAAATTATGTCTTCCTTTGTCTTCTTTGATCACTGTGAGGACATAGCTCAAGCTAAATATAGGGGTGATGAATCTCGCATTCATCATGCTAAAATCCACTTATTAAAACCCTTGTCTTGACTAATCCAATAAAAATCACCATTAATTCTCTAGTTTTATCTTGTATCATATTGTGTATAATTACCCTTATTTAATTGTATTTTTAATTCCCATTATTTTTCTTGTAATTATTTTATCATCAAAAACTCCTAAAAATTAGGCTGAGTAATTATCCATAATTCGCTGACCTTTAAAAAGACAAAAAAATACAAAAACAAATCAAAGATAAAAATCGGTGTTTTTATCCCCCTTAAAAATACTCCAAAAATACTTTTTGTACAATGACCTCTTTTGGCTTTTTGACCAACTAAAAGTTGTAGATCTCGTCGAGACGAGCAACTTTCATGTTTTGACTTTTTCCTAATTTTTCCTCTAACTATTTCTTTTGTATTTTTCTTTGTATTTACCCTTTTGATTTTTTTGATTGGGCCACGTGGCGCTTTCTGGATCTGCCACGTGGCCGCTCCTCCTTCCGCCGCCTGGTGGCCTCCTGGGCTATTAGATCCACTCGCCTCTGCTCCCTTCTTTGTCACCCATTGCTGCTTTGGTTCCAGCCCTCAGATCTATCTCCATATCAATTCCCCACCGCTACTTAGTGCCTCTTCTACAGTCGTTGGATCGACCTCCTATCCTACGCCTATCCTCATGCCACGTCGCCCCTTCTCCATAGCCATCCGATCATATACCATCCAACGCTTCCCCGCACTCCACGTCATCCTGCTCTCTCTCACCGTTAGATCTCCCCCATCATTCAATCTCAGCCGCTCCCTCGTGCCCTAACATCAGCTGTGCGAACAGATCCTCGGATCTGATAACATCCCTCCACCATCGCAACCCTCCTGACCGTTGGATCATACGATCCAACGATCCACCACCCATCGTTAACCTCCAGCACCCTTTCTCCCAGGCGTTACGCCTCGCCAAACCTCCTCCCCCTTCCATTTTTCGCCGTCACTCGAGACACCTCCTTCCTCTCCTAACGCCTCCCCCTCACAGCTCTCTCCTTCGCCCATCTTGCGTAACCCCAAAGACACCCTCCATCACTCCATACAATAAATCTCACCCATTCGAAACCATCGGCCCGCTCACATAACAACCATCTTCCTCAGCCTATAAAGCTTTTCCCACCACCTCCGTTCACCGCATCCACCATTATGGGGCTTCGGCCCAGCCTCTGGTCCTCCGGTGACAGCGGAGGGACCATGATCGAAGCGAAGATGGTCGAAGCCCCGGTGAGATCCATGGCATATCTGCCATGAAAGCTCTGCCCTCCCGACGGTAGCTGAGCACCTCGCAGCAGGCTGAGCGAGTTGTGCGACGACCGAAGCAGCAATTGCTGCTCAGCCCAAGCCGCCTCCTCCACCAAGGTTCCCCTCTCCGACGAGGTTTCCCTCCCCCTTCTTTTTCTTATGTTTTCTTCCATTTATCCCGCCGCCGACAATTAGCCTCCCCTCCATCTGATCACCTCACGACACTCGCCACCTCACCAGCATCCTCGCCGACCACCTTCCCTTTCTCAAGAACCCCTCACGCTCTGATCCCCTTCTTCACCGCCTCCTCGGAGAAGAAGACCCTGGGCCCCCATTTCCGACACCACACAACCCCAGCCCACTCACAACATACTCGTACGAGCTTCGGTTATAATTAACCCTTGCAGGAACCTTTATTCGCCGGAGTTTGCATAGGAGCACTTTCGAGCTCCTCTCCTCCGGCGAGGCTTCATCGAGCGTCACCTCCGATCTGCCAAAGAGCTTCGCTGCTCCTCCAGGACATTCGCCAGGCGCCCAGCTATCTTTTCCGACCACCAGGCGTGCTAGCGGTAGGAAGAGGAGCTCCATTGGGCATGCCGGAGCCCCGCCTTCTCTGGTGGGCCGCGGAGGAGGAAGATGCTATAGATGTCGTCCGATCATCCGGATCGGACGACCGTAAAGATGTCACGTGGCAGACCTGAGCCCCAGTTCTCTTCAACAGGCTCGGGTCACCCGAACCTCGAACCGAACCCTCAGACGTAGCCACGTGTCCCGAACCTGAGGTTGTCTTCTGAGTCTAGTATCGCACGTGCATAGCACGTGGGGTGCTGGGAAATTTGCAAGATAGACCCTGGATCTTCTAAGAATTACATATAGGTCCCCAGGCACGTACCTCACGTGCGTGCCATGGTATTTTACAGGGAGGCCCTCCAAAGTTTTGGAAATTGCAAAAATTCCCCCGTGCATGGAAAAATTATAGGGGGTCCAGGCGGTTTTTCTTATTTGCATGTAGGTCCCTCCAGGGATCTAAATGTACAATATATCATTTATTTTTCTCGCATTTTTATTACAATTATTTCCATGCATTGTTTTTAGCATAACTTGAGCATCATAGGTCCAAATTGCATGATTTTAGTCGTTTTGATCCTTGTTTTGTCCTCTACATCATAGCATTTTAATTTTCTCATCTGCCACTATTTTAAATGAAGTGAATTTTGGTGATAGATGTTGACCTTGCTCCCGTGTCCTTGCTCTGATTTGAAGGATGTTTTTAATATTGTGATTAAAATGACACTGATTTCCATTTCTATTATGTTGCTAATAATTTTTAGGGTATATTTGTAACCTTTAGTCTGCATAGAAATTCTCTCGCATTATTTTCATGCATCCTCTTTAAATTGCATAAAAATCAAATAAAAATTGCATACATCATGGCATTGCATTATAATTAGCATAGTGCATCTTGCAGACCTACAATTGAGTTCATGCATGAGCTTCATGAATCAAAATTCGATAAATGAATTAGGTAGCCGTGTCCTTGCGTTCGACCTTGGTAGACTTGCCAAGTATAAATACTCCACAACATTCAAACGATTGTGGTTTTTGCTGAACCGAATTTGCCTCCTATACTACGACAATTTCACATTATTGTAGAGGCAAATTCGACGTTCATCAAATGGCGCCGTTGTCGGGGACACAACTTAACTTAATTATTGAATTTTGATTTTCTTTGTTGAATATTTTCAATCATTTTTTTGCATCATATCTGCTGATTTAATTTCTTTAGGTGTTCTAACTTTTCTCTTTTGTGGCAGGGCCCATGAAAATCGAGGACGCTTAATCTTCATGGAGGCTTGAAGTCAGGAGCTTCCGCTGAAGAGGTCACAAAAGAAATTGTGAAGAAATTCTAGGATTTTTTATCAGTCAGCCTGCATTTGCACCCTGTAAAAAAACATGCATGTGCATATTTATTTCCAGTTTTTGCATGTTGTAGAAAATATATAAAAAAGGTAGATCACTTGATGATCTACCCCCCCCCACACACTTGCTCATACACACTCACCTCACCCCATCTCCCTTCCCTCTGTAATTTTCACAATCTCTCGCTCTCTCTCTCTCTCTGTATATTGAACGACCCCACCCCCCACCCTTGTATCATAGTACAAACATCCCCCCTGATTCAGACCTTACTTAGGCTATTTGTAGCCTAAGTATAGGGGGGACCTGCCTGCTCATCCCTCCCTCGTACTGTCTTCTTGTACTTAGGTCGAATTCGACCGGAGTATAGGGGGATCCTCCTCCTCAGTTCCGCTATATCACCCTATATTTGATCAAGTCGTGGCTTCATGGCACTTGTGCTATGAGGACATAGCAAAATTTAAGTATAGGGGGGTATACCGTATATTATTGCATATCTACTTTGGCTTAGCTCGTGTTTTTAAAACTTCTTTAAATTTTTTTTTCGGGCTGGGTTTTGGTAAACCTATGAACCGAGTTTTGTAAAAACCTTGTAAAAAATGCTTTGTTAAAAATTAAGGGATTAATCTGTGTAAATAACCCTTCTCAAAAAAGGAAAAAAAATAAAAACCTTTCTTTGAACTAGACTCTGACTATTAGGCTTAGTAGACACTTTCAGTGAGGGAACCTCGGTCTCCCTTAGCAAAGTGGGTGGTTTAGAGGACACCACATATGGCCCCGTCCTCAAGTAACACAGATCTGTTTATCGGCCCGTACTTACACCCATACTGGCTGAGAGTGGATATTTTTATTCATTTGAGCCTGGGCCATTCATTGTCTCTCCGAAGAATTACAAAAAAAACTGAAAAAAAATTACAACCCATAAAAATATGCAAAAGTCAAAAATCACACAAAAAAATCACTAACCAAGGAGTTGGTGTATTCCTGACACATTCACACTCACTCAAGGCTTGAGGATTTTGAGGACACTTGATTTACAAGATCTTGAGAGTCTGAGTTAACATGCCTTAGTCATTAGGATTTTAAGCTTAATTATCCATACTTCCCTAGTTTGAAAGATTTGTGCGCTATATTGCACTCTTCATCTCTACCTTTAAAAAGAATATGATCAGCACAGTCACTTCCACAACTGCATGATTGATGAGATGAGTTGAGATATCATTTGAGGAACTGGAACTAGAGAGTTAAGTTTAGACCCGATCTAATGATATTCGAGGATGGGATAAAGTTAATGAAGGCTTCAGAAAACCTGAGTGTCAGCAAAACCCTAGCCAGTATGTGAACAAGATTCATATGCTATCTCTTTGATATTTACCTATGTGCCAGGGTGTGATGAAACTTAATGGAAATTGTTGATCAGTGTGCGCCAACTTTTGGTAAAAGCAGTGGAGCTAGCCAACAAAAGAAAAGAAATGTCAAGAAAAAGCTCTAAATACCAAAGTCAAATTACAAATGAGCTTCCACCAATGGCGAGCGCTCCCAAACATTTTTCAAAATGTCCACTTGGACCAAGCGCTATATAGGACCAAGGAGTCGAGTTGACACCACAAAAAGGGCTCTGCATTGTAAGCGATAGATGTCTGGGTGTCGAAGGTATCTTATATACTCAAAAAAGACACACCCCGGTGTACTCCCAGAAAAACAAGTGCAGACGACTCCAACTCTCTTGACGGACACATTGATCAACAATATAAAAATTTACATGTGTTGAGTAAAAAGGCACTCGAGAGGCCCCTTGTTCCAATGTGAGGAGAGAAAAATAGACACAATCCCATACCCTCCATCATCTGGCCGTCCATCTACACTTTCAAGTCTGACAAAATAATGAGATGGTTGACTGAAGCAAGAATAGACTTATTCCCTAGTATTGAGGATGAGGTCTAGAGGAGAATCTTTGGGACTGGAACTTTGGATGATGCCTCAACTTGACTCTCATGAAATGCAGTACACTAAATTTCATATCCTTATATTATATGTACAAAATGAGAGTACGATAATTAGAGAAGTTGGATTCCTTTTGACTAAGGCTTGGATAAACTCAGAATTTTAGGATCTCTTAAATTGAGGGTCTTCGAAAGATTGAGCCTTGAAATCTTCACTTGCACTGTCAGGAATTAATCCGAGTCCGTCATTCTTTAGATGCTCGAGGACGAGCATGGTTTAAGTATAGGGATATGATGAATCCCACATTCATCATGCTAAAATCCACTTTTAAAATCCCTGTCTTGACTAATCCAATAAAAATCACCATTAATTCTCTAGTTTTATCTTGTATCATATTGTGTATAATTATCCTTATTTAATTGTATTTTTAATTCCCTTTATTTTTCTTGTAATTATTTTATCATAAAAAACCCCTAAAAATTAGGCTGAGTAATTGTCCTTAATTCACTGACCTTTAGAAAGACAAAAAAGTACAAAAAACAAATCAAAGATAAAAATCGGTGTTTTTATCCCCTTAAAAATACCTCCAAAAATACTTTTTGTACAATGACCTCTTTTGACTTTTCGATCAACATAAAAGTTGTAGATCTCGTTGAGACGAGTAACTTTCATGTTTTGACTTTTTCCTAATTATTCATCTAACTATTTCTTTTGTATTTTTCTTTGTATTTACCCTTTTGATTTTTCTGATTGGGCCACGTGGTGCTCTCTGGAGCCGCCACGTGGCCGCTCCTCCTTCCGCCACCCAGTGGCCTCCTAGGCCGTTAGATCCACTCGCCTCCGCTCCCATCTCCGCCGCCCATCGCTGCTTCTCTTCCAGCCCTCGGATCCGTCTCCAGATCAAATCCCACTGCTACTTAGCACCTCTTCTACAGCCGTTGGATCGACCTCCTATCCTACGCCTATCCTCAAGACACGTCGCCCCTTCTCCATCGCCATCTGATCATATACCATCCAACGCTTCCCCGCACTCCATGTCACCCCGCTCTCTCTCACCGTTAGATCTCCCCCATCATTCAATCTTGGCCGCTCCCTCGCGCCCTAACATCAGCCGTGCGATCAGATCCTCGGATCTGATCACATCCCTCCACTAGTGCAACCCTCCTGACCGTTGGATCGTAGATCCAACGGTCCACCACCCATCGTCAACCTCCAACACTCTCTCTCCTAGGCGTTACGCCTCACCAAACCTCCTACCCCTTCCATTTTTAGGTGTCGCTCCAGACACCTCCTTCCTCTCCTAACGCCTCCCCCTCATAGCTATCTCCTCCGCCCATCTCGCGTAACCCCCAAGACACCCTCCATCACTCCATACAATCAATCTCACCCATTCGAAACCGTTGGCCCGCTCACATAACAACCACCTTCCTCCGCCTATAAAGCTTTGCCCACCACCTCCATTCACCGCATCCACCATTCTGGGGCTTTGGCCCAGCCTCTGGTCCTCTGATGACAGCGGAGGGACCATGAATCGAGGTGAAGACGGCCGAAGCCCCGGTGAGATCCATGGCATATCCGCTATGAAAGCTCCGCCCTCCCAGCGGTAGCTAAGCACCTCGCAGCAGGCTGAGCGAGTTGTGTGATGGCCGGAGCAACGATTGCTGCTCAGCCCAAGCCGCCTCCTCCACCAGGGTTCCCCTCTCCGGCGAGGTTTCCCTCCCCCTTCTTTTTCTTGTGTTTTCTTCCATTTATATCTCCGTCGACAATCATCCTCACCTCCATCTGATCACCTCACGACACTCGCCACCTCACCACCATCCTCGCCGACCCCCTTCCCTTTCTCTAGAACCCCTCATGCTCTGATCCCCTTCTTCGCCGCCTCGCCGGTGAACAAGACCCTGGGCCCCCATTTACAACACCTTACGGCCCGCAACCCACTCACAACATACTCGCACGAGCTTCGGCTATAATTAACCCTTGCAGGAACCCTGATTCGCCGGAGTTTGCATCGGAGCACTTTCGAGATCCTCTCCTCCGGCGAGGCTTCATCGAGCATCACCTCCGATCTGCCACAGAGCTTCGCCGCTCCTCCAAGACCTTCGCCAGGCACCCATCTATCTTTTCCGACCACCGAGCGTGCTAGCGGCAGGCGGAGGAGCTCCATCGGGCACGTTGGAGCCCAGCCTTCTTCGGTGGGCTGCGGAGGAGGAAGATGCTACAGATGCCGTGCGATCATCCAGATTGGACGACTGTGAAGATGACACGTGGCAGACCCGAGCCCTAGTCCGCTCCAACTGGCTCGGGTCTACCGAACCTCGAACCGAACCCTCAGACGCAACCACGTGTCCTGAACCTGAGGCTGTCTTCCGAGCCTCGTATCGCACGTGCATAGCACGTAGGGTGTTGGGAAATTTGCAGGATAGAACCTGGATCTTCTAAGAATTACATACAGGTCCCCATGCATGTGCCTCACGTGTATGCCTGGGTATTTTACAGGGAGGCCCTCCAAAGTTTTGGAAATTGCAAAAATGCCCCCATACATGGAAAAATGATAAGGGGGCCTAGGCGGTTTTTCTTATTTACATTTAGGTCCCTACGGGGACCTAAATGTTATATTTATCATTTATTTTCTCGTATTTTTATTACAATTATGCCCCTGCATTGTTTTTAGCATAACTTGAGCATCGTAGGTCCAAATTGCATGATTTTAGTGTCGTTTTGATCCTTGTTTCATCCTCTACATCATAGCATGGTTAATTTTCTCATCTGCCACTATTTTAATGAAGTGAATTTTGGTGATAGATGTTGACCTTGCTCCCTTGTCCCTGCTTCGATTTGAAGATTGTTTTTAATATTGTGATTAAAATGACACTGATTTCCATTTCTATTATGTTGCTCATAATTTTTAGGGTATATTTGTAATATTTAGTCTGAATATAAATTCTCTTGCATTATTTTCATGAATCCTCTTTAAATTGCATAAAAATCAACTAAAAATTGCATACATCATGGTATTGCATTGTAATTAGCATAATGCATCTTGTAGACCTAAAATTGAGAATTAATTAACGCATGAGCTTCATGAATCAAAATTCGATAAATGAATTAGGTAGCTGTGTCCTTGGTTCGACCTTGGTAGAGTTGCCAAGTATAAATACTCCACAACATTCAAACGATTGTGGTTTTTGCTGAACCGAATTTGCCTCCTATACTACAACAATTTCACATTATTGTAGAGGCAAATTCGACGTTCATCAAGGGGGCATACATATGTTTATATTATTTAATCATTACTCATAATTCATATTTTTTGAATAATATGGCTATATACTATATGGGTAAGGGTATACAATAAATCAAATATAAAGAATACACCTTAATACGTATAATTTTTTTTAATAAATCAGTTTAAAAATGTTTTGCAAAATAATTTGAAAAATGGTTGGAAAATATCTTGAAAACTTCTTTTAAAAACCTTTTAGAAATTTTTACAAAATATTTTCAAACCGTTGTAAAAATCTTTTGTAAATATTTGTAATAATCTCGTTCATTTATTTGAATAAAATTTTTGAAAAATCAGTTTGCAAAAGATTTGAAAAATAGTTGTAAAATATTTTGAAAAATCAATTTATAATGTTTGAAAAATATTTGCAAAATGTTTTTCAAATTTTGAAAATATTTTGTAAAAAATGTTTGTCAAAATTATTTGCAAAAATAAGATTTGAAAATGATTGTGAAAATTGTTTTTAGAATATATTGAGAACTTTATATATGATTGCAAATCCAATAAATTTCTTTATGTAATACTATATATACCCATGTATAAAGAACATGTGTATAACAACTAACAATTAACTTGTATACAAACATCCTATAAAAATCTATTTCCAATTCTTATAAATATTGATACACTTCTGTGTAAATATTTGAACATACTTCTTTCACTAATCCTTATTTAAAATCCCTAAAAATTTCAAAATATCCAAAACCATAAAAAATATAAAATGTTTTTATTGCATAAAAAATTGTAAAACTTTTCAAAAATACAAAAAAAGTTCAAAAATATAAAGATGTTCTACAAAAGATTTTCTTTTCATTGCATTACATTTGCATTTTTCGGAATGATGATTATAATTGAACTAGTCTAAATAAAATCTGAATATTAGAGCTTGGTTGGACCTTAATCCACTTAATTATAGGAACCTTATAGGAATTGGAATTGAGGCGTTTCAGGTCTGCTAGACTTAATTTTTTGAGACCACAAGACAAGTCCATATGTCATCTTGGCTGCCTAAGTAGAATATTTTAAAACACACGCATGATTCTTGTCGGAAATGACCTAACATGGACACATGCACCTTACACTTTGCTCAACTTAGTTGAAGTGATAGAGGGCTGGATTTGCCAGCATGAGACAAAAACACATGGAAACATATGAAGTCACAATCTGTGGCCATTGTGCCCCAACCCGATCCAGTAGCGATGAGGTCCAAGGATAGGAGGTTGTGGGTTGCAATAATATTTCAAAAGAGGGATTGTCTACTGGCTCAAGAGGAAAAGTCCTTAGGTAAATGGTGTTGTAAATAGTATTAAAAAAGTCAAATCAAAAACTCCAAAAAAATTAGATGGGCAAACATCAAACAAAAATTAATTCCCATCGAAGCATGTATATATGAAATAAGCAAGCCTATACTTCAGGGTTAAAGTATTCATACGAGCTTGCAGGTAGATGACTTGGCTACACTGGTCATGCATCCCAGGATATGTAGCTACACTATCTACCATCCATTCTCTTCTCCACCTCCTCTTCTTGAGCCGGTTGCACTTGAACTTCGATGGGAATACCCCATTCCTAGAGGAAAGAGTTGCTAGATTGGGGAATTAGGGTCACCATGTTAGAGAAGACAATCTCTTTACCGCTTCAACCGAGAGGAGATACATACCACTTACACTATACAAGATAGACTCATAGTCATAAGGGTCTGCGTATGACATAGACTTGTTCTGACATGGCTTTTGAGGGGACTTGTATAGAGTTTTGTGGTTCTTAAAGGTTGTTGAGTTTTAATTCCTCTTCCCAATAAGTTTCCAGCAAACCTAAATTCCAAAAGGTCCGACTGATCTCTAAACTTTGATTTTACAAAGATAAGTTTAAAAGTTAAAATCAATTAAATTTATTTCTTTTTCTTTTCTTTATTTTCTTTTTCTGCACTCATTGTCATAAGTGTTTGCTAGGGACTAGCAAAGGCAAGTTTAGGGAGTGATGAATATCTATTTCATCACCTTTATTCTTTCATTTTGGTCTTAAATCTCTTTCTAAATGCATGTATATACCATTTGTGCAAAGTAACACTCAAGAAGTGATCTATAAATACTGCATAAAATACTGTGTTTAGTTCCAAAATAAGAATAAAGGAAAGAAAAGAAAAAGAACAAAGTATCAAAGACACTAAGTGACCCTAGACTCAGAGACCCAGTCATCATGATGACTTGACCGACAAGGAATAAAGTAGGGGCAAATAGGACAGACCAATTGTACAGAAAATACTCAAAAAACCCTAGGTTTTATTCATTAATAATTATATTATGGGACCTATTTTATTCTTTATGATTTATACCTCAGTCAATAAACCCTCATCATGAACATTATACATAAAAATACAAATAAAAATACAAAATTGATTTCACTCAAAAAATAATATATAGAGCATAAAGGATGCTCAAAACAAAAAACCACAAAGAAAGCTTTCCATAATTGTTTCTCCTCCATGCACACTAAAAATTGACCAAATTTATCTTTATTGTTCATAAAAATTTAATTATCTATTTAATAAAAGTGATTTCATTTAATTTGGAATCGAGATGCAAAAGTTGACTTTGGGATCTCTATTGTACTATATACATGTATATAAATATTTGACCTTTCTTATATTTTTATATATTTGTAAATATGATACACAACATATTTCCATAATAAAAATATAATAAAAGCATTAAAATTTTATCAAAATAAATAATGTATCGAAATATATAGGCAAATTATAACTATAATAATACGTCCCTATTTATTTAAGTATACAAATTAAATCAGAAAAATATAATAAACATATGTAAATATGTAATTAAATAAGTTTTAAGAATGTCAAATATGATAATACAATAATCAAATATAACATACAAAAATAAAAAAGGCCTAAAATATAAGTAAATACACCTATATGTATACATGTAAATATTAACATAATAAATTAACTTGAAAAAATAAGTAAAAATCATGATAAAATACTACAAAAATAACACACTTTCCATGTTTTAATCTAATATTATAAAATCATTATTATTTTATATCCAACTAATAAGTGATAATATTAAATTCATTGACACATCTATATACTCTAACACACACATACACATACCATATTCCTCACACTCTCACACCCATATGCATGCCCATATTCCTCATACTCTTGCATATCCTCAATACAATCTTAACGACATGAAACCTATGGGTATTTTGATCACCACATATCACCATGACGTTATTCCAAATTAAACTTTAGTTAAGGCCTATATCCCATGCATCAAGACTATCAAATTTCAACAGTCTTAAAACTGTTGAAATCAAGCGATCGGGATGGACATGTTTTGAGTGTTTTTCTACATGAAATTTGAAACACCCATCCACTTATTGTTTTATCTAAATCTCCCAAGGTTTCGTACCATCATTGCTGGAAAAATGTGTGGTTGAGAATACCCATCTCACCATCTCACAAAATCCCCATCTCATAGGATCTCTCATATATATATGCATGCCCAAATACCTCCCTACATGCCTACCTACATACATACTGTTGAGGAGGGATTTTCACTGATCTTGTATTCTACACAAAGGGAACACAACCGTTGAGGCGACCGAATGAGAACCACTCTTTAAGCAATCACTACAAGAAAAAGCGGATTTTGCCACTACAACGGTGGTGTAGTGGTAATGTAGTAGCAATGTGGACGCAACATGGATTTGCGACCACATGTGGTAGTAAAGTGTGTAACCGTGCCTGTCTGGTCGCAAATATATTGCGACTACAACGTAGTCGTTGCGATAGTTGCATATAGTCAGGATATAGTCGCACTTAAGTCACTTTATATTGGAGAATTTGCGACCACATATACACTACATTGCAATCATATTTGCATTATTGAGAATTACAATCAACGACCACGTGGGGGCTGTCTTGCTACCATGTTACGACTACAGTATTACTGTATAGTAGTAAAATAGTAGCATTGTGGTGGCAACTCTGCTTCCATTATTAAAAAAATTTGTTGTAGCATCTTCTTATCTCCATATAAACCTGTATGGAAAATAGTATAATAGAAACATGTTGCAATCTTTTGAGATCTCTCAGCCAACCTTTATTATATTGAGATTTCCAATCAACATGTTGAAAATATTGTAATACAATCCACACATAAGAACTGAGAATTCATCTTCAAAAAAAATCAAATAATTCGAATCATTTATGCATAGGAGTATGAAACTAAATTTAAACATGCATATTAATATATAAATCAAGATGACAAAAAGTGCAGATGTTTTTGAAAAAAATACAAGTTGAAGACAATAGAAAGTTAACTAACATTGAAACTCTAATGTTCTCAACATTATAAAGTTTTATAAAAGAAACTAACACTATAGAGTATATTGTTTGCACTAAAATTTCCTTCTCCTCCATACAGAAAAAGCATCTTTTGTAGCCTTCGCCTTGCTCTTATACTTTTCGCCCTTGTTAATTTTCTTGTTTTTATTGTGATTATCCCCATGTTCCGAGATGACAACCCCTTTACAATGTGATATTGTATATGCAGTAACATCCTCCTCGTTCTCCTCTTCTTCATCCTCCTCCTCCGTGTCCTCGTCATCTTCCATCTCATGAACTTGTGATTTCGTGCTTGCACTCCTAAGAAACAAAAGAAGACATCTTACCAATTAGAAAGATGAATCAATGACTATACTATAATATAACATTATCTAATAAATAAATATAAGTCATACCTCAAGAATGTAACATCCGCCTTCAAAGTGTCCATTCTGGAAGACAAAGTTTCCATTCGAGAAGACAAATGTTCTATTCCAAAGGACATGGTGCCGACTTGATTTACCAATGAACTCAAATCCTGTGAGAGTTGTCTAAAATCAGACTCAGGTAGACCTGACTGAGATGTGGGTGTGTTGTATGTTGAGGTTGTCTAAAAAAATGGTAGGTTCCAGTAGAATCAGAAAAGGAGAACTTCGATGGCAGACCACCCAAAGTTTGCCTTCTATTAGACCCCACTTCACGCTCGGTAATGTCTTCTTTCTATAAGGCAACATCGAAGTCCATTTGTTCCTCCTCTTCTGATACACCGAACTTTTTCCTAAATAACTCCATGTAACGATCCTACGAGACATATTTTTTTTAGTTTCCAGCCAAACAATTATAAGTTTATACTACAATTATTATGTGTATCATCACCGCCTTGGCTTCAGGCGTAGACCAGTCGCCCCCACTTGTATGAGTTTTAATCCACTATTTTTCTAATGATGGAGGACGTTTGTCAGTAGAACATCACTAAAAAAATGGAACTTGAAAAAAGTATGCATACCTAGGTTCATCACATTCCGAGCATTCAATCTCATTCTTATACTTATCCCCATAATATATGATGTGATGGTTAGGGCATGCATCAATTAACTTTTCTGCTAAACCAAGTGTACTCATCATGGTTTTTACCTTGTAATAGATACATGGAAAAACATTATGGTCTAGAAGCATTCTCTTTATGATCTTAATCATGGTATTGAAACTAGCATCAATCATGTTGTACTCAGCTTTAACTGCTAGTAGCTCTGTAATGGCAAATAGGAGAGAAAATGACGTACAACCAGGGCATAATGCCTCCTCTGCCTTCTGTAACAATTCAAGAAACTCTTTGGATTCCACATTGAATTCAGCCTCAAAACCCTCTGTAGTGGGGTCAAAGTCCGGACCTGCTGCATCCATAACCATCTCAACAAAAGGGTTGTCCGGAGTCTGTGATCGCTCTCGGTAAGTTGTTCGACTTTCTTCATGTGCATACAAACATTTGTAATCGTCAACAAAACCCTTCTTGTACAAGTGCTATACCACAACATCCCTAAATTGCTTCTTCATTAATCCACATTGAATGCATGGGAAATTATTTTCCTGCCTAAATCAACTATTCCATCTCCTTGGGCATAAGCAAAATTAAGAAAGCCCCTCCACACCTAGTAGGAAAGCGGTTATACATCCAATCTCTTATTGCACTCATTGCTCTACCTACAACGAAACCAAAATACGTAATAAGTCACACAGTTTAATGTAATGAAAACTTATCCTCTAAGCATGAAAAGTCAACTTCTCCTTTCAAGTTCATTCTATTCAAAACGGTATGGAAATGGGTTTTTGGTCACAAAGTTAATGGTACGGAAATCACAAGTGCTTGCCTCGGCTACTGATAATGACTACCAATCCTCATTGATATGGCTACAAAATCTCATAAGAAATTTAATGAATCTACTTAACTAATCTGCACGAGAAAGTACTCTTCCAATTGAATGCATTGTGTGCTTATTTGTTCATGCCTCATGAACTCCCAAGCTCCCCATATCAAACTGCCCACTAACCCACTCTTCAAACTTATCCATTCTAAGTATTAAAGCCAATTAAGAATAAGTAGCCATTCGTTAATTATAAAATGAATAAAATAATTGCTCCCATTCCACTACGTTCCTATGTTTCACGGTGGTATCAAACACTTGTCCCAAAGCTTACATAAAAGAATTGCTCCCAATCCAAGGGCATCATTTCTGTCAAAACAACAAAGATTGATCCTCTAATTCTCTCCCAGGTTGATCACTCAGTCGAGCAGAACATGGATGTGATTATATATATTTATATATATATATATATATATATCTTAAGATCAATCAACTCAGACGTATTCTACATATTAACGAACAGAAAACTACAACAATGGAGTCAAAATCATTCAAAAGGATGTGGTTGTTTGTCAACATTCATCAGATCACAACAAAGAACTTCTACTACAGATCAGAACGACCCTACAGATTCTGACATTCCTAATCCAACAGTGGCAGTAATAGTACTATAACTTATATTCTATGTTGCAAGTCCTATCTTGCGTGTTGTAACTTATATTCTATGGCACTATCACTGCTGAACGACCCAACAGAGTACTCATAAGGTAAAACAAAGCATGTGACATTTAAGGATTGACATTAAAATAAATCACTCGATTTTCTTCTAAAAATATAAGATTGCCATAGCCAATACTTTCATCCAATTCCATTCTTATCTTATTATATTTTGTAAAAAAATATTTTACTTTAATGTAATCTTGCGAATGATCTGTGAATTGGACTCGGATTTAGTCTTATGATCATCAGCTTTTTAGCCTTTAGAAATTTATAATCTCAGTATACTACTTATACTTTGTTTCATATTTTATGTACTCTATAATAATTTGGATGCGTGTAAAATTTACTGAAATAGTTTATGTTTGTAATAATGTCAGGAGAATATTAAGTGAAGGTCATCTAATTCAAACAACTGAGTGAAATATGGAAACGAATCATAATAACTATAGGATGGAATTAATTTAAGAGTTTTCCATATTGAGATGAATCGAGAGAATTTCTAAAAAGAGCTGAAAACCAATCCGATTCGTTTGCACTTGTACAGCTTGAAGAGATGTATTACTAAATCGTGTGATGTTATCCATCAACAGAGGAAGTTCGTGCAAATTGAAGATCAAAGTAGTTGCTGTTGTCGATGATTTCTGCACTATTGAGATTGCTGATGATTATCTGCCTCCAACGGATCACTATCACGCCCAACCACCACCGAGTGTCTACAGCTTGAAACTAGTTCTTTGACTCAAAGAATATCAAATGGTGATGTCACAGCTAATGCAACAAAGCATAAAGTCTTTATTGTAAAGTTGCAACCCATAACCTCTGTGATAAACTCATCATTTTGTTTTCTTCACATCTTCCCTTCTCTTTATTTCTCCCTTTTTTTTGTTGAACAAATACTTACTAACATATAATTAACATCTTTAAAGATTACACTTTTTTTCAAGCATGATCGTAGAACAACTGATTTAGACTTTTGGCTTTTGAACAATTATTATCGAATGCACACGGCAACAAAATGTATCTTTAGTAACAAATATCTACACATAATGTGCAGTTGAAATAAAGCATTAATGAAAGTCAAAAGACTTGTCGTGCTTGGGGGATACTGGAAATACGCGGATCAAGGGGGCTTTCTGCGAAATCTGTCTCCGGTGGAAGCTTGAATCCTGCAGAAAAATACACCCCAAGAATACCCTATCATGATCCCAACTTTCGAATGTGGTAAGATGAGAAGAGAAAGAAGGATTTCCATACCACGTGGAGGTCGCGAGCAGTCTGGAAAGGGGCAAGCTGGAGAGGACATGGAGGTGGAGCAGAGGCAACATTTAGAGGGGTGGCCGATAGAGAAGGATGCAACAGTGAAGGAGTCGACGTGGAGTGGAGGAATCAACAGTGGTTAAAAGAGATGTGTCATTGCAAATTAGAGATTTCGATGAGAGAGAGGAGGGAGAAGCCCTTGGGGAGATGAGGGGATGGTCGTAGAGAGGAGTGGGTGGGAGAGGGAGGGAAAGGGGAAAATTAGGTTTAGAAGCCCGCCAAGAAAATTTCTCTCCAAATTTTGCTACCACGTTGCTACTACATCGTGGTAGGACTGTAGTCGCAATATGTACTACCAAATATGCAACTAAATATAGCCATAAAATGGTCTTCCTTTTTATTGCGACTACAGTATAATGATAATATGGTCGTAAAATAGTCCTTCAAAAATTACGTCTACTTTTGCACTAGTTGCCATAGCTAATTTGTAGTAGCAAAATC
Organism: Ottelia alismoides; assembly: GCA_037367405.1. NCBI lineage: Eukaryota > Viridiplantae > Streptophyta > Magnoliopsida > Alismatales > Hydrocharitaceae > Ottelia > Ottelia alismoides. The sequence goes on along the minus strand of JAZKJV010009691.1, from coordinate 558,609 downwards.
TGGAATTTCTTGTAGTGAATAGTCAACCCATAATAGATGAAGTAATGCAAAGCAAAAATGTGGAGTTAAAATTTATTATGACTCTACAAATAATGTGTATAGATATAAGTATGTGTAAGTGGAGAATACATGTGAAGAGTGGAGAATACATGGAGCACACAAGATAGATTGGGAAATTAAATCCAAAATTATCCTCTTAGTCTCTTTTTTATTATATTTTGTGTGGGGTTTTACTTATATATTTGTGGTTTTATTTTATATATTTTTATTTTCTTTTTATATTTTTCGATTTTTAAGTTTCTTTTCTTTTAAATTATTTGTAATATAAGTATATATATTATGTGTATCTAATAAAGATAATGTAGATAATAAATATATAAAATAAAGTTCAAATCTACAGAATACCCTAAGGTATACTCCTTTTTATTTATTAAGGGTATTAAAAATATTTTTGGTATTTTTGATATTTATTATACAAATAATAATTATAGTATAAATAAATATAGGTATAAATATATAATAGAGGCAAATATATATATTTAACTATAAATATACAACATACACAATATAAATTTTTTTAGTTTTTATATTTTAATTTATTTTTGGGATTTTTATCTAAAATTTTGTTATTTTTTGTATTTTTAATTGAATGATAACAAGAAAATAATGAGCAGTAATATATGGATGAATTATTTTAGATTTCAAAAATAGATAAAAATCCCAAAATTTCCCAAAATTATTTTTAACATATAATGGATATAATAAACAAAATTAAAAAATAGAAACAACTATTTTTTAGATGTTTATAGAATTTCTTATAATTTTTATAAGAATATAAAGCTTTTTACATTTTATTAATTTTCTTTTGTTATTTTTTGGGTTTTTTATTCTGCATGTATAAAATAAATAATAAACACTATCTAATTTTTCGGAATTTTAAAAATGATTTTATATTCTTTTTGTATTTTTAAATGTAGAAAAAATGATATATTTTTCATTTTTAATAAATAGGAAAATTTAATAAATTACCTACATAAAAATATGTGTGATAAAATACATTCTAAGGCATATATATTAATTTTCCTAAGATTTGTAGAGCATTAAAACTATTTTTGATAAAAGAAAAATGAACAAAATAAAATAATTTCCTAGCAGGGACCTATTGGCAAATATTAAAAGTGTTCTTTGGTTTCAGATCTCCTTAAATAACTGTAGGGCCAATCATGCAAAATGCCTAATGATATTCAATTAATAACATTGGCAGGAATATTTTTGTAATTTTCTAAAAGTTACATGGTCCACATGCAAATTAATCAAAAAGTATTACTCTATATCTATCATTCAATGGACTAAACAGAAATAGAAGAAATCCAAGGCCCCCTTCAAAATACACATCCCCGCACACGTACGGGCATGTGACGTGACGTGCTAAGGGACTAACGTACAAATAAAAGAACTCTAGGGGTCTTAATGCAAATTTTACAAAAATTATAGAGAATGTTTTTATACTAAAAAGAAAATACAAAAGGTGTAGGGTATATGGGAAAACTACACCTACATGGTCGATCCAATGGTTTCGGTGGTTTCACTTGACGCGTGTCAGCTTCTGGATGCACGACAACACTTCACAGATGTGTGGCAGAGATTAAATCTCAGTCACTGATCTAACGAGTGATGGCTCATGAATTGAACGATGCTTGTAGGTTTCGGACTGGAGGCACGATCAGATGGTGAAGAAGAAGCTTGGAAGAACATGGAAGAACATAGCTCCTCCGAGCATCGATCTGATGAGGTTTTGTCCCTCAGCCCTCCTCCTCGCTGCTGAGTCCTCTCGCCAGTCCGCAGTTGTTGAAGGCCTCAAAAGCTCCCAAGGCCATCCGAGCTGTCCAAGGAGGTCGGAGAAGCTCAGGAGACCTGGGTACCTCGTCCTGCTCCAAAATTACCTCCAGCTGGGCTTTAGGCTCCAAGACCTGTGCAGGAAAAGAGAAGGGTCGAGGGTAAATTGCCTCGACCCGTTATTTGGCAAAATGGATGCAAAATGAGGTGGGCAGTGGTCTCCGACAGAAGGCGGTTGAAGGAGACCCGATCTCTCAACTCTAGAAGGAATCGAGGGGAATGAGGTGGTAAGCGCATAGAAGAAATAAAGAGGAATGGAATGGTGGTGGATGGCGGGTCGGAGAACGACTGAAGCATGAGGGAACAGTGGCCGGAGCAGAGCTGTGGCGAACTACAGATCTAAGAATCTAAGCTACTGCAATGCGTAAAAAATGTGAAATACAAGCGGAAAATTAGAGCTAAAGCTACATGCTACCTACTGTTATCGTTAAACTATGGATCAACTTGCAGAAGCAGGGAGCCAGTGGACAACCAGGCAGAGACCGCTGGCGATGGGGATCGATGCTACTCCATACCTTTCCACACACTACAAACCGACGCGGATGAAGCTATCATCTTCCTCGTGACACGTTGAGCAAAGGTTCCGAGGGTGGAATTTCCTGAAGAGGGATCAAATTCAAAATGCTCCAGCGAAGCGTTTATGTACATATGTGGCTTTGACCAAGGATGCAACTTGATTAGAGTCTCCAAAGATCGAAGTAATGCGTTTGAGTGAAAGATCAAGGATCGAGGAGCAACTTTCGTGAAGAAATCAAGTTGCGTTGGGCAGCGAATGATGGGGGAAAATTGATGAAAACATTGTTCTATCACCTGACCCACACAATCCTAGGTAGATCGGGGAGTTGACCGAGGTCAACCCCGGCCGGTCTTTCATTGTTCCACGTAGGACTCTAGGAGACAAATCAGCAATAAAATCCTTTATTAATTCAAATAAAAATATTAAATTATTTTTTTAATTTTTAGTTAAAATATGAAAAATATTTATTATTCTATATAGTATTATATGGTAATTTTTTATTTATTTTATAAGTGAATTGATTATGTGTTTATTTTTACAAGTATAAATATATGCATATTAACGGGTATTTTATTTTTATTTTCTATTTTCTATTTTATTATTTTATATACATAATATATATTTATATTTTTTTAAATACATATGAATATATTTTTATTGTATTTTTGTAATTTATACACTTGCATAATTATATGTATCAATTATATAGGTATATGTTCATATAATCCATCTATGTATTTTAACTCTCATTTATTTTATTGTATTTTTTAATGATTTTCATTTATTCTCATTATGTATATTATAAATAATATTATAAAAATATAAAAATGTGAAATATATAAAGAATAAATAAAACAATTATTTTATTAAGGTCTAATGTACAATAAGGGTCCAAAATCTAACTTTTGCATCTTAACTCTTAAATGAATGAAACTACCTTCATTAAATAGACAATTAAAAGTTATGTATAATTAACCGTGATTTTGTCAATTTGGATATAGTATGGAGAGATATAGGCATGCGAAGTTTGGCTTTTGACTTTTTATTTTAAGTATTTAAGATACGTTATGCATTATTTTTATGTGAATAATTTTTTTATTTTTCTATGTATTTTTTCTACAACTTTCATGTACAAAGTTTTTTTATTTGAAGTGCAAATAATAAATATTTAATGGGTTCCAAAATGACTTATTGGAGAGTTAAAAATTAGGGTATATATTGCATTTCTGTCCCTTATCCCCCTACTTTATTCCTTGTCGATCCAGTCACCATGGTGCCTAAGTCTTGGGATTTAAGATCATTCAATATCTATGATATCTCATTTCTTTTTATTTTATTTTCTTTCTTTATTTATTTTAGCTTTAAATATAGTTCCAAATACTTACATGCATACCACATACATACATAAATGTTTACCCTCAATCGAGTATTTGGAACTTGTTTTCTCTTTTTTGTCGCATTGGTTGTTTAATTATCTTGAGAATTTTATAAATGCTGAACAATGTGAGCGAGGGACATTAGTCAAATGTAACAACACTTGAGAAAGTTTGGTTTCTATATGAGTCAATTCAGTATATTGTCCTAACCTATCCTACCCCTACCCGTGTACCTGCAAAACAAACATCAAGAATCACATGATATCGTGAGAGGTATTTCTTAGCTTGTAAAGGTATGATATGTCAATTGTGAAAAAATAAAAAATTATAAGACATGATGGGACATCACTCCCTAAATATGTTGCACATGCCACCCGTTGTGCAGGGCCACACTTAACTTAGCGTGGAAGGACACACATGTGTGAATGATGTTTTGTGTGATTTTGTGCAATATCCTAAATGCATTCTACATACTGGACCTATATAACACACACATAATTGACATTTAGAAAATAAATAAATAAAGAGCTTATGTAATAATGCTACGTACCCCTTCATGTCATGCACATTGAGATCGATAAATATAAACATTGACATTGATAAATATAAACGATATTAACTACATGAACAATGATATTATCATATACCACACATCACATAAATACTTAAAACACCACATTTAATACACTAGTACATGCCAATATATTAATTAAAATATTTGACAATAAACATCTTAGTAACAAAAGGGTAAAAAATACAAGCACATAAAATAAGTCCACATAGTTCGTCATATTTTTCAATTTTACCTCTTACACATTTCACTGAACACATATACATTGCATCAAAATCACATCCAATAAGACACAATGAACTAAAATAGAAAATGAACAAATAGATTAATGAAATAATATGTAAGAGATATACCTGATAGTGCTCTTTGGCTGCAGGAAGAAGATGAAGGAAGAAGTGTGGACAGGTGGAGGAGGTGTAGTTGGAATGATGACATGCAGTGGAGGAGAATGTGGAGGATAATGTGCATGCGGATGAGGAGGAGAGGTGGAGGAGGATGGTGCGGAGGAGGATGAGGAACTAGGGAACACAAGGGAGAAGACAAAATTAGTGAAATGAAGTTTGTTCGGCCTAATGTTTTAGAAAATAAGGCCACGTGTAGGGGACTACTTGTGGTCGCATTAGAGGTGCGAATTTTGGCCACCCGATTTGTAATCGTATAATAAAAAAATGCAACCACAATTACTCAGACTGTGCTTGTAATATATAATGCAAACACAAGCCGCTACTTGTGGTCACATAACTGTGCTAGTAATAACACAATTTTCTTGTAGTAGTACATGCTAGATAACAAGTGTTATGTATATGCCATGTTTGTTTGTCACATTGAATTTAGATTATTGATTTTCAAATAGATTTTTAAATGTATATATTATATCTCCAAAAAGATATTGGTTCTTCAAGCCCAAGGGTGCAAAAAAAAACCTAGCCATCACCACAAAAAAGGCAGGATTAGCGTGCACAGCTCTGCGTGCACTAGGCGAGCACATGTGCTCGTCCCGTCATGGGCGAGCACACGAAGAGCACATGTGCTCGCCCATGAAGGTCGCCGGTTTGAATTATGTGGAGCGGGACGATTACCAATTTGGACGAGCACATGTGCTCGCTTACATGTGCTCACCCACTTGAATTTCTTTGCGTAGATAACTTTAGCGCTTGGTAAATTACGGGCGAGCACTTGGCGACGGCCTGGCGAGCACTTTAGTGTGCTCGCCCAGGCCCGTAAATAGAACCTCGCGCGGCCCCTTCTTCCTCATTCTCACGCATTCCTCCCCCAAATTCTTCCCTCCGACGACCCGCCACCCCTCCGCCCCAACACCGACGCCCGCTGTTTTCGTCTTTTGAGTAGATATTCATCTACCATTCAGTATAATCCTTCATCCTTTCTCTTTTTTTAAGATTTCATTACATATTTGTATTGTTTCGATAGTTTAGGGTTCCAATTTTTTTGTTTTTTTGTTGAATGTAGTGTATTGTTTTGATAGTTTAAATATTTTTTACATGTTTAGGATAATAGTAGATCACTATAGTGTTGTAATTTCGATTATGGTTGTCTCAATAATATGTATAATTGTATGCCCTGTAGGTATTCGATAAAATGCCTCAACCAACATTATGTTTAGATTTTGTAAATTATAAATGATAAAATATCCATTACAACATCTACACTAGTTAGTATTATTAATTTTCTTAAAAAGATTAGTTATGAAATTTGTGAATAACATTAGTTAGCCAACTTCAATAGTGTAGATATTAGATATGATGAACATCATTAATAATAGTTTAAAAATTTCATATCGTGTTGATATGAGATATGATATACACCAATCTTTCCTTTGTGATAATTTATTATCACAATAAATTCTAGTTAATGTGACCAATTATATCACATTAACTTATAGTTAGGTTTATGATAAGTCCAAAATACTATCCATTAATTATTAGAAAATCGCACAAAATCCATCACACACAGTGCGTCCTTCCACACCGGATGGTGTGTGGCCCTGCACAACGAGTGACATGTGCAACACATTGGAGGATTTGATCACCTCTAACTGTATTATATTTTTTTATTTTTTCACAGCACTATTGGACTCACTTTGAGATGTTTATCCCAGACCAATGGTCGTGGATTTTGATGTTTACAGGTTCAAATTTTTTTTGCAGGTGCCCATTAACTCTTAGTGACCCAAGTACTGTATTAGGCACTAAATAAGGATCACACTTATCCATATCCCCATCGTTAACCAGCCAAATATACGTAATTTCCCGATTAATATAAATGAATAAATATTTTAAGATTATTTTATAGTCTCATTTGTAGCACATACAAATGTATGACGTAAAATGATCTTAAAGTATTACATTTATATTAGCTTTCCTTAGTTCGGAGTTCCCGGACTAAGGAGGTCCGTAAGGATTCAAATTTACTAAAAGGTGATCGGTGTCACAAGGTCTTTATTTCTTACGGAAATTCGGTTCATAACCCCTTCCTCTTCGGTATACCAAATCAAGCATAGTTATTATTGAAATAATCAGTAATATGATTATTTTGATAATTAATTGCGATTGATTTATGAGGTATACGGGGGAGGTGCAGGGGTATGCTGCTGAATTTTCGTTAGAAATAAAGATACTTGTAACAACGATCACCTTTTAGTAAATTTGAATCCTTATGGACGGGCTAAAGTGATAACATAATTAATACACTTCTCTTCTCATCTTTTATCTCAATAATGTGATACGTTTAGATATCTTCAATTTCCTAGATTTGACATTTTAGATTATTTAATTCAGGTTCATCAATATGACCAATAGAGAGTGGATGTACAACCGTGTAGTAGATGGACGTATAGCAGATGCCTTTCAAAGATGTGTTCAAGAATTTATACAATTTGCTTACGCACAAGGTTCCCGTATTGTGGATTCAGATGGAACTATCTTGTGTCCGTGTAAGAAATGTCGTCTATTGAGGAAGAGATCAAAAGATGAAACTCAGCTACATCTTTATAGAATGGGTTTCATGGAAGGATATCAGATTTGGTGGAGGCATGGTGAGAATTTCGAGGACAGTATGAATGATGCGGAAGAAGCTGACAATATTAATCCTTTTGCAGATATGGTTATGGACATTACGGGTCCAGAATTTAATGATACTTTGTTAGATGATGAGGAACCATATGGAGAGTCTGCAGAATTTTACGAGCTGTTGAAAAAAGTGGAAGAGCCATTGTGGTTGGGTTGCAAGACATATTCAAAACTTTCTGCAGTTTCAGATCTTCTATCGATGAAGATGGAATATAATATACCGATCGTAATTTTGATGCAATGCTGAGGATTATTAAGAAAATGTTACCAAAAGATGCAGAATTACCTGATAATTATTACAAAACAAAAAAGATGATGCGGAAGATGGGTGATGAATACTCATTCATCACTCTTTATTCTTATATTTTAGCTACAAAAACCTTTGCAAATACATGTATATAGTTGTAAATAGAAATAATTACTAAAAGCATGCATTGTGTAAAAACGTATAATTAGCATGTTTTTGTGCAAAAATAAAAGAATAAAGATTAAAAAGAAAAATAGGGAAATATTTAGAATAAATATTGAGCAACCTAACCCAAGGGAGGGCTCAGCATGGGCCTGACCGCATAAAAGCCAAAGTAGAGGGAGATAGGGGCTCATGTGTGTACATATTTATGAACATAAATAAAAGTATTTTCCTCACAAAAATAGACTCAAATTGGCTTTTAAATATTTGTATATATTTATAAGTATAAAAACAAGATAACAATAGAAAAAATCAAAAAGAACAAAAAATCACTTTCACCATGTATATAGACCATCCATACATATTTATTTAGCTTTATAAATAAATAAAATTAATTTCCAAAAAGTTTTGTAAATATTCTAGATTATATAGTGTAAATAAATAAAATAAATTAAAACAAAAACAAAATTAAAAAAATCCAAAAATACTTTGTAAATATACCATGTATATAAATGTACATATCTATTTATTTCACCTATGTATATAAATAACAAAAATAAAATAAAAATATCTTTTTATTCCTTATTTTATGATATAAATAAATAAAATATAAAATGGGAATAAAATTGTATAAAAATAACAAATTAAAAATCAAAATTAAAAACCTATATATTGTATATATACCTATATATGAACCTACTATGTACATACCTTATTTTTACTTTGAAAAATTAATTAAAAATCACTAAAAAATAGAAAAAATTAAAAGAAAAATATTTCATGTTTTGACTTTTCCATAATTCAGCCATTTGTTATTTTTTATTGATTTTTTAAATATTTTACACGTGGCCTTCACCCATTGGCCCTGGGGGATGTTGACCGCCCGATCAACTCCCCCCCCCAGGACCACTTCTCACGGGTCTGTGACACCCGACCCATCTTCTCGGATTTTTCCCATGCAGACCCGACTCCTTCGTGCCTAAACCCCGGGTCCAAATTGCTCACGTCATATCCGAGAATCTCGCCGGAGCCACCGCTTCGGGATCCGCGCTCCAAAACGCCCTACCCGCGCGCTTCTTTCCGGACCCTCCAGCGTATATAATCCCCGCTCCGCCACCTCCATTCGCATCTTTGGCCATTCGTTCCACCCCCCAGTGAGCTCCATCGCATCGGCGAGAGTGACAGCTCGTCCCCCGTGGTGTCGCAGCGAGGAGAGGGAGCGGATTCCACTGATCCGACGAGTACCACCGCCGTGCTCCGCCCAGAGCGAGAGCTCGAGCCTCGGAGGGAGACGCTCCTCGAGGCTATGATCCAGAGCATCGCCAGCTCGTCCACAGTCTCATCGTCCACCCAGGTAGACCTGTAGCTCTTTCGTTTTCGCTAATTTTAGATTTCCCCCATTTCGCTCCGCCGACGCGTTTCGCCGATTCCGACCACCCCATAGCTCCATTCGATCATCGGAATCCATCGTCACCTCCGCCTTCCTCCCACGCACGTTCTCCATCCTCCCATTCAACCCAGCTCGCACAGGAGCTGGGGTTCGAGCTCCTCCGTCCCCACCCTCGCCGGAGCTCGCCCATATCGACCCTCCGTCCATCTTCACCCCGCCTAACTGGGTCGAGGCAGTTTGCCCTCGACCCGCGAGTCTTCTGGACCTATTTTGCAGGTATTACGAGGACCATCTGAGGTCCTCCCGTTCGAGCCAGGAGACGGACCTCCGCCGACCTCGCCGGAGCCCTCCAGGGCTCGGTTGGGTCATCGGAGACCCCCATCTGACGCGGAAGCACTCCACGCTCCTTCTACGATCTTTAGCGTGCTTCCAGGAGGACCCCAGCGCACGCACGAGGCTGACGAATCTCGCCGGCGAACTGTTCGTCCTCCATCCTCTACAACCGTCCGATCGTGTCCACTCGCCCAGATTCGATCAGAGCCATCCGCTTGCGAGGAGCTTTCACCGTTCGATCCTTAGGAGACTCGATCTGGACCGCCCATCTAGCGAAGAGGAGCCCGTCTGCCACAGCTGTCGATCACTCTACGTGGCATCCTCCTCACCGTTGATCTAGACGAAGGATTCAACCACTGCCTGCAACCGTCCGATCCCGCACGTGGCGTCCATCCAGCGGCCTGCATTAATAAAGGGTAATTTACCCTTAGCCCCCCTCTGTTATTTTATTTAGAAATTAGTCGTGTAAATATTTAGTGTAGTTGTTTAGTTTTTGGTACATTTACATAGAGGACCCTGCACTTTATTTCTTTTGCATATATGCCCCTGTGTATGGTGTGACACGTGCGTCGACACGTGATTTTCTAGGCTTTTTGCATTCTATGCCCTGTAGTTCTGAGATGTTAAGTAATGAATGAAAACTTTTGAGATATTGCATTTATACCCCTGTGCGTATTTTAATTGTGCATGTGCGCTTTTTATTGGGATATTTGCAGACTACCCCCTAGACTTTTGGTACCTGTTACCAAATAGTCCTCGGAAGTAGTTTTTCTTACATTTGGGTCCCTGAGTGCCCCAGGCACGCGCGACGCGCGTGACTTCCTGGGTATTTTGCATCAGACCCCTCAGGACTTCGGGTATTTGCACTTAGGTCCCTGTGCACAATACCCTCTTTCTATTTTTGAATAAAATAGCAAATCACCTCCAAATTTAAAGAAAATGACACATGGCTCCTGCCATGATGTAAAATTTTCTATAAATTTTGGAGACATTTTAGACACTGTTTGATATTTTTAAAAATTCAAAAACACGTATTTTCTTCACTGTCTGATTTGAAAAATCACAAAAAAATAATAAAATTCATTTAAAAATTACAAAAAAATTTATTTACTGTTTGTCTTTGCTTGCTTGATTTTCTAGCCACTTTTGGCTATTTTTCATTATCTAAAACACCTAAAAATTGAAAACACTCAAAATCTCATAAAAATTCTAATAAATAAACCAAAAACCCAAAAATAATAATTTAGGTGCCCAATTTTCCTTGTTTTCTTCTCTATACAGGAAAAATACCTCCAGGCTTATTTGGGGCTCTTAGATATTTTATAAAGCCCCTTAAGCTCGGCTGGACAGTACCTACAGTTTTTGACTTTGTTTTATTTTTACAAGTATAAATAAACATCAGAAAAATTCTAAAAATTCACTAAAAATAGTAAAAATTATAAAACACACAAAAATATTTTTATTTAAATTTTTGGTTGATTTTTAGTGTATTAAATAAATTGTTGAAGTGTGTTGTTTCCTTGTTTTTATTATTTTCTTAATACATTAAAAATCCAAAAAAAATATAAAAAGACTTAAAAACCACCAAAAATACATTTTTATTTCTTTTTCCTTTCTTTTTGACTACTTCATAGGCCGCGAGGCCAATCCGTGCTCCATGTGTTCGACCCTGGTCGCTATACTAGGTTAAATTAATAGCAAGACCGCTATCGTGTTTTGAGTTGATTTTATCTCTTTATTGGTGGTCTATTTTTCTTGATTGATCGAGTCCGAGTGATTGAGGTCGCGACGATCACTTAGATATACCTGTTTTCCTTAATCACTTGGGAAATTTCTCCGGTCATCAGAATGGTGCCGTTGCCGGGGAGCACAGCTTAGTAGTTTTTGTTTTTGCTTTATTTTTGTTTTCGCGGCTTTTTGCGGCTCTTTCAGAGCCCGCGGCTTTTCACGGTTTTTTGTTTTTATTTTATTTTTGCTTTATTTTGTTTTATTTTGTTTTCTTTTATTTTTGCTTTTGTTTGATTTTGAGTGTTTATTTTATTTTGCATTTTTGCATATATACCCTCATTTTATTTTCATTTATTTTCTTATTATTCTTTGATTATTTTTATTGGTCTGACCACTCTATTTCTTTCTTGCGAGGGCCCGAGGACCGAGGTGGCCGATTTCGAGAAGCCGACGCAACCGAGGAACTTGGAGGCGGCTCCCTTCTGCACAGAGCCGTAGGAGAGCGTGAGGGAGAGACTGAGTGGGAGAGGATTAGTATAGTTTCTATTTTCCATTTTATTTTATTATTGTAATAATACAGGGACTCAGAGACTCTTGGACTGTGGACTTGAACTCTTAGGGGTCTGTTTCGCCGAGCACCAGTGTGCTCGGGGGACCCTTAGGTGTTTTCGCGGTTTTTCTCGCGGTTTTGGTTTTCTTTTTACTGCCTTTGACTTTTTTCAGCGGTTTTTCATCGAGCCCCTAGACTTAGGATTTTCTGCTTGCTTGTGCCATAATTAGTAGGGTCCCCACACCTAATTGCTTACATGTTCCTATAGTGCGCTTAATTGGACCTACTAATAATTGATTAATAAAAATAACTGATTCATCTCCTTCGTAGCCTACGTGCCGTAGTCTGCCCCGCAAAGCGCTTTCTCCTACCCCCGATGTGTCGGGCAGATGAGGGGTAGACTGAGATCGGACCTTTGGCTTGGAGGATCGGTGACCAGTTAGACGGTTCTTCGAGTAGACTTGCTCATCTAGGACTCGGTTTTCACCGCTGCATCATATAGGGTAGTTTATTTTCTGTCTTTAAATTTCTGCGCGGATCACTTGCATGTAGAGTGCTGGAGGAAAGGTATGCATTTCTATCTCTGCATGCATCATTGATTTCATCGCGCATCGGCTTTTTCGTCTTCTCCCCCCTTGTTTTTGACTAAATAATCAAGAGAATCGAAAAATTCGTTAGGCCTATGTTTTTATTGAAAAATATTAAAAAAGAAAAACCATAAAATTGGGATTGGCTAAAACTATTGACCCTAAAAGACGTCCGCCTTAAAAATTTGTCTTGGGGAGAGCAACCCCCTCATTGTTTGGTTTGATTGCGCGAGAGAGTGACCCACACCCTAGGTAGAGCCCTCCGGTGCTATTTTCAGCTGACTACCGACTCTTCCGTGCGGGCCAGTCGGTTGGGGTAGCATCGGGTATCCTAACAGGTCACGTAAGCGCTCTGATAGATTGTTTTTTCACCTAATAAAATTGGACAAGATAATTTGACCGAGCCTTTACGGTCTTCAGCTCGTGTTGTGCTGGTGAACCGAGGGTTTGGTTGCCGATCATAGTTTCTCCAGATCTCATCCGCCTTACTCGTCAGATCACGATGATGGGTAGACGCTCTCTTAGGCAGCCTCTGGCTGCACCGCTTTCGGGCACGTCTACCCATTCATCTAGGTTGGCCCGCGAGAGCCGAGACCAGTTCTCCGAGCCCGAGTATGATTCCGCCCTATTCCCCCTCGACCCCCTTTCTTTCGGTTCTGAGAGATATGAGCCAGAGGAGAGATTAGCAGACTTGACAGCACCTGAGTTTGGCTCATTTGATTTTGCAGACCCCATGGTCGGCAGTTCCGAGGATCGTTCCCGTGGTCCACAGCCTGAGCACATTGTGCTGGACCAGGGCGCGATCAACTCCACCCTGATCGCCTCCTTAGAGACCATCCTACAGCAGTTGAGGGATCAGGGAGCATTCATGCTTGATATGAGGAGAGAGATGGAGCAGATGCGAGCAGAGCGAGAGCAGAGGAGAGAGGGACCGAGGATCCCAGAGGATGCAGATGCAGCAGCCGTAGCAGCAGCCGCCGCAGCGGCAGCAACCGCCGCAGCCGCGACCGGAGGACCACCGAGATCGATGCGGGAGTTACACGACCCCAGATCGACGCTGACGCACCACTGGGTAGTACTTCCAGCGATCGTGGGGGACTTCAAGTTCCCCCCGAACACTTTGCAGCTACTCCCCCGCTTCCATGGACTCGCGACTGAGGAGCCCCATCTCCACCTCCAGGAGTTTCTGATGATTTGCAGCACTGTCCACGACCGTCAGGTGGACCAGGACACGATCAGGATGATCGCCTTCCCCTTTTCCCTAGCAGACAGAGCAACCACCTGGCTGAAGCATTTGGGGAAGTTCGTTTACACCTGGGAGCAGCTCCGCACCGAGTACTTGAACAAGTACTATCCACTCGGGCGGACCAATGCAGCGAGAGCCCTCATCAGCAACTTCTCCATGCTCCCCAATGAGCAATTCCATGAGGCATGGGAGAGGTTTCGTGAGCTGACTGACCGATGCCCGCACCATGACATCTCGAAGCCGAACCTTGTGCAGAGCTTCTTCAGCGGGCTGACACCATAGCTCCAGGGCTTGGTGAATGCTTCTTGTGGTGGATCCTATTTCGCTAAGGATCACGACCAGGTCTGGTCCATCTACGGGGAGATGGCCGAGAACTATATGGTGATTTCCCAGACCCGGTTGTATACTCAGGGAAGACCCCAGTAGCAGCCAGGACCCGTGCAGTACCAGAGGATAGCACGGGTCGACGCCGGTCCATCTAGTTCATCCGCAGTAGCAGCAGCACAGGCAGAGTCGTCTGCTGCGGATATGGGCATCATTAGTGAGAAGTTGGATCGGATGGAGCTGATTGAGAAGAAGCAGTGCCAGGGCATCACGCAGATGGAGCAGATGGCACAGACTCTGAGCGACATGAAGACCCATCTCATGTGTCTCCAGGAGGCATAGACGGCTTCCCAGCCCCGTCTTCAGTCGCGAGGCGATACCGGCGGCAGCAGCAGCTCGTCCCAGCGCTCCAGCTCCTTTCAGCAGCCTAGACAGGTTCACCTTGTACAGGTGGAGCCCTACCAGCAGCAGTAGCCCTCTTACCAGTCCCCACCATCTCCAGACATGCAGATGGTGGTATACCAGCCGGATCAGCCTCTGGCAGTACTCCCGCCAGCCCAGTACGACACAGAGCCGTTGATGGATGTCAACGGGATTTGGTATGACCGTCCCCAGCCTGGGATCCGACGAGACCATCCCGGATTCAGGTGGGGGAGTGGAGGTACCCAGCCCCAGCAGCAGTCATCCGGTCAAGGAGGGCAGTATAGCCAGCAGAGAGATCACCAGCAGCAGCAGCCCCTAGTCTACCAGTCACAGCCGCAGTCATCCTTCGTTCCTCGTCCCTATCAGCAACAGGGACAGTCTTGGAGACGTGAGCAGCAGGCTCACCAGCCACACCAGCAGCAGCATCCTTCCTCTTACCCCTCTCACCAGCAGCACCAGTTCCAGCAGCCTCAGCACCAGAGAGGCTACCCGTTGGGCTCTCATGGTCCACCATACGAGAGCCCCGCCTTGGACGACATAGCCTGCCTCCTCACGGATCAGCAGGCTACCTTTAGACGGGAGATGGACGAGTTCCGCCAGGAGATGCGGGACCTCATGAGAGGGAAGGCCGCCATTCCTGGCCAGATAGAGCCGAATCCGAACAGCCTGAAGCGGAAGTCTGAGCAGGTAGCTTACACTGAGCATGCCACTCCTAGTGATCCATTTGATGATATGTCTTCGGATCTTTTTGATGCTGATTTTGTTACGCTTAGGAGCGGTAGGACACCAGCAGGCGGCGACGCCTCATCTGAGCTACACCACGAGGACACTCTTAGAGCGCCAGAGGAGGAGGAGAGCGGTACTGAGGCCGCTCATGATGATGATGACGGTGGTACTGATGCCACCAAGGATGTTGATTCCACCGGTGGTACTGAGGTCGCCGCTTCACCAGTTCGAGGAGGTGGTACTGACGCCACCTGAGTTGCCGAGCCAGCACGCGGTACTGAGGTCGCGAGACGTCCAGGAGAGCCATCCCGTGGTGGTACTGAGGCCACCGGTGTTCATGTAGAGAGAGCAGTTGTTTTTCCTCATGCTGATGTATCTCAAAACACTGTTTTGAATAAAGGAAAAGGTTTAGTTTACTCTGGTCCCACTGTGGTGCTTGATGTATGTGCGGATCCGAGCGTCGAGCCGTCTAGACCTATTCCTAGTCCTTCATCTGAGAAGGACCCTGTGATCCCCTTCCCTAGAGCCCTTCTAATGGGGAAGGGGAAAAAAAAAGACCCAAAAAAGAGAGAGCAGGAAGAGTTCAGCCAGAGCATGATCGACAGATTTCACATACAGCTGACCCTTCAGGAGGCTTTGCAGCACATCCCCCTTCTTCATCGATCGTTGAGAGACAGGACTACAGTTAGGAGGAGGAGGAGGAACCACCATTCAGAGATACATGTGCTGACGAAAGCCACGTGCTTCGCGATCCAGAACCGTCTGCCGGCCAAGAGGCCAGATTCAGGAGCCCCATATGTCAGATGTCATATTAGTGAGCAGAGGTTCGACCGGACTCTATTGGATAGCGGATCGTCTATCAACCTCCTTCCGGCAGCCCTTCTCGACTGCTTCGAGTTGGGCACTCTTAAACAGAGCAGGACAGTCCTTCAGTTTGCTGATCGATCTGTCAAGAGGCCAAAGGGGTTGTTGCGAGACGTTATCGTCACTATTCAGGGCCTACAATTCCCCATGGACTTCGTAGTGTTGGACATGGAGATCCCTGATTCAGTGGCCGATACCCCCATCATCCTCGGTCGTCCGTTCTTGGCCACAGCCAAGGCGGTGACTGACCATGATAGCGGGAAGGTATACTTTCGCGTCGAGGGTGAGAGTGTACAAATAGAGACGGTCGAGGACTACAGAGACAGAGACAGAGCATGCTCAGAGGCCAGCACAGATACAGAGTAGCTGACAGATGCCGGGTTAGACATCCACCAGGACTGTGATTTTGTGATCACAGATGATGAGACAGCATGGGCAGACCCTTCAGCACAGGCCATCCTCTCATTTCCAGACACCGCTGATGCCGAGATGACAGCAGAGGAGAGCTTGGAGAGCACAACCCTGGTCTAGGATACTTCAGTGGCAGCAGAGCCGGTTCTTGACCGCGACACGATTTCTAGTGATGGTGGTACTGATGCCACCTTGTTTGATGCAGATCCCTCGGATTCAGAGTCTGATTGGACAGATTGCGAGGATCAGATGCCCGACCTGAGTCCCACAGAGCCTACAGTTGAGGAGGAGGTAGATGCCGAGCAGATTAGAGACAGTTCAGTTGAGCAGCCTTCTCCAGATCCAGTTTGCGAGAGTTCGTTTTCATTCTCCCAGGCAGATTTGGCAGATTTAGCAGCATACACTCATCTTCTTCCGAAGCCAGATTTGCCAGCACCCAGCTGTCCAGAGCTGAAGCCGCTCCCTACTTCGCTGAAGTATCGATTCCTTACAAGCGAGCCTGAGATGTACCCAGTCATCATCTCCGCCGATCTGACTGGAGAGCAAGAATCCCGTTTGATGGGGGTTCTTGAAAAGAACCGCAAGGCAATCGGATGGAGCGTAGCAGATCTCCATGGGATTAGTCCATCGTTGTGCTCCCACCATATTTATCTTGAGGAGGGGGCAAAGCCGTCGCGTGAGTTCCAGCGGCGGCTGAACCCCAACCTGAGAGAGGTCGTCATGAAGGAGATTTCCAAATGGTGGAGTGCAGATTTTATTTATCCCATTTCCGACTCCAAGTGGGTCAGCCCCTTGCATGTGGTGCCCAAGAAGACGGGCATCACGACTGTGATCAGTGAGTCGGGAGAGGAGATTGCTACACGAGTACCCACCTCTTGGCGGGTCTGTGTTGACTACAGGAGACTCAACCAGGCCACCAAGAAGGACCATCTCCCCTGCCTTTTATTGACCAGATCATTGAGAGACTGGCAGGGAAGAGTCATTATTGCTTCCTGGATGGGTACTCGGGCTACAACTAGGTGGCCATCGCTCCTGAGGATCAGGAGAAGACCACCTTTACCTGTCCCTTCGGTACATATGCCTTTCGACGCATGCCATTTGGGCTATGCAATGCCCCTGCGACTTTTCAGAGGTGCATGCTGTCGATCTTTTCGGACATGGTAGGGGAGTGTTTGGAGGTCTTCACAGACTATTTCTCGGTCTACGGTGACGGATTCGACTCCTGTCTTGACTGCCTAGACCGGGTACTCTAGCGATGTATAGAGGTCCATTTGGTGCTTTCTTGGGAGAAGAGTCACTTCATGGTGACTCAAGGGACGGTGCTTGGCCATATCATCTCCAACAGGGGCATGGAGGTTGACCCGGCCAAGGTTGATGTCATTAGAAAACTCGCACCGCCGTCCAATTTGAGGCAGCTACGGTCATTCCTGGGGCATGTTGGGTTCTATCGGAGATTTATTCATGATTTCAGCAGGACTGCCCGGCCGTTGACTGACCTCTTGACGAAAGACACCGAGTTCCTTGTCGATGACAAGTGTCTTTCGTCCTTTACGACTCTCCAGCAGTGTGTGATTGAGGCTCCTGTTCTCCAGCAACCCGATTGGTCTCTCCCATTCGAGATCATGACGGATGCCTCTGATTTTGCCGTAGGGGCCGTGCTGGGACAGAGGAGGGATGGAGTCCACTTTGCTATCCACTACGCTAGCCGCACTTTGGATTCCACCCAGCGGAATTATACGGTCACAGAGAAGGAGATGCTAGCCGTAGTGTTCGCCCTAGATAAGTTTCGATCTTATATCATTGGATCTAGAGTGACCTTGTACACTGATCACACCGCCATCCGATACCTCATGGCAAAGAAGGATGCCAAGGCCAGACTTACTAGATGGATCCTTCTACTCCAGGAGTTCGACATTGAGATCAAGGATAAGCCTGGAGTCAAGAATGTGGTGGCGGATCACCTCTCCCGTATAGAGCAGCCTGAGGAGTCTGAGCAGATTGATCCCATTTGTGAGACCTTCCCAGATGAGGCGATCCTTGCTATCGCCTCACTCCCGTGGTATGCCGATATTGTGAACTTTCTCGTTGCTGGGAAAGTCCCACAAGATTGGCCCAGGCAGAGGCTTGAGACCTTCCTTGCGAAGGCCAAGTCCTACCACTGGGAGGATCCCATCCTTTACCACGAAGGAGGGGATAGTGTCTGGCGTCGGTGTATTCCTCAGGAGGAACACCATAGCGTCCTCACTTACTGCTACAAGCTTGAGGCAGGAGGACATCATTCTGGGAGGAGAACGGCACAGAAAGTGCTCCAATCCGGCTTGTGGTGGCCTACCCTCTTCAAGGACTCTTATGAGTTCGTGAAGAGGTGTACTGACTGTCAGAGGATGGGCACTTGTGGACAGCGTGATATGATGCCGATGCAGCCCATTCACTTCTGTGAGGTTTTTGACGCATGGGGCATCGATTTCATGGGTCCATTCCCTAAGAGTCAGGGATTTGAGTACATTCTGTTGGCCGTGGACTATGTTAGTCGTTGGGTTGAGGCTATCCCCACCCGAGCCGCTGATGCGAGGACAGTTTGCAGATTTTTGAGGAAGCACATCATCACGCGGTTCGGGGTTCCTAGAGTTCTGATTTCAGATGGGGGGTCTCATTTCATCAACGACCAGGTGAAGGCCCTTGCTAGCGAGTTCGGTATAGACCATCGTGTTGCTACACCTTACCATCCACAGACGAATGGTCTAGCCGAGGTGTCGAATAGGGAGATCAAGACTATATTGCAGAAAGTCGTCCGCCCTGACCGAAAGGATTGGTCACAGCTTTTGGACTCGGTCTTGTGGGCATATAGGACGTCTTTCAAGACACCATTGCGCACATCTCCCTTTCGCCTCGTATATGGCAAGCCATGCCATTTACCTGTTGAGCTGAGGCACAGGTCACCTTGGGCAGTTACATATATACTTATGGATCCAGATGGTGTAGGAGACCAGAGGAGGGCAGAGTTAGCAGCCCTGGAGGAGTTGAGAGATACCGCCTTCTCAAACAGCCTACAATATAAGGAGAGAGTGAAGGAGTGGCATGATTCTCATATCAGCCACAAGCATTTTGAGATTGGACAGAGAGTATGGCTGTTTGATGCGAGGCTTCGTTTATTTCCAGGGAAGCTACAGAGCAAGTGGAAGGGACCCTACTTGGTGAGAAAGGTACACGACAACGGTAGCATTGATATATCCGAGTTGTCTTCTGAGAGTACCTTTCGAGTGAACGGCCAGCGGCTCAAGCCATTTCTAGATCATGAGCCGCGGGTCGTTGATCTTGCCCCTATTCATTTTGCGTGAGATGTGGTCTTTGACTCACATCTAATGCGTCTCACGCCTGAGTTTCACTGATCTTCCACCTTGTATAGATCCAGATGTCTATATCACTACATTCTTTAGTCCCACATCCCTTTCTTCATCTTTTGATTATGCCATACTTAGAGTGCACTTTACCCTAAGTATAGGGGGGATGTAGGACCTTCGGGTATTTCTTTTGTTTCGTTCTACCGCTGTTTTGCTGCCTATACATAGGGATATTTCACCCTAAGTATAGGGGGGGTAGACCCTGTACATTCTCCACTCGGTTTTCCCTTAGTATACAGCCTGCTATACTTAGGATCACTTGATCCTAAGTATAGGGGGAAGACCCGAGATCCTCTTGATTTCTTATTTCATTCATTCGTCTTTGTATATAGCCTTTCTTTTCATTTCCCTATACCTAGCACGAGTTATGTCTTCTTCATCGCTCTTGACTCTGAGGACATCGTTCGAGCTAAGTATAGGGGGGTGTATATATATTTCATATATACTTTAGCCATAACTCGTACTTTGTTTGAGTGTGTCAATAAATAAAATGGCTAAAACCCCTAAAAATCACAAAAATTAAAAAAATTTCATGTACATAAACTTCTTTTATTTGCACATAAATAGCTAGTGTACAAAGTATTTTTGTAAAAATGATTTCAAAAATCTTTTGTGTAAAGCTTGTGTAAATATTTTCTTATCAAAATTATGTATATAATACAAAATTTTTCCAAAATGTTTTGAAAATCAAAAGTTTGCAAAAATCTCGTGTAAATGTGTGTAAATATCTTTTTGCAAAACTTGCACTTCATGCATCATCCATTCATGATTTCAAAACATTTTTCAAAAATTTTGCATGTTTGTAAACTTTGTGTAAATAGCATCTTTTTGTATATATGTATATAGTTCTTTTGGATGTTAGTTGACATTTAAACTAGCTTGGAATCAAATTGAGGAATGGAGCTTGATTAAGATCTTAATCCACCTAACTTCTAAGAGGAACCTTATAGGGCTTAGGTTTAAGTCTTTTTAGGTCCATGGTGACTTAATTCTTTGAGTCCACTAGGCTATGATCACATGTCATCTCAATGAGCCTAAGTAGAGCACTTAACAACAACACATGAGTCATATAGATTATGGCTTTACTTGGACACCAGCACTATGCACCGAGCTCTCTACGGATGAGGTGGTGAGGAGGCAGTCTTCTTTGACTTGGGGTAGCATATGAGGGTAGTACTTCTAGGCGGAACCTCTCTTCTTCTTTTAGTGAAGGAAGTGCGTCTCAACTTGGTCTGGTTGCCATGAGGTCTAACGACGGGAGTTGTGGGTTGCAATAAAGCTTCAAAAGAGGGATAGTCTACTGGCTCAAGAGGAAAAACTCCTTGTATATATGCTGCACATGTATATGTTGTATAGATGCACTTGAAAAAAAATGCAAAAAGAAAATAACTCCAAAAAAGTGGTGGGTCTGATAGAAAATGATAATCCCACCGGAGTATGTATATAGAGTGCAATAAGCAAAGCTTGAGTATCATGATCCACCTGATGTAGCTTGCAGCAGGGAGACTTGGCTACACTGGTCAAGCTCCTAAGGGTACTTGGCTACACTGGCCTTGACCCATTCTCTTCTTCCTCCTCTTCTTGAGCCGGTTGAACTTGAACTTAGAAGGGAATACCCCGCTCCTCGAGGAAAGAGTGGCTAGATTGAGGTCATAGAGTTACCTTGTTGGGGAGGGTTGTCAAGTTGCCATTTCTGATGTGGAGAGCTTAGACCTCACATTCACAGGACAAGAAAAGATTCATGGTCTTCAGGGTTTGTGATTGATGACTTGTTCTGATCTGGAGCATTGAGGAGTCTTGGTTATAGATTAGTGGAACTTAGAGGCTGTTGAGTCTTAGACATAAGTCCAAATAAGGTTCCGACACATTAATAATCCAAAGATCTGATCGAGCTCCATACCTTAATTTAATGAAGGCAAGTTTAATAATCAGCCTTGATCCATGTACATTCTCTTTTTCTTTTTCTTTATTTCTTTTTCACTTCTTTTTCAAATAAGTGTTTGCTAAGGGACTAGCAAAGTTAAGTATGGGGGGTGATGAATACTCATTCATCACTCTTTATTCTTATATTTTAGCTACAAAAACCTTTGCAAATGCATGTATATAGTTGTAAATAGAAATAATTACCAAAAGCATGCATTATGTAAAAACCTATAATTAGCATGTTTTTGTGCAAAAATAAAAGAATAAAGATTAAAAAGAAAAAGAGGGAAATATTTAGAATAAATATTGAGCAACCTAACCCAAGGGAGGGCTCAGCATGGGCCTGACCGCATAAAGCCAAAGTAGAGGGAGATAGGGGCTCATGTGTGTACATATTTATGTAAATAAATAAAAGTATTTTCCTCACAAAAATAGACTCAAATTGGCTTGTAAATATTTGTATATATTTATAAGTATAAAAACAAGATAAAAATAGAAAAAATCAAAAAGAACAAAAAATCACTTTCACCATGTATATAGACCATCCATACATATTTATTTAGCTTTATAAATAAATAAAATTAATTTCCAAAAAGTTTTGTAAATATTCTAGATTATATAGTGTAAATAAATAAAATAAATTAAAACAAAAACAAAATTAAAAAAATCCAAAAATACTTTGTAAACATACCATGTATATAAATGTACATATTTATTTATTTCACCTATGTATATAAATAACAAAAATAAATTAAAAATATCTTTTTATTCCTTATTTTATGATATAAATAAATAAAATATAAAATGGGAATAAAATTGTATAAAAATAACAAATTAAAAATCAAAATTAAAAACCTATATATTGTATATATACCTATATATGAACCTACTATGTACATACCTTATTTTTACTTTGAAAAATTAATTGAAAATCACTAAAAAAATAGAAAAAATTAAAAGAAAAATATTTTATGTTTTGACTTTTCCATAATTAGGCCATTTGTTATTTTTTATTGATTTTTTAAATATTTTACACGTGGCCTTCACCCATTGGCCCTGGGGGATGTTGACCGCCCGGTCAACTCCCCCCCCAGGACCACTTCTCACGGGTCTGTGACGCCCGACCCATCTTCTCGGATTTTTCTCATGCAGACCCGACTCCTTCATGCCTAAACCCCGGGTCCGAATTGCTCACGTCATATCCGAGAATCTCGCCGGAGCCACCGCTTCGGGATCCGCGCTCCAGAACGCCCTACCCGCACGCTTGTTTCCGGACCCTCCAGCATATATAATCCCAGCTCTGCCACCTCCATTCGCATCTTTGGCCATTCGTTCCACCCCCCAGTGAGCTCCATCGCATCGGCGAGAGTGGCAGCTCGTCCCCCGTGGTGTCGCAGCGAGGAGAGGGAGCATATTCCACTGATCCGGCGAGTACCACCGCCGTGCTCCGCCCAGAGCGAGAGCTCGAGCCTCGGAGGGAGACGCTCCTCGAGGCCACGACCCAGAGCATCGCCAGCTCGTCCACAGTCTCATCGTCCACCCAGGTAGACCTGTAGCTCTTTCGTTTTCGCTAATTTTAGATCTCCCCCATTTCGCTCCGCCGACGCGTTTCGCCGATTCCGACCACCCCATAGCTCCATTCAATAATCGGAATCCATCGTCACCTCCGCCTTCCTCCCACACACGTTCTCCATCCTCTCATTCAACCCAGCTCGCACAGGAGTTGGGGTTCGAGCTCCTCCGTCCCCATCCTCGCCGGAGCTCGCACATATCGACCCTCCGTCCATCTTCACCCCGCCTAACCAGGTCGAGGCAGTTTGCCCTCGACCCGCGAGTCTTCTGGACCTATTTTGCAGGTATTACGAGGACCATCTGAGGTCCTCCCGTTCAAGCCAGGAGACGGACCTCCGCCGACCTCGCCGGAGCCCTCCAGGGCTCGGTTGGGTCATCGGAGACCCCTATCTGACGCGGAAGCACTCCACGCTCCTTCTCCGATCTTCAGCGTGCTTCCAGGAGGACCCCAGCGCACGCACGAGGCCGGCGAATCTCGCCGACGAACTGTTCTTCCTCCATCCTCTGCAGCCGTCCGATCGTGTCCACTCGCCCAGATTCAATCAGAGCCATCCGCTTGCGAGGAGCTTTCACCGTTCGATCCTTAGGAGACTCGATCTGGACCACCCATCTAGCGAAGAGGAGCCCGTCTGCCACTGTCGTCGATCACTCCATGTGGCATCCTCCTCGCCGTTGATCCAGACGAAGGATTCAGCCACGTGGCATCCTCCTCGCCGATTTGGCTATTTTTCATTATCTAAAACACCTAAAAATTGAAAAACACTCAAAATCTCATAAATTTTCCTTGTTTTCTTCTCTATATAGGAAAAATACCTCCAGGCTTATTTGGGGCTCTTAGATATTTTATCTAAGCCCCTTAAGCTCGGCTGGACAGTACCTACAGTTTTTGACTTTGTTTTATTTTTAGAAGATTAAATAAACATCAGAAAAATTCCAAAAATTCACTAAAAAACAGTAAAAATTCTAAAACACACAAAAATATTTTTATTTGAATTTTTGGTTTATTTTTAGTGTATTAAATAAATTTTTGAAGTGTGTTGTTTCCTTGTTTTTATTATTTTCTTAATACATTAAAAATCCCAAAAAATATAAAAAGACTTAAAAACCACCAAAAATACATTCTTATTTCTTTTTCCTTTCTTTTTGACTACTTCGTAGGCCGCGAGGCCAATCCGTGCTCCTTGTGTTCGACCCTGGTCGCTATACCATGTTAAATTAATAGCAAGACCGCTATCGTGTTTTGAGTTGATTTTATCTCTTTATTGGTGGTCTATTTTTCTTGATTGATCGAGTCCGAGTGATTGAGGTCGCGACGACCACTTAGATATACTTGTTTGCCTTAGTCACTTGGGATTTTCTCGGTCATCAATGGGTTTAGCAAAAGTTAAAATAGACTCATGCATAAATCATCATATTCTATATTACGGTGAACATCAACATTTACAACGGTGTCCTGAATGTAATGAGCCAAGATATCAGACAACTAGTAAGAGTGGAACAAAAATATCGAGAAAGATTGTACGTTATTTCCCGTTGACTCCGAGATTGAAACGACTATATTATTGTAAAGAAACGGCGAAGTACATGACATGGTACGTGGAACATAAAGTCGATGAGTATATTGAGCATCCATCCGAGTCTGATTGTTGGAAAGAATTGATGTCAGCTTTTCCTAATTTAAGGATGAAAAGAGGAATTGCGTTATAGGTTTATGTACAGACGGGTTTAATCCTCATGGAAGAAGTAAAGATTACTCTTGTTGGCAAGTAATGACAACTTCATATAATCTACCCCCATGGTTATGTAATAAGCGACAGTTTATGTTTCTTTCGCTGTTAGTATCAGGACCTACACATCCGGGAAAGTACATTGATGTTTATTTACGTCCTCTTATCGATGAGTTGAAAATGTTATGGGTCGATGGAGTTGATACATATAATGCTAATAAGAGTCAAACATTTAACATGAAAGTAGCTCTGCTTTGGACGATAAATGACCTCCCAGCATATGGAATGTTATCTGGATGGAGTACGTATGGACGTAAAAGTTGTCCATATTGTATGGAGAGTACTAAATCATTCCAGCTTCAACACGGTCAGAAACCATATTTTTTTGATTGTCACAGACGGTTTCTTCCAAATAATCATCCATATCGAAGACAGAAGCGGTCTTTTAAAAGGAACACAATTGATCTTGCAGATCCTCCACCAAATAAGACATGCGATATGATATTATCATACTTGGAACAATTAGAGAAATCAACCTTAGAAAATGGAGATAAAACAAAAAACCTTCCTGGTTTTGGTGACAGTCATAATTGGACTAAGAAGAGTATATTTTGGGAGTTACCATATTGGAGTAAGTTACTGATATGACACAACTTAGATGTTATGCATATAGAGAAAATTGTGTTTGATAACATCTTCTACACTGTTATGAATGTAACCGGTCGATCAAAAGATACAGTAAAGTCTCGTCGTGATTTACAAATCATATGCAATCGGCCAGAACTGCATATCAAGGAACATGATAGTGGAAGGGTTGAAGTTACCAAAGCAAAGTATACCTTAGATAGAAATCAAGTTAAGTTTGTTTGTGAATGGACAAGCAAATTGAAGTTTCCAGACGGATATACATCAATTTTTTCCAATTTAGTCGATTTGAAGAAGTTTACATTTAAGGGAATGAAATGTCTTGACTGCCATGTTCTTATGGAAAGATTACTACCGTTAGTGTTCAGATGATTGTTACCAAAAAATGTTGTCGATGCTCTTTCATATATTAGCAGATTTTTCCATGTGCTATGCTCGTCATGCATACACCGTATGGAGATGGATTATCTTCAAAAAAATATTCCTGTGATTATGTGTAACCTGGAGAAGATATTTCCGCTTTCATTTTTTGATTCGATGGAGCATCTGATGATTCATATTCCATGGGAAGCAAAAGTTGGAGGACCGGTAAAATATCGTTGGATGTATCCATTTGAAAGGTAATTAAATGTATTATAATCTCATTCCATTCTTTACTATTTGGACTAAATGTTTAACCTACTTTCTTATAGGTTTATGTTCTTTCTTAAAAGAAAGGTCCGAAATAAAAGTAAAGTTGAAGGATCTATAAGTTCACAATATATATATGAGGAAGTCGCAACATTCTGCGTAAGATATCTTCCAGAAGATGTGGAGACTATCCACAATAGATGCAGGAGGAATGAGACAATTTCTTCCGATGAAGAACCTTGTATCAGTATCTTTCGGCCATCCACTCATCTAATAGGAAAAGCAACTGAACGTTTCTTATCGAAACAAGAGAAGGATGCTGCAGAGTTATACGTATTAGACAATTGCGAGGAAATAACGCCATATGTTCAGTAAGTATTTGAATTACTTTATGTATATATTCATTGCAAGTAATTCTTATGTTTCTCTTACCAATTTTAGGGAATTTAGAAAGAAAATTATGGAGGAAAATTCTATGTATTCAGATGACGAAGTTCTGAGCACTTATAGGAATCAATTTCCAACGTGGTTTAAAGACCGCTCAAAATAGTTGGACGGTGGTGATTTCTATTCTCATATTTTAAAATATTTTGGAGAAGGCCCTGTTTATAAGGTCCGATCATACAACTCTTGCTACAGTAATGTGTATCATTTTCATACCTTAAATTCCGGTAAATATTTGACAACTCAAAATCATGGAGTGATGGTTCGCGGATCTTGTTATGAGGAAGATCATATTATTATTACGGAATTTTAAAGGAGATAATAGAAGTGGAATACAGTATACCAGGCTTGAATAAAGTAGTTCTTTTCTTGTGTGATTGGTATGAACCAAATGGAGGTGTAGTACTCGATAAAAGAAATAACATTGTCGACGTGGTGCAAAGAAAATTTATACGCAGATTTGAACCATTCGTCTTAGCATCTCAAGCGGATGAAGTATGTTATCTCCCACAAATATCAAAGAAGAGAAAGAGCGTTGAAACAGTAACTGTTGTGAAGATAAATTCTCGAGGTTATATTTACACTAATCAGGAAGATGACATAGATGAAGCATTCACACCGACAAATGAAAGAATAGACTTAACAGAATAAGTCCTAATTATCGAATCGATTCGATTGGCTGATAATGAAATTTTCTGTGTTGACTTACAAGATGATACTGACTTCAGAAATGATTACTCAGAAAACGAAGAAATATCCTTTAATCCTACCGAAATAAGTGATGAAGATTAGTTGTAAGTTTTATTACACAATTATAATCGAATAAACTAAAATCTTAAATAATAAATATGTAATACATCATTATTACAGTCGGCAGGTTTTGGACGTGGCGGGGAGCATGGATCACATAGATCCAATCGTCCATCTTCCTCAGACACACCTTCTTCCAGTAGGCAGCCCACCTCGGATGCTGTTCTTGATTCACAGTTCGACGAGGTCCGACAGGTGATAGCCTACTACGAGTCTCTTGGTCATCCTCCACCACCCTTTTACGTAAGAGGCTATGGAGAGCTATCTACCTCAGCAGCCCCTACATGATTCCCAGTCCAGGTCCCCATACCAGCACGAACATCGATGGGTTCTGACTCTCCTTCTTCTGGACGTCCGAGCACATCCGTGCCTTTACCTACTGCAGTTGGACAGACATCGACGTCCCACCCTTTGTTGGAGGTTACGGCTGATGGGAGGTAAAATTTTTTATAGATTTTATCTTTAAATATTTTCCAAATTTTTATAAATTGTATCAAAGTTAAATTTTCTAGCAAATATAGGGATTTTGTGAATAGCAACAGGGTGGCAAAGGAGATAACCAACATAATAAAGACATACTTGACTTCCATGCAATTTAGATGGTGTCGCATCCCTGCTGCAGAACAGGAGAGACTGTTTGACATGTTTCTGGTAAGAAATATTTCTAAGAAGTGATACGGTTTTTTTTTGGTCAAGTTTTTTGTATCTTATAATTTGTTATAATTTTCAGAGTAGGTTTCGCCTTGGCTCTGATCTGGGGAAGGAGGCTTATCGTAGAGCCTTCATTCGTTTGGCAGAAAAGAGAATGAGCGATACATTTTTCAAGGCAAGGAGAGACTCGCATGCGAAGACGGGATGCGAGGAGATGAATTTTTAGGAGATGAAGAGGTTCCCGCCAACATGGTGTACGGAGGATAGGTATTATACTTGTCAAATAATTTATAATAAACTTTTTAAAATAATCAATAATCATAACATAATCCTTCCAGATGGGCTGATTTCTATGATGCATTCGTTGCGGATGATGAGTTTGGAAGAAGATCTACGACGGGAAGGACAAACCGCCAGAAACAAAGGATTAAGTCGACAAGTGACTCTAAAAGCCACAATCAGATTAGAGCGGAGATGGTATTACGATTTAAAATTAATTTTTGAAGATCTACTTTAATATAATGCAATGTTGTTATTACATCTTAAAAAAATTTTCAGGCAGATAGGTTGGAAAGGGAACCCTCTTTTCAGGAGTGGTGGTCGAGGTCCCACATGACTGGGAGAGAAGGAGAGTCACAATGGTCCACTCTTGAAGCAGGACAATTGTTGGTAAGTCTATCAATTTGTTTGCAATTAAATGATATATTATAACTCATTTATATATATTAAACTTTGTATTTCATGATCGTTATCTGGCACTATCTGCAGAAAAATGGGGTGTCGATCCAACTGGAGAGCAACCACCATTTGATAAAACGATCTGGAAGCAGGTATATATAGATAAATATTATCTTACTATACTCATTTCTAATATATAATTTTATATTAAACAATGAAAATCTTGTAAGGTGTTGGAGGAGAGGGCGTTGTAGCGAACAGGAAGCAGACGCTTGGTGGTCTTCCTCCATATTATGTGGAGGAACATCGTCACTCATATTCTGCATACTCTCAGCCGTCGTACACGCAACCACATCCGTCCCAATCATCAGTTCCAATGGAGTTGCATATGGCGATGATGGTGGAGCAGGTGACGAAGCTCCGAGAGGAGTTCACGGCGTACATGTAAGTATTCTTCTTATAGAATGAGTAATAATTTTCAATTTCTATATCTACAAAAAGCATGTAATAGATATATATCTTCCATATATAATATAGGTCGCAAGGACGTGCATCTCAACCTGAAGAGATTGAATCTGATGACGAAGAGGAGGAGGAGAACGACCCTAAAGAAGAGGTACGCATGTATGCGAGGTTCAAAGAAAAGGAGAAGGAAAAAAAGAAATCAAAGCAGGGTTTAATGTCTAAATTTTTTAGATCAAATAAGAAGTAATTTTTTTGTTGGTTTGGACCTGTATTTTTGTTAAACTTTTAGCACATCTTTTTATTTATATGAACTTTGTTGGCTTTGACTTGTTTGTAATATTTAGATGTTAAATTTGATTGTTTATTTCTGAATTCATGTATATTGCGTGACTTTCAATTGTTAGTGCTATTTATCCTAGTCAACGAACTGCTATAATATATATACCCTTAGAGACCTCTTATAAGTACTTGTAGTGGTTTATTGGCAGACTATACAGGTTCGACGGGGCGTCAAAACCCTGTCGAACCTTTTTATTTTTTTCCTGGAAATCAGTTTGGGCGAGTACATGTGCTCACCAGGTGCTCCGTTGGTGATCGCAATCTATAGTGGAGGCGATCAAATCGGCGGCACATATGTGCCCGCCAGCGAGAGGGCGAGCACATAGCGTCCCATTGTGCTCGCCCACTAGCCGGGGCGACTCTCATATAAGCGAGCACGCCCTGAACGAGCACAAGTGCTCGCCCACCTCTCGGGCGTGCACATGACGGGCACTAGGCGTGCACATAACGAGCTTTTATGTGCACGCCAATCCCGCCTTTTTTGTAGTGCATCCTACGTGGCGTAACAAATCAGCAACCACATAGGATTTTGGATTGCTTATTTGATGGGTAATGCAGTTGAAGTTGGTTTGTATCTGTGTATGATGTGATATCTCTGGCCATAATCATGTCAAATCTTGGATGAAATTCCATTGTACTCGTAGCAGGTTAGCATAATATAAGGTAAGGACATGCAATGCATTAGTTCATTTTTTATAGCTAATCTTTGGAGGGCCTTTCATATATCTAACTTGCTTTGATAACATGTCTCTAGAACCTAACATCTATTAGTTTGATTTGATAGCAAGTTTTCAAGGACCTAACATGAGTTCATTCATTTGATAACATGCCTATAGAGGTTGTTAATTTTAATTGTAGATCCCTTTCCCACATGCCCCATCCTACCACCCAACATCAACGCTGCAACCACCGGAACTGAAAGAGAGTTATGTCCCATTCCTTTTTCTGCAGAGATCTTCAATTTCTTGAATCGTTGAAATCCATGAGTGGCGGCAGCAGGTCATATTGATGACGATTAGACCTGTGGGTGTTATGTTTGCTATCAGGTAGGATCGCTTCAGATGTAGATGAGTTTGGAGATACCTTCTGCCTGCAGATACTCCTGCTCTTTGTTGAACCAACTTGTCCATGAAATCCATAAATTCCAGAACATTTATTGGGGGACTTCATTTTCTCGTGGTGTCTTCTTTTTGCCATCAATATCGTGATGACTGCGACATGCGGGGGGAAGCCAAATCGTTTACGAATCAGGACAACTCTGACCGTTGATCCACACGGGAAAGCCGTACGCAAGGCCGAGGTGGTTTAACCCCGATGGCTCTGGAGCCAATTCAACTCCCAATTTCCAGGATATTATAATAATTCGAACTCAAGGAACATTCCTCCAACAACAAACCGAGTAATCAAACTGAACAAAAAAATGGATGAAATTTCAGATGGTCAACAACCAACTAAATTATCAAAAATAAATTAAAGTCATCGGACAAAAATCAGTGGAAAACAGATGCAAGCAAACACAACGATTAGAGCTTCTACGTTGTCAGTTCGAAGCTTCGGGCTCAACCTCAAAACGTCCAATTTGATCCCGAGTTCCCATTTGGTCCAAGAAGATTGTCTCTCTTTTTTTTCCTGTTTCACATGATGGTTTAATATATTCCTCTCTTTTTTTCCTGTTTCACATGATGGTTTAATATATTCCTCTCTTTCTCTTCGCTCCATTTCCTCCCCAAACTCCGTGTCCGTACTCCTGGATTATTTGCAACATTTGTCATTACTTTTCGCCCACAATAAACTAAATAATTTATTTCTCTATAAAGGATTCGTAGTCGTACCATCACACCTGTAAGGAGGGTCCATTTTTTAAAAAAACTATGATTGTGGAATAAAATATATATCCGATAGAAATAATCATAGAAACACTCTGTTCGACTAGTTTTAATTTACATACCTACGTATAAATAGAACATTTTACACCTAAAATATTGTATTTCTTTCATAACAATTACATTAAATTCGGTGAAAAAAATCATAATATATATATATATATATATTAAAATGGGTAAAATGGAGCTACCCCCAGGAGGAGCAAACTTGGCTCCCCCATGCCATTTCAGGCATTTTTTTTATTTTTTTCGAAAATTTCTTCCGTGGATTTTCATCAATATATCACTATATTATGTCATTCAAATTTCGCATGAAACAGAGATTCTTGCGATCTCCATCCAGAAGGGTTGTTTTTAACAATTCTGTTATCGTAAAAAAATAGCTGTCTGGATGGAGGCTTTAGGAGTCTCTGTTTCGTACGAAATTTGAATAACATAATATAGGGATGTAGTGATGAATATTCACGAAAAAATTTTCAAAAAAAAATAATAAAATGGACGAAATGATGCGAGAGGAGTCAAGTTAGCTCCCCCATAGAGCAACACCATTTGCCTCTAATAAACTAGACATATGACGTATATTAGAATAATATTCACTTCCGTATTCAATTCAAGACAAATTTATATGCACATATTGATACCTATATAAAATGAATATGATATCACATTAGAAACAATGATATCATATTGTTAAACTACTTTTCTTCACCTTACATTTGATCATGTTGATACTGCTGTAAAAAAAGTAGCTATATATGAAATAAGCTCATGCATAATGCACAACAGGACCCTCTCCATGATTTCCCAGAAACATGCAACATTTGCCTCTCCAGTCCCCACCATCTACAGAACAGGAGCCACCAAAGAGGAAAAAGTAGTAGAACCACCCTACACCAACTCCCACCGCTGCCCTATTTAACCACCACCCAACTAACTTCCAATCCCCACCCATTTCTCCCTCACCCCCAATCCTCTCACCATGGCCACCTCCCCTCTCCTCCTCCTCCTCCTCGCTGCCGCCGCCGTGTCCGCCCAGGACTGCAACTCCTCACCCCCGACCTCCCCCTCCACCTCGAAGCCCCTCTCCAACTGCGTCCCGCTCTCCCTCTCCGCCGTCCTCCACTGGACCCACTACCCCGCTTCCGGCACCGCAGAAGTCGCCTTCCGTGCCCCACTCCCTTCCTCCTCCGGCTGGATCGCCTGGGGCCTCAACCCCGCCAGCAGCGGCATGGTGGGCACGCAGGCCCTCGTAGGCATCCGCCTCGCCAACGGCTCCCTCGATGCCTTCACCGCTAACGTCCAATCCAGGTCCGATCTCCTGCAGCCCGGTGAGCTCACCTACAAGGTTGACGGCCTCAAGGTGCTGTTCGACGGTGTAATGACCATCTCCGGTACCCTAAGCTTGCCGGGGAACGGAACCGCGTTCAGCCACACATGGCAGACCTCCAGCATTATCGCAAACGGTCGGCCGGCTTCCCACGCCACCTCCGGGGACAACCTCAAATCCGCCGGTAGGCTTGATCTCACGTCGGGATCCTCGACGGGCGGTGCTATTCCCAGATTCCACCGCAAAAACGTAAGAATTACTCCATTTTTGTGCATAAAATCCAAATCCGATCCGAAACATAAGCATATGTTAACAGAGGTTCTCTGTTTCTGTTCTACCGATCTCAGCTCCATGGAGTGCTGAATGCCGTGAGCTGGGGGATCCTGATGCCCATAGGATTCATCATTGCTCGCTACCTCAAAATCTTCGAATCCGCAGACCCCGCCTGGTTCTACCTCCACGTCACTTGCCAACTCTCCGCCTACATCCTCGGCGTTGCCGGCTGGGGACTTGGCCTCGATCTCGGCAGCAAGACCCCCGGCATCCCCGAAAAGAACAAAGCCCATCGCTCCATTGGAATCGTCCTCTTCTGCTTCGCAACCCTTCAGGTCTGCCCCTTTCCATCACTCCCCAATCTAAATTTAATTTCGCAGGGGATCTGATACGGATTTATGTACATATATTTCAGGTGTTTGCTCTGATCCTGAGGCCTCACAAGAACAACAAGTACAGGTTTTACTGGAACATGTACCACCACAGCATCGGCTATTCGGTGATTATCCTCAGCATTATCAACATCTTCAAGGGGTTCGATATTTTGCAACCTGAGCGCAAATGGAAGAATGCTTACAAGGGGGTGATCATAACCATTGGCGTAGTTGTGGTGATCCTCGAGGCCTTCAGGTGTATCGCCAAACGCCGCCAGAGGTTGAGGAAGTCTGCCAAGGCTGACACCGGTGGCGCGACAAATGGATTCACGAGGTCAGTTGGAGCTTGAAGATGGATGTGGATATCTTGTGGTGATGTGTGTGTTTATATCTTGTGGTGTTTTTTTATGTTTGTTAGGGAGCTTTCATTTGCTTGTTGGTTCATTTTGAGTGATGTGTTTGAATAGTTAATAGAGAGATGATTCATAAGTGATTTTTGATGGAGTTGTGATTACATTATTGTTTGATCTGGAAGTCGAATTTAACTGAGGGCATGGGTTTGTTTAGATCTATAAGGATTACAAAACAAACTTAAACAGATGTTCAAACCAAAGGATCTAAAGCCATAGGAGTAGTAGTTTTTTTTTTATATAAATAAGAGTAAACCAAGTTAGTTTTGCAAACAAAAAGAGAATTAAAGTAAAAGATGGTGGATGTGATGAGTAGGAGGGGTAGAGGAGAAGATGATCCCATTTCCATTATTACTATAACATGAAAATAGTATGAGATGTGGACCTGTATCCATTTTCATTATGCCATTTTTGTTGTAAAAGAATTGATTCCTCAGACTTTGGTAACCTACTGGCTTGACTGCATGTTTTCTCTTTAAAACTGTCAATACTGAAAAAAAAAATAAAATGGAGTTCACTTGTGCCCCTATCAAGATTATGCAACTACATTTGTACTCCTACCGTTCTTCTACGGTTGTACTCCTATCTTTTTTCCATTAACATTTGTGATTATGTATTCTTACAAAATTCACGGTCTTGTTCTTTTCTTACTATAATATTATGCCCTCTTTACCTTAACAGAAGAACAATACTGTGAAATTTGTAAGAATACACGACACATGTGTTATTGCAAAAAAAGGCATAACTGTAATTCCAAATACTTATGTAAAAAAATCCAAATCAATTTTCAAAAATAAAATGTACAAAGACAAAGCCACTCTGCGTCATCTGCTTTTGGTTCATCTTGGTATTATAATTCCAAACAAGAGGTGGAACCACAAATATATTCTCTATCCACAAGAGAATTGGAATGGTCTTGCTTCCACTTCCGATGATTTATAAATGTGAACATTGGTCGGGCTCAAAAACCATATCAAATTTAACTTTTATTTGTTGCAGTTGGTTTTGGAAAAAGATTTTGCAAAAAAAGATACAACAGGCCTTGCTGTAGTAAAAGCTTCACAGACGATCAGTTACCTAGTTATTAGGAAGGGAAGAGGAGAAGAGCATATTTAGTATCAGATAGAGACCTATAACTACTTCCTTTATGCCATTTTTATTATAAAAGAATTAGTTCGTCAGACTTTGGTGAACTGTTGGTTCAACTGGACGTTATCTTTTCCCTTTAAGATGAAACTAAGGTCCCGTTCGGTTCGGGAATAAGCAGGAATAAGGATTGGGAATAAGAAGAATAAAGGTCTATTCTTTGTTCAGCTGGAGACTAGGAATAAGGAGAATAAGGTGAAATAAAGGTAGGTAAGGTGGGATAAAGATAGGAATAAAAGTGAAATAAGATGGAATGAGGAGGAATAACCGTACCATGGGAAACCGTGTCGAATGGAGAATAGGCCTCTTATTCCAGGGCCTATTCTCCAAATGAACACGCCCTAAGGGTGCGTTTGGTTGGTGGGTTATTCGGGGGTGGATAACCCGTTTTTATGTTAGTGTGTTTGGTTGGTGGATTAAGGGTTGGGAGGGTTTGTGTGATGTGATTGTATTGAAATTTGAAAAAGTTGGTAGTTATTATGGTACGATTCTATTGAAATTTGAAAAAGTGGGTAGTTGTTGTGATGTGATTGTATTGAAGTTTGGAATAGTGAGTAGAAGTTGAGTATTTTATGATTTTTAGATGATATGCTGGTATAATATATATTTTTTTTGATGGGAATGGAGTGGGGCCCACTAGTGAGTTAAAAGTGTGGGTTTTGGGGGGTTACCACCCAAAGTGGGGGTAACCCTCCAACCGAACGCCACCTAAGCGATTGCTAAAAGAATAAAATTTTTAAAAAATAAAGGGATTTTTTGCACTTCTACCCTTTGTTTTTTGCGGTAACATTACGCGACTAACTTTTTTCCAATTACTATAATGTCTCTGAGCTCTTATAAAATTTGCAATAGTGTGATCCCATTATTACACCTGTTTCCTTATATTAAACTAAAAGAAGGGTACTACTTTAAATTTTGTAAGATTACACAGGTAAAAGTGTAATTGCAAAAAATAAAATAGAGGTGGAAGTTTTATTGAAAAAACTCAAATGAACACAAGTGCAGCAACAACAATAACAAATTCTTCTCCCTTATTAAATAAATATGGACACAAGTGTAAGAATCCTAAAAATAATATATACGAAGCCTATGTATGTTATACGAATCCTAAATTTATTATCCACCCAAAGGAGAATTGGAACTACTTCTAATCAACTAAAAAAGAGTAAATTACAGGAAAACTTCTGAACTATACACTCGATTTCAATGTCATATCCGAACTTAAAAAAGATAACAACGTGATATCGGAACTTTAAGATTTGTCTCAATGTGATCATTGACTATTTAAATTTAGTTGATCATTTCGTCTTTCCAATCTTATATATTAATGGTCAATGATGACATTGGACATATCTTAAAGTCCGGATACCACATTATTTCTTTTTTAAAGTTCGTATATGCCATTGAGATTGGATGTACAGTTCAGAAACTTTTTTGTAATTTACTCAATAAAAAAACTGGACTCTGTCTGGCGTATTTCCTCTGATATAATAATTTATAGATTTCTTTCTGCATTCTTGGAATTGGTAGTGGAGAACATGTTTTAATTCAGAAATATCTTATGGAATATCAGAAATCGTAGTTGGCTTAGCAAGGTGCCGTATAAACATTTCTGAAAACGACCAGCAGTCTTGATCTTTCTTATGACGGCATCAAACATATAAATTAAGCCGTATATGATAATGTTTTCGTATACTTTTGAGATCCAGAAGGATCTATGTCCTACTCCAAAAATGAAAGTCCGATTTGATATCCTTAGTTTACCTAATTATACAACTGCCCCAATCAACTAATCCACTATCCTCTCTTTAAGAAAAATAAACCTCGACAGTATGGCTCGTGTTAGACTTGGAGCATTAAACTATAATTTTACATATGAGGTCGTTTCAGCCGAGACTAAATGAAACATGTGTGTTCGCATCAATAGTTATACGCTCAATCAACACGGTTACTTTACCAGCCATCCCTGATGGATGCTACCTAATCTTTGGGTTTGAATTGAATTACTCCCTGGTCATAATTAAATCTTTGGGTCTCATATTTCCTTTATTATAACATTTCCAACCACCATCTTAAGTCATTAATATAATATAACCTAATACAACCTTCCAAGTATCTAAATACCTACTATTGACGAACTCTTGACAAACCTCCAACCCCGAACCTTACCATCTATTTTTTATTCTCCATTATGTGGGGCCCACCTGAAAATCACTCTTTCTCGCATTTACACTCAATAATAAAACCCTCTATCCAAACACCAAAGCACAAAAATCAGGTTATCCAGCCGATGACCCACATCTGATATGAGTGACCCTCTCCCACATAACCTCATTTTGAAACACAATCTTAAAATTTCTTTAAAACTGGTACTGACAAAGAGGTCAGAAGTTCCAACCAACCATTTCCATCTATAAACGGCAGCAACTGAGATTTGGTTTTGTGATTGAAATCACTTAAGTCGAGATTGGTTTAGTTTAGCTGTTCATTAGCCACAATAATCTACAGTAATTAGATTAAATAATAAATTGCAGTGGTGCATACAGTCAGTCAGATATAGACCAGTGCGTAAAACAGAGAAATCAAGATGGAATCTGAGAAAACGGAAGTGAAAACGAGAAGATTAACCTAGCGAAACAGATAGATTAATTGACAATAATTGCCATATTCACCCAACAAAACACGGAAATTAGGAAGGGAAGAAGAGTCGACTGACATTAAGCTAATAAAGTTACGGGATGAACTGTCACTTAACTTGAACAAAATTGCAGAACATTGACCCTGACCCAATTGGCAATGATGTATGGGTGTTCAAGTTTACTATTTTCCAGAATACCTTACATTTGATTTGGTAGATACAAATGTAACAAGAAGCTATGAATCAGCAAAGCCCTGAAAACATGGGGCATCTT
The DNA here is from genome assembly GCA_037367405.1 of Ottelia alismoides. Lineage (NCBI taxonomy): Eukaryota > Viridiplantae > Streptophyta > Magnoliopsida > Alismatales > Hydrocharitaceae > Ottelia > Ottelia alismoides. The sequence continues at coordinate 520,562 of JAZKJV010009691.1, read as the reverse complement.
TTTATAAGATATCACAACCAAAATGTTGTTGCTGCCGACTCCAGCAGTCCTTCTGTATTAATGAATGGCTGCATCTTTAAGTGCACTCGTGAACAGATCTTTCAGATGTCCATTCGACGCTGCAACCCTTTGTGACATGATGTCGAATTCCTGTCCTGACCTGAAGAGGATTAAGAGGAAACCGATATATAGCTCAGAATATATTATTGGATAAATTATACAGTCTAAAGATTTTCTGAAAAAGTAATGAGATGGACCTACATGAGAGACCCATCCAAAAATTATATTAAAACAAACAAAAATTACAATAGTCAAGTTTCAAAAAGAGCCTTAGCATGCTCAAGTACATTCTCGTGGTAAACTTTCACATCCCTGAAAATAACCATGTTCCTTGCTAACCAGATGACCCAAACGTGTGCAACCACCCTGATACTGCCTTTAATCAGCCTCGTCCAGTCCCTGCCAATTGAGCCCTAGAATGAGTCCATGCTGCACCATTGTATCCCAGACAAATCAACAGCCGCCCACGTCTAACTTGATCCACGACATGTGAAGAATAGGTGATTGATGTCCTCTACAGCCTCTCCTGCACACCTCATCACATCTTGGAAAGATCATGGCCCTCCTAACACTTGTCATCACTCGACCTCTTCTCATTAGTCATAAAATTTTCACCCACATGGGAATCTTCCAATCCCAAAGCCTTGCACAATCTCAAGAAACCTCCTCATTCTCCAGTGTCGACTGGGTCGAAAACACCTATTATGCTTTTTTGACAATGAACGACCCATCTCTCCAACACCAGCAGTCTCTACCTTCCGACGACTCCTCCACGCTGGCCAATCTGCTCATCAGGTTCATGAAGTCATCAACCATATACTCAAACAGCTATGCCATAAAGGTTGGAGACCATGATCCCCCGGACCACGCGTCAGCAACCCGCGCCTCCTTATCTGATGCCAAGGCAAACAATCTAGGTAACCCATCAGACAGCCGCCTCCTCCATCCAATCATTCTTCCAAAACGAGAATCCACTCCCATCCCCCAAGATCAGTCGAAGAGAATTAACCGCCTTCGCGAGAAAAGAACAAATACCTCTCCAAAAAGTGGTGGGTGAGCTGACATCCCTTACATGCGCGCATAAGCTAGATGAAACACCCTAGATTGATCGCATCAACCTGGAAAGAAAGTTGGACCCATGACCCCAGACTCTGATCACCCACTCTGAGCAAAAAGTCTTAAGGGTATATAAACCTTTGCAGATAATAGGATTATATCCATCCATATATTTAGGACAGTGTTGAGATTCAAAGCAATATCGTAAGAGAGGAGGAGTTGTTGTGACGTCAGTGATTGCATGAAAGGTCTGCAGGAGTCAGTGATCATATTCATGAAGATGATCTAGAACAAATAATGCCACAACCCACAAGTCAACAGCCTGTAATGAAGCATGCAGCGAGGGAGGACATGAATGGCAGGGGAGAGGAACGACGGATGGAAAGAGAGTGCACTGTGGTCCATCACATGCTCCCCAGTCCTTTGGAGCAAATTAGTTGGCATTCCATGCCTGGGTCTTCCTTCTCTTTCAGGCAGAACTCCTGCAGGCGGAAGCCCCTGCTGATCGATCCTCCAGAAGTGTGCTCTCATGCGGCAGCCGCATCTCGTAGCGGCGGCAAAACCTTCAGGTAGTGACCCAAACCTCCAGGCGGAGGTTCCCCAGGCGATGCGTGAAGCAGAGAAGCTCGCTCGCGATCGGCACCCTCCTGTGAAGAAGCCTCCATCGCTCATGTCGTGCCAGATCGTCTCCAGGCGGCACCACCCGCTCCCCTTCGTCCTAAACTCTGCAGTGGCGGCGGCATCCACGGAAAACCCCAGAGGGGCGGCAATTGTCGAAGAGAAGTTCCCAATGGGAGCCCTAGGGCTCCGTTTTTATTAAAAAAAATTGGTGAGTTATTCAGGCCCAAATGTGGGCCGATTTTTTGTTAAAAAAATGTATCTCTGTCTTTTTGTTGGGCCTGTTAGGCCGTGTGTTGTTAAAAAAAAGAAAGAAAGAAAGAAAGAAAAGAAAAAAAAGGCGCGTACATTTGAAAAAAGCCGTACGCTGTTGAAAAAAAGTCTCGTACAAAGAAAAGTCGTACGCAATTTCAAAAAAAAAAGAAGTTGCAAAAGCCGATTAAAAAAATCAAACGACTTATAAAAAAAATTGAAAAAAAAATGATGATGAATGTTTTGAAAAGCTGACAAAGTTGTGATCGGCTAAGTGGTTTGTTTTTGTCCCCATCATTGTTGTCTTCTCCCAACTTGGTTGACATCCATGTTTTTCCGACAAGTATGGGAGAAAGGGGGAGTATATATGTAGAGTCACATGTCTTGTATTCCAGATCCTGATTTAGATATCAGTCTCCAGACCAGCCAGATGATCAGACTCTACAATTCGGTTTCAGACTCGACGATCAATGTTTCCGAGTCTCCAGTTTCAGACACGCACAAGTGCGCGGTCATTTTCAGATGAGCATATGTTGCCATCATTAGTTCGAGGTCCCCATCATTCTTGTTGTTGTTCGGCCATCAGTGTGCGGTCATTTTCATGTGGTATCATAGGTACACCAGAGCAGTGCACCATTCTCTGTGCCAGATGGGAGAGACCCAGTTCTCCGACGAGGAGACTTCAGGCGCAGTTTCAGACTCGATGGTCAGATTCCGAGTCTTTAGTTCACTCACACTCCAGCCCGTTCGTCCTCCTCACCTGCACGGCATGAGAAGCAACGTCCTCGACTGCAGCAATGTGCGTGTTGGGTTGATATTGTCCGTAGTGTCCTGTAGCGTTGAGTTGAGTTTATTTTCTATTTGTCCAAGCTGAGCATTGCATGCTCCAGCTTGAGGGGGAGTGTTGGAGCATTCGTTGTATGCGCCCATTGTGTTGTAGCAGGGTAAATGGATCCTGGAGGAGATCCATTTACCCATCCAGTGTTTAGTCCCACATCGTCCAGTGATGGGACTTGGAGGCTCTGGAGAGGCTATATAAGGAGCCCCAGACCTCCTGTATCCATTGAGAAAAAGGATTGAAGAATCCGCCCCTTTGAGGGCTTCTCCCGTGTTTTCATCCCGCTCCTCACGGAGTAAGGTTCCACGTAAAATCCCGTTGTTCTTCGTGTTCTTTATATTTTTCCATGTTCACTTCCGGATGTATATTTTCTAACATATATCAATGTGAACAAGAGGTTTGTCCACGCCCCTTTGCATTAAATAATGATGCCTTCTCCCACTTTAGTTCATTCTCTTACATTAGCCAACCAAGGTTCATAATCTATAGTATATCATGTTTGGTCACTCCTTGTTTAAATTTGAGCTACAAGTAGTATATATATAAGCTTTTCAACAGAAAAATAAAGTGCCAAGCATAAAAGATGACCACTAATTCCTACTGATGGGACTTTAGTATTATAAACTATATATTTTAGATAAATAGGAACTAAATCACAGCTCTTTTTCCATTACAGGAGTGATTACACCCATGTTCCATTCCACTTGGCTTAAGATTTGAGAGGGACAACGGAGCACCGTAATAGTCTTTCAAAGAAAACCATCACCTTTTTGATGGACTAAATCAACCAGCTGATTACAATAGGTAATGAACTAAACTTACGGATCATATACAAGACCGCCAGCCTCCCGAACAATTACAGCTCCAGCTGCTACATCCCTATACAATAAAAGATGAAAGCCTAAGAAACTACAGACAAAAATATAGCAAGGAAAATTTCTAAGCATATAAGTGGAAGATGCATACCAAGGACCTCCAAATCCAAGTTCGTAGCATATGTCAAGTCTTCCACAAGCAACACCACAAAGATTCATTGCACAGGAGCCCGTCATCCGTAAAGATCTCACCTTCACGAGAATTAAACACATGCGGGAAGGGTTTTCTAGGGATAAAAGCAACCGGTAACTATAATGCAACATACCTTGAAAAGTAAGCTGTTAATTCTGTCAGTAGTATTGTCAACTGCCAACTTATCACGTTTTGTCCCAACCTATTTGTGTGAAATTGAAAAGAATGTGCAATTAACAACCTAAAAATAATAATTAATACTACATAAGCTTCTTAGCTGCAGTTGGACTGAACATAAACACCTGTAATTTAGATCCAAATTTGTATTCTGGTGCAGTTGCACTCAATGACCCATTTCATAATGGGAAGTCTTAACAGCAAGACCCAAATAAGTGCAAAAACTTGTTTAAGTCGACATAATCATATTAACTTATACCCTATATTGAAGCCTAGGTATCATGACACCGTTTAGAGATCTTGCTGAAGTTAATAGAAATTAATAAAAAAGGCCCACTCCTGACCAGTCACAAGGATAACTTCAGATGCAATTTACAATATTCACTTTATATAGTTTATGCATTTTATATAATTCTTTATATTCATGTCCAATAAACCCAGATCTTCTGATAAAGTTAATAAACAAGACCAATAACCACTTACGAAGCCATAGATTAAAACATGCAAACAAGTTTCTAGATTAGAACACATTGGCACAATTTTTGATCGGCGTGCAAACAATTTAGTAAACACGCTGGAGATTCCTACAAGACACCTTTTTTGATCTAGGTATGCAAAGTTTGATTGGTATTTGTACCCATTCAGGGCTATGTTTTTTGCTCTCTTTTTGGCGTAAGCACTAATCCTAGTCTCTCCCTATATAAAGAGGCATAGGGATGTTAGGAGCTTTATTGGATCATCCAGGATGTCGTTAGTACACCCGTTTCTACTATGATATGGCTTTGTTTTTTATGATTGTTTGCATGGCAGTAAGCAGGCTCTGGTTCTACTAAAGGAGGTATCATTCATCTGTTGTGACATATATGCAGAGTGATGGAGGGAGCGCAAGGCTTCCATCATTTGGCTCAATCTTGAAGCTAGATGAGACATTATCATATGTGATCGTCAAAGGTCTTGATAATTGTGCAAGAATATGATAAGAAGCACATTCTTCTAAAGTTAAAGCTGGCCAAGAAATATGGGGAATAACCCATGTTAGTATTGTGTTTCTATTTTATTTGAGTCATGTAACACTTCGGGGTCATATATGTATTTTCTCCTTTTTGTTCTCTAGAGTTTCTCTATGTAAGAGACCTAGACTCATGGAATAAACATAATGATTCATTCACTTCTCCACATGGTATCAGAGCGGCAATCCTAGAACGGGATTCTAATCTAAAATTATCCCGCCGCCACCTCCAAGCCTTGACGAACGCCTGTGTGGGCCCTTTTTCCTCTCCTAGGGACATGTGCAAGGCCCTTCTTCCGATCAAAAGAACTACTGTGTCGAATAAGGTGATCTCTAGCACCTTGTGGCGCCTCCAAGGAGGCTACAACGACCTCCAGCACCTTCCAACATTGTTGTTGGACCATCTGGTTAGCCTCCAACACCGTCAGATCGCCTCCAGCGACTATGAACGCCACTGGATCGCCGCTACACATCTCCAGCAGCACCTCGCCAACGTCGTCGTCGTCGTTGCGCCTCTCCAGCAACACCTCTACAGCCCCTCCAACACCGCCAGCCTCTCCAGGCCCTTCAACGGTGCCTCTAGCCCCTACCACGGCTCTACCACCCCTTCTAGGGTTCCGTCCAGACCCCCTCGACCGCCACCAGCCCTCGACGGCCAACTTTTCACCTTCCTAGGTGTTGTCAGGGTCCCCGAGGACCTCCTGATCTGATGTACAAGGTGTTTTCAGACCTCTCGTACGCCCAAGCGTGATTTCTAGGGCACTTTTCAGCCCTCATGTACATACTCGGATCAACTACAGGACCTTATTGATCTCTCTATCTGACCACATGACGTCTACTTGTACCGAAACAAAGCCCTTGTCAGCTAACATAATGGCACACGACACTATTATCAAACTTTAGGACACTAAAAACTATATGATCTGGTTTCGTTCTTTCAAGGTGTTCATTGGTGATCAACGGAAAATCTATATCATGAATGAAGATCCTTCAGATGAGAAGGATAAAGACTAACAAATGGCTCATAGACAACTACCGGGTTATCAATTGGATGACCGACGGTGTTGAGGCACATATTGCCTTGAATCTTCTTTTTAAGGACACAACCAAATAGATGTGGGAGGATCTTAAGCAGGCATACTTCCATACGACGATGAAGTCACGTCTTGCCGACATCTATAGGCGGATCTAGTCTGCATCTCAGGGTGATTCTACCCTGGTTGAGTACTATATGCTTCTCACTAGCCTGTATGAGGAGCTTGCGATCTTCCAACCATCATGTTGTATCAAACATGTACAAGAGCATTTGGATTGGTAAGTGCATCGCTTCCTTAATGGCGTGCATCCTAGATATCAGGAAATGAAGGAGCAATTTCCGATCAAGGTTTTAAAAAACGTGAGGCGTATCGAGGCGTTTTCCCAGTATTGCCTCGAGGCGTAAGCCTCGAGGCGTATTGAGGCGTAAGCCTCACTCGTGGAAGAAATTTTTCATAAAACATCATAATTAACCATAATTACAATTTCCAAGTTCTAGAAATTTAATAGTTATGAGTAAATACATAACTCCATGACATTTCAAGGCTAATATCATGGTTTAAACATCGAAGTTGTTAATATAACACTCTTTTTTGGACTCTAAATCTGTAAGGAGTCAAGTAAATACGAATATGCAAGCACAATAATAGGTAACTAACTCTCTGCAAAATTTAAAGTCTTGAATAAAATTTACTAGAGGGGTTAGATGTAACACAAGATGCATACTAAGAGTAGAGGCATTAGATTTAATATCTCAAGATCCAAATTTTTGTTCATGTTGATATATAAAGAACATGCATAACAAAGTAAAAATAAGCTCAATACTTTAATAAACTAAAAAAATGCATTTAGTGAATTGTGAGCTTAAGGACTTGACCATACTTGCCTATGAAAGATGAAAAGCCCACAATCAAAAAGAAAAGAAAAAAATATTGCAGAAAAAATTCAACAAATCAGCACACAAATGAGGCTACGCCTCGAGGCAACGCCTCGAGGCGCGCCTCATAAGCCTCGAGGCTTAAGCCTCACAGAGGCTGCATGAGGCTATAGCCTCGAGGCGTTTTTCCTAGAAAAACGCCTCGAGGCGTACGCCTCAGCGCCTCGAGGCGCGTTTTTAAAAACAATGTTTCCGATATCCAACACACTGCTAACGTAGAAGTTCATCTTTGGATGTCTTGAAGTACTGGTGACATCTGCTTAACGACCTTCTACTTTACTTCCCGCAGAGAACTCTGATTACGTTGCATCATCTAGGAGAGGACAACAGAGCTTTCGTGAAGGACATGGACGTGACTCTGGTGGCAGTCATGGACGAGATTTTGGTCGTCTAAGTGACATGGGTCCTGGTCGTGGACGAGATCCTACTGCTCCTCATACCCACAGTGCACTCACTGTAGTCGCTAGAACCACCAATCCGAATGATGCTGACAGAAGTTTGACGTACCTCCTTATCTAGCCAATAGTTGCCTACGAAGACTCCTATGATGTTGAAGAGATGTCTCCTGCTAAGAATCCCAGTGGAAAGCTAGTACATTTCAATGATGCAGATTACTCCTATTTGATGTAGATTCTCCAGACTCACGGGCCTGCTTCTTCTTCCAGTGAGACTACCAATGTTGCCTTTGCTACCTCTTTAGGTACACTAGCCAACTCGGCGGCCCCTCTTGCTCCTGCTTGGATCATTGACTTTGGAGCCTCTACTCATCTGACTAGAGAAGGAAGTCTACTAACCTTCTCTAAACCCTCTTCCTTGGTGAAGTTAGTTCGAGTCGCCAATGAGACTCACTCGCCTGTTACTACTGTCAGAACTATGGAGTTCTCCAGGATTCAACTGTCTAAGGTTCATTGTGCTCCTGATTTCCCTCTCAGCTTATTATTTGTACATAAGCTTTGTATCGATCTTAATTGTTGTGTGATATTTGATGAATTTTATTGCTATTTTCAGGAAGTCTGAATGAGGAAGATTATTGATGGGGTCATGAGAAGAATGACCTCTATTATCTTGAAATACCCTCGGAGTCTAAGTTTGTTGGTGATGCATCCATCTCCGAAGACCCGCTCCTATGGCATATGTGCATTAGGCATCCGCCAAGGCTCTCTCCATGATGTTCCATGAACTCTCTACTTTGAAGCCCTTTTAGTGCGAGGGATGTGAGTTCGAAAAACAACATCGCACTTCTTTTAAAGTTCGTGTTGAATCATGTCATACCACTCCTTGAGGTATCGTTCATTGTGATGTTTGAGGACCTTGTCCAGTCCGAGCTTTGCGTGATCATTGCTATTTTATTGTGTTTGTGGATTATTATAGCATATCCTATTGGAGTTACCTAATAAAGGAATGTTTGAAGATTAATAAAATTGTCAGAAATTTCTTTCTATATGTCAAAACTTCTTTCTCTACATGTGTTTAAATTATTCAAACAAACAAATGCACTTGAGTTCACCCAACAGAACTTGATGTCTTTCTTTGCCTCTCAGGGATTTGTTCATCAAACATCTTGTCCATATACCTCTCAATAGAATGGGGTAGAGGAAAGGAATCTCTGGCATTTGCTTGATATTGCTAGGTCTCTCCTCACTCAAATGAATGTTCCTAAGTACTATTGGGGGATACCATCTTTATTGATGTTTAACTCATCAACGAGGTTCCATCTTCTATCATAAAGGGAGACACTCCTTTCTCTTTACTATACCCCACTGAGTCTCATTTTCCTTCCCTGTGAGAATTTTTGGGTGCATTTCATTTGTTCACAACTTCCATGTCACTGACTATTGGAGTATATACGTCATGTGTAGATGGGTAATTGGATCCCTCCAGGATCCAATTACCACATCCAATGGTTTAGTACCACATCTACTAGTTGTAAGACTTGGAGAGTCGGTAGGGGCTATATAAAAAGCCCCACACCCATTGTATCAGATGAGAAAAGTTAATGAAAACATAAGCCCTTTGATGCATTCTCCTGTGGTTTCATCCCGCTCCTTTGGGAGTAGGGTTCCACGTAAAATCCCGGTGTTCTTCATGCTTATTCTTTATCTCTGATATTACGTTTTCGCATTCTCGATTTCTAACATAGTATCAGAGCAAGTTCGATTCTTAAGGAGTTATTTTTCATCATTTGTTCGAGATAAGATTTTAGTATTTTGTTCTTGAAGATTATTATGTTTGGGATTGTTCCATAACAAGTTCTAGGGTATTTACTGAAACCCTAATTTTTGTCCAACGAGCATATTTGTGTTTGAAGATTATTCTGTATTAGTTCATGTTCATGATCAAGTTTGAAATTCAATGCTTCACCGTCATCGACAATACCGATCTAATTGGATGCTTCAACATCGATCTTCTGGTTCAAAACGTGCTCGATCTTCAACAATGATTTACATATAAAATCATAATTCCAAGTCGCAGCAGTATCATGATGCGTTAGGCAATGAAAACTTCCAACTCGTGTAAAGAAGATGGGGCACATGAAGCCCTAGCCGTATATCTATGCCCCGCGTGGCAAAGAAGAAGAAAAAGAAGAGGTCTAGCACCAAAAAAGAAGAGGATCGAAGAAGGGGTCCGAGAAACCCTCAGCCCCGCGTGATGGCAACCTCCGTAGGAGGCATCAAGGGAAGCACCCAAGCTATGCTATTGCATCACCGACTGAAGAAGAAGAGGAGGCGGAGGCAGAGGCACCTCCAGCCGCATATGGCAACGCTCCTACTCCAGATTCGACCCCAGGTTCAGCAGTGATGTCCTACTCTCGAAGGAGGCCTCGTGCTCGAGCCCTCGCCGCCTACTACGAGGTGCAACATCCATGATCTCGCCAGCCCGCATCCATGTCGCCTCCACCAGTCTCCAAACGATGCTCCAAAAGGTGGTGGTGTTGGAAAGTTTGGGTTCCCATCGTGGGAACCCTAAGACGACTCCCCTCTTTCATTTTTTTGCTCCCATAATGGCCCTTTTTATCAAAAAAAGGATGGGTTGCTACTACTGTTATAAAAAAGGGGGGAGCCCAAGTTGTATAGGGACCAAGAAGAAAATTTAGGGGCCCAAGGAAAAGAGAGCCATGTTTGGGCTATGAGTTGAACAAAAAACGTACGTGAGAAAAGAAAAAAAGGACGAGACTGCTTAAAAAAGTGAGATAATAGCCGAAAAAATGATTTGAAAAAAAAAATGCGAGAAGAAAAGATGAAAAAAATTGAGATCGACTTATGTAATTTATTTGTTTTCCCCTTCTTTTCATGTCTTCTCCCAACTTTATCGGTGTCATTGTTTTTGGACAAGTATGGGAGAAAGGGGGAGTATTGTGTAGAGTTGCAAGTCAGATTGTCAAACTCTACAGGTTGTCAGATTCATACTCGATAAATTGTTTCAGAGTCTTCAGTTCGATACGCACGTGAATGCCATCATCAGTTGCGAGGTCCCCATATTTGATCTGGTCGGCTCAGAGTTTTCATGAGATCCATAGGGACTCCAGAGTAGAGATCACATTCTCTAAGCCATTGTGGGCTAGGGTTTTCATGTGGTTTCATATGGACTCCAAAGTAGAGATCTCATTCTTAGAGCTAGTATGGGAGAGACCCAGTTCTCCGACGATAAGACTTTTAGACACCATTCTCCAACGACTATGGACTCCGATGAGGACGTTTCTATGGCTTTTTCAGTTTGGCCCTTCAGAGAGATGGAGCAGTTGCAGGCAAGAGTTCACCAAGTGGAGACTCATTTTAGATTCAATAACTCTGACAGACGTAGTATGGAGCACATGTTCTTCAACGAGAAGACCCAGTTCAACTCACCCTCCAGCTCTGTTGTTCCTCCTCACATGCACGGTATGAGAAGTAAAGTCCTTGACATCAACCGAAAGTAGAGTATATGTTGAGTTGATATTGTATATAGTGCCTTGTATTATGAGTTTGAGATTTCTTTCTATGTGTCCAAGTTGAGCCAAAGAATGGCGCACGAGAGCAACTACACTAAAACTTGAAGAAGCAGATCGATAAGGGGCGGTGTCGCCATCTCCATAGCCTTTTGGCGGAGCGTGCGACCTCACTCCTCAAACTGGTGATGCCCCTGCCTTCATCTTCCTTGCGCTAGAGGAAAAACAATTGGCTCGTTCCGAAAATATCAAGCTACAGACAGCTTCCTCCAATATCACATGCCCAACTCCTCAGAATGGCAACACTCATGTGTGCAAGATGGTAAAGACTTCATCAACACAACGATAGGTTCCATCAGCAATCGAGAACCCCCTTCTCGAAGAAAACCAAGCACCAGCGACGCTGGATATCATCAACCAATCGACAGTGATGGAGATCAACAAGAAGATTCTCTTGATGCTGCAGCAGCTAAGCCATCATTGGAAGCATGGCTGGCAGGGAAGGTGCATCCATGAAGTAGAAAGGGCCTCCTCCGCAGACTCAACAGCTCCACCTCCAATCGTCGTGGGTTCTCACAGGCAGTGGCAATGGGTTTTCCCTATGGAAAACCCTTGGTGACAGTATCAAGGGTTTGGTTTCCCCCACGGGAACCCTAGTCCTATGCAAAGATTGTCTTTCTCGTTGATGGGCTTTAAAATCTTAGGCTCTTATTTTAGGCCCAAATGGGTCGTTGCTAGAAAAAGAAATGGGGGGAAATTCTCTTGCATAAAAAAGAGGTCCGACAAAAAAGGAGAGCCCCGCATAAAAAAAAGGAGCATGTTTTGCAAAAAAATGAAGTTGGTCTGAAAAAAACAAGCCCAATAGGAAAAGAAAGAATAGCCGAAGAAAAAACGGGAGACGTCTACAAAAAAATGATTTGCGAAAAAATTTAAAAAATTCATGTTTTATGTTGATTCTCACAACTTGATTATCCATGTTCATGTTCTATCAAGTATGGGAGAAAAGGGGGAGTGAGAGCGCGGGCATGTAATTTTGATGTATCTACAAAACGTTTACTGCCCATCCACGACTAACAGACCAGTACTCCAGACTACTACTGCTATCAGACGTCTTCATTGATCATCGACTACTTCACCGGGGCGTCTCTGTCCCCAACTACTACTCTACACTGTACTTTCTTCTTCTATAGCGACTCTTCTCCAGGCATGACCTGGTATCGCAACGACTACTGCAGGTACAACAAAGGTACTTCTCGGTGATTTGAGCATCACAGACCCATCATCGAGCGAGGTCTTCTACCAGCAACGGGCATGTATTCTTCTTGAGATGTATCATGTGAAGATGTGTTGTATACTTTTTTGTTACAAGTTGCAGCTTTCTCAGCTCAAGCTTGAGTGGGAGTGTTGGAATATGTAATAGAGGGGTAATTGGATCTCTCCAAGATCCAATTATCACTCACTCATGTTTAATCTTACATGGATGAGTAGTGGCACTCCAGTCTGTCTGTGGGGCTATATAAGAAGCCTCACATTCCCTATACTCATTGAGAAACTTCAAAAGAAGATTCGACCCTTTGAAACCATCTCCCATGGTTTCATCCCACTCCCTCACGGAGTAGAGTTCCACATAAATCTAGAATGTTCAATATTTTAGTCGTTCTTGTTTATCAACTCGCTTCCCATTTCTATTTCAACAGGTACCTTTTGAACCGTGCGAATCCGAACATGGTTACTTACAAGTTGTGTAAAAAGGTGGTCAAGAGAAGTGTTTACAGGTTCAAACAATATCTAGCACACCAAAGAAGCAACATGACTACATGTAATAAGGTGGACAAGGAGACAAAGAAGAAAATGATCTCGTACCTTTATGACGTTGCCAAGAAGAAGAGTCAAAAAGTCGCTAAAGGTCAAGAGATGAGAAATGAGATTGATATCACTGAAGATGTTGTATCGATGAAGAGATCACGAATATCCGACTCCTTAAAGCAGAATGTCATAATAAAAGGATCATCACGTCAGATGACAATAAAAGATGCATTCTCCAAAGATCATCGAGAAAGGGTTGCCTTCTATATATGCAACTGGGCCTATATATCGATAATTCCTTTCAATGCATTGACAACGAAGCCCTTCAGGCAAATAAGGGAGGTAATTAGGAAGTATGATCTTGGGTTAAAGATTCCCACGAGGTATGAGCTCAGGGTCTATTTCTAAAGAGGACGGTAAAGAAAATGTATGATGACTTGCAATGTCATCAAGATACGTGAAAGCCGACGGGATGCTCTCTGATGATGAATGCATGGATGGACATGAGAGAAAGGAGCACCATGAACTTTTGTGTTAATTGTATCTTTGGTACTTCAATTTTGAAGTCCATAGATGCATCTAATTAGGCACACACTGTGGAATATATTTTTAAATTGATGGATGAGTGTTTGAATGATGTTGGAGTGGAAAATATGGTTCATATTATGGCGGATAATGTGTCCGCCAATGTAGCAACGGGAAGATTGTTGCTCATAAAATATCCACAGATATGGTGGACTCCGTGTGTTGTGCATTCCATTGATCTTGCTTTGGAGGAGATAAACAAAGAGTCGAAGGTGAGGAGTGCAGTTACAAAGGAGAAAAGTCTCACGGTGTTGATTTACTCTCATACCAAAACTTTGAGATTGATGTGTAAGTTCATCAACAAGAGGGACATTGCAAGATCAGGGCAAATGAGATTTGCAACCACTTTCCTCACCCTTGAAAGCCTTAACGAGAAAAGAAACAAGTCAAGGTTGATGTTTTCCTCATACGAGTAGAGGAACTGCAAATGGTGGAAGACCAAAAAAGAAGTGGTGAGTTCCAAAGTCTTCAGCCCTACATTCTGGAACCGCACCATGACACCGTACATGTTATCCGAGTATTCACACATTTGATTCGGTTTATTGCATGTGGTTGATGCAGATCGGTGCCCATCCATGGGCTTTGTCTACGAAGGGCTTGAATAGGCCAAGCGGAAGATAATGGCATCTCCTTCAATGGCGTAGAGTCATCTTATAATTTTTTTGTGGATGTGGTTACCTCTAAGACCATGGGAAGGCTTGATACTCCATTGCATCTAGTGGCTTATTATTTGAACATATTTTCTTATACATGGAGTCTCATGATGGTCTAGATATTGTGGTGAGGAGAGGTTTTAGGGATTGCATGGAAAGATTTTATCTAGATTTGAATATACAAGATGCCATCACCAAGAATGAGCTACCAGCATACATACTTGACCACGGAGAATTTAACAAGCCATTTGCCGTGAGACAAAGGATGAAAAATTATGACAACTACGATTCAGGTATGCTGATCATTATTTTCAGTTCATGTGATTTGAATCATCTTTTATTTTATTAACTTAACTAATTTTCTATTTTAATAGCTAATTGGTGGTATAATCATGGAGATGACACACCTCATTTGAAAGCCATGGCAACCAAGATCTTGAGCTTGACGTCTCTATCCTCTAGATGTGAGCATAAATGAAGTAAATTTGACTCGGTAATGACTGCACTGACCAACACAATTGGATTACTGATAGTAAATTATTAATTTTTATAAATTTGCAATTTTACTGTATTTTTTGAGTTCAGATCTATACCAAGAAGAGAAACAAGTTGGAGACGAAGAGGCTAAATGATCTTGTCTACGTGCATTTTAATTCCAACCTACAGGAACGTCTACTTGACAAAGAAAGAGAACCTCTTTCGTCTCGTGATCGTGCATACTTGGGTGAATGGACCGGAAATGTCAATGTACAAGCTCAGGATGAGGAGGTTTTCCAGGTTTCAGATTGACTTGGGGTACTAAAGCACATGTTAGTGGTGTCGAAGAGAATTTGGAACCGGGAAGGAGTCAACGAGGTGAACGTGGAAAGGGAACTTCATATTTGAGCTCAAATGATGTGCTGATAAATGAGGAGGAATTACATCTTGAAGACATAGAAGAAGAAGACGATGATGAAGATGATGAAGAAGAAAAGCTTGATTTGGATTATGACATTGATGAGAATGAATGACTTGTCACTTGCTACTTGAATCATTTTTGTTTAGACCTATTGTATTTATTTTTGAACATTAGCTTGTGCTATATAGAAAATATTTTATTCTTAACTTGCTTATGTTTTCTTCTTTTGCTTTACTTTTTTTTGAGCTCTTATAAATATGAAAATAGCTAAATAAATGCAAATATATGAGAGCACATGTATTAAAAATAATTTCTATATTTAAAATAATTTAAAAAAGTCAAAACCAACTAATGTTGACTAAATCTGAGTAGTCCTCCAACTGTCGATTAATCCTTAGTTAATGACCCGGTCGATCGAGGCAACTGTGTTCTAAACCTAGGACGAAACCTAATACCATAGTGGGATTAGGCTGGAGCAAGTCTTTTTCAGCCTAATGCTAGATGGTTTGACAACTGAACAGCCGAATGTTTGGAGCTTTCCAAACATAGTTGTTATCAAAGATGCTATTGCTAATATAATTGACAATATAATGATGGGTAAGCTTATCTGCAAATCGAAAAGTATCCATCTTCATCAATTCCACATCTTTTGATTGCAGATTTCTCTTACAAGACTCTTTGGATTCATACCAAATTGAACGGCTGAATTCACCCAAGGAAGAGGGAACTTCCACAATTTTTGCTTTCTAGAAGCCTCTCATACTTCTGCCACTATTGTCGAAGGCAAGGCTAAACAGTTGCCCCTATTTCGACCATTGTTTCATTTCTTCTGGAACAATCATATAAACTTTTTAGATTATGGATCCGATGATCTGTTTTCTCAATTATTTAACCATTTCATTTTACCAACTCCATTGTTGCTAATTTCTGTTTAATTGCATGCTTACTTATTGAGGTCCTTTACTCGGGAAGAGGATGTTCCTATTCCTACAAAAATGTACGGGTGTGTTTCCGTAATTCACCATATTAGTCCTGGGAAGGACAAGTTGGTTGATATTGCAGTCAAATTTGTGTTCTTAGTATATATTAGGAATCAAAACGGATATCGCTACTGTGTGTTCCTTTCTTTAGTGTGTTCCTTTCTTTTCTAGTATTAATACTCATGTGTCTCTGCTCCCTACTACTATATTTGAGATTGTTCCATTGGATAACTGATTCAGGATTCAGTACCAACGGGAACACCCTTCCCAATCGTGTCTTTGCTTCTATTGAGATAAGTTAGTTGATAGAAGACGTACATGCTGCAAGTTTTTCAGATATAGTGATAATGCTACAAAGAAAACACTTCTGATATTAACATGGATGCCAATACTATAGGTGATGGTACAATAGACAGTCCATACACTATTACAATGGATGTTCATATTTTCCTCTTGAAGGAAAAATAACAGTACATAGTGCATATTTCTCAAAAAAAAACAGTACATAATGCATCCCATTTCTATAGAAATGTCCTCTAGCTTTGGACTATTATGCATATGATTTGTAGCCTTTGGATTCTAGGATAACTGCGA
The DNA here is from genome assembly GCA_037367405.1 of Ottelia alismoides. NCBI lineage: Eukaryota > Viridiplantae > Streptophyta > Magnoliopsida > Alismatales > Hydrocharitaceae > Ottelia > Ottelia alismoides. Next base: position 504,131 of record JAZKJV010009691.1, on the reverse strand, counting down.
GTCACAGTGAACATAAAAAATATATATAAAAGAGTGTTGACGAGAGGAATTTCACACCAGTGTCATTCCATCTAAGCTGAGCCTACTTTACTCGCAGAAGAAAGCTCACGATTGACTTCCTCCGAGGTTTGTTTCACCTATCCACATCAAGGTAGTTGGTTGACCACCCTTGGGTCAATCTATTCTCCCATTACGATATTACATGTGCCTATTGGATGAATCCGCCTACCATGCCTACCTTCTTACTCTGTCTCTCCTACTAGTCAATTCGGACGTTGTCAATGATGCAGAATACAAGTACCTATGTCGAGATGCTACGCAACTCCAAATGACGACATGCCATGAAGGAGGAGAAGATTTCTCATCTCTCTGGATATGTGGCTACGTGTAGATCCACCAACATTCAGCAGAGTTATTGGATCCAAATGGGTATTTGCAGCAAAATACAACCATATGATTTTGTTGCTAGATACAAACTCGATTGGTAGCCAGGGCTTTATTCAAACGTACATGTTGATTTGAAGAATGATTTTTTTATGGTGATCTACAGGAGATCATATATATGTGCCAGCCTCCTTTTTTGAGCTTTGGGATAGTCTCAGATGGTGTGTCTTTTAAACAAGGCCATTTATGCCCTAATCAAAGTCTTCGAGCATGGTTCCAAAAGCTACCGAAGGTCCTCGAGAACTTTTTTGAAAGAAAGGTCCTCGAGAACTTGGTACATTCCAAATCCTCACCAGACCAATCTATTTGTGCATAATTCAAGGAAAGGTACTATAGTCATGTTAATATGAATGGATGATATTATCATCACTGATGATGACCCAGAGGGCATTGTGGAGGTGAGGAAGCATATGACATAGCAGTTTGTGATAAAGGATATTGGACCACTGACTTTTCATTGGTATTCAAGGACTAGGATGTTGGGATCCAAGCCAGCCCAAATTCTTATGGATTCCAAGGCACTCACTGTAGAACGGCCTCCATGACCGGCGTGGTCAAATAACCGCCTCTGGCCGTTGCGGTTATCTCATTTCCTCGGTTGTTTATAAAAAAAGGGGGGTCAGTTTTTTTCTTGTTTATCATTGTTAAATGGTACACTCTTTTATCATTCAATCTTAGTAGACGATTGTTGTTAAATTGCATTGCTGATTAAACGGTTAAGAAGATAAAGATTACTGATTAAAGTTTTAAATTAAAAATAAAGGTGAAAGTTTAACCTTTTTTTAAAGAAGTGTTACTTAAATCTTTTTTTAAATCACATCTTCTTTAACATGATAATTTGCAAGTTTTTTTAAAGAAACAAGATCTATTAATTTGTATCAATGTTTTGCCTTTAAAAAAAGGAGGGGATATTAATAATACTGAATTGCTTTTGATATTGTTTGTGGAAGTGTTCACATATCCCTGTTTGCTAAAAAATACCCCTTTGCATATTCGTATTAAGTTGCTTAATCTCATACCAACCTTATTTTTTTTATTAGATCAAAATGACAAGCAAAATCATTACCATTGAGGTGGGGAAAATTGAGTATCTTAACGGTACTAATTATGAACTGTGGAGTAGAAAGATCTATTTTAACCAATTACACGATAGTATACACTCCATTATAGATAAACTGGCCCAACCTTGTCAGAGAATCTAACTGTCGAAAAAATTAGGTCCCGCGAACAGTGATAGAAAACAGATAATATGGCTAGGAGCTTTATGCCGACCCATATGGAGTTGAATCTGATTCGGGTCTTCGAGACATGTAAATCAACGTATGAGCTCTAGACTACGGTTAAGGAGAAATATCACTCCAAGTCGGAATTGAGCGTCCAACTTCTTCTACACAAGTACAACTCGTGCAGAATAAAGGAATCTGAAAGTATCCTCGAGGAAATGAACAAGATGATCGTGATGGTCAAAGATCTGGTGATTACTGAATGCGCAATTCTGGAGAGGATGCAGATAGCAACCATCTTAGGAAGTCTCCCGCTGTCATTAAACATGGTTGCCACATCCTTGAGAATGAACAACAACATCAAAAGTGTGACGGACCTACCTGCACAGCTGACGATTGAACAAGACTTCTAAAAGCAAAGATCGAAAGTCGAGATCTTTGAGGTTGAGGGGGAAGAAGAAGAAGCTAATGTGATGCACACAAAGAAAAGACTAGGACCCTCCAAAGCGAACTTCAAAGGAAAAAGTGAGAAATACCCGCGTGGCTCATGATATAGTTGCGGCAAATATGGTCATTTCAAGGTCAATTGCCCCAATAAGAAGAAGCCAAGAAATTGTAAAATGCCTGAAAATAAAAGAAAGAAGAAAATGGAATTCACGGTTGTCATAGAGTGCAACTCTGCGGTCACAGACTGTGACGGGTGGTGAATTGACTTTGGTGCAACCCACCACATTTCCAAGACAAAGGAGGTGCTTATGAACTTCAAGGAGCTGAAGAAATGTGAATAGAGGATCTTCATGGGGAACAACACCTACTTGGATGTTGAAGGTATTGCGACATACAAGCTTGACCTGGGCGATAATATAATGGTACTTCAGGATGTACTATATGCTCCAAAATACGCCGGAACCTCATATTTCTTCCAGTTCTTCTCAAGAAAGACTTTGAAATTCATTTTTATAATAAGCACGTATCTATATGCAAGAATAAGAAGGTATATGCAATGGAAAAGTTTGTGCCCAATCATGACCTATCCTGCCTTCCTGTAATAAACTCTAGTGAATCAATGAATGTCTCTTCTGAGTATTCCTTGTGTTGTCTATCCAACTATGATTTGTAGCACATGAGACTAAGTCATCCAGGAAATTCTAAGATGGTTCAAAAGATGAAGGCAAATATGTTGCTTAAGATCACGAGTGCAAGGGCATTGCCCTGCGAAAACTGTCTGACCAGTAAAATGACGAGAAAACCCTTCTCAGCCGGAATTCGGTCAGCAGAGTTACTAGGTTTGGTCCATTCGGACATATGTGGACCACTGAGCGTCAACACACATAGAAATAAGGAATACTTTATAACATTCATTGATGATTACTCAAAGTTCTCCTATGTCTATCTCTTAAGAAGAAAGTCAGAAGCACTTGAAACATTTAAGAGATATAAGACGGGAGAGGAGATAAGATTGGGAAAACCAATCAAGATCCTTAGGACAGATAGAGGTGGGGAATATACCTCAAAGGAGTTTGAGGATTACTGCATTCAGACAGGCATCCGTAGGCAGACTACAATGCCATATACACCACAGCGGAATGGTGTAGCAGAAAGAAAAAAATTGAAATTTGATGAATGCAGTAAGGTGTATGATGTCACACTCAGGACTCTCCAAGAAATTTTGAGGAGAGCTAGTGTTGACTGCGAACTACATACAGAATAGGATTCCCACCAAGTCCATAGGATCAACGCCAAAAGAAATATGGAACGGCAGAAAGCCAGAGTTGGGCCATCTTCATAAATGGGGATATGTTGCACATGTTCTGGTACCGTGTCAGCTTAGGGACAAGCTAGACTTGAGGACATTAAAGTACAAGTTTATTGGCTATAGTGAGAATTCTAAAGGATAAAGGTTTTTCCATGATTCCAAAGGTTTAATTGAAAGTCGTGATGCAACTTTTCTTGAAAATCATCAAGAAAATGAGCATAAAGAAGAGGAATCAGATCCTTTGATTGTCCTATAGGACAATGAAGATGACTTGAGCATGAGACAAGAACTTGGAGATAATATCGATCATCCAAATATAGAAAATGAACCTATGAAACATGATGATCCTTTAGAGGAAGTGGGTGGACTCACATAACCCATGAATATAATCGGCAACAAGAGGCCCAGAACACGGCCTGCATGGATGGAAGATTACCATTTCTATGGATGTGAGGTGGCGTGTTACACCGTGGATGAGGATGTCGCGGAGTGTACAGATTCCGTATCCTTTGATGAAGCTATGACTTCGTCTGAGTCGGAATCATAGACGACTGCCATGAGGGATGAGTTGGACTCAATCGAGCGAAACGATGTATGGGAGCTATGTGATTTGCCAGAAGGTAGGCAATCTATAGGATGTAAGTGGGTATTCAAGAAGAAGTACCAAGTTAATGATACTATTGATAAATACAAAGCCAAATTAGTTGCCAAGGGTTATACTCAGCAAACTGGAATAGATTTCTAGGAAATCTACTCTCCAGTGGCTAAGTTTGCATCTATTTGGATGATCTTAGTCATAGTTGCATATATGGATTTAGAATTATTCCAAATGGATGTGAAGACGGCCTTCCTTAATAGAGAATTAAGGGATGAGATTTATATACAACAACTTGATGGCTTTCAGGTTGAAGGTCAGGAGAAAAGGGTTTACAAGTTAAGAAAGTCATTATATGGCTTGAAGCAGTCTTCACGGCAATGGTATCTCAAATTTAATGAGAAAGTTATCCAATTTGGATTTGTTGCAAATAAATTGGATAATTGTATGTATGTCATGAAAAGTGTGAGCAGATTTGCAATCATGTCATTGTATGTGTATGGTATTTTGTTCGCAGGTAATGACATACAAATGCTCAATGAAATCAAAGAGAAATTGAGCAGTGAATTTGAGATGAAGGACATGGGCGAAGCATCCTATATTCTTGGAATTCAAATTACAAGAGACAGAGATTCAAGAACATAGAGTCTTATTCAAGAAAAGTATTTGCATACTGTATTATAGAGATGTGGAATGTAGAATAGCACTCCAGCTCCTACACCGATTGTGCTTGGAAAGAGACTCAGTAAGAATCAATGTCCTGGAAAGGGGCAGAAATCTTTAGAAGTATCATACGCACAAGCGGTGGGTAGTCTGATTTATGCAATGATGTGTACTTGACCTGACTTGGCTTATCCAACTAACCAAGTTAGTAGATATCAAAGTAATCCCAGACTAGCATATTGGGAAGCTGTAAAGAGGATTATTCGATATCCGAAAGGGACTATGCATCTGAAACGGGTATATCAAGCTGATTCACTTGAAGTACTAGGATACTCTGACGTAGATTTCGAAGGGGATGTGGATGATAGGAAATCTACATCATGTTATCTTTTCATGTTTGGAGGTGCAGCCATTTCTTGGGTTAGCAAGAAACAAGGATGTGTATCTAGACATACATAGGAGGCAGAATACATTGCATGTAGCATGACCACCACTCATGTGGTTTGGATTAAACACTTTCTGGAAAACTTAAGCTTGGAATTGATCAAAGGACCAACTGAAATGTATTGTGATCATCAAGTTGCAATAAGCTTGATCAATAGTAGGGCAAAGTTCTAAAGGAAAGCACATTGAAATACAATATCACTATATACAAGCTATAGTGGCGAAGCAAGAAATAACGGAAATCTATATACCTACAAGTGATATGTTGGTTGATTCTCTGACCAAGGGAATAGTAGCTAGCACCTACATTAAACATGTTGGTTTAATGGGACTCAAAAATGCATGAATCAAGGAAAAGTTTTCATAAATAATGAACCTAATTGCAAACATCTTTATTCTATACGCGAATAGTGTGAGTGTCAAGTTTTGACCACTGCGGTCAAGTGGGAGATATAGAACAACCTTCGTGACTGGTGTGGTCAAGCAACTGCCTCCGGTGGTTGCGACAAGGCCGGGTCTCACGAAGACCTGAACCGCAAGGGCGTGGTGGAAGGGGGCGGACGTGGCAAGGGCTTACGTCCTATATAAACCTCCCCATAGGGTGGGGGAAAAGCATCGATCATCTTGAACCTCGCTCTACGAGAGCCCCCTTCCCATTCTACCACTCACTCATCTCTCTCGCTCTCTCTCTCGTTCAAGCAAACAAGGTCGAAGACGACATACCTCGACCTTCATGCACCGATGTGCATATTGAGATTATAGACACGGGATGCTACAATAAGTTTGTTATGAAGTTGCTATTGATGACCATCACTTGTACAGATTTCTCCCTACAGTTAGCAAGCGTGGTCAGTTCATGGAATGCCTGACTAAAACTCATTTAATGCATGCACAATGATTTTGAGATATAGCAAGTCCTCTCAGGGAAGGGGGTTGGTGTCCACAAAGAGAGCCACTTTGGATCTTGTAGTTTATTGGTGTTCATAAGGGGGCTCTCAAGATCCTGTAGCATACTCGCATGCTGATTATGATGGATGCTTATTGGATAGAAAGTCCACTAGTGAATTATATAGTAATCTACCAAGGAATATGGTTACTTGGAGGAGTAAGAAGCAGGCAATTGTTCTCCAATCCAATGCAGGGAGAGATTACAGAGCGATGCCTCATGCTGTTGCAGCAAAGTTAGTGTGGATTCAATATGTGTTTGCAAATTGACATAGTGCTCCTACTCGTGTTTGGTGCTCAGATATGGCAACTGGACAAACATGCACACAGCCAACAACTCCATTTTTTTTTTGTAAACACATGTAGAGGTAAACTGACATTACACCCACGAGTAATAAAGAGCGGGTTGTTACACTTCCAACGTGACTTTAGAGGATCGAATTATTGTCATATTCACCAAGCTTCTTGCATGTATTCAGTTTGAGAGATATACCAAGTTGAGCATGTTTTATATATATGTTCCAGCTTGAGAGGGGTATTGGAGCTTATGACTGTACCCTTGCAATGGTTGTTTCATCTTCTCTTTCAATGGTCTAACCTTTATTGTAGCCTCTTCCTATATAAAGAGGAACTGAGACTTATCTCTCAATAAGAAGCATTATTAGTCTCAATAAGATCAACCCCTTCTTCTCCATATTCAGTACCACCCTTGCTACTATATGGGTTGTACCGATGACTTACGTGTACTCATTTATTATCTTATAGCCTGTTCATGCAACCCATCATTCACTCGCTTCCTCCACCATGTCAACATCTTGCTCAATAGGGTTAGTACTTAAATTATACATTTCTGAACTTGCATGGATTTGCATAGCCATTCAGAGATGAGAGAACAAACCAAATTCACGTTGATCACAGAAAAATCTTGGATATGGTCCAATTTGGAGAAATTTCCACTGTAACATGTTTCTTTAAGGGATAAGATGAGGGTCTTTCGAGGCAGAACCAAGGTTTAAAAAAGCGTGATGCAGTCCGAGGCGTTTTTCCTGAAATAGAAGCGAGGCGTAAGCCTCGAGGCGGTCGAGGCGTACGCATCAATTTTTTGGAAAAAAAAATAAAATTAAAGCAAAATACATTGAAATAAGTATATGATAATATTAACTTTTTTCCAAAAACACATTCAAGACTAGTTTAACACTAGTAAAAGATACAATACATAAGCGATTAAGGCATTGTAGTTCAAAAAAATCAATACTGAGCCACTAATATATGGAATATCAAGTTCTAACTCCAACTTCAATAATTCTATGAGTATTGAGTTAAAGTCTATTTTTAATATTAAAGTACAATAGAAATCATAATTTTTAGACTTGTTCGAAGTAAAAAAATACTAACATACCTTGAATCCCAGACATTTGTCTTGTTGGACGTTGTTGAAGAACCGTCATATGCATCCCCTCCTGCCATATCATATCCCAACAAGACGGGGTGTGGGGGCAGCGTCCCCGACGAAATTTTTTACTAACGATATTATTTTTATTTTGCTATTCACAATAAAATGTAATAATTATTTTACTTCACGTGTTTATTATCAATGTTTCCTCTTCATATATACGATAACTATTATAAGATTCACAACTTATACAACCACATAACAACATCAAGTTGCAAACTTGCAACTAATATAAAAACATTTTGTTAGAAAATCGGAAGCGGAAGCGAACATGGAACAAAGATAATAAAAGAAAAGAACAGTGGGATTTTATGTGGAACCCTACTCCGTGAGGAGCGGGATGAAACCACGGGAGAAGCCCTCAAAGGGGCATGTTATGCATTGCACTTTCTCATCTGTTACAGGAGGCCTGGGGCTCCTTATATAGCATCCACAGGGCCTCCAAGTCCCACCACTGGACGATGTGGGACTAAACCACTGGATGGGGTAAATGGATCCTGGAGGTATCCATTTACCCTGCTACAACTCAATAGGCGCACTACCAAATACTCCAACACTCCCCCTCAAGCTGGAGCATGCAATGCTCAGCTTGGACAAACAAACAAAAAGAAACTCAACTCACACTACAGGACACTACGGACAATATCAACCTAACACGCACATGCTGCAGTCGAGGACGTTGCTTCTCATGCCGTGCAGGTGAGGAGGACAAACGGGCTGGAGTGTGAGTCAACTGAAGACTCGGAATCTGACCATCGAGTCTGAACTGCGCCTGAAGTCTCCTCGTCGGAGAACTGAGTTTCTCCCATCTGGCTCAGAGAATGGTGCACTCCTCTGGTGTACCTATGATACCACATGAAAAACCCTTGCCCTCAAGGGAATGGTCCTCTGCTCTGGAGTCCCTATGGCTCACATGAAAACTCTGGCCGAACAACAACAAGAATGATGGGGACCTCGAAACAAACGATGGCAACATATGCTCATCTGAAATAAGACCGCAAACTCGTGCGTGTCTGAAACCGGACTCGGAATTAATCGTCGAGTCTGAACAACTGCGCATCAAACTGGGACTCGGAATCTGAACGTCGAGTCTGGAATTGCGCATGTAGAATCTTCATCTGTAGAGTCTGAATAATTGATTGGCCTGGAATCTGTCATCTGAATCTGGATCATGCAACAAACATGTAACTCTACATATATACTCCCCCTTCCTCCCATACTGGTCGGGAAACATAGATGACAATCATCGACTAAGTTGGGAGAAGACAAAGAAATTGGGGGTACGAACATTCTCAAAGATTTTCTCGCGGCTTTTCCATTTTTTTATATATTTTTTTAAGCCGTCATTTTTTTTCAATTTTTTTATAAGCCGTTCAAACCGTTTTTTTCGGCTTTTGCATATAATATTGTTGGGAAAAATGAGCAAGTTATTCTATTCCAGAAGCCCTAGGATCTCTTATATAGGAGAGTAGCCTATGGGTAAATTACATAAAGTAGTCTACTGAACAATAAAATAACAAAGAGATACAGGTACTCTATATGCGTCAACACTCCCCCTCAAGATGGAGCATAGATATCAATCATGCTCAGCTTGGACGCACACTTCTGGAATGGGCCTCGAAGTAATGCCTTGGTGAATATATCAGCAGTCTGGTTCTCTGATGTGACGTGAGATGTAGCAATGAACCCCTTCTGAATCATGTCACGTATGTAGTGACAGTCAACCTCAATATGCTTGGTCCTCTCATGAAAGGCTGGGTTGTTTGCAATGAACAAGGCGGCCTGATTGTCACATTCCAACATCATAGGAAGCGGTATATCAAAACATAGATCTGTAAGTAGAGATTTCACCCACATCATTTCTGTGCTAGCCTGGGCCATAGCCCTGTATTCAGATTCAGCACTGGATCTAGCTACTACTGTCTATTTCTTGCTCCTCCACGAGACTAGGGCATCTCCAACATAAACTGCAAATCCTGAGGTGGGCTTCCTATCCTTGGGGCATCCTGCATAGTCTGCATCAGCACACGCTGTGATAGAGATCTCCTTTCCCTTCTTAAATAGCAAGCCTGCACCTGGAGATGATTTTAGATATCTCAGAATCATGTGTATTGCATCCATATGGACCTGACATGGTTGCTCCATGAACTGGCTCACACGACTCACTGCAAATGATATATCAGGTCTAGTGATCGTGACATACAGTAGTTTGCCTACCAGTTCTCTGTACCTTATCCTGTCCACCTCTTCCGTATCATCATCATAGAGCTTCATGCTGGGATCCATTGGTGTCGTAGCAGGTCAACACCCTAGCATACATGTCTCACTCAATAGATCTGTAACATATTTCCTCTGCGACATTACTAATCCATATGGATTTCTAGCAAACTCCAACCCCAGAAAATATCTAAGGACTCCAAAGTCCTTGGTGACAAATTCGGTTCCCAGCCTTTCTTTCGCCTGCTTAATGCCCTGCTCATCATCTCCTGTAATCAAGATATCATCAACATAAACCATGATTACAATGATACCTCCAGTCGTCCTCTGTACAAACAAGGAATGATCAGCATTGGAGCGTTTATATCCTTGTTTCTCAAAGAGGTCTGAGAGCTTCTGAAACCACGCTCTGGGGCTCTGCTTAAGGCCATAGATAGCCTTATGTAACCTGCATACCTTGGAACACTCCCCCTCAACAGCAAATCCAGGTGGCTGTTGCATATAGACTTCCTCCTGCAAATCGCCATATAGAAATGCATTCTTCACATCCAGCTGATAGAGTGACCAGTCTTTAGCTACTGCAACTGATAACAAGATCCGCAGAGTGGAATGACATGCCACAGGCGAGAATGTGTCAAGGTAATCCACCCCGTATGTCTGTGTAAAGCCACGTGCAACAAGGCGTGCCTTGTACCTGTCAATGGAGCCATCTGCATTGTGCTTCACTGTAAACACCCACTTGCAGCTCACCGGGTTCACATCTGGAGGTATAGGAACCAAGCTCCAAGTTCCTCTGGACTGAAGTGCCGCCATTTCTTCCTCCATTGCTAGCCGCCATCTACTATCCTGCAGAGCATCATGATGATTCCGTGGTATGTCTGTAGCTGAAAGTGCCATAGCAAACGACCTAAAATCTCCAGATAGCCTCTCAAAAGACACGGCTGCTGATAATGGATATTTAGCACAGCTTCTCTTCGACTTCCGTAGAGCAATTGGAACATCCAAATCAGTTGTACTCTCATCTGGCTCCTGCACCATATCCTGCTGAGAAATGTCGTCGGATACATCAACATTAATATTTTCATTACATACCATAGGCGAGCTAGTTGACGATTCAGGACCATGAGCTAGAGGAGGCCTGCAGGTATAATGGAATGGTAGCGGTGAGATAGGCGGTGGCGGCGGCGGTGGTGGTGGTGGTGGTGGCACGCGGGGTGGTGGTGGTGATGTCGGCATCTGAGGTGGTGGTGTCATGTATATGGCATCAGGAGGTATAGATGGTAACTGCTTGTCTCCTGATGCTGAAAAGTACATAACAGTTTCAAAAAATGTAACATCTGCACTGATCATATACCGCCGATGCACAGGATCAAAACACTTGTACCCCTTTTGAGTTCTGGAGTACCCAACAAAGACACACTTGACAGCCCTAAGAGAGAGATTGTCAGTACCAGGCGACAACTGATGGACAAATGCAACCGACCCAAACACTCGAGGAGTAAGAGTGAACAGATCCTTGTCAGGATGAATAAGTGAGAACGGAATCTGTTTATTCAAGACAGACGAAGGCATACGGTTGATTAGGTAACATGCAGTCAGAACTGCATCACCCCAGTAGGAGTAGGGAACATGACTCTGTATAAGAAGTGATCTTGTGACATCAAGAAGGTGACGGTGTTTTCTTTCAGCAATCCCATTCTGTTGAGATGTATGAGCACAAGATGTTTGGTGAATAATCCCTTTTGAGGAGTAGTAATTAGCCAGAAAATTTGTGCACAGCTCTAAAGCATTATCACTTCTCACAAGCTTGACAGATGTGGAGAAAACATTTTGTACTTCATTCAGAAAATGGATAATGATATTTCCTGCTTCAGATTTATTTTTCATCAGAAACACCCATGACACTCTAGAGAAATCATCCACAAATACAATATAAAACCTGTGGCCCTGATGATCGGGTACACGACTCGAAGCCCAGACATCGATATGAAACAACTCAAACTTGGAGTTACTACTCCGACCTAGACGACTGGGAAAGGACGACCTGTGATGCTTTCCCAACTGACACGCCTCACACTGAATAGGTGTGTGAGGGAGACCATAGGGTAAAACTTGACGCAACTTCTGAAGCGGTAAATGACCAAAACGCAGATGCCATAATAAGGTTGATACTTGTCCAGAGGAAGAAGATGAGGTTCCAGCAAAAGGAGTCTGATTCAGGCGGTAGAGGCCTCCTTGCTCATAGCCACGACCAATCACGTTGCCCGTATGGATGTCCTGAAAAATCAAAGAAGATGAATCAAAAATTGCCCGACAATGTAAATCCTTCGTAATCTGACTAATTGACAATAGATTCATTGAAAAATCAAGTGCATGTAGCACGTGCTTGAGCTGCATAGACGATGTCAATCTAACCTCCCCCTGACCAGTGATGGGGGAATGAGTGCCATTGGCTATCACTACTGTCCGTCTTGGAGGGTCTGAGTGTATCCTGAAAGCAGACTCTGGTCGCCACATAGGTGATGTGTAGCGCCCGAGTCCATAATCCATGGTAAAGTATCTGATCTACTACTGTTCAGTGCAAGTATGCTACCTGAGGTACTGGTAGACGCAGAGGCAGAAGCAGCGGCATCAGAATGACTCTCTGCAGTCGGTGCTGGTCTAGATTGTGGAATAATGCCCCTCAAACGGGCAACAAGATCGTCGAACCGTTGATCCAAGGTAGCAGCAGATGGGGGCTCTATCTGCTCAGCAGTTCGTGCAAATGCAGGAAATCCGTGCTTCGAATAGCATTATCTTCATTGTGTCCGACTCGGTGACAGTAGGTGCATGTTGGCCTAGTACGACCACCCCTCCCACGGGGTCCACGTCCACGGCCCTGGTGATGAAAACCGCGACCTCTGGTTGCTGCCATGGTTGACAAATTCTGACTTGCAGTAGTTGAGGGAACTGTAATCCGACTCAGTCTATGGAAGGCTTCCTCCATTGGAGGAATTGTAGAGTCGGCCAAAATCTGTGAATGTGCCGCCTCGTACCCAGGATCAAGTGCAGCTAGGAACACGCCCACCATAGTGGCGTTCCTATATGTCTTTTGTTGTTCTGGCGTGGCTGTCAGGGGCATGAAGCTATAGAGCTTCTCGAACATCCCTCTTAGTGATGTATAGAGAGAATGTAGGAGGAGACCATTCTGCTTGATGGTGAAGATATCATGCTAGAGTTGCAGAATCTTTGTCTCGTTCTTCGCATGGGAATATGTAGCCGCCAGAATGTCCCACATATCCTTTACTGTGGGTTGATAGAGGATGTCATTGGCAATCTCAATTGCCAATGTGCCAGATAGCCAAACTTTGGCGTATACGTCATCAGCCTCCCAGGAGGCATTGGTTCCAGTCTTCTCAGCAGGCTCTGGTTCGGTAAGAATGTGCTTCTTACCCGTAGACTTCATCATGCTCATGAACTGCATTGCCCATAGTTCATAGTTGGTACCGTCCATCTTGACAATAGGCGCTGGACCACGGAATGCGCCAATAGACGGGATATCTACCTTGCTCTCAGACATACTGGATATTGAAGACTGGAACGATTGACAAACGATGTGATTTGTCTACAACGACATAAATGGGTTTAGTTGCACGTGTAGACCTCACGCAACTAAACCCATGATGATGTTCTGGGTCTTAGGGCTTGGAACCGTGCACCCGTACAGGAGCTACACGCCTTGGGGCACTGGATGCGCACTGGATGCGCAGTAGACGCGCACTGGATGCGCACTGGATGCGTTGTACACGCGCACTGGATGCGCGTACTGCTCAGCCGCGTAGAAGGTCACGCGCGCACTCACAGCCCTGCGCCGATAATGCGCAGCCGCACGATGGGAGACGCGCGATCACGCGCTGAAGAGGCGCAGATGACGCGTGATCACGCGCAGGAGAAGCGCACGCGCAGGAGATGCGCACGCGCAGAAGAGGTGCAGATCACGCGCTATCACGCGCAGGAGATGCGCACAGCGCTGATCGGACAGCGCAGGAGATGCGCACAGTGCTGATCGGAGAGAATGGATTGCCCGGGAAGGAGGGCGGCGCCGATCGGCTGAGAAGAGAGAGAGAGAGAAAGAGGCCGGCGGGTGTGGTGGGTAGGGTTAGGGTTTCGAGAACTCCGGTCTAGGACCGTCGCTCTGATACCATGTTGGGAAAAATGAGCAAGTTATTCTATTCCAGAAGCCCTAGGCTCTCTTATATAGGAGAGTAGCCTATGGGTAAATTACATAAAGTAGACGACTGAACAATAAAATAACAAAGAGATACAGGTACTCTATATGCGTCAACAAATATTATTTTTTTGTGCAATTTGCGTACGATTTATTTTTTTGTACGCGTTCCCTTTTTTCTCTTTTTTCTTCTTCTTCTTCTCCCCTTTTTTTTAAGAAACCGGGCCCACATCTGGGCCCCAAAACAATTTTTTTCTTTCGGACATCCCCTGCCCACTTGGGCTCTAAAAAAATTATTTTATAAGTGGGGTCCGCTACCCAGGGTTCCCACGAACCCTTTCTCTTCTTCAACCTGCTGCCCAAGGGTTTCCAACGGGAAACACCAAGGGTCTGCGCCAAGAAGGCGATCTGGAGAGGTGCGTCGTGGGTTCTTGCGACTGCTGAGGCCTGGGCTGCGACAGCTGGGGCGCCGCCTAGATGATGAAGGCCCCGAGGTTCGAAGGCGGCATCGCGCGACCTGCTGTGCCTGGAGAACCGAGGGCTGGGAGGTGGTGCCAAGAACGGGATCGTGCGCCAAGAGGAGCATGGGGAGCATGGGGCAGCGCCGCCTGCTGAAAGGGAGCCATCGCACAGAGCAGCTGGTCCACGCACGGTGCTGCTCGACCACGCACGGCGAGAGGAACACGCGGAGATGCGCGTGAACTACTGGAAGATGGGGCCGCCGCCCCCGCTACGAACGGTTCTGCTTGGATACGGACCTCCATCCAGGGGAGGCCTCCTCCTGCGAGCTCGCGCCAACTGCAGGTCGTGAGGGAGGGCCGCCTGCCGCCTGCTCTGGAGACCTCCTGGAGATGCGCCCCGTAGGTTTGGCGGTTTGGTGGGATGGGGCGATCTGTGCGATGGAACTGGAGGGGCCGCCGTGCGCGCTAGGGCCTGCAGGCGCTCGATGGAGGCGCCGCCTTGGAGAACCAGCAGGGTGTCGCTTGGAGGAGTCCTGAAGGCTCTGCCTGGAGCCTTAGGGGCTGGGCAACACCATCGATGCGGGACCCTAGAAGATTAGGGCTCGACTGAGCTCGACGCCTGGGAAAGAAGATGCGGCCTTGAAGCCTGCAATGGCTTTTGCGCGTCTGGGCCTCTTTGACTGAACAGGAGAGATCTGCAATGGGGTTGCGCGTCTTGCAACCCGATGAATCTTGAACAAGCATGACTAAAACTCCAGGAATTAGGGTTTCAATAGATACCCTAGAATTTACAAAACTTTGAACGGGATAATGATCTTCACAATAAAATACAAATCAAATCTCGAATACAATATAAACAACATGAAATCCCGAGAATCGAAGCCGCTCTGATACCATGTTAGAAAATCGGAAGCAGAAACGAACATGGAACAAAGATAATAAAAGAAAAGAACAGCGGGATTTTACGTGGAACCCTACTCCGTGAGGAGCGGGATGAAACCACGGGAGAAGCCCTCAAAGGGGCATGTTATGCATTGCACTTTCTCATCTGTTACAGGAGGCTTGGGGCTCCTTATATAGCCTCCACAGGGCCTCCAAGTCCAACCACTGGACGATGTAGGACTAAACCACTGGATGGGGTAAATGGATCATGGAGGTATCCATTTACCCTGCTACAACTCAATAGGCTCACTACCAAATACTCCAACACATTTAATATAATTTAAACTCAAATCTGTGTGCAATAGAACTAGTATGTGTAGATGTATGATAAATTGAACATGATGTATACAAGATCATGGAGCTTCACTTGTTTCAAGCGATCTCTTCTCTTTGCATGGAACTATATATAGAATATGCAAGGTTTAACATGGAAACAAAAATACAAACATAAAAATAATATAATGCTTATGGAAAATAGGATCATATGCAAATCACATAACCAAAAAGGTAAAAAAAACCTCGTGTTTGAGGCTTACGGCTCCGCCTCGCCTCGAACGTCTCACGCCTCGAACGCCTCATGTCAAGGCAAGGCGTACGCCCCACCCAAAGGACCCGAGGCCTGCGCCTCGGGGCGATTTTGGTGTGCCTCGCCTCGAGGCGTACGCCTTTGCGCCTCGAGGCGGTGCTTTTTAAAACCATGGGCAGAACACACAAAGATCTTCTACCACTGAACTTCGTAAAAAGTGTAAAGATATGCATATATTAGCTTCAGATAAGTTTTCTCATTGACAGCTAAATAGCTTTATAATCGGGATATTATCATGTTAGATGGAGTTTGTATCTTTTCTAATCTAACTATGCATTATCGAATGGAGAATAATCTATAGGTTATACCATCTTTGCCATTTATAATTTGCCATGATCCAATTTGGAGAAATTTCTACTGAAACATGGTTCTTTAAGGGATAAGATGAGGGTCTTTCAAGTCGGAGCACAAAAAGATCTTCTACCACTTAACTTCGTAAAAAATGTAAAAAAGAAATGTATAGATTAGCTTCAGATAAGTTTTCTCATTGGCCGCTAAACAGATTTAGAATTGGGACATTATCATGTTGTTTTTTTTGTAGCTTTTCTAATCTAACCCTGCATTATCGAATGGAGAATAATTTATATGTTATACCATCTTGGCTATTCCCACAGACCTTAAACCAAACAGTAAATGAAACTTTAACCACCATATAATACATGATCCCAAACAATAATGATGCAACAGTTATTTTTCGTATAGAAATTTCAATGTTTCATTACTAATTTGGCAGTAAGATGTGGACAAAATATATGGCTGAGAGAGTAATGAATTAA
The DNA here is from genome assembly GCA_037367405.1 of Ottelia alismoides. Classification (NCBI taxonomy): domain Eukaryota; kingdom Viridiplantae; phylum Streptophyta; class Magnoliopsida; order Alismatales; family Hydrocharitaceae; genus Ottelia; species Ottelia alismoides. Next base: position 487,419 of record JAZKJV010009691.1, on the reverse strand, counting down.
ACAAACACATATAAGCATGAGTATCTCCATGTATAGGAGTATAAGAATAAATACAATCTTAAGGCCTACCTCTGTAGCAAGAAGAGCTTTCACCATCTCTTTTTGTGATGATGCTATAGAAAATTATGAGAAATGCAAATGATCAATAGATGCATAAATGGACAGTGCTAACAGCAGCAATTAGCAGGCTGTAATTTCTAGGTTAGGGAGGGGATTTTTAAAGATAAATATACCTTTGATTGGCTTTCCGTTCAGATAAGCTCCTTGTCCTCGAATAGCAGTAAACAGCTGTGTTACACAGATTGCCATCAATATAGGTACAAGATCAAAATGTCTGTAGCAAAATTATACTGTTAACTACCCTATAGTCAATAAATAGTGAAAAGGAGTACAAAAAGGGTGGAGCCACCCATGCAAAGAGAGTTAAAAGGAAGCAACTGCCCATGAGTACAAAACCACCACCGTTATTGAGAAATGATTTTGTCACTTACAACAAGAACACAAATTACCAACAACAAAGCCATCTCCCACATAAAGTAGGGTTGGCTACATGGATTTGTTACCTCCATTCAAATCTATTTTGGATCATTCTCAGACTTTTTTTAGAAGGACGAGGGTGGCGTCCCAAGTTGGAACCCAATGCAAAAAGTGTATATAAAAAATAAAAATTATGTGTTACAAAGCGTTACACACTCCGTGATGCACACAACGCTCTCCAGTGTTCAATCACATTCTCAGTATAACAGGTTTGCCCCTCAAAAATGGCTCCATTCTTAACGCACCAAATCGCCCAAAGGAGCGCAAAAGGCAGTGCACTATCCTCATACCCAAACCCACAGATGGATCTAACACCTCACAAAAAACTGATGCACTCCTTACCACCAATCCAAGAGATGCTCGCTCTGCACCAAATCTGGGAAGAGGAAGGGCATGAGAAGAACAAGTAGTCCGCATCTTCCACTGCCGCCCCACATCTGACACAAAGATCAACCTCCACTCCCAACACCTGCCTTCGGCAGGCCTACGTGAGGATTCCACCAAGCTGGAGAAGCCAAAGAAAGATCTTGATACGGATTGGCACCATGCTTCTCTATATCAATCCGTGATCGACAGCAACCTCCTCATCTACCTCATCACCATCCTCCACCAAAAAACAATAAGCCCTCTTCACTAAGAATCTCTCATCTGCCCAAACAAAATGATCCATGCCCATTCGTCGTCCCCTTCGTCTGTGCCAGCTCCGACTGCAACACGAAGAATCCTCAAACCTCTGATCTGACAGATCCAAAGAGAAAGCCGGAGACCAAGACCCATGCGGACAGACTCGCTGCACCACCTCCTCTCTGTCGCCAGCCAGTTGCATGAGGCGCAGAAAGCATTCTCCCAAGGTACCATCACTCATCCAATCATCACGCCAAAATCGAAAACAAAATCCGTCTCCAAGAATAGGGTGCAGCTTCACTCATACATAAGGAAGACGGCAACCGGCCTGGAACGACCGCCAGCAAGTGGGAGACCCCATACACCTTCCTCAGCAACCTACAAACAAGGTCCTCAGATTTACCCCAAAGGTGGATGTAACATCCGGGATCCACGTAAACCCAAACTCGATCCGGTTAAGGTCTGATTAACTCAATAAAGTTGTTGGTCAATGCCAAACAACCTAAAACGATCAATTGATCGTGAATCAAAAGTCGTTCGGGCGAAATCGACCAAAAATCGATCGCATCATAATGCATGCCTGAAAAAGCCGCGACGCAAATTCGGAAACCGCAAAATGAACCGAGACCGTCATAAAATCCAATTCAACGAAATAAGACCAACGGAATTGACCGTTCGTCAATCGGAGATCGTTTAATATTTTAAAACCGCGAAATTTAATCCTAAACCGAAATCGTATATCGAAAATTTCGGGTATTCAAAATCTGGTCGAAAGTATATCAATATTATACTCATATTGACCGTCATTATAGACGATCAATTCAAGATATGGTATGTCGAAATCCAACACTCGGGGTGCGTGTACGGTAGATTTTTAAGAATATGAAATAAAGAGACTAGAATTTATAAATACAAAAAAAATCTAATTGTTGTAGCAAATCCCAGCCATGGGTTTTGCCCTCCTTTCTCAGTCCATTTGGCACTTTAATTGTACAAGACTTGGCCTTTGCTACTCCCCTCACTTGGCAATTTTTCCCCCCACTTGTCAATACCCAAGTCTACCCTCTTCTCTCCCTTTCCCTCCTCTTCCTATATAATAACCCCAACGTCCATTCCCCTCCCTCTCCTTTTCTATTACTCCATTTCCAACGAAGAGACATGTTCTCCCCCATTTGCTTCTCAAATACCATCTCTTCTTTCTCTCTATTTTTCTTCCAACAAGAAGGAGAGAGCCACAACTCACATTTCCCTAGAGCTGCTACTCTTTCTTCTTAAATTAGAGCTGTTGTTGGAATTCCAACCAAGGAAGGTGCTCCAGCCTCCAGCTAGAAGTTGTGGCATTTGTGTTGCTATCCAGCAGCCGATCTGGAGCCTCTGCAATCGATCGAGATTTCTGCAACAAGCAGCAGGAGGCTACTCCAATTGGGATGTTGCATGCTTGAATTACGTCAATCTTAAAAGGGTACAATCCATTCACCCCTTATCTTTGCTGCCATGCATGAGTTCCACACCCCTCTTCTACTACCATTTTATGGAATCCAAGTAATTACAAGATCAAATGTACTCTCCTATTCCAATTTCCTCTTGCTGCCATGCTGGATGTATAAACTCAGAATTTATACCTCTCTTTCTCTGTTCTGGAACAACCGTTAAAATCACAAAATTATTATATGTTCTTTGGATTAACCATTTAAATTGAAAAATATACAAACCCTTCTTACTCTTGTGGCTAGACATGCATTTTAACTCTTTTGATTCCTCGTTCAAAATTCACATTCCTTGTGTGAATTATTTTCGTACAGTCATGTGAGGCTAAATCTTATAAAAAGGGATTAAATCACTTAACAAGTCTTTGGTTTTAGCCTCCTGGAATCCTGAAATATTACTAGAAAACCTTTCTGAATTCTCTTGGCTGGAAATTTTTTTTCTGATTAAGCTAAGATCTCTGAAACATTCTAGGATTAAGGTGGACCTGTTCTGAGCAATGGCTAAATCTTGGTGAAATAAATTCCTTCCTTGTTTTGCTTACATGAAAGAATGGCCTGGAAAGAAAGAAAAGAAAATATTTATGCCTTATTTATCAATTTTAATAAATTATACAAAATAACCTTGTCAAAAACTCTGTAGCTTATCTATTGAATAACTATATATATATAATATATACGGCTTGTGGTGCTATCACATGAGCACTCACTAGCTTGAATCAAATATAAATAGGTCTGATTTACCTAGTAACCATAGTTGAGAATCGCGTAGAAATGACGAGACAGTAAAGTATTGGGTAAATGAAGGTGGTCATTTAAAGAATGTGTGTTTACTGGTAATTATTCAACCCAGCTTGGTTTTTTTTACATTAGCATGAACTCCGTGGTTATGTTTTTGCAGGCAATAAAGGCAAGATAAACCTATTAGGTCTTTCATTACTCATGTAAATAAACTTTCTTTATATAACTATAAATCTTACGACTTTATCTTTCATAGTGCAAGCTTAGACTTCTTGGTAAACCAAGTTGAACTGGAACAAAGAAGATTAGGAGATTTAGAAAATGATCTTTCCGAATCTAAATCCATCTATAACTTCATCAACTCTCCAATTTTTGTAACATTGTCCTTGCAAGAAAATGAGGTAAATAGTGAATGATAACCTAAAATTCTAATGACTATTGACTTTCAAGGTATATGCACTACTAGACTCCATGAGACGCCTCCTAAATATATTCATCGTTCTCTGTATGTAATTTTAATAGTTACTCTTGAGTTGAATTGTACTGAAGATAATGCGTGATTAATTATAAAATAAAGTAGAATCAAACAAGAATTGGTTGGTTCAAAATCAATAGTAAGAACTAGATGATTGTCTCCATGTAAGGCCAAAGCAAATTAACTAATGTCAAGTGTGTGTTTCAATTATATTAATCAAAATGTTGACCAAAGAAAAAAATGTGTAAAAAAAAGGGATCCATGTGATATATATAAAATAATCCCCAAATCGAGAGAAATCTATTATCGTTAATAATGTGGTGATAAAATACCTAGATCTATATGATTGACCACAGAAAGAGTTGAGTAGACAAACAAGTAATGAAGATCGTAAATGTCTTAAAATTGAGTGCCAGTCATAGTGACTTTTACACTTGACTGTGCGAGGGCGCGGTAACTCTCAACTGGGTGGGAGATAGGAAGCCCAGTTAGGGCAGCGGCCGCCAAGTGCGCGGGTCTAGGATCCCAATCCCTTTTCGGTTTTTATGCGAGCTCGCAGTGTTTTTACACCTCGTTGGGATCCCGACTTTAGACCAGTTCCGCTGACCGTCTGTTTTAGGATACCCAGGCGGGGGATCCCATTGAGTTAGGGAAGGAGGTGCCAAACGTGTAAATCTTTCAAATAATAGTGCAAACCAAGCTGTCACAATCCTCCCAAATACAGCCAATCCATTTAGTGAGCAGGACTTTATTCATCTCTTCCAGATTTCGAACAACGAGTTCCCCTTCATCTTTTGAGCAGGTGACCTTCTTCTAGTCTATTAATGGGAACCCTCATGATCTCCCAACTGAAGCCCAGAAGAACATTCACATGATGCCCACAAGTCGATTCCCTATCGAAAGTAACCTAGAGTAAAGGAAGAAAATAGGTGTCGACGAAAGCCCTAACTTTAAAAGAATCAGTCTTCCTCCCCTAGAAAGACAGATAGATTTCCACCCAACCAATCTGTATTCCATCTTCTTAATCACTGGATTCCAGTCCATCATTGGTATCCTTCCTGTCATCAATGGGACTCCAAGGTATCTTAGGGGTAACCACCCCCACGGGGATCGCAACCAGCCCTCACAACACCCAATCTCTTCCTCGGTCATCCTAAAAGGCACAAATTCTGACTTTTCTCCATGTTAATCCTCGACCTTGAAACTGATCCGAAAAGATCAAGCACTGTTGATAGTCCTCAGCAGCTAGATGGGACCACTCGACAAAGAGGATCGTGTCATATGCATACTGCAAGATAGGAATATCTACATCTTCCTTTGAATATCATATGAAGAAATCACCTAATACCGTACGGTCCACCATGATTGACAGAGCATCTGCCGCCAGTACAAAGAATAAGAGTGCTAAGGGACACACCTGTTGAACACCTCGTTGCGGCTGGAAGAATCCACCCTTGGTTGCCCGTTAATCAACATGATGCATGATGCTATCATGATGCACCGCTTCATCTACGTAATCCACATGTCCGGAAATCCGTGGTTGTGCAATGAAGGCCAACTGAAGTGCCACTCCACACAGTCATAGCCCTTCGAAAAGTCCACCTTCCATAGCACTCTTTTAGTGTTGCATCTGCACCAATCTGTCACGATCTCCAAAGTAAGAACCACAATATCCATCAACTTCATGCTTGGAAGGAAAGCACTTTGAGCCGACGAGATGATCTTGATCATCATGCCCCTCAAGCGGTACACTAAGGTCTTAGCTATAATCAAATAAACCGTGTTTGACAAAGCAATGGGCAAGTAATTCTCCACGCGAGTAGACATGTCATTCATGAGAAATAAGAAGAGGAAGAACCTATTGAGCCTCTCAAATCCCATATTCCCCTCCAAAAGTTGCAACGCTACCACCAAAATTTCCTCTTTGAGAAGATCTCGGAACTCTGTAGAGAAAGACCGAGAAACCCATGCGGATTGGACATCCACCTGAGTTCGGAGAAAACAAAGCTTCACGCATCTCCCTTGTCCTAAGTGATCTTATCAGATTTTCCGCATCACCAGGGGTCGAACTAGTATATGTCATGGGGGGGTCATGGCCCCTCCATAATTATTATGTCACTTGTGCAATGTATTAAGTTTTTAATATTCCCCGCCTTTATTGAATAATTAATAGTATTGTTAGAAAAAGGTTGTAAAGTCATTTAATGGTCAAGTGATAGAGTAACATGGTTACTATTCCAGATATCAAGGTTCAAATCTTACCTCCTCCAATTTTATTTTCTTTTATATAGTGTATCCAATCACTTCCAAAGTATCAAAATTGAGTATAATTTGATATAAAATTATATTCGAGTTCATTTATCTCTTTGTTTCTAACACTCATTGTAAATAAACAATTATTTTTCCCTTTTAACCATGAACTTTTTTGTTTCAAAATTTTACTTGATAATTTATCCTTTTTGGGATGGATATAGAGAGGCCTAGATTGTTAGACTTATCAAATTTTAAAAATCATCATTGAAAATAATAATCTATTTGAAATCTAACTTTAATAATATATTTAAATTAACTCAGCCAAGGCAGGTCCCAAGCTCAGGTAAATTAAGTAGGGTTGCATGTTAGGCAACCGACAACCAACGTAAGAGAGGAAAATTCCTAAATAGTATTCTTTTTAAGAACACTATTAAGGAATTTGTCTCAAAACAATTCGGATCTTTTCAATATGAATTTAAGCAAACATTTAGATTTCGTTAGGATGCTCCCTACAAGCGACGCATTGCATCACCCGAATGCAATGACATGTTCGCAAGGGCTGCTACATCGCGCCCAAATGTAGTTCAAAATTTTCAAGGGTTTCGCATGAGGAATGCACGCGAGTAAATAAACTAGTTCCAATGCATCGCCGCCCGGATGCAGTCCAAAATTTGCAAGGGTTCTCACATGATGGACGGATGCGAGTAAGAAGTTAGTCCAAAAAAGGTTGCAAAGGAGGTTGCGGATAGGTAGTTAAAATATTGGTACTTTGACTGGCAAATCGATGGAGATAGTAGATATGGTGGAAATAAGAAAGATTCAGATATTGTGTCTTCAAGAGACGAAATGGGTTGGAGAGAAAGCAAGGGAGATCGAGAGGATATGCTTTAAAGTTTGGTATTCAAGTAAAGATAAGGGTAAAAATGGGGTTGGAGTGCTTATTCATAAGGATTTGAAGGATTGTGTGGTTGGGGTGCAAAGATTCGAGTATCAGATTATTTTGCTAAAATTGGTGCTCGAATGAGAAATTATGAATATCATCTCAGTTTATGCACCGTAAATTGGTTTTAGTGAAAGGATTAAACAAGCTTTTTGAGAGGATTTGGATAAGATTATGCAAGGAATCCCACAAAGAGAGATAATTTGCCTAGGTAGAGATCTTAATGGATATGTGGGAAAGGATGCTTCAGGGTATGTTAGTGTTCATGGAGGCCATGCCTCCGGGGATAGAAATGAAAATGACAAATTCATTTTGGATTTTGTAATGGTTTATGATCTTTTCATGGCAAATACTCTCTTCAAGAAGATGGAGGAGCATTTAATTACTTATAAGAGTGGCATGACTAGAACACAGATAGATTACTTTGTGTTGAGGAGAAGAGAACAATTGTGTTGCAAAGAAAAGTACTCCCAGGAGAGAGTTTGACAACCCAACATCGCTTATTAGTCATGGTTGAGCAAATAAAAGGGTTAGTAAAGAAAATGAGGGTTTCCAAGATCACTAAAACTAGATGGTGGAATTTTCGATTTAGGCAATCAAGCTTCAGGGAGAAGGTTTTAGAAGACTTATCATGCGATTGTAACGAAGGTTGTAAAAGTCGGCCAACTAGGTTGACTAGTCGATCTGACTAGTCGAGTCAGGGGGCAGCTAACTCGACTAGTCCTGGTCAGCGTCCATTAGTCGGTCAACCCGACTACTCGGCCGAATTTTACATAAAACTTTTTAACTTTTTTTTAAATTAAATGTATTCTAATATGCTTAATGTTATATTTAAAGTCAATCACTTCTTTTATTACATTATGACAGTATAGAAATGTATAAACTATGTAAATATATAAGAAAATATGTTTGAAAATTGATTTATATATTTAAAATAATTAAAAAATTCAAAACCGACTAATAGTCGACTAAATCTGATTAGTCGCCTGATTGTCGATTAATCCTTAGTCAGTAACCCTGCCGGTCGATTGAGTACCGACTACCGATTTCTACAACCTTGATTGTAATGGAAGTGCAGAGCGATGTTGGAGACGGTGGCATCTTGTATCTGAAGAGCAACCAAAAAGATGCTAGGCGAGTCCAAGGGAGGAGCTCTAGGCTAAAAGGAGGCTTGGTGGTGGAGTGTAGGGGTGCAAGAGAAGCTGAAAATTAAAAGAGCCTGCTTTAAATCTATGTCGAATGATAGAATAGAGGAAACTATCAAAAACTACATAATAGAGAAGAAAAAACAAAGAAGGTTGTAAGCGAAGCTAAGTCAAAAGCTTATAAAGTTTTGTACAAAAAACTTGAGTCTAAAGAGGGACAGAAGGATATATTCAGTTTGGCCAAAGCAAGAGAAAGAAAGATCAAAGACCTTTCTCAAGTAAGATGCATTAAGGATGAGGAAGATAACATGCTTGTTACTCAGAATGATATAGAGACTAGATGGAAGCAGTATTTTCATAGGCTTTTGCATTGAGGAAGGAAATAGAGAGATCACTTTGGGAGATCTAGCTGGTCGTAGAAGTTACTTGAATCGTGCAAGCTATAGACGAATATAAAGGAAGTAGAGGAAGCTTTGAAGATTATGAGACCTAGGAAAGATGTAGGACCTAATGACATTCCTATAAAAGTTTGGAGAATTTTAAGAAAGGGATCAGCCAACTATAGAGATTGGGCTCCGAAGATGGATATATGGAACTATAATTTGCGCCAGCCAAGGCTGAGGACAGGTGAGCATGGTTTGACTTGGCTTACAAATTATTCAATATTATTTGACGAAGCAAGAAAATGCCTGAAGATTGGAGAAGAAGCATCGTGGTGCCTCTTTATAAGAACAAAGGAGACATTCAAAATTGTTCAAATTACAGAGGTATCAAGTTGATGAGTCAAACTATGAAAATTTGGGAACATGTGATCGAAAGAAGGTTGAAGCAAGTTTTCAAAGTAAAAGAAAATCAACTTGGATTCATGTCAGGTCGCTCAACTATTGAAGCCATCCACTTGCTGAGGAGAACAAGGGAGATTTATATAGCTAAAAGGAAGAACCTCCATTATGTTTTTTATTAATTTGGAGAAGGCTTATGATTCTGTCCTAAGAAAGATATTGTGGAGAGTTTTGGAGAAGAGACAAGTACATGTCCTATACATTAATATCATAAAGGATATGTATGATAGGGCTTCATATTGTGTAAGGATACCGTCTAGGAAGACTGATTATTTTGATATCAACATTGGTCCGCATCAAGATTCAGCTTTGAGTCCATTTGTTTTTACTTTGATTATGAATAAGTTGACAAGTCACATTCGGGATGATTATGAATATTTGCGACGATAACATTTAGAATAGAGATTCTTTTATATACTTGGATCTATTTTGCAACATGATGGGAAATTGACGGAGATGTGATAATAGAATAAATGCAGGTTAGTTAAAGTGGAGAGGAGCCTCTACTGTTCTCTGTGATAAGAAAATTCCTTTGAAAATCAAAGGAAAGTTTCACAAAGCAGCCGTGAAACCTGCTATGCTCTATGGATCTGAATGTTGGCCTATGAACTATAGACATGTGCAGAGAATGGCAGTAGAAGAAATGAAAATGTTAAGGTGTATGTGTAGACATACATGTAAAGATCGGATTCAGAATAATGCAATCAAAAGAAGATTTGGTGTAGCTCTGATCGAGGATAAGATGCGAGACCTTTGGCCAATTGCAAATGAGGCCGGTTGATGCATCAGTTAGGAGAAGCGAATTTTAGGCAGTTGAGCTGGCTAAGAGAGGGCGAGGAAGGCCCAATAAGTGTTGGAATGAGACAATACGAAAGGATCTTAGTTTTCTTGATCTAAGTCTGGGAATGAGCCAAGATAAATATCAATGGAGGCAAAGAATCCATGTAGGGACCCTACTTAATGCGAGATGTTGGAGTATTTGTGTTGTGCATCATGTGTAGGTGGGTAATTGGATCCCTCCAGGGTCCAATTACCACACCCACTTAGTTTAGTCCCTCATCTACCAGTGGCGGGACTTGGAGGGTCTGTGAAGGCTATATAAGAAACCCTAGACCTCATGTATCAATAGAGAAAGTGCAATAAACACATCAACACCTTTGAGGCATTCTCCCATGATTTCATCCCACTCCTTAGGGAGTAGGGTTCCATGTAAAACATCTCGGTCTTCTTTCATGTTTATTATTTATCTCTGATATTATGCTTCCGCATCCGTGGCTTCTAACATGGTATCAGAGCGGGTTCAATACTCGTAGATTTATTGTTGAAGATCTATGTTCTTTATTTATGTACGAGATTCGATGGTTCATTCTTGAAGATTATTTGTTCATATATCCGAAGATCTGTTTGTATTCCTGAAATTCTAGGGTTTATTTTGAAACCCTAATTTCCACATCGTCATCAATAAGAGGTTCTTCACGCCAATGCATCCGATGCTGGTATTTCAACATGATCTATCATGATTCAAGGGTTCAATCTCTGGATTTCAGCAACAAGCTTGTGCCTCACATGGATGCATCTTCTCCTCCAGGCCATCAGTTGGCGATGCCAATCAGCGATGCAAGACCCTCCAGGCCTCGTGCATCTCTCGGCATCGATGCAGATGGGTTCTTCCATGACGAAGGCAACGCCCTTGCCGCTCCTCCAAATCCTCGCTGCAGCGAGATGGATTGTATCTAAAAAAAGGCGGCGGGGGGTGATCTGCAAGTCACCCATCTCCCGAGCTCCATACTGTGCCTTCTCCTCCTCTCTCTCTCTCTCGATTCTTCTCGAGCCCAACATGTGTGGCGGTATCTCCATTCACATCCCCAAGCGACGCTGTCCTATCCTCCTCAAGCCCAGGCCGTAATGAAGTCGCACCTCCCTCTCCAGCAGGCGGTGCCGATCTCCACCTCACCAACCGCAGTTCTCCTCCAGATGGCGACGCTTTCTAGTTGCACCTCCTTCCAGGCGACTCTAGATCTCGCACACAACAACACCATAATCCAGGCGACTCCCCCTTGTGCAATTCTCTTCAGGAGACGCAATATAAAGATCTCCAGGCCTTTGCACTGCAGTGGCGGCACAAAGCTTTCCTCCATATTCCAGGCAGCGGTAACGATACCCAACTTGTGACAAAGGGATCCCTGATAGGGAACCCTAAATAGGGCTCCTTCCCTTTGTGTGCCCAAGAGGGATGATTATTAAAAGAGGAGCTTCGGTAGAGGCCCAATTCCAAGCTGCTGCAAATAAAAAAAGAGGCCATGTTTTTAGGCCTAATCGGGTCGTACGTTGTAAACAAAAAAAAGAGTAGGGAGAGAGCATGCCCAGCGGGCTGCCCCTTGAAAAAAGGGGGCGAGCTGAGTCTTTTGGGCCTAAATTCGGGCCATGTTTCAAAAAAAGAAAAAAAATGTACAAAAAATTGAGAAGACGGTCGAAAAAATGATTGAATGGCTTTAAAAAAGAACAGAAACGGCTATAAAAAATGGAATAGCCGAAAAAGAAAAAAATAATTATTATTAAAAGAAAAGCTGAGAAAATTTCTTATCGGCTTAGGTAATGTTTTCCCATTTTCTTGTCTTCTCCCAACTATGTCGATGTCATTTTTTCCGACAAGTATGGGAGAAAAGGGGAGTATTGTGTAGAGTTCTACAGGCCAGATTGTCAGATTCTCCATATTCCAGTTCAGATCCTCTAGTCCAGATGAATGGCCATATTTTAGACTCTACAGTTTTTCAGACTTGACGTTCAGATTCCGAGTCTACAGTTTGATTCGCACATGTATGCGATTATCAGTTCAGTAGTCCCCATCATTTTGATTTTTTCGGCTCATGGCTTTCATGTTATCCATAGGACTTCAGAGTAGAGATCTCATTCCCTAAGCCATTGTGGGCTAGGGTTTCATGTGGTTTCATAGGGACTCCAGAGTAGAGATCCCATTCTCTGAGCCAGTATGGGAGAGACCCAGTTTTCCGACGAGGAGAAGTTCAGACTCTGTTCTCCAGCGATCGTGGACTCCAACGAGGATGTCTCCACGGTTGTTTCCGGTTCGGCCATTCAGAAAGATGGAGCGGTTGTCCACATGATGTGGTGAGCCAAAGTTCTCCAGGTGGAGACTCATTTTCAGTTGCAGTGAGTCTGACAGGCGCAGTACAGAGCACATGCTCTCTGATGAGGAGACTCAGTTCGACTCACACTCCAGCCCGTTTGTTCCTCCTCACCTGCACGGCATGAGAAGCAACGTCCTCAACAGTAACCGACAGTTGTGTATGCGTTGAGTTGATATTGTCCATAGTGCTTTGTATTGTGAGTTTGAGATTTCTTTCGGTTTGTCCAAGCTGAGCATTGCATGTTCCAGCTTAAGGGGGAGTGTTGGAGTATTTGTGTTATGTGTAGGTGGGTAATTTAATCCCTCCATGGTCCAATTACCATACCCACTTAGTTCGACCCCACACCTACCAGTGGTGGGACTTGGAGGGTCTATGGAGGCTATATAAAAAGCTCCAGACCTCTTGTATCAGATGAGAAAGTGTAATGAACGCTCAACCCTTTGAGGTGTTCTCCTGTGGTTCCATCCCTCTCCTTAGGGAGTAGGGTTCCACGTAAAAAAATCCGGGTCTTCTTTCATGTTTATTATTTATCTCTGATAGTACGCTTCTGCATTCGTAGTTTCTAACACGGGAAAAGGCTTTGTTGTTGTTGTAATATATTTAAATTGTAAGTTTATAAAATTGAAAGAGGTTCTTTTTAAAAATATTAACTCTATTTAAAAATATCATTTGAAAATACAATGATTTTTTCATTTTTGAGCATACATAATAGTTGTATACTTGGCCCTCCTTGAAAAAATTCAGGGTTCCGCCCATGCGCATCACCCACTGAAATGATGTTCACCCCCAAGCCCAACCATCTTGAACCATTGTGTGCTATCCTCTGATCATGTTCTTAAAATAGTTCGTGACCGGCCTATCCACCCCCACATCCCCTTGCACTTCTACACACCCCACCCCAATCGAGCGTATCAAGTTCCGCTGCCTTCTGCCATTTGCCACGTTATGGAAGAACTCAGTATTTGCTTCACCCTCCTTCAGCCATCTCTACCTTGACCTTTGCGTCCACTCGACCTCCCTTTTCTTGTCATCCTCCTTCGATATCTTTTGCACTACCCCTCAGCTCACTAATTCCTCATCATCCACTTCCATTTCATCTTCTACCAAATCCAGTCTCAACATCTCAACCTGAGACTAGCTCCTTCTCAACACTCGCTCTACCCTAGTAACCTATCTGAACTCCATGAGCCAGCGACGCAAAGTTGCCAGCTTGGTTGCAAACTTCACAATAGCCAAACCCTCTACCTCCAAACTTGTCCAGATGGTAGTAACCAGATCGCGAAAGCATCCTTCTAACAACTAGCTTCTTCCAAATCTGAAGTATGACGAAGAACCTCTGACATTGCATGTAACTAGGCAGTGAAAAAACAGTCGCTAAACTGAACATTTCCAGAGCCTTGATTGACAAGAGAAACCTATCAATCTATGATCTTGAAGAAGAGTTCATCCACATGTATTTGCAGTTCGTAGCATCGACAACTTCCAGATTCAACTCTTCTACCACATCAGTGAACATGTCAGATCCTGGATCTTGTGCCTCTCTCTCACCAGGTCTATCCTCAGCGTAATATTAAAATCACCACCCATAACCCAAGTCGTATTTGGAAATTGCTCCCTGATATTTCTTAACTCCCCCCATAGAGCCCCATTCGACGAGGTGCCCGAGATTCTGTACATTCATGTAATCGTAATGATGGACCGATCCGCCTTGCAAATCAAAAAACTGTGACTGAATGCATTATCTTGATCGCATCAACCAAGTCAAATATATTCTCGTTCTACGCAACCACAATTCCCCCAGAGTTGCCATTTGCTAAAACTACTCTAAAATCTATGAGACGAGATCTGGAGATGGAGCTCCATCTCATCCATTCCCAAGAGTCAATCTTGGTTTCTTGCAGACATACCACATCACCCTAGCATGGTGTTGATCGCCATCCTCTTATCAGGTTGGCCCAACCCTGCACATTCCAAGTTAGAAACTTCACTGGGATCCAAAGGGGAGCCTTCCCATCATCGTGATCCCAATCCTTTGTGTAATATTTAATTCATAAATTTTTTCAGCTGCATCTCCTATTGTAGCCGCTTTGTGGTCAAATTGGTCGGTACCAATAATCAATTTTTCATGACCCTCCTTGACAACATCGTCCTCTAGAGACATGCTTTCCTTCTCTTCCAATAAAGGTTCTTCCTCTTTCCAGCACTAATGATCCTTCATTTCTTCCTCTTCTCGAACATTCCCAAGCTTACCTATTTCCCAATCTGACGCATCCGCTCGACGTCACTTGCAGGAGAAGCAACGCAGATAACTTCACCTCTCTCTCGACCCACCAAGACTTCCACAAGGACACCGAAGTCTCTTGTCAACTCCGAGTCGATCGGCACCTCTCGCCTTCGCATGTCTTGGTACGATCATTGAACCCTTCCACTATTCCTGCATCTTCCAATACTAGGCAAGAAACGAGGTCCTCCTTGTCTGTGGCATCAAGGGATGCTTCAACCCCTCCTGCAATCTCTGATGTTGCCTAGGTGCATTCCACCTGCGAAACTGATGGGTTTCCACCTGTACCCAAATGATGCCACTCCTCCAGATGCCCGTCTAAATGGAGAAAGCCCTCTGTCGGGTCTAAGAACTCATCTAGGTCAGATAGCTCAGATCCGGTACTTGTAACCGAAGTGAGGTCCAAGCTTTGACCCATTACGTGGATTCGAGAAACATCTCTGGATCCGAGATCAACGATACCCGAGAACGGAACCGAGCCTAGCGGGGTTGAAACAGTATGATCCGAATAGGTTGGGTTGGTTTGAAAGTTCGGGACCAAGCCTATCGCCTCGAGAATCGCGATCATATTAGATTAGCTTTTCACCACCGACGGAAAGTTGAACGGCAAAGCTGTCCCTTCCGACCCCTCGAGATCCGCCCTTTCCTTTAGTGTTCTTTCCTTAATTGCTGACGTAATCTTCGTTGTTTGAGCTACTACAATCGTCGGCGGAAGCCCCTTCGCTGACATCTTCGCCGGATCGCCACCATGAGGCATCTCCTCTTACGCAACAAGCCAAACTGTAATAGGCCTCCTGCCGAGCCAAACGGTCGCCTTCAATGGGATAGGAGGTTTCGCCCCCCTCATCCAAATGATCACCTCTGCCTCTGCCCTTGGCTGTAAATCGGAGTAGATCTCCTTCATCTCACCGACATGTCGCATAACCTTCCGAAGCGTTTCCACTTTACGATATCTAACCAGGACCCCAGTAATTTTCATTCTCCACATCGCGACCAAGGCCCCCCAAGGACCATCCATCAAGTGTGATCTTCTCCAACTATAACGCCCCCTCGACTCAGCTAGTAGACATCCATCAAGGGCTCCCTTGAGCACCTACATCACCCCTCTGCTAAATAAACCCCTCAAACACAACAGACCTCTCGAAAGCTAGAGAGATCTACCATCGCTCCGGCTACCCGAGTCACCGATATTCCATCATGGATTACCTTGAGGATCTCCTCATCTCCTTTCCCAATCAAAAAATATCTAAAGGCTGCTCAGCTGCAGCCCCTTCAGATAGAAAGGGAATGAGGTTTACGAAATCCACCAAAAAGGGAGTATACTACGGCACAACGCACGCAGGTTCCACCATCAGAGCCTCCCTCTTCTTCTGGACAGCAGCCTTGGTCGAGCACTCTCTTCGAATATGACCAGGCCAGCCACATCAGAAGCAATCGCCTCCGATGTTGGATATGCCTTCGACAGGTAGTCTCTCCCACCACACCGGAAGCACCATGATGTCGTGTTGTCCTTCTGCTTCGATCTCCACGCGCCACACCAAAGCTTCCTACCGCTCTACGGGTATTCCCCTACCCGACCCTCTAGAACCGCGACATCAACGCTCTCCTCCTCCCGCTCCTCCACTACTTTGTCACTCTCCTCACTATGGGTGGCCCACCTCTTGTGGGGTAAGCATGCCCACGCTCCTCTACCGCCCTTCTCCCACCCTCGCTCCTACTCCGTTCCATCCTCCCCTAACCCCAATGTTCAAATCCCAAGTATCTAAAAGAATCTTTCTTCTGAATGTTATCTTCTCCAATCTTCATATTGATTCCTTCACCGCTGCTTCCATCAAATATACACTCCATGTAGTCAGTCTTAGCCCTACTTATACGAAATCCTTAAGTCTCTAAGGCATGTCTTTAAACCTCAAGCTTCTTATTTACTCCATCTTTAGCTTCATCAACCAACATAATACCATAGGTAAACAACATATACCAAGGTATCTCATCCTGAATGTGACTAGTCAACTCATCCATGATTAAAAAGGAATGGACTCAAAGCTAAACATTGATGCAGAGCGATGTTGATGTCAAAATAGTCGATCTTCCCAGAGTGGATCCTTACACAAGATGAAGCCCCGTCATACATATCCTTTATAAGGTTAATGTACATGATAGACACTTGTCTCATCTCCAAAACTCTCCACAAGAACTCCAGATCATAAAAATCATATGAAGGTTCTTAATTTTACCTCTATAAATCTTCATTGTTCTCCTCAACAAGTGGACATCTTCATAGTTGAGTAACCGGGCATGAATCCAAATTGATTTTCTGTTATCTTGGAAATGAGCCCCAACCTTCTTTGTTAGGGTAAAAGAGTACTGAGATAATCATTCCATAGAGCCCTCGGGTCTCTTATATAGGGAGAGAGCCCTTGGGTAAATTACATGAAAGGTACATAAAGAAACTGAAATAATAAATAACATAAAAGACGATCAACTCTCTCTACACTCCCCCTCAAGATGGAGCATAGATATCTATCATGCTCAGCTTGGAAGAACATCTCTGGAAAGGTCCTCTGAGCAATGGCTTAGTGAATATGTCCGCTGTCTGGTCCTCTGAACTGACGTGAGACGTGGAGATGAAGCCCTTCTGGATCATGTCCCTAGTGTAATGACAATCCACCTCTATGTGTTTGGTTCTCTCATGGAAGGCTGGATTGTTGGCAATAAATAATGCTGCCTGATTATCACATTGAAGGTTCATAGGCAAGGGAACATCAACATTCAGATCTTCTAAGACTGCTTTAATCCACATCATTTCTGTGCTCGCCCGTGCCATGGCTCTGTACTCGGATTCGGCACTGGATCTCGCCACAACAGTCTGCTTCTTGCTTTTCCAAGAGACTAAAGAGCTTCCTATGAAGATAGCAAATCCAGAAGTAGACTTACGATCCCTTGGACATCCTGCATAATCTGCATCTGCACAGGCTGAAATAGACAGATCTGTACCTTTCTTGAATAGCAACCCTGTGCCTGGAGAAGATTTCAGATATCTCAATATCATGTACAAGGCATCCATATGTACTTGCCTCGGCTGCTCCATGAATTGACTCACCCGGTTTACTGCAAGGGCAATATCCGGTCGAGTTATAGTGATGTATAAGAGCTTACCCACCATTTCTATGTACCTTCTCTTGTCCACCTCCTCGGTATCATCATCGTACAGCTTCATACTCGGGTCCATAGGTGTACTTGAAGGTCTGCATCCAGTCATTCCTGTTTCAACTAGCAAATCTGTGACATATTTTCTTTGAGTCATCACCATTCCTTGTGCATTTCTTGCAAATTCTATCCCCAGAAAATATCGTATTGTGCCTAGATCCTTTGTAATGAACTGGCTGCCCAACATAGACTTGGTTATCTCAACCCCCTGTGCATCATCTCCAGTAACCAATATATCATCAACATATACCATAACAACAATGGTACCTCTAGGGGTCTTCCGGACGAACAGTGAATGGTCCGCATTTGATCTTCTGAACCCCTGTCGTTCAATAAGCAGCGAGAGCTTCTGGAACCATGCACGAGGACTCTGTTTAAGGCCATAGATAGCCTTATGAAGTCTGCACACCTTCTGAGTCTCCCCCTCAGCAGCAAACCCGGGTGGCTGCTGCATGTAGACTTCCTCCTGTAGATCACCATACAAGAACGCATTCTTAACATCAAGCTGGAATATGGTCCAGTCACGTACCACTGCAACCGAAAGAAGGATGCGAAGGGTAGAGTGTCTCGCCACCGGTGAGAAGGTATCCAAATAATCTACACCATATGTCTGAGTAAATCCCCGTGCAACGAGCCTGGCCTTGTATCTGTCTAGACGGCCATCCGCATGATATTTCACTGTAAAAACCCACTTGCAACTTACTACTGAGGCACCTGAAGGAATGGGGACAAGAGACCAAGTTCCCCTAGATTGCAAAGCACGCATTTCCTCTTCCATTGCAAGACGCCAGCAGTCAATCTTCAAGGCATCCTGATATGTCCGCGGAATCTCAACTGACGAGACAGCAGCTGCAAACTTCTGGAAATCCCCAGTGAGTCGATGAAAGGAGACTTGAGAGGCAAGGGGATATGTGGCACACTGTCTGCGCTGCTTCCTATGAGCAATGGGCCGGTCCAAATCATCCAAGACTGTGCTGACCGGTTGCTCCTCCTCCTGTAGTAAAGGTTCCTGCACAGGTGCATTATCTAAGCCATCGTTAGTGTTAATTTCAGAACAAACCTGAGGCGTGTTGGATGGTTGACTTGTAGTTTGAGCAGGGCCTGTCCGCCTCGTATAGAACTTAGTGAAAGGGACAACTGGAGGAGGTGGTGGTGGTGGTAGTGGTGTTGGTCGAGTAGATGATTGACTCAGGCTTGGCGGTGGTGGAACAAAGACATTGGAATCTGGAGAAGTGGAGGAGGCCAATCTGTCACCCGCAGGTGAGAAATACATGACAGGTTCGAAAAAAGTAACATCTGCACTCACATAGTACTTGTCATGGACAGGATCATAGCAACGGTATCCTTTCTGTGTCCTGGAGTAACCCACAAAAACACACTTGATAGCCCTAGGAGAAAGCTTATCAAGTCCTGGAGATAAGCGGTGGACAAACGCAACAGTGCCGAAGACCCGAGGTGTAAGTGCAAACAAATCTCTGTCTGGAAAAAGAACAGAGATTGGGGACTTTTCTCCAAGAACAGTTGTAGGCATTCGGTTGACTAGATAACATGCTGTAAGTATAGCATCTCCCCAAAAAGACAATGGAGCACAACTTTGAATGAGTAATGTGCGAGCAATATCAAGAAAATGTCGATGCTTTCGTTCCGCAACCCCATTTTGTTGTGAGGTGTAAGCACATGTGGTTTGATGAACAATGCCTTTTGAAGAAAGAAAGGTAGCAAGAGAGCGAGTGCAGAACTCCAATGCATTATCAGTTCGCACATACTTAACAGTAAAAGAGAAAACATTCTGGATTTCATTAATAAGATTTTGGATAACACTTCCTGCTTCAGATTTATTTTTAAGAAGAAACGTCCAGGACACTCTAGAGAAATCATCAACCACTACTAAATAGAACCTGTGCCCCTGATGATCTGGGACACGACTTGGACCCCAAATGTCTACATGAAGTAATTCAAACGAGGAGCGACTGCTCCGACTCTGACGACCTGGGAAGCTAGATCGATGGTGTTTCCCTAACTGACATGCTTCACAACGAAAGGAGGAACTCGGAGAGATCTGAGGCAGTAGGTGACGCATCTTCTGCAGGGGCAGATGACCGAACCGAAGATGCCAGGTGTACGGAGATACGGCGCCTTGGGAATGCAGTGAGACACCAGCGTAGGAGTTACGGACTAGACGATAGAGGCCATTGTGCTCAGAACCACAGCCAATCACCCTGCCCGTCAGTATGTCCTGAAAAATAACAGACGATGGATCAAAAATAGCACGACAGTGCAAATCACGTGTAATCTGACTAATGGATAAGAGGTTCATAGAGAATTCTGGAGCATGTAGGACATTCTGTAAGTGCATAGAGGGAAGCAAAGCCGTCTCCCCCTGACCGATGATAGGAGAATGAGTGCCATCAGCTATGAGTACAGAGCGACCAGGCTGTACAGCTCTGTAGGACTGCAGAATATCTTTCTCACGGCATAGATGATGGGTAGCTCCAGAGTCGACAATCCATCCTGTGAGATCATGACAATGAGGTGAGAGTGAAGGACTACCTGAGGCACTGGCAGAGGCGGATGTACTAGCGGACGCCGAGGCTGCAACATCAGAAACTTCAGCACCCTCTGGCGACGATTGTGGCATGATATCACGAAGTCGTGCCACCAACTCTTCGAACCTGTGATCTGTAGCAGGAGCTGAAGGACCCTGAACATGATCCGCGACACGTGCAGAAGGAGGGAAGCCGTGCTTGGAATAGCAAGTATCCTCCGAATGACCAGTACGGCGGCAGAATGAACACGTGGAACGTATGCGACCACCGCGTCCACGTCCACCACTTCCTCTGCCACGAAACGAGGACGAACCACCACGTCCCCTGGAAACTGCCATTGCAGACGGAGGTGCAGTCGTTGTAGTAGATGGAACCGGTACACGACTGAGCCTCCTGTATACCTCTTCCATCGGCGGGATAGTGACATCTGCTAGGATCTGAGAGCGTGCGGCCTCGTACTCCGGGTCTAGGGCAGCGAGTAAAACGCCAACCATAGTGGCATTGCGGAACGTCTTCTGTTGTTCCGGCGTGGCTGTGAGCGGAATGGTGCTATAGAGCTTCTCGAACATACCACGAAGCGACGTGTATAGCGAATGAAGAGGCCTCCCATTCTGCTTCGTGGTAAATATATCATGCTGCGGCTGGAGCATCTTCGTCTCGTTGCGGACCTGAGAGTACGTCATGGCCAAAATATCCCACATCGCCTTGGCGGTGGGCTAGTGAAGAACATCATTCGCTATCTCTGTCGTGAGCGTACCTGAGAGCCAAACCTTGGCGTACGCATCATCAGCCTCCCATGAGGCATAGACTCCTGTCTTCTCCGGCGGTTCATCCTCGGTAAGAATATGCTTCTTACCACACGACTTCATGAGACTGAGGAACTGCATCGCCCACAGTTCGTAGTTTGTCCCGTCTATTTTGACGATCGGTGCTGAACCTTTGAACGCACCTATGGCGGGCATATCGAGATTTTGTTCGGACATAATGCCGGAGAAGAACGACTATTGATAGACCAAGAAGAGGTTGTCTACCAAGACTTTAAGGATTCAAGTGCATATGTAGACGTTATGCACTTGAATCCATCATCTATCCGAGACCGAGTGAAGGAGCGGCACCCGGCGACAAGTAGAGGCTCCGGAAGCCTCTACCAAGGAAGATGGTGGCTGGGCGGGGACTGGTCGGGGGCTGGGCGAGGGCTGGACGGTGTAGACAGCCCCCGACGGCGGCTGGAGGGAGCCGGGGCGGAAGGTGGGGCGCTCCGGCGGCGCGTGTGCGGGACGAGGAGAGGGTCCCGGGACTGGTCAGCGGCGCCCTGGGGGCTGGGCGGAAACCTGGGGGCGGCGGCGGAGCCCTGGGCGGTGCCCTGGGGGCGGCGGCGGTGGGAGAGAGTCGGCGGGGGGGGGGGGGCGGTGGAGAGAAACCCTAGATTAGGGTTAGAGCTCTGATACCATGTTAGGGTAAAAGAGTACTGAGATAATCATTCCATAGAGCCCTCGGGTCTCTTATATAGGGAGAGAGCCCTTGGGTAAATTACATGAAAGGTACATAAAGAAACTAAAATAATAAATAACATAAAAGACGATCAACTCTCTCTACATTCTTTCAATCACACATTCCCAAATTTTCATAGTATGACTCATCGGTTTAATACCTTTGTAATTCAGACAATTTTGAATGCCTACTTTATTCATAGAAAAAGAGGCAATGCTTTTCATTCATTCTTTAAGTGTTTTCTTTCTTCGTCAAATAACATTGAATAATTTTTTTAGCTAAGTCAAGTTCACATAAAAATCTCCATATTTCTATAGGAATGTCATCGGGTCCTACATATTTTCTAGGTTTCATAACCTTCAAAGTCTCGCTACTTCCTTCCTTTGTAGTCGTCTATAGCTTGCATGATTCAGATAACTTTTGTTTTTACCTAGATCACCCAAAGGGGTTTCTTTATTCCATAGTTCAATGAAAAACTTATGAAAATATCATTTCCATCTAATCTTTATATCCTTCTAAGTAACAAGCATGTGTCCTTCCTCATCCTTAATGCATCTCACTTGAGTAAGATCTTTGGTCTTTCTTTCTCTTGCTTTGGCTCCTTTTGGCCCTCCTTAGAATCAAGCATTTTGTACAAAACTTCATAGGCTTTTGCTTTAGCTTCACTTATAGCTTTCCTTGCTTCCTTCTTCGCTATTTTGTAGTTTATGACAGTTTCCTCTTATCTATCCTTATACATAGCTTTAAAGCAAGCTCTTTTACTTTTAAGCTTCTCTTGCACCCATTCACTCCACCATCATGCCTCCTTTTGGCTTGGAACTCATCCTTTAGACTCACCTACTATCGATTTGGATACATATCGGATACAAAATGATACTACCTTACCTTCCAGAATCCACATTTCATTTGCATTTCTATTACATTCCCAAAATAAATCTTCTAAAATCTTCTCTTTGAATCTTGCTTGCTACAATTGAAGATTTCATTATCTAGTTATAATGGTATTGGGAACCATTCTTTTCTTTTCAACCCCATTTATTTGCACATCCATGACTACCAACTAATGTTAAGATGTCAAGCTCTCTCCCGAGATTACTTTGCGGTCTTTGCAACACAACAGATCTCTTCTCCTCATTGAAAAATAATCTATCTACATTTTAGTTGGGCCACTCTTATAAGTAATTAAATGCTCCTCTCACTTCCTGGAGAGAATTTTTATTATAAAAAAGGTCATAAGATGTTACAAAATCCAGAATGACTTTTCCCTCTTCATTTCTAACACTGAAGCCACAACCCCTATGAATACTAGCATAACCTGAAGCATCTTTTTCCACATGTCCAATGAAATCTCCAGCTATGCAAATCATCTCTCTTTGTGAGATTCCTAGCATAATCGTATCCAAATTCTCTAAAAAATCATGTTTAATCATTTCCTCTAAACGAATTTGTGGTGAATAAACTGAGATGATATTCAGTTTTCCTTCAAGTACCAATTTTGGCAAAATAATCTGATCTCCAAATCTTTGCACATCAACCACACTATCCTTCAAATCCTTATTAACAACCACTCTGACACCATTTCCGCCATTCTCTTTACCAAAATACCATAATTTAAAGCATGTCTTCTTGATCTCCCTTGCTTTCTCTCCAACTCATTTTGTCTCTTGGAGACATAGTTACTAAATCTTCCTTTTTTCTATCGTATCTACCATCTCCATCAATTTATTGATCAAAGTGTCAACATTTCAACTACTTATCCGCAATTTCTTTTGTGATCTCTTTTGGACTAACTTCTTTACTCGCATGCATCCATCATGCGAAAATGTTTGCAAATTTTAGACAGCATCCGCGCGAGGATGCGGTGGAATTAGCTTATTTACTCGCATGCATTCATTGTGCGAGAACCCTTGCAAATTTTAAACTACATACGGGCAACGATGTGGCGGCTCTTGCCAACTTCTCATTACATTCGGAAGATGCAACAAGTCACTAGTAGGGAACGCCTTAACAAAATTCAAATGATTGCTTAAATCCATGTTGTAAAATCCGATTGTTTTCCGATGGTTGTCTGCTACCTAACACAACCCTCCTTATTTACCCGGGGATTGAGACCGGCCATGACTAAGTACAAGAACACAAATTAAAATGGATAAAAGTATAACATTGTCAAATATAGTTCTACATGGAAAACTGACAACATACAGAAGTGTGTCGTAAGAGATGGAACTAGTACTAGACAACTTGAGACTAAGTAATTGGGGTGTTTGCCATTAGCTTTAGGCCCAAATCCAATAGTAGGATCATACAATGAAAATGAAACTCCATATAGAGATATATATGAGATAAATCATTTTAGAAGCTGATAGAATGAAGTAAGACGGATTTGAGGATTTTAACCCAATAATGAAATTGAAAAAATGGTCAATCTCTTAGAAAAAATGAAGGGAAAATGCTACTAGCCCCTTAGAAATAGACGCTCCTTTTGGGACGAGCACCAACGGGTGTATCCCCCTCTTTTGAGCCTCAAAAAAAAAAGAAATAAACGCTCCCTGACAAAATGGACCTTAAAATTCAATAACCAACAAAGAAGCCTAGAAGCATATGCAGGATCATGCAACTAAAGATTTGTTTTAATATGATGCAACATGCATCATTTATATATTTCCACCAAAAAATGAGTTCTTTCTATAACACTGCAGGATTAGGTGATGCTACAATATAAAGTAGGAGAAAAAAATCTCCAACATGAGGACATAAGTGCCAGCAAGGCAACAACCATGACTTTTCTCACTTTAAGTAGCTGGCAACATGAATTTCCTTGTTTCTGATGGATCTAATCTGGGTCACCTACAGGATGTGGATTCAAAGATAACATAGGTTATTAATTAGTTTCCTTCGAATATGTTGTGGTTTATCATGCCCTCTCTTATCATGCTAACTTTACGCTCTGTCAAGCCGGAGCAATGGATGACCTTTGCTGACAACATAAATTGCCAGAGAAACAAGTAAATGCAAGATAACAAAGGACAAAGTCTTGGAGACAAATGAACACACTCAAGTTTGGATAGAAAACAGAATCAGAGTCAAGGGACATCCCACAGACTTGCAAGGAGAATATTGTCTCACTACCCATGGGCTATAATTAAAAGGATCATCTAGGGAAAATGAAATTATTTACAATTCCAAACTGATTTGTTGTCAGGCACAATCAGCCATTCCTTTATACACTCAAATAAAGAATAAAAGAATGAAAAAGAGTGAAAATAAGAATTAGATTAAGGTAAATTACAAAAAAGGGCCTCAACTATGCCTCGATTCTCAATTAAGGGACTCATTTTTCAATTGTAACAAAGAGGGGCCTGAACCGTCAACTTAAGGGTTTAACGTCGACATATAAGGGTCGCTGAAGCTTACAGAGGCCTCTATTTGAGAAAAAAATATAAGATCAGGCCCCTCTTTGTTACAATTGAAAAATGAGTCCCTTAATTGGGAATCGAGGCATAGTTGAGGCCCTTTTTTGTAATTTACCCATTAGATTAATTGGACAGTCACATTGGTCCATCACTTATGTACATAAACAAGATGTTTTAAAGGAAAAAATGGTAGAACTAAGCAAAATCACATAGCTATCATAATAAAATGAAAGAAACGATTAAATTACAATTGAACATGTTGAGAAGAGGAACTAATGAGATGTTTATTCCATTTTTTTAATAAGAAAAAAAGGGGGGAGCCCTCCCAAGGCGGGAGTCTTATATAGAGCTAGGATCTCTACATGTTGAACATGTTGAGATGTTTTTTTTGAACATGTTGAGATGTTTATTTCATAGAGCTAGGATCTCTTATATAGAGAGAAAATCCTAGAGAGTACAAGGGTTACGGAACCCAAAGGGTCACGGTGGGTTACGGAACCCAAAGGGTCACAGAGGGTTACAGAATCCGAAGAGTCACGGGGGGTTATGGAACTCGAAGGGCTACAAATATAAATGTAAATATAATAATTCTAACACTCCCCCTCAAGCTGGAGCTAAGAAAGCTGCAGCTTGTAACAAAAAGAAAAAGTATACACCACATTTTCACACGATGCATCATAAGAACTTAGTCTGCTGCAAGTAGAAGACCTCGCTCGAGGACGGGTCTATAGCTTTCAGGTCATCGGAACGTATCTCTGTCATGCTTGTAGACTCGTTGCGATATCAGGTCACCGGAACGTATCTCTATCAAGCCTGCAGGTCACTGGAATATATCTCTGTCGTGCCTGGAGAAGAATCGTTGTAGAAGAAGTTCAACGCGGAGTAGAAGCCGGGTCGTAAAAGAAGAAGTATACTCCCTGACGAAGAAGTTGATGCTCGGTGAAAGCAGATGATCTTAGTAGTCTAGAGTTTCGGTCTGTCAGTCGTGGTAGAGCAGCAAACGTCCAAGAAGAATCATCTCTGGCTCCCCCTTTCTCACATACTTGATAGAATAAAGAATATGGAACATCAAGTTGGGAGAAACAAAAAGTTGGGAGAAACAAGTCGTGGTGAAACAGGGGTTGTTGGAGAGGGTGGGGCTCCAGGCAGGGTCGGCGATGCAGTAGGTGCGGCTGGAGCTGCTAGAGCCTTGGGCGACGCTTTAGGTGTCGTTGGAGGTGGCAGCTGGTGTTGTTGGGGACTCGGACTGCCTTGCGCAATATCATCGAATCCACGAGCAACGCAGGAGGTCCAGCTCTCTCTCCTTGTCGGCGGAGAGAGAGCTGGTGGTAGCGGCGGATTTAGGGTATTAGGCTTCGATCTAGGACCGTCGCTCTGATACCATGTTGAGAAGAGGAACGGATGATATGTTTATTCCATAGAGCTAGGATCTCTTATATAGAGAGAAAACCCTACAGAGTAAAAGGGTTACGGAACCCAAAGGGTCACGATGGGTTATGGAACTCGAAGGGTCACAGAAGGTTACAAAACCCGAATAGTCACAAGGGGTTACGGAACTTAAAGGGTTACAAACATAAATGTAAATATAATAACTCTAACGGAATATAAAGCATTTTAGATTTAGATTACTGTAAAAATTCAGAAAAAAAATAAGTGACTGTCAAAGGAAAGTCAGCCTACTAGACCAACTAGTCGGGTTAGTCAATAGAAGTTGATCAGATTGACTAGCCCTATTCAGGTCGGTACCCCCACTCCAACCCAAAACCCCCAATTGGACTAGTCAACCAACTTTAATAGAGTATTAGCTGTTGGGAACATACAACAAGGTTATGGAGTCTGGCACCCACATTATAAAATCAATAAATTTCAGCCCACCTTAGTAAGAACTTGAAACTCGATAAATTTCTTACCAAGTTGGACAATGTATCCCTGTAATGATGGAAGGATGTTGGCATTCTTCGGTTTAAGATGAAAGACATGTCTGCAAGTGGTCGGCAAGGCAATGGCCTACAGAGATGACCTGGTTTAAATGGATTTTAATGATATAAATGGGAAAAACTTTGCATGGGATTACATAATATTTTCCCATTGGAACTTCAACCTTCTACATCTGCAAGTGGTTGGCTAGGCCACGGCCTTTAGAGATGACTTGTTGTCTAAGGAATACTTCATCCTCATTGATCCCCTATAATATTAATATCATCAATAGATCACAATAATGGCAATACCTCGTAATGTTATGTGTACAAAGAGTGGGTGATCTGCTTCAATATCTTGAAGACTTGCTACTCTATCAGGTCCGAGAGCTTCTGGAACCATGCTCTGGGACTTGCTTAAGTCCATAAATAATTTTGTGAAGTCTGAATATCTTCCGACAATTCCCCTCAATAACAAACCCCGGTGGTTGTTGCATATAAGTCCTCCTGCAAGTCTCTATACAAAAAGGCATTCTTGACAACAAGATGGGAGAGCATACATGCTCTCACAACAGTAACAGAAAGGAGAATCCATAGAGTAGAGTGATGTACGATAGGAGAGACGGTGTCCTGATAGTCCACTCCATATCTTTGAGGAAATTCATGTACCACAAATCTGGCATTGTAGTGGTCTATCATGCGCTCTATGCTTCACTGCAAGATCCACTTGCAGCCAACCATATACGCCCATGCTTCAGCATTAACCATTTCTTCCTCCATAGAAGACACCACTAATTGTCTTGCATAGCCTCCTGATATGTATGTGGAATTGTAACAGCTGACAATACCACCACAAACTTCGTGAAGCCCTTTAATGGATGCCCTAGTGAAATATGGTCAGAGAAAGGGCGCATAGCACACGTATGCATCCTCTTTCGTAGCGCAATAGGTTGGTCAAGATCCTTGGAATGATCCACCTCATGTATGGCATCTCCTAAGGAGTTGCACTCTCACCCTATAAGGTCTTCAGATGTACGAAAACATCAATAGTATAATCAATGGAAATCAAGTATTCAGGATCTACATAAGGTGCACGGGATGATGGGGGAAGGCACTAGAGTAGGGGATCTAGTAATGGTGGGACTGTGAACATAAAACCTAGGCAAAGTATGTACCAAAGGAGGTGTAATAGGAGCATGTGGCGAAGGAGGTGGAATGTAGACCTCCTCATCATACTCAAAAGGTGTCATCATGTCACTTGTGCAAGAAAATTCATAATAGACTCAAAGAAAGTGATGCCGACACTGATATTGTAGTTCCTCCTGACGTGATCAAAGCATCGATACCTTTTTTGGGTGCGGGAACCAGCCAACAAAGGAGTATTTGACAGGTATGGGGGAGAGCTGGTCACGACCATGAGTCAAGTGATGGACAAAGGCCATACAGCTAAAGACGTGAGGTGTTAGAGAGAAGAGGTCCTTTTCGGGAAACCCGATCAAAAAAAGAACATTTTCTCCTTACACTGAAGGCATCATACGATTGATGAGATCACAAAAAGTAAGAACAACACTTCCCCAGTAAGAATGAGGGGCATGACTTCGTATCAAGAGAACCTTGGTAACTTTTAAGAGATGACAATGTTTACGTTTAGCAAAATCGTTCTGCTCGAAGGTGTAGGCACACGAAATCTATTGTAAAATCCCAAAAGACTTGAAGAGTTGAGATAACTGACCAATACAAAACTCCAAAGCATTATCAGGACAAGCATACTAGATAGTAATAGAAAAATGATTTATTTCAATAATAAAAGTTTGCATAATAGAACCAACCTCAGAATTATTTTTCAAAAGAAATACCCAAGAAAATATGGAAAATCGTCCACAGCAAGATAAAACATGTGCCCCTAGTGATCAGGAACACGACTAGGACCTCAAATATTAAAATACCACAACCCAAATAAAGAATTACCGGTACGATGATGTTTCTAAAGCTGGAAAGCCTCACGCTAAAATTGGATTGAGATAAGATCTGAGGGAAAACTCTACACAGTTTCTGTAGAGGAAGATGGTTGAACTGGAGGTGATACAGATCTAGTGGGAACGGAAGATCTCTCAGCACATGGAGACTAGACCAATCTCTAGCCCCTCTTGCTCACGGCCACATCCAATTACGATGCCTGTGAATATACCCTTAAACAAGAGAAAAGGGGTCTAATTGCCAACAATTCAGATCATGGGTACTCTGACTGACAGAGAATAAGTTCGTAAAAAATTCAAGCATATGTAGCATACTTTGCAAACGCATGGAAGGCATCAATTAAATCTCTCCATGTCATGTGATGGGAGAATGTCTCCCATAGGTAATGACTACAGATCTACTAGGAACGAACGATAGTGTAGGATGTGGAATGTTATCTGTCACCATAAAGATAATGAGATGCTATAGAGTCCATGATCTGTTCTGAAATATATGCGCTATAACATGTGGTATGAGCATAATATGTACCCAGGGCACTAACGGAGGCAGCAATGTCTAATGAGGCTAGAGGAGCATTAATGAAACCGACATAGGGACCCATAATCTCCCTCAGACCAAAGACGAGATCATCATACTTTTGATCAGTATGAGCGTTAGTGGGCTCAAACTGCTCAGCGGTATGAGCGGATATAGGGGGACCATGCTTCTGATAGCATGCATCCTCAAAGTACCCTATACGGTTGCAATATGTGCATTGCGAGCGAGAGCAACCATTTCCTCCTCCATGGACAAAACGTTCTCTAGACGGTGCCATAGTAGAAGAAGTCTAAGTAGTAGCAGCATGGGACGTTATAATCTTGCATTTCTTTTGTAAGCCTCCCCATCGAAGATATAGAAGCACCGATAAGGAGCAAGCTACAGGAGGTATCATACTGAGGATCAAAAGCCTCAAGAAACACTCCTACTGTTGCGATATTTCCGTATGACATGTTTCCCGGTACTTCCATTCTAAGGTATGAAGCTATAATGCTTCTCAAACATGCTCCACAACAAGAACAGAATGCATATAGAGGATGACCATCCTTCTTTACCGTGAATATATCATATTGAAGCTGGAGGATCCTCGTCTCATTCTTCTTCTGGGAATATGTGGCGGCGTGACTGTCCCATATTGCCTTGGTTGGTATCTGATGTAGAATATCATTGGTCATCTCTATTGTTAGAGTACCAAAGAGACAAACAAGCACTCATGTGTTTGCTTCTACGAAGCATTCGCCTCAATCTTGTCGATCGGTTGAGGTAGGATTAGGATATATTCTTTATTATTGTTCTCCATGATACTTATTTATAGCATTGTCCACAATTCATAGTTGCCACATCCATCGTGACGATGAGAACTAGATCTTTGAAGTCTCAAGAGGAAGATATATCGACCTTGTTCTCTGTCATAACAAACGAAGGAGACTGGGAAGGACGTGACTGGGGCATAGATCGATCTGATTTTTATCTACACAATCATGTAGGGAATATGTTGTATGTGCAGACTTAGAGCACAACCATTCCAATCAATCCAAAGGTGCTCTAGGGCAAACGGATGGGATTTGTATGCCTGAAATCGCCCTGAACTGCACCAAAATAGTGTGCAAACAACCGACAGATTCACGTACGTGCTGTGCACGACGTAGGTACCTATGTGGAGGTGCAGAGATGCTCAGCAGTGGGTCTATATCACGCTCTGAAGCACCGGGTGATGCCACAGCAGGGTTGAATCCCATGTGGCTGCACTGGGTGGCACCGCAGCAGGTTGGGCCCACACGGTAATTATACCATCTAAGCCGCAAGTAAACACTTTTCCATTACAAGACACATCAATTAATTATCCGTTTATTTGCTTATGGTGGCAACACGGACTGTGCTCACCCTGTTTTTCTCCACTTTCTGTACCATATCTTATCCCATCATTTCTGTAGACACCATCTACTAATCCCAATTCAAATTTACATTATTTATTTCATGATGTTTTCTGGCATATACTAAGGATTCTATTCCTCTCCTCCTTTCCATGATTTCTATCCACTAAATCATATATAAAATAAATCAAGAAGACAGAATCAGTATTACTCGGATTTTAACCCTGAATTTAAGGTAGAACAAAGATATATAGAAAAAATAATATGATAATACCTCATTAATTATTGGGTTGAATACAACACCAATGGTGGGAATCTTTCCAATTGTTAGACCAATAGATACGC
This sequence comes from Ottelia alismoides, assembly GCA_037367405.1. Classification (NCBI taxonomy): domain Eukaryota; kingdom Viridiplantae; phylum Streptophyta; class Magnoliopsida; order Alismatales; family Hydrocharitaceae; genus Ottelia; species Ottelia alismoides. The sequence continues at coordinate 456,146 of JAZKJV010009691.1, read as the reverse complement.
ATACAAATGGGAACCTACAAGCGAAAGACGATACTGAAAAAAACATGTTCAAGAAAATATAACAGCAATATGTTTCACTCACCCATGCACAAAATTAGTCGTGCCATCAAGAGGATCTACAATCCAAGTAGGATCATCAGTCAATTCAGCGGTTCCATGTACTGCAGATGTTTCCTCACCTATGAACTGGCAGAGAACATTTTAGAACAAAAACATTTCTTTATTACAAGCGAGGTAGCATCTAGAAGTGTGTGAAAAATTTCTTTATACCTTGTGTTTGGGATAATGCTTCTTGAGGTGATTGAATATAAGGTCTTCACATGCCTTATCAGTTTCAGTAACTAAATCCACCTGCATTTCCTCAAAAGCACTGCCATTATGTTGTGTAAAACAAAACATAAAGATGGCATGATATAAATTCATAACAAAAAAATCATAACACCCTCTTTTCAGTTAAAAAAAATTCATAACAAAACAAAAAGGTACATCCCAACAAATAGAAAGTTGAATGGTCCTCTCTCTTTCAGTAATAAACTCAAAAGTTTTTTTCATGGTGAGATATAACGGAAACATCATAGAGTATTATGCAGGAATTCCACGTTCCAATCTGATCCTGAAAACAAGATCATGATGCAATAGAGTAGTCTGATAGGGTCAATGTTTTAAAAAACGTGAGGTGTATCGAGGCGTTTTCCTATCATTGCCTCGAGGCGTAAGCCTCGAGGCGTATCGAGGCGTAAGCCTCACTCGTGAAAGAAATTTTTTCATAAAATATATTAATTAATCGTAGTTACAATTTTCACGTTCTAGAAATTAAATAGTTATGATTAAATGCATAACTCCATGATATTTCAAGGCTAACATCATGGTTTAAACATCCAAGTTGTTAAATAACTCTCTCTTTTTAAACTCTAAATTTGTAAGGAGTCAAGTAAATATGGATATGTAAGCATAATAACTAAAGGGACTAGATATAACATACCATTTTCAAAATTAGGTGAGATATGTGTCATTCAATTGAGAAGGATAAGAGAGTAAGCAGTGAATCTGCGATCGCTTTTTACTTTACCATAATGATTTGGGGATAAAATACTTGAATATTGCATGTTATGATCATCTTTGTTCATGCATGCTTTGATGTGTATTAATTTAGTCCCGATTGAATAGAAGAAAAGATGAGACATGTTTACAAAAATATACTTTTCAAAATTTAGGTCAAAGTAGGGGACTTGCATTCAAACATTTTAATAAAGAAAGCATTCATGCTTGATTCATACTAAAGAGTAGAGGCATTAGATTTAAGGACTCAAGACTCAATTTTGTGTACATGTTGATTTATAAAAAAACATGCATAACAAAGTAAAAATAAGCTTAATGTGTTAATAAATTAAAAAAAATGCATTTCATTGAATCATGAGCTTAAAGACTTGAAAATACATGCCTAAGAAAGATGAAAATCTCACAATCAAAAAGAAAAAGAAAAAATATTGCAGAAAAAATAAAAAAACAGCACATCATAAGCCTCGAGGCGCACGCCTCATTGAGGATGAATGAGGCTATAGCCTCGAGGCGATTTTCCTTGAAAAACGCCTCGAGGCGCGTTTTTAAAAACAATGGTTAGGGTGTATCTATGCTTTTGTGATTGGACTTAATTCTGCTCTTGTAGTCACTTGCTGGTTATATCACTCATATAGCATCTACAAAATGATGCACATCTACAAGCTACACCGCCTATTTTTTAGGGAACTGTAACCAAAGGGCATTCAGTTTCCACTTGAGAAATATCATCAACATAATGAATAATCAAAGCTCTCACATTCACACATGCACGTCCTTGCACGCACACATGCACACGCATGCATGCGCATGCACAAGCACACACAATGAGCTCTAAATTTTCTATAATGGTCAATGGGACCTCTATCCAACTCAAGGATGCATACAACTATGCGCTATGGTCTCAGACCTTCAAAGTGTTCATCGAATGTCAAAGGAAAATATCTATCGTGATGAAGAAAGCTCTATAATAGATAGACAAAGACATGAGTCATGGACCGGAGACAACTATCAGGTCATGGCATGGATGGCCAAAAGCATCGAGCCCCATACTGCAGCTAATCTCCTATACAAGGACACCGTAAAGGATATATGGGACAAACTACTACAAACATTCTCAGAAGACTACCAAGTCGTTCTTGTCAACATCTACATGTGGATTTGGTCCGCTTCTTAGTAAAAATCTACTCGTGGAATACTACCAACATCTCAGTGGCCTCTACAAGGAACGTGTCATCTTTCAGCCAGCTTGTTGTACCAAACAGGTGGCAGAAAGATCAAAGTGGCAAGTCTACAGATTTCTTGTTGGCCTTCATCCCCGCTATCAGACTGTGCAGGACCAGTTTCTCACGTCAAAAACTGTGGCATCCATCAAGGTCATCTTTGGTTGACTATAGCAGCTTGAGACCTCTACTTGTCATACTCATCCTCTGACGCATGTGGAGAACTCTACTTTTCCTGTGTCCTCTGGAAGACGTGGGCGCTACAACGCTCGAGGAGGTTGACGCCATGACTCTGGTCGCGACCACACTCCGTGTATCACTGCCAACAACCCAACCACCCATTTGAGAGGTATTGGACAAAATTTGGCAAACCATCATAAGCCAGCATTGCTTCGACATATGACTATGATGCCACTGTGACGGTGATACCCTCAAATCAGGACACCAATTGATAGAAGGTTTAGCTCTCTATCACAGACAATTCCAGATTGATGCAACTGCAGAAGAACTCTACTACGAGTGAGAACCACCATACCGTGAACATGGCTACCATTTGAGGTATTGTTGTCAATTATGCATCTGACTCAGTGATGGAATGGATTATTAACTCGGGTACATCTACTCACTTGATGGGAGAAGGTAGTCAGTTGACCTCTTCAGAACCCTCTTCCACTATCAAGTTCGTTCATCTAGCAAATGGTGCACAGTCTCCCATAAACATTGTTGGGAGTATGGAGTTTTCCTCCATGCTTTTTAGAGTTTTATGTGCTCCCGACTTTCCTTTGAGCCTTTTATATGTTCATAGATTATGCATTGAATTGAATTGCAAAGTGATTTTTGACGAGTTTTATTGTTATTTTCAAGGTATCCGAATGATGCAGACCTTTGGTGGGGGTATGAGAAGAATGTCATGTATTTTCTTGATATCCCCACCTATTCTAGTTTTCTCGGAGTTGTCTCTATGTATGCTGACCCACTCCTATAGTACTTGTGCCATATCTAAAATTGATGAAAATGGGATTTTGTAATAGCGAGAAATTATTTTTGATGGCGGAGCAGAAAGTAGAGGGCAGGAGAGGAGAAGAGCACACCGATTGCACGAGAATTTGGAGATGAATCGTGAAGACCATGTTGAGAGAGAAAAATGAGAGAGAGAGAGATAAATCTCAGTTTTAATATAATCTGGATCATCCCTCACAAATGCCTACCATTCCCTTTATATAAGAGGGGAGGAATTACAAAATTAGAAAGAAATTCGAATTCAAAAAAAATCCTAATCGATCCTAATTGACTCTAACCAATTCTAATTGACTATTAACTAATTTTATCTACCAAAAATGTTGAGATTACAATCTCAATTTATTTAGATAAAATAAGCAAACTAATTAAAATAACTATATAAAGACGGAAATCTCTAATTTGAAAATCCCCAAATCAGCAATTTTCTTCAATTCGGGTCGCCCTGTCAATTTGGGAATAATTGCATCAATTTTGGAGGAAACTCCTCCCCACTCGTTAGGGTTTCTTGCTTCGATATTAAGAGGTGGCGGCCTCCTTTCTTGGCGAGAGGGCAGCAGTGATGACCGTGCGCACGACGGCTGCCCAAGATCGAGCGGCGGCAGGCTGGATCGGGCGACCATAAGTGGCGGCGGCGGTCTGGGTCGGGAGGCTGTAAGTGACGGTGGTGCGACGAGCAGGGAGACCGCAGGCGACGCCAAGGAAGGAGGTGTGACGGCCCCAAATCAGGAACCCAACAGAGGAGTCGTTCTCCCTTCCATCTCGGCACCGTGTATGGAGGGACAGGCAGCAGCCGCGCTTGCAGCGCGAGCGATGATGACTGCACCTGATGTGTGCGCGACAGCAACTGGAGCTCGTGGTGGTCTCAATAGATGATGAAAGCGATGATGCAACCTCTTAGACAGCACCTTCGGATGAGAAAAATCCAGGGTTCTTCATCCTCAGGATCTTCGTCGAATGTGGGCCCTTTGTCCTCCTTTTCTTCGTGTACAACAGTTGTATCAAATAAATCATCATCTTGAATGAAAATACCTTCGTTTTCTAGGTCAAAATCGCATTGAATAGGGGAAACGTGGTCTGAATTTTGTCGTTGACGAGTGATTTTCCTCAATTAGTGTGCCCAGCCATGCTTGTACCTTGACGCTTGATATAAGTCGATGCTTGAACTTTTGTTGACGCGCGCGTGATTGCAAACCATGAGATAGGCCGCTTAGATCGAACTTCAAACGCCAATATGCAATAGGATCGTCGAATCGTGAGAACGATTCGGTTGTCATGCTCTGATACCAAATGATGCAAATAGGATTTTGCAACAGCGGAAAATTATTTTTGACGGTGGAGATATTTGGTGGAGCAGAAAGTAGGGGGCAGGAGAGGAGAAGAGCACGCTCGTTATGCGAGAATTTGGAGATGAATCGTGAAGACCACATTGAAAGAGAGAAAAACGAGAGAGAGAGAGAGAGAGAAATCTCAGTTTTAATAAAATCTGAATTGTCCCTCACAAATGCCTACCATCCCCTTTATATATGAGGGGAGGAATTACAAAATTAGAAAGAAATTCGAATCCAAATAAAATCCTAATCGATCATAATTAACTCTAACGGATTCTAATTGACTCGTAGCTAATTTTATCTATCAAAAATGTTGAGATTACAATCTCAATTTATTTAGATAAAATAAGCAAACTAATTAAAATAACTAATTAGGGATAGAAATCCCTAATTTGAAAAATCCTCAAATCAGCAATTTTCTTCAATTCAGGTCGCCCTGTCAATTTGGGAATAATTGCATCAAAAACCATTTGAGTGTGTAGCATGTCAGCTCGGCAAATGCCATCGGGACTCCTTTCCTCAGAGGACTGAGCATCATTATTCATCAACTTTTTCTTTAGTCCATTGTGACATTTTAGGATCTTATTCGATCCATACTGGGGGAGGTCATAAAGATTTTGTTGTATTTATTGATGATTATAACATATCATCTTGAGTTTATTTCATAAAGAAATGGTAAAAGATTAATTAAGACTTCTTTCTCTGCTTGTGTTAAGACTTTTAGGGCTAACAATGCTCTTGAGTTTGTTCAGCAAGACTTGACCATCTTATTTGTTATCCAAGGTAGCCTTCACCAAACTTCCTGTTTGTACACCTCACAACAAAATGGGATGGAAGAAAGGAAAATGCGTAACCTTCGGGACATTACCCGTACCTTTCTTACTCGCATGAAAGTTCCAAAACCCATTAGGCGGTGTTGTTCTTACTGCCACGTACATTATTAATCAGGTATCCTCTTCGGTCCTCAATGGAGGAACTATGTTTTCCTTCTTGTATAAATATGAGGAATTGTTTCCTCTATCCTTGAGGATTTTTGGTTGCATTGCTTTTGTCCACAACTTCCATACTATAGATAAACTATCTGCTCGTGCAATTAAATGTGTTTTCCCCAAAGAAGGTACATATATTATGACCCTACTAGTCATCGCTACTACAAATATGATGATGCCACCTTCTTTGAACAGAACATCTACTTCAGTCGGTATATTAGTGATATTTCCTTCGAGCTTCTTGTTGGACTTCTAAGCCCTTGGTGGCTCATTAATGCAATAAAAGTTATTATTTTGTCATGTATATCTGAATTGAATGTTTGTGAATCTACTTAATATCAAGGCCATTTGTATAATTAGGGTTATGTAGTGGTTATATTGAATAGCATGCTTCAGCTCACTGAGCATTCCCTAGCTCATGGAGTATGATGCATTTCGTTGACGTAATTTGCTAAAAATGGTATAAACCCTGAAATTGGATAGTTATCCGAATTTCAAGTTGATGAATCTATGATCCATCTACTCTATATAGACATCTTAGCAAAATCCCCTTAATAATTCATTAACTAACCCCTTAAAATTAATTAGCATTCACTAATTGTACTAATATTAGGTTTAAAATCTGTAAATAATTAACCCTTGTTGAGCTTATTATTTTATGTGTAAATAATCTTTATTTTAATCTAATTCTTTAGCTAAATTATTCTTTAATTAATTAACTAGCATTAAGAATTAAAATCTATAAAAAGAAAAAATTAAAAGAAATCAAAAATATCTGACATTGTATATTTTGTCCATAAAAATTAGGCTACTTATGTAGATATTGTATATAAATTAACCCATTAATTAAATGAAATTAAAAATACAAGAAAATCACAAAATACAAAAGTTTGGTATCTTATTATCTATAGAGTACCTCCAAAAATGCTTTTTGTACAGTTGACCTCTTTTGATTTTGGGTCCTTCACGAAAGTTGTAGATCTCGTCGAGACGAACAACTTTCGTGTTGACCACTTTTTTTATTTGACTTCATTTACTATTTCTTTTCGATTTTTCTTTTATTTTAGTTATTTTTATTTTTTATTTTATCTTTATTTAACTATTTTACTTTATTTTACTCCTTATTTTTATTCCTTTTTTGAATCAAGATTTATTAAAGTGTATTCTCTTAATTTCAGATGAAATCTCTCAATTTAGATTGGATCCATAATTTAGAACCCGTACTTGAAACAGAACACATAGCATATGTGCTCTCGTTTGTGAAGTATGAGGACCTTCAGACAAAGGATGCCCAAGAGTTCAATAAGAAGTGGGACGATGATCATTCAATCACTCGTTGCTACATTCTTGGAGCATTGTCCAATGAGCTTTAGAAGCAACTTATAAACATTGAATCCGCTCACGACATCCTCCTAAATTTGAAGGAGATGTATGGAGATGTGAACCGTACTCTTTCTACATTAAGGTCCACTAAGAACGTTATGAAGAATGAATATCCCACTAGCGGTGCAATGGTTGCACAAGTTAAAGGAAGCGCGATAGTAAGCGTGGATCTTAGCAGGGTCTGATCCAAGAGAAGAATGTCAAACTATTGATCAATCTTCTAATGCTTCAACACATTCGACATCTATGGAGATGGATGTCACAATCATTGTTATAAGCCAGAATTTTAGAAAAGCAACAATCCAGAATACCTAAAGTCCTTAGAGAATGACAAAAGTATAACTTCTGTAAATAAGAAATCTACATTCATCATTAAAACCAACTTAACTCGTAGGATGAGAAGGTAGTTGGATTGTTGATTTTGATGCATCTGTTCATGTAAGCAATTTGTTGCATATATTTCAAAAAACCAGAAGTCTTGATGGTAGGGAGATAGTCATCCAGATGGGTCTGATGCAACTGTTGCAGCGATCGCCATTGAAACATGTAGACTATCATTATCTAGTGAGAGAGTCCTAGATATTAGATATTGACTCTATGTACCGGATGTTAGAAGGAACTTACTATTCATATCTAAGCTAGTTAGACATGTATATATGTTCCTTTTCTTGAATAAACTTATCATTATGGTAATTTTATAGCATATGGTTCTCTAATATCAAGTGGACTCTATGAATTGAATATACATGAATGTGTCGTGAATGTTAATACCACGGTTAAGAATAAGACCCCTAAAGGATCAAGAAAGGATGGAGATCATTTAACTATGATCTGGCATCAAAGACTTGGACATGTGTCTATTGATAGGATCAATAGACTGATAAAGGACGGACCTCTGGATTTCCTAGAAGTCTATGATTTACCAACATGCAAGCATTGTATTTGTGGGAAAATATCCAGAACACCCTTCTCTAAGAAAGATGAACGATGCGAAGGTATGCTGGACTTAATGCATACTAATATATGTGGTCCCTTTCTTGTGGATTATAGGATGATAAAAACTCAATCAGATGTGGATGATAGGAAGTCAACTTCATGGTTCTTATTCCTGTTGAACATGGTGTTGTGAGCTGGAGAAGCAAGAAGCAGGACACCACAACTGACTCAATAACTTAAGCAAAATATATAGAAGTATCGGATGTTATTAAAGAGGACGTGTAGTTGTGCAAGTTCATCTTGGAAAAAATATCACATTATCGAAGGAAACACATTGTTCAACTTGACTTGGTTCCTTTACATGTTTCTTATTTACAGGATGATGTGCCCTCTTCAAGTGACCCCACCATTGCAATCCAGATGCTCTGTCAGAACTCCCCGTTACACTGCGAAAATCTAAAGGGCAATATACACTATAACCCTAGTCACATTATACTTCCACTGATAATCTATCCGGTTGTGAAATGAGTTTTACATATGCTTTCATGGTGATCATTGTGTTTCATGACCATCACAATGCCCGTTAGGATCATGCTTGGAAATATGTCATGGATTGAGGAGATGGATGCGCTTACTATTAAGGGACACGTGGGACCTTCTGCCATGTCCGCCAAGCATGATCCATGTTGCACGCGGATGGATCTTTATGACCAAACATCCACTAGATGGATCCATTGATATCTTGAAAGCAAGACTTATGGCCAAAAGCTTCACTCAGACCTACGACATCGACTACCTTGACGCATTCTCTCATGTAGCAAGGATGGGATCTATTCACCCAATACTCTCTACTAGTGCCAATAAGAACTGGTACATCTAGCTTGTTGTGCAAAAGGTTTTCCTCTGTGATGACCTAAAGAGGAGGTTTGCATCACAACCAACAGTTATTCCATCGAGGGAGAGTATGCCTGACAAATTTGTAAGGCCGTCTATGACCTAAAGCAGAGTCCACGAGCATGGTTCGATAAGCTTACTTCTGAAATCAGCTCTTTGTATTTCCATGGGACAGCATCTTATTATTCCATGTTCATCAAACGAAGGTCATCCGGCACTGTGATACTTGTTGTTTATGTTATGACATGATTACCACTAGTGATAACAGAGTAAGCATTCTAGAGACCAAGGCCTTCCTTCAAAAGGTGTTTGTCACTAAAGACCTCTATCAACTTCAATACTTCCAATGGCATTAAAGTGAAATGTACTACAGAGGATTACACTTATCACAGCGGAAGTACTGTTTGGATATCTTTACAGAAGTTGGCTTACTTGGATGCAAATCATCAAGCATCCCAACAGAATTACCCAGACATGCCACCTCTATGGATCATATGTTTGAAGAAACTACGTGATATAGAAGCCTAGTGAGAAAGCTACTTTATCACACTATCACTAGACCGGACATATGAAAAATAATTATTATATCTCATGATTAGAGTTATCCAACACATGGAGAAGCCTCACTACAGTCACCGGTAGGATGTTTATTTGATCCGTCAATAATTAAAGGACTCTCCAAGAAAAGACATTTTCTATGGAGCCAACGGTCACGCCAACATCACCGCTTATGCGAAGGTTGATTATGCTAGTTCGTCGAACGATAGATGGAATAGTGGGATGTTACTTCTAGATCAAGTGCAGAAGCAGAATGCAAAGCAATGGCTCAAGCCACATGCGGGATTACTTGTCTCGTCTCCATTTTACATGAATTTGGACCCCATGTTACAACTCATGCTTCTCTTTACTACAATAACAAATCCACAAAGTACATCACCACCAATCATATTTTCCATAAGCAGACCACACATATTGAAATGGATTGTCATTTTATCCGAGATACAGTATGAGGAAGGAAGATCACTACTTCGCACCTCAACGGAATTTCAGTTTGCTGATAATTCACCACGGCATTTCCAATAAAATGCATATCATGGTTGGCTTCCAAGTTAGGCATGATTAATAAAGATATGCTCCAACTTGAGGGGGAGTGCTGACGTTAGTGGCTAATATAACCGCGTTTCTTTATTTGTTTATTTTATCTTCTTATTTGTTTCCTTGTTCTCCTTTCTATTTATAAGCCTTTTGGTGTTTCTTAAGTAATTACCGTCATTTGTACTCTAAAGGTTTCACGCTATATAAGAAATGCCACATCCATGAATAAAATTCATTCCACCGCATTCTCTTTTTGCTTCCGCAAAATACATGTCATTCATTGAATACATGTTTTAGAGACTGTGCATGATTACTCTATAGGTAGTTTCTAACATCATCTACAATGATACAGCACTTGAACTTAAAAAGAACTAGGCCATTGTGGCGTTTGTAGGATTACACTGTAATATTAATTTTACCACAAGAATTCGTGCATGGAGAAAGACTGACAAATACACCTTCTAATAAGAAACGCCGAGTCGCTGACTGAAAGGCCAAAAGAACCCATCCAAAAAAACTGGAGCACAAGTTTAGAAATGCCAATCCTCAAAATCTATATAGGCTACACTCCAGCTAATATTAATTAAGAGAGTAAAAACTGAAGATGCTACAGATTCCCCTTTAATAAAACGGCAAGTTCTTACTGTGATTTCTCCTTGTACAAAAATCGAGAAAATATAGAACTGAACAGTGAGTAGTGGCCATAGATGAGGAATGAAAGGTAATAAATAAACCCAAATTTCGGTTTTGACGAGTAATGGTAACTGATGATCATCCTGATTCTCTGCGTAAATCTAGTTTTATCTATAGTGTTATCTTGCTCCTTTGGTGGCCTGTACTTTAGTAGTAAAGTGAACCACTTAAAATTGAATTTCCTTTTTAATGACTCCTCCATGCAATCTAATCCCTTTGCCAATGCAAATAGAATACAAAAACATAACATGAGTCATATAATAAAGGGAACCACAGACTTACCAGACCCTTATGCTCGATATTCTTCACCTCATAAAATCCCTTCAATATTACCTGCAATCCCCATTTCCAAATTAAGAAGAAGAAGACAAACAAAACGCTAAAGAACACGAACACAGAAAATTTTAAAATCTTCCACGAAAGGAACTAATTACTCCAAAAAAAGAATATTTCTATGTCGCATCACCTCTCCGGCGCTCCTCGCCGCATCCACGGCCACAGCCAGGAACTCCGCAGTCGCATCTGCATCAACTCAAAACACGTCAAGGTCGAAGCTTTCGTGGGAAAACAGCAAAATCTCGAATTGGGTACCGACCGAAACCAATACCGTTCTCTCCCATTGCAGTTTCTGCGGATAGGAGATTGCTGGCAATCGGCGTCGACCACACGAGGTGGCATCTCAAGACAAGAAGAACCGCTATTTATACAGAATTAGAGAAGGAGCAGAAGGGAGGGGAAACGAGGGAATTTGGGCCCACATTTGGTGGTAATCTACGGAATCAGCCATCGGTATGATGCCTCGCTTTCGCTAAACGTGGAGCAGCGGTTTCCGCGGAATATGTGGGGGGATATACTTCCTATTGAATAAAGGCATAAAAATTAAGGGCTTTTTCGGGCATCTCTTGCAACTTGGATTCTGACGAATTAGAATCTCATGCCCACCTCTTCTTCGGGTGCCCGTGGGTCATCACTGTGTGGCATTTTATATGCAGGGACCTCGGTCTGCCCCCGCCTTCTCAGTCGTGCTTACTTGCCAACATCCTTTCATGGTGTGACCAGCTACCTGCTCAACAAACTCGTGATAAGGTCTGTGCCTCGCTTGCTGCCACTGTCTGGGTGATCTGGAATGAACGAAATCGGAGATGGACCTCTTCTACTACATTGCCGTCCATGCCTCAGTCTGCGCGCACTATCGCTGAACACATCAGTGCTCAAATTTGGATTTTATTTGGTTAGGATTTTCTATTCCTAATTTACTGTAACTTGTGGGGTCTTTCTCCTCACTTTTGGTATACCTCTGGTCTGTCAACGTTTAACTGATAATTTATTTTTTGGGAATACAATTTATACTTACCAAAAAAAATATTTTGTTGGCAAGTACCAAGGGTTTGAAAGACACATTCCAACCCATATGCCACTCTTCTCTTCGTATTCATGTCATGCCAGCTCATGTTTTTCTTAGGTCGTTTAGAGAACAAGTACTTAAATAAGGAATCAATTCTCTATCTGATGTGGTTCTCAAGAGCATGATTATTTCCATCCTTATTCCATTATTCCACCATTATTCATATCTTTATTCCACCTTACATATCTTTATTTAACATTATTTTCTTTATTCCTATCTTTCCAGTTGAACGAAGAATAGACCGTTATTCTCATTATTCATCATCCTTATTCATGATTATTCTCGAATCGAACGCCCTAATAGATGTTATTTTCTCCGCATATACACGACACCATCATTATCATCTCTCTCACCATGCAGATATTTTATAGTCTCATCTATCACTTTTTAATGAGAAAATAGCATGCACGCTATTTTTCAGTCACGCCTATTATTTTTTATTGCAAAACTAGCATGGGTATCATTTTTTAAATACATGTGTCACCTTTTTGTTCCCTCCAAATGCTATTTCAAAGTTAGAAATTAGTATTGTTACTAATTTTTTATTATTTCTCTCTCCGCGTGTTATTTATTGTTCAAAGTAGAATGTGTGTTTTTTTTTGTGATGAACCTATTACGCTTTGGCATCACTTTGCTTATTTTCTCCCGTACGCTTTTTTATAATTTGAGAATGGCATTGATGATAATTTCTTATGATGAACCTTAAAATTTTTTATTATGTTATTTTTTGCGGTAATCCTGTCATTTTTTGTATTAGTATATCGTTCTTCTTATCATCCTAAAGTGCGAAATGGCAGATATGTTATTTTTTGTGATGAACTTGCATATTTTCTCAGCATTATATTCTTTCCCCTTACCTTTCTGCAGTATTATATTGTTCTCCCACATACCATTTTTATAGTGTGAAATGGAAAGTATACTCTTCTTTGTGGTGAATTGGTAGCCTGTCTTTTGTCTTCGAGCTCCTATTTCCTCCTCATCCAATCGTCGTTCCACTATAATCGGGCATCGTCATGGTCGTGTTGATCCAATGTTGGTGTGATCGTGCATCGTTGATCGTGCATTCGTTTCCCTTATTTTTTATTTTTTTAATTGATTGGAAGTCAAGGAGACTAACTCTGTGTTAGGAAGGAGATGGTAGAAGTGGTAGTAGCTAAGCTCTCTTATGATCTTTTTATGATTTTTAAGGATATGTTTTGCAATTTTGTGTTTGATATTTGCTTTATATAAATTTGTTATTTTTATAATTTAGATAGGAATATAGGTATAAGATTTCTTTTATGATTAAATATTGCTATGTTTTTAATATTTAATTTTTATTTTGTTATTAATTTGTATTTTTTATTACTTTTGAAAAACATGGAAAAAGAATATAATATGTATATGTGTTAAGGATAGTTTTTTATAACATTAACAAAAATGAAGTTCGGAAATATTTTTGAATTTTAAATTTTTTTGGTAACTTTCGGTATCTTAATTACTTTATTTTTTTCTTTGATAAATGTTTAAATGAAAATAATTTGAATATAGGGAAAGCATTAGTTTTTATTACTTCTAAAATAACGAATATTAATGAATTTTTAGATGGATATTTTAAATTAAATGTTCAAAAATTAACTAAAATTAAATATACATAAAAATAAAAATATAAACAAGCCGATGCAACTCCAAAGGACGATGAGTGTGAAAATGGAGAAGAGGTGACGACGGAGCAGTTGAAGACAGAGGCAGAGATAGAAGGACATGAAAAATCAAATTCTTAAGACTTGTCTATCAATTGGAACACAAAATAGGCAATGATTCAAAGAGTTACATTACTTGGTCTTTCGTTGCTCAATTATTTTTTATAAGATTTTTTTATCTTCCAAAATTCCAAGAGTAATTATAAAGATTAGGCTAATTTAGTAATTGCATACAGTATAACCATAATTGTAGGAAGATTATAAGGGCATGTTTGGTTGTCAGGGTACCGCAGGGTACCCTGGCATATCCTTAGCTCCAACGCTGCATTCCTGGGTTGGGAATGCTTGTATTGACACTACAATTTCTTTGGTATAATGGCTTTTAACCTTGTTCAAATACACTTATTAACATAAAAAACATATTATAATCATTAAAAAAGTTAATATAACACATAATCAATGTCACATCACATCACAATTATCATTCCAACCATCCCAACCCTCCAAATAGTTACTATTCACAGGAGGATACTCCAACTCAGCCCAACCCAGTAACCAAACAGGCCCTAAAGGGTCATGGAATTGCATGCAATTTTCACATGCTATAAGAAAATCAATAATTCACCTCTGATCATTTCTATCTCGATTGAGCATGCATTGACTTTAGTTGGCTTACCCATGCAATGCATGAAAAATATTCACTAGTTACATACGTAAGTATAGAATATGTTGTTCTATTATATACCACTTCCTCGTTCTCTCAACCAAACACATGTAGCCAATTGAGGTGAGAATGGGAAGTTAATTTCATCTCCAATTCTTTTCCTGAAGATTTAAAGAAAAAGTTTGAATCAAATCGGAATGGCGCCTCTAGTTCAATGAAGGAAAGTTGTTACCATTTTTTGATGTTTTATACTTTTCAATTATGTATATCCTATGTCCTCTCTTTTTAAATCTTTTTTTATTAATTAGTATGTTATTTAGAGCTAAATTATTGTAATTTTATTTAAATAAACTATGTTGGTATGTGAAAATATGTTCCGAAAAAAGATGTAGTTATGAATATTTGTCCATTTTTATATAGATATATAACAAGTTCTTACTATATCTTATTCCCCGTAAAGTAACTAATGTTAACGGAATATAAAATAAACTGTGATTGCTATTTTGGTCCAATGCAAACATAAATGGGAATAATATATTTGGTGATTTTTTCCTATTTTAATCTCGTGGAGTTATGGAAGATAAATTTTTAAAATAAATTTTGAGTGTTTTATTTATTAAATAATGGGAATGGGGTGAGGATTAGCATAACAAATGGCAATAACATATACATCTTATTACATCTGATATGGTTGTTTGTTTCTCCCTCAAAGGTGATTTGTCCTACTCTCTTCTCTCTTCTTCTTCTTCCAAAACTCTTTGTCTACAGCTTTGTATGCTTTCTTACTTGCCTGCCTCCACCTCTCTAGCACTTTTCGGTCATAGGGTGCTTGTCGCTTGTTGAAGAATCATATGGTTCGATGTCGTAGCGAAGGTACGTTACATATGAGATGGTTGTTTCTCCCTTCCTCGATATCTACTTCTAGTGTTTTCATTGAATATTTTCTCTCTAGCTTTAGTAAACGCAGGGTGCCTCTAGAGGACGACTATAGTCGGATGAGTCTATGAAGATACAATCGATATCTTTGTCAGTTTTTGCATTCCTTTTACATTTTGGGAGCACATGTATCTTTAAGGTTTTGATTGAGATGAAGTGTGCAATGTGCTTTTTCTTTAGGTGGTGTTCGTTTGGGGAATAGTCCCAAGAATATCGTTGTTATTCCCCTCATCGCTCCTTCCTCGTATGGGGATTTTCCCCTTCGCATTTCTCTCTACCCTTATTCATGTGCTTATTCCATCTTACCTACTCTTATTCCACATTATTCCTATCATTCCAACCAAACAAGAATAGTGTCTCATTCTAGCTTATTCTTCACCCTTATTCCTGCTTATTCATGAAATGAACACTCCCTGAGGGTGAGTTTGTTTGTGGAATATTCCCAAGAATATGGGTATTATTTCCCTCCCATCTCTTTCCTCGTATGGTTATTCCCCTCTCCTTCTCCTTATTCCACTCTTATTCCTATCTTCATTCCCCATTACCTACACTTGAACCTTATCCATATCCTTCCAGCTGAACAAGAATAGTATCATATTCCTGTTCGCTCCTCACCCTTATTCATGCTTATTCCCGAACTGAATGCATAGGAGTCATGGGAGATGGTCAAGACCATTCCTGATAGGTAATAAGAGGAGACGTGTATAGCCCATCCCAGAACGATAATAGAGCGGATGATTATGACAGTCCATGATGGTTAACCTAGAGGGGACGGCCTACACTATCCCCTCTGGATTTCAAGATGGAACACACGTCAATTGCATCACCTCTTTCAAGCGAGACAATGTTTATAGGGACAGTCTCATGATTGTCCTTCTAGAAAGGGCAAAGGATTATTTTACCTCAAGGGATAGTAAGCGACTGTATCTAGAGCGTCTTGACCCCTAGACACAATCTATTATCGGGGATTATTGACCCAGACAACTTATTCGATTTGGGCCCAACTAGAGCCTAGTAGTAAACCTTATTGCTTATAATATACTACCATAAGTTTGTTAGACTTGTAAGCCCTCGACGACCCATTAATGCAATAAAAGTTATTGTTTTATCATGTCCATATAAATAAAAATGAATGATAAAATGAGTGCACTTTATTGTTAAGGTCTCTTTGTGCGATTACGGTTATGTACCATGGCCATATTGTATACCATGCAGCTGGAAGGACACAACTAACTAGTCTGAGAAAGAGATGGTAATATTTCTCTAAAGATCGATTTCCAACCTACTTCTAGATGCAAGTCCTCTGCATGGGAATAGTGATTCGGAAAGGTTGGAATAATTAAGTCAAAGAGTTGAGTTGATGAGGGCGAGATAAACTAAGACCTAAATCGTAACTGTCACGATCAGGCATACATTCTTTGACATGAGACAAATATGCATCTATATGCCTGAGTATGCACAATTGACAGATCAATAGGTTGGTGACCTAGCTAAGTTTCATATACTAGCGCGTTGGTGTGCATATGAAGTCATATAAGATGTATGATCTCTCAAAGGAATCATACATGTTCATAATTAACGAACCAAGAGATAGATCTCACTCATGAGATATTTTGGGGTCAAAACGAATTCCATGCATGGTCGTCTTGTTTATGAAATAAGACACGAATTCGAGATATTAATATATGCTTTTGGAAAGTATATGATTAATATTATCGCTTAGTTATCAAATGAGAAATATATTGATATATTCTGAAGAAGATAATCAAACCAGGGTTTGAACTTCGGATTTATCAAAGTCTTCTAGTGTGAAGGATGGATGAGTATTTGGAATACTCAAGGCTACTTTTGTTGTTGTAATGGATCATATACCATGACACTTCCATACCGAAGAAGTGATGAAACATGATGGAATTTAATACATCCATTTAGCTAGATGATTTGATATTTAATTGGATTAAATCACAATTCATTTGAATCTAATTTCCAATTATAATTTCAATGTCCAAATGTTGTAAACAGAAATGATCATGGAAATGGAAGTATATAAGCTCCTTGAGCTCATTTCTTAGCTCCAAATGGTTTGAATTATAATTAGAAATGGTCAACGAAGCTGGTTTCAACTCACTGACACTTTATCCTTCTCATGGAGAGTGTGATGAGTTTCGTTGAGCTAACTAAGAGTGTAAAGTGTTACGGCTCAAGCTAAATATTCGTAGGTGACGTTGTTTTTTTTTGGAAAAAATGGTATAAAGCCTGAAATTGGATAGTTACCCACATTTCAAGTCACTATATATGGATAGTAAGATCTCCCCGACATTATCTCCTAGTATCTGCATTCCTATCTCATGAGTCCTAATTGGATTAGGACTTATACCTATTAATGGCAATATTGTAATAATTATGACTATTACATGTTATTGATAAGGGAGATTTTGTGAATATAATTCACAAACATAACTCATTAATTAATGTGAATAGTGATTCACAATAATTAATATTTATATTGATGCAATTCATATAAATATTTATGTAAATATGATTTACATATATTTTCCAAGGCATAAGATTTTGTTAATTTGATTCATATTAATTTTATAGATGTAAATTGGATTTATATTTAATTTCTCATTAATGAATATGATTCATAAGCTTTCAGAATTAACTGCATAATTTCTCCAATATTGATAATAGGATTTGTCAAGTGAATTGATTAATAAAATTTACAACAACAACTTACATATATGGAAGGTGATGTGGTGTGTACATATGATGTACACATGGATCCATATGGTTGAGTTCTAATTGAATTAAGATTCTGAAGTTGTTGCTTATTTTATTTTAATTAATATTGATTGGAGATAACAAGGAGATGATCCTTATTTAATTAATACTTGGTCTTATCCCTTGATTTAAAATTCAAGGGCTACTAAGGCACATGTAGGATGTGTGCTTTAAGTATAAAAGGAGGGAAAGGTGTTCTCCCTTTGACAAAAATTTGAAGTGCAAGTCCTCTAAATTTCATGCTCCCTTGAGAGAGAAAGAGTCTTGAGAGTCTTCAACTCTTACAACTCTCTTCTTGTTGCCCTGGTCAACATCTAGGTTCGTGGGAAACAACGTGACTCATCTCCATGCCCACGAGAGATAAGTCTGCAGATTGGACTTCAATTCGAGAGATTTCTTTCGTAGAAACTCACGCCTCAAAGGTAATCTTGATTTACCTCTCTTATTCATCATGAATATTAGAAATCATAAAGGAAATTATTTCCTTATATATATTTGATTTCTAGATGCATAAATCATTGTGATATGTTTTCTAGTTTATACGATGAACTAAATTATTTTGGCAAATTATTTGCTAAATATTCTGCATTTTCCGTGATTCGCAGTAAATAGTTTTTATTTACTTCCTTCAATTGGTATTGGATCTATAGTTAAAGGTTTTGGATTGCATCCAATTTTGGTGAACAATCGGTTAGATCATCCTGATTGTTGGGTACATTGTCTTGCGACAGTTTTAATGATTCGAATGTTTCGACGCATTTTGAAGTTGATAATGTTCTTACCTATTTATGAACATAATTGTGGGATATATATGAGATCTAAAAGTTCTGGACTCATACCCAAAAGATGCACCAATTGTTGGTGACATTCTGGAGAAGATTCAGATGTTAAAAGCGATCGCAGACTCTGATTTCATCCAAGATCGTCGCATTAAAGTTATGAATTTTTAGTTGTTATTTTTTATTAATATAATATTATTAAATATTGATTAATAAGTCAAAGATCAAGTCCCAAATCAGTGCAAAAAAGTTTTGTGAAATTCTGACCGTGCGGCCTTGAGAAATTGGATTTCTCTGTGGGAGGAGTTGGAAGAGGACTAAATCGTTGTACTGACTTGTTTCTCATATTTTAGGATTCAAAATTGATGGAAATATATTTTATATATTTACATAAAGATTTGGACCTAATATTTTAAAATGTAAGATATCACAACAAATTTTAAATCCAAGTTATCTGATGCTTCCTAATTTGAAATGCGATGGTCGCAGCTTGCAAAATTAGAAATCATTATTTGTTTATTTTAAAAATATGCAATAAAATAGAATGTATTTTTATTTCATGTATTTTTTGATTAATTATGCACTTGAATGTTTACAATATAATTATAAATTATGGATTTAATTTGATTAATTTCATAAATTGTCTAGATTGTTGCACTAGACATCTTTCACAATTGAAATTATTTTTTATTCAAAGAATTATCTAGATGGTTGCACTAGACCTTTTGAAATTAAAAAAAGAGTTTTTTAATTCAAGAAATGTATATATTGTTGTACTAGAGCTTTTTGGAAATTAAAAAGAGTTTTAAAATCCTAAAATATTTGTGTGTTACTATATAGTATCATATACATTCGAAAGATCGATAAAACTTCCTTAGTACAATATATACCGATTGTGTTGTCTCGAATTGATTCAGAGAAGGTGTCTAGGCTATGGAAATGGGTTACTTAATTGGCATTGTGCGCCTCATTTGTAGTGGAAGCGCTCCCTGCTAGCATTGTCTGTCCGACCTAGCTGGATCTGTTTCAATGAAAGGTGGCATGAGGAATCATGGCATACTTTAACAACTAAAATTAGAACATTTAATTGTACTAAGTGAGTGTGTTACACTATATGATAACATTAAGTGCACTAAAATATCAAACTCTAGTTGGGACTGCTTAAGTGGTATTATCTTAATTGGATTAAAACTAAGACAATAAAAATGTGTCCTGACTCGATCCGTTAGAATAATCATGATAATATGATTATAATTGATTAATCATTAATTTAAAAATGATATGGACTAAGTCATATGATGACATCCATGTTCTCTCATCATTGTGGAGAACTTTGTCGCCATGGGTTGTATTTTTGAAGACGCTCATGCGTAGTCATGACTCTAGAATATAAATTCACATGGATCGGATTTTTCATTTCTTGAAAGAGGTTGCTCGTATGCGTAGCGAACCCAATGTTGTTTCCCATATTATTGAGGCAGCATTGGATTGCGCATAGTGTGAATTTATATTCATTCATTGATGGTTGGTTTAATCGACAACATGCAACTCCATATATATGGGGGTGTGGGTGTTGAAGACCGAACTGAGAATATAAGTTGAACGTGTAAGGTGGAAAGAGTTCCCGCTTATTTCATTGTAGTTGCATTTTATCATGTTATTGGGGTGCAATGAAAATGAAAAGGAGACTTAGATCTCATAGTGAGGCCTTTGGTTAGCCTGCCTCATGCTTTGCAAGCTTATAAGGAAAGCATTTCAAAGTATAAAAAAAACGAGAACTCTTGATTTAAAAATATTAAATCATTTAATTTCCTTAATTAAGATTTTTAAGTGTATTCTATTTTTTTGTTTATTTCAGATGGAATCTCTCAACCCACTTAACAATCTGCTTAAGGTCAATTACTTGATTAGTCTAAATTATTCAGATTGGATCTGTAATTTGCAACTCGTACTTGATATAAACATATAGCGTATGTGCTGTCGTCTGTAAAGTATGAGAACCCTCAGACAAAATATTGAGAACCCTCCGACAAAATATGAGCGTGAGTTTAATAAGAGGTGGGACGAGAATCATTCAATCACTCGTTGCTACATTCTCGTATCATTGTCTAATTTGCTTCAGAAGCAACTTATAGCCATTGAATCCACTCATGACATCCTTCTGAATTTGAAGAAGATGTATGGAGATGTGAATCACACTCTTTCTACATTAAGATCCGCTGAGGATATTATGAAGAAAGAATTTCCCTCTAATGGTGCAATGGTTGCACATGTTAACGGGAAGCGCGAGATGAAGTATGGATCTCGAAAGGTCTGATCTAAGTGAAGAAGAAAGGTCAAACTGTTGATCATTCTTTTAATGCTTCAACACATCTGACACCCATAGAGATGGATGTTTACCATCACTACTATAAGCCAGGATTCTAGAAGTATAACCATCCAGAATATGTAAAGTCCTTAGAGAAGGACTTGTGTACAACTATGACAAATAATAAATCTACATTCATCATTGAAATCATCTTACTCGTATGACGAGAAGGAAGTTGGATTGTTGACGCTGGTGCTTCTATACATGAATGCAATCAGTTGCGTATGTTTCAAGACACCAAAAATCTTGATGAAGAGAGATAGTCATCCAGATGAGATCCGATGCAAATGTTGCAGCGATCGCCATTGGAACCTGTAGACTATTATTATCTAGTGGGAGAGTCATAGACATTAGAGATTATCTTTATGCACCGAATGTTAGAAAGAACTTACTATCTGTATCTAAGCTTGTTTGTTATGGATATACTTTCCTTTTTCTATAATAAACTTATCATAATTTGTTATGATAATTTTATAGCATATGGTCCTCCAACAACAGGCAGACACTATGAATTGAGCATGCATGAATATATCATGAATCTCAATACCACTGATAAAATTAATATTAATAGTAATATCAACACCTCTAATCAATCAAGGGAGAATGGAGATCATTTAACTATGATATGGCATCAAAGACTTGGATGTGTATGTTGATATGATCAATAGATTGGTAAAAGACGGATCTTTGGATTTTTTAGAAGTCTGTGATTTACCAACTTGTGAACATTGTATTCGTGGAAAAATATCCAGAGCACCCTTCTCTAAGAAAGGTGAATGATGTGAAAGTATATTTGACCTAATACATACCAGTGTATGCGATCGCTTTCTTACTGCGACTCGAAATGGGCATCAATATTATGTGACCTTTATCGATCATCATTCGTGGTATGGTTTTGTCTTCTTATTACATCACAAATACGAAAACCTTTGGAAAGTTCAAAGAAATCATGGATTTGGTTGATAACTATACAGGAAAGAAGATAAAACGGATTTGATCTGACCGAGGTGGTGAATATCTCTTAGATGAATTCAAAGAATACCTTAAGAAGAGAGGAATTATTTCCAATCCCACTCTTCCAGGTACTCTTCAACTCAACGAAGATGCAAAGAGATGCAATAGAACTACGTTGAACATGATGAGATCAATGATGCGCAAAGCAAACTACCACTCAGTTTCTTGGGACATGCAAGAAAGACTGCATCTTATATCCTGAACAAGATTGTATCTAAATCTGTATCCAAAAAACCTCTCATGATCTTTGGTATGGTACCAAGCCAAGTGAAAGACACTTGAGGATTTGGGGTTGTTTGGTCCATGCCAAAAATATGCATGCAAGCATGCTAGAATCTTGCATTAGAGAGTGCTACTTCATTGGATGCGTAAAGAACAATATTGGATATCAACTTTATTATCACGAGATGCAAACAATATTTGTTTCTAGAGACATCAAGTTTTTGAAAGATGAATTCCTTAAAAGTCAAGAAAAAATGAATTTAAGGAACTAATCAAATCTAGCAAGACCGATGAAGTTCCTACACCAAAACTGAAGAGATAATTGAAAATGACAAGACTATACCTCTTAGAAGGAGTTCTAGGATTGTAAGACAACCTGAAAAGTACATATTCCATGTATCAGAGAAGTTTGATAATGATCCAACTTCATTCGATGAAGTTTTAGGTGATCGTGGCATGAATAGTTGGATGTCAGCAATGAAGTCTGGGATAGACTCCATGCACAAGAATGATGTATGGGCTCTCGAAGATCCACCTAAAGGGAGTCAAACCCATTGAGTGTAAATGGATCTTCAAAAGAAAGAGGGGACCCGATGGGAAGGTAGAGACCTTCAAAGCACGACTCGTAGTAAAGGGTTATACACAGAGAGAAGGCATCGATTACGATGAGGCATTCTTTCATGTGACCATGCTCAAATCTATCAGGGCATACTAGCTATAGATGCCTGGACTATGACATCTGACAGATGGATGTCAAGACCACTTTTCTTAATGGATATCTCAAAGATGATATCTATATGGAGCAGCCTCAGGGCTTCATAATAGAGGAAGGAAAAGTATGCAAGCTGAAGAAATCCATCTATGGACTGAAACAAGCTTCTCATAGTTGGAATATTCGATTCGATAAAGCCATAAAGAGTTATGATTTCGTGCAGAATCTGATGAGCCATGTGTGTACAAGAGGCTTAATGGGAGCACCATAGTGTTCATTGTGCTTTATGTAGATGACATCCTTATCGTTGGGAATGATACATGGATGATGGCTAGCGTTAAGATCCGGATGTCTAATACCTTTGAGATGAAAGATCTCAGAGAAGCCTCTTACATCTTGGGTCTGAAACTATTCAGAACAGACAAAAAAGGATAATGGGACTATCACAACAAGGATACATCAAGAAGATCTTGGAAATATTCAACATGGATAATTCCAAGAAAGACTTCCTTCCCTTAAGACATGTATTCACCTATCTAAAGGGATGGCTCCTCAAACTGTTGAGGAAATGAAAATCATGGTCGGATGCTCTTACGCATCGGTTGGCCGAATGTCAGCTATAATGTGTACTAGACCAGACATCTGCCATGTAGTGGGAATGGTAAGCCGTTACCAATTCTACTATGGAGAGAAATACTGGACTGTAGTAAAAAGCATCTTCAAGTACTTAAGAAGAACAAAAGACTATGTCTTGGCTTATGAAGATAATGTTCTCCAAGTCTTAGGGTACATTGATTCAGATTTTCTATCAGATTCGGAGGATAAGAAGTCAACTTCAGGGTTCTTATCCTTGTTGGATGGTAGTGCTCTGCGAGCTAAGTGTAGCAAGAAGCAAGACACTATGGTTGTTTCGACAAAGTAGAGCATTTGCTACATAAGATGCGGCAAGTACATTGGATGTAGTTAATGTTCACTTGGGGTGTGCAAGTTTGTAACAGAACTTGGCATAGTCGCCGGTGACAAAGTGACTAATCAACTTTCCCAGCTATTTGACAAATAGTCGACGATTAGCACAATTAATATGGGGTTGAGATTTGTACATGAATGGCTATGAGGGCTAGTTGGAGACTGTTGGACTTGTAAGCCCTCGATGACCAATTAATACACTAAAAGTTATTATTTTATCATTTCCATCTGAAATAAAAATGAATGATTGAATAAATGCACTTTATTGTTAATGTCCCTCTGTACAATTAGAGTTATGTATAGTGGCCATATTGAATACTATGTATTTGGAAGGACACAACTGACTTCAAACATGTGATATTCAATACAGATCTCCAGTTTGAGAAAGAGACGGAAATCCTTCTCTAAAGACTGATTTCCATCCAACTTCTAGATGCATGTCCTGTGCATGGGAATATGATTCAAAAGGGTTGGAATAATTAAGTCAAAGAGTTCACTTGATGAGTTCGAGATAAACCAAGACCTGAATCGTAACTATTACGATCATGCATACATCCTTTGACCTGAGATAGATATACATCTATATGACTGAGTATGCACATTTGACAGACCAATAGGTTGGTGACCTAGACAAGGTCCATATATCGACACGTTGGTTTGCATATGAAGTCATATGAGATGTATGATCTCTCGAATGAATCATACATGTTCATAGTTAATGAACTGAGGGAGAGCTCACTCATGAGATATTTTAGGATCAAAATGAATTCCATGCATGGTCATCTTTTTATTAAATAAGACACAAACTCGAGATATTACTACGTGCTTTTGAAAAGTATATGATTAATATTGTAGCCAAATTATCAAAAGAGAAACATATTGATATATTCTGAAGAAGACAGTCAAAGCAGGGTTTGAACATCGGATTTATCAAACTCTTCTAGTGTGAAGGATGGATGAGCATTTGGAATAGTCATGGTTACTTTTGTTATTGTAATGGATCACCTATCATGATGCTTACATACCGAAGAAGTGATGAAACATGATGGATTTTAGTGGTTCCATTTAGCTAGATGATTTGTGATTTAATCAGATTAAATCACAATTCATTTGAATCTAATTTTCAATTCCAATTTCAATGTTCAAATGTTGGAAACAGAAATGGTCATGGAAATAGAAGTATACAAGCTCCTTGAGCTCATTTCTTAGCTCCAAATGGTTTGAACTATGATTAGAAATGGTCAAAGAAGCTGGATTCAGCTCACTGACACTTTGTCCACCACATGGAGAGTGTGATGTGTTTCGTTGAGACCATTGCAGATGTAAAGTGTTACAGCTCAAGCTCAATATTCGTAGGTGACAGTTTTTTTTTTGCAAAAAGGGTATAAACCCCGAAATTGGATAGTTATCCACATTTCAAGTCACTATACATGGATAGTATGATTTCTCCGACATTATCTCCCAGTATCTGCATTCCTATCTCATGAGTCCTAATTAGATTAGGACTCATACCAGTCAATGAAAATATTATAATAATTATGATTATTACATATTATTATTAAGGACAGTTTTGTGATATGATTTACAAGCATAACTCATTATTTAATATGAATAGTGATTTAGAATATTAATATTTATACGGATGTGATTCATTAGATATTTATGTAATATGATTTACATAATTTTTCCAAGGCATGAGATTTTGTTAATTTGAATCATATTAAGTAGATGTAAATTTGATTTACATTTAATTTTGGGCTCATGAATATGATTCATGAGCTTTAAGGATTAACTTCGTAATTTCTCCAATATATATAATATGATTATCAAGTGAATTAATTAATAAATTTTGCAACAAGAACATCCATATATGGAAGGTGATGTGGCATGTACATATGATGTACACATGGCTCCATATGGTTGAACTCTAATTGAATTAGGACTTTAAAGCTGTTGCTTATTTTATTTTAATTAATATTGACAGGAGATAATAAGGAGATGATCCTTATTAAATTAAAACTTGATCTTAGCCCTTGATTTAAAATCCAAGGGCTACCAAGGCACATGACATGTGCTTTAAGTATAAAAGGAGGGCATGGTGTTCTCTTTTGACAAAAGTTTGAAGAGCAAGTCCTCCTCTAAAATTCGTGCCCCTTGAGAGAGAAAGAGTCTTGAGAGTTTCAACTCTTACAACTCTCTTCTTGTTGCCCCGGTAAGCGTCCGGGTTCGTGGGAAACAACGTGACTCATCTCCGCGCCCACGAGAGAGAAGTCTGCCGATCAAACTTCAATTCAGGAGGTTTCTTTCCTTTAAACTCATGCATCAAAGGTAATATTGACTACCTCTTTTATTCATCATGAATATTAGAAATCATAAAGTAAATCGTTTTCTTTATATATTTGATTTATAGATGCACAAATCATTGTGCTACATTTTCTAGTTCATACAATAAACTAACATTGTTTTGGCAATTTGTTTGCTAGATATTCTGCATTTTCAGTGATGCGCAATAATTTTTATTTACTTCCTTCAAAGTTGTGATTACTAGAGGTGGTATTTTGTTTGGGATGCTAATAGAACCCCACTTATATTCGCAACAAACTTGTTATGTAATGGCCCAAGGTCTATTCTTGATAACAACAATGGCTTCATCTCTTGTGCAGCCCTTTCCTTCTAACTCTATGGTAGGGGTAGATAGCACTTTCTACTATTAGTGGGAATATACCATGATACATTTGTAACATCGCAGGCCCTACACCCGCTCCATTATTAGAGATTGTTGGCCAATACAACTTGTTAGGATTGAGCCCAATTGGAGCCCTTAACCTCAACCCAAAATTCTGTATGCCCAAGTTGTCATGCGACGAATACTAATACTGGGAATAATTGATGATGCATATGACAAAACGAGGATTTTGCATATATAAATGAGGGAGATTGTAACATTCAATTTATCCCACTTCACATAGCATGATAGTTGGTTATAAGTGGTGTGGGTTACTAAACAACTTGAATGGGTTACTAAATAACTTGAGCTTAAGGATTTTGTGCAGTGGTCAACGAGACCAATTTAACCCGATGTGAGGGACAATTATTTTCCATATCTTCTTGGGTTGAGGTCCAAGATGTTTGGTATCCGAATGGTTTCTTATAATAGTAGCAAACACTGCCTAAAGGTGGAGCCACCCCTATAAAGAGATAGGAGGAAGAGGCTACCTAGAGCATGCAATTCCCACTGTTATTGGAAATAAGTGATAACCTGTATGGCAACAAAATCGTTGCATATATAATTTTGGGAGTTTGTTGCACTTCCAATACAGTCGCACATCACAAAATACGATAACTGAGTTATAAATAGTGGGGACTACAAAATAACTTGAGCTTAAGCATTTTGTGCAGTGGTCAGCACACCCAATTAGCCTAAGCCCAATAAGGTGAGGATCAATTATCTCCATTTTTGTGTGTGTTCAAGACCATAGTGTTAGGTATTCGAGCATGTTCCTTGTAACAATGGAAAACGCTATATAAGAGCTGGAGCCATCCCTACTAAATGGAGTGTTCTACCAACAACATGCATCCATCAATATTACTAAGGATAAATGATGCATATGATAACGAGAATGTTGCATATATAAGTGGGGGATATTGTAGTATCCAAATATAGTTCACATCTAGTAATCCCAAAATATGATAGTATGTTATAAGTAGTGTATAGATTACTACTAAACAATTTGAGCTTAAGTATTTTGGCTAGTTATCAACATGTTCAATTGGGTCCAAGCGCAACAAGTTGTCGGTGATAATTTTCTTTGATTATTGTCTGTGGATATAAGCCAGGGGTGCTACACTGAAGATCCAATGCAGTTTCTCTATTCTTTTTGAAGTTGTGAGTGATTGTTGAGTGTTGTCATTGTTGGAGGTATTTGATTCAAATAAACTTTGTGGTTGTGTTGTTAAGGTTTCAACAAAAACTTACTCTAAAATATGTGATATAACAATAGATCATAATTGATTCTGGAAGTCCATTGAATTGTTTAATATGCTTATGTAACGGTTGTGATAATTACCATTTTCTTTTTATTCTCAATCACCAATTATCACCTTTTTTTTTATTTTTGAAATACCCAAATGAATGGGGATTTGATATCTACTACTTTCTCCACATTGACAACCATAAAACATTGCACCTCTTCTTCCTTCAACACCGTCCCCCCTTGTGCTTTAGAGAGAGATCTCACTGGGAACTTGTCTTTTTTGCAATAGAGACATGCATCAAATGGGAGAAGTAGAAGAGCTGATCCGTGATCGAGGCAGTCACAGTAATTGCGATGTAAAAAGAAAATCGTCGGACTAGAAGTGCGTGTCGGTTCATAAGATAATACATATATGTAACAACCTGATTTGAAATAGGTATATAAGTGCATGTGTTAGATCTTTAAGATAAAACATATGAACCCGATCCGCATGCATTGAACCTCCAGACATGTATCTTACAATAAAGATCGAGTAGTTAGCTGTTTGAGTTGTTAGATTCGTTTCCGAATATTTTAAAAAAAAATGGCAAACCTTCTCCCACTATAAGTAGGGCCGCTACATAGATTTTTGCTCAAATTCATGTTGAAAGATTCAACTATTTTTTACGCTGGTTGTCGACTACCTAATGCAACCCATACAATGGTGGGATATGAACCCTGGTCATTTGGGTGGTAGGCACATGCACTACCACCAGACCATTTTATCTTATAAAATCATAATTTTTATTTGATAACCCTTACTTGTTTCATGCTTATGTCAATTGGGTAGTATGATTAACCATACTGTGTAAATGAATGTGTTTAAGATTGATAGATTTTATTAACGATAATCAAGTTCGTGTAAGGATTTTGTGATTTATGAGTCCTAATGTTAATATCTTAATGTTTCTAAACAAAGTCATGGATACATATTCATGGAAAGATAACAAAACAAAACTAGATAATTTTCACTTACTTATAATTTAAGACATTACGATTCTATGAATATATCCTTCTTGATAAGATGTTAGAACATGCATAACCTTTTAGATCGTAGGATATATGTTATCAAGTATAGATTTGTAAATTGATCTTTCATTAACTTGTAATAAAATAAAGGGATTTTATCACTTGTGCCCCTCCGAGATATCGCAATATCAGTTATGCCCCTATCTTTTTGGTAATATCAATTGTGCCCCTCACTTCTTACTATTTTATCACTTGTGCCCCTCGGGTTAGTGACAATCCATCTACAGTGCAAACGGACGTTAACTTTGAGGACATAAGCGGTATTAAGTTTAAAAAAAGGGATATATGGTCATTTTATACCCTCTTCTTCTTCCTCCTCTTCCCCCATCCTCTTCCTCCTCCTCCAACCTCCTCCTCCTCCCTCTCTGCCCGAAACTCCTCCCCAGCACTCACCTCCTCCCAGCTCCGCCTCGAGCTCCCCGCACCTCCGTACCTCCGCTCCGCACCGCGCCGCCCCTCCCCTGCGCCGCCCCTGCCCCGCGCCGCCCCTGCCCGCCCCTCCCCGCGCCGCCCCTGCCCCGCGCCTTCCCTCCCCCGTGCCTGCCGCTCCCCTGCCCCTGTCCCCCGCCTTCCCTCCCCCGTGCCTGCCGCTCCCCCGCGCCCCAAGGCCCGCCGCCCCTGGGCCGCCCCCTGCCTGCCTGCCTCCCCGCGACCCCTGCTCCCCCTAGCTCCGCCGCCCCAGGTCGCCCTCCTGCCGGCCTCCTCCTCGCGACCCCTGCGCCCCCTAGCCCCGTCCTTTGTCTGCAGCGCATTCCCTCTTAAACCCAAAGGGAACAAAAGTCTTCCGTTTCCACTTGATCTCTCTCCTTTCGCTATCGCCAGTAGCAAATCACGTTCATCTCAATCTCACGCTCTTCGCGCTTCGATTTCGATCCTGAAAAGTTTGCTTATTTTGTTCACTTTTTTCCGACGCTTTTTCGTGGATTTTCGACTAAATCGGTGTTTTGCAACCGCTTTTCATGATCTTTTCCGCCCAAGTCGCCCCCTGCCGGCCTCCTCCCTGCGCCCCCTAGCCCCGCCGCCCCAGGTCGCCCCCCTGTCGGCCTCCCCCCACCCCCAGGTCGCCCCTAGCCTCGTCGCCCTGTGCCCCAGGTCGCCCATAGCCCGCCGCCCCAGGTCAGCCCCAGGGCTTTCAGCATTTAGATAAATTTTTGATTAATTGATTCATGAAAAGTCACCGAAAAATTCAATAACATTCACCATTTGATCCGTAATGAGTGATATATCCGTGAAAATGCAAAAATTTTAAGATTTGATGGATGCATGAAGGTGCAACTAAGAGAGAGAAATTATGAAGAGAGGAAGAAGAACAAATGAAGGAGGAAGAAGATGAAGAAGATGTGTGGACAATAATACCCCTCTTAACTGCACCAAGGTTTGAAAAAACCATGGTTAAGTCAACTCATTGACGGTCAATCTGGCGGAAGGGCACAAGTGATGACGGAGCAAGAAGTGAGGGACACAACTGATATTACCAAAAAGATAAGGGCATAACTGATATTGCGATATCTCGGGGGGGCACAAGTGATAAAATCCCTAAAATAAAACAAGACCATATCTCAATGTGCCCTAAAATCATTATTGCACCTGCGGTACATCTAAAGAAATGAGGAATTTTCTTATAAAAACGGTACTTTAGTGTTGTCATAGAAATTTAACTCTATAAATCATGTCATCCAATGCTACCAACAATAATCATAGTATATTGTGAAAGTATTAGAATATTCGTATTCAATCAAGATAAATAGTTATGGAGATAAATATAAAAAATGGTAGGTGCATGCTCGCTAGGAGTCACATGTTTGATTTGAAAAGAGTCTTATGGGCTCAAAGGGGTAATACCTTCTGAGTTCTGAGTGCATATAGTTCAAGGAACTTTAAAGGTTAAAAATATGTCCTCTACAGTGATGAATCCATATTTCATCGACCTTATTGCTCATTCTTAGTGCATTCGCCTAAGCAAATCAACACAGTGAATCCCCTAACAAGCTAAAATAAACATTGCATACCTTGTATATATTTTGGGGTTAATTACTATATTTAAGTCATCCATAAAAATCCAGATTCTCTTATTGTATATATTGCATATATTGTACATGTTTCCTTTGTTTCACTTTTTATAAAAAATAAATAAATTAGATTAAGTTGTATATATGCTTATACATACATAGAGTTCTTAACAAATACAAAAAATAACATCAAAGTCATAAAATGGGTATTCAATGTTTATTAAATACCTATTAAAAATAGAAGTATGTATATATGAGGTCTTTTAAGTTTTTATCCTTCATGAAAGTTGTAGATCTCATTTAGATAAACAACTTTCATGTTGAACACCTTTTTATTTGAACTCATTTACTATTTCTTTTCTATTTTTTCTTTATTTTCTTATTTCCTAATTTTCCTATTGAGCCACGTGACCTCTTCTGGGCGAACCACGTGACCCACTCTTTCTTTCTGAACCGCCTTTGCCTCCTGCTGTTAGATTATCCGATCCAATAGTGCCCTTTCATTTTGAAGCAATGCGCATAACTACCATTGGATCTCATATGATCCAATGGCCTCCACTCGCCCATCGCTTCACTGACGTGGTGTTGCAGCAATCCATCACACGTAGATCCAACCTCCACCTGCCCATTGCTTCACTGACATGGTGCTGCAACCCTCTATCACACTTAGATCCAACGGTTGCAGCTTCTTCTTCCACCTCCGACCGCCCTCTCTCTCTCTCACACACACATATACAATCTCACGTCGTCGGCTCCGCTTCACCCAATTCTCTCTTAACCTACCCTTATTGCCTTTCCATCATTCAAATATCATTCGACAACCTGACGACCCAACTCTCACGCCAACCATTCACCCTCAGGGCTCCAAACACGTACACTTTTTCACGCTCACACGAAAACTATCACCCCACTTCACCCTCGGCGTACTTAGCCTCGCAATCCCCTTCTGTTCTGAGGTTGATTCGCCTTCAAATGAGAATAAGCCAAGCCCCCCTTTTCCTTCCAGTGACAAAGTAAAGGTCGAGGGTCGAGCGATCCGGCAGATCCCTTTTGCCACTATAGCCCATCTCCAGTACTACTAGAACTATATGCCCCCATCGAGCACGTCGACGCCAAGACTAGGAACCCTTTCTAGGTTCCAACATAGGCCCCACTCCTCCTTGTCGTTTTCCTCATCTTCTCCATCTCAAGGTAGCCTCATTTCTTCCCTTTTTCATTTTCTTTCTTTTTATTCGCACAATACCCACATCCATTTGTCCATTGGACCATCCCTTGAGCTCCGCCATACCTCTGCCATCTTTGTCGTCCCTTCAGGGATCACCTTCCATTCTCCAGAGTCTCCCCCGTGGCGACCCTTCTTCCTTATTGCATATGAAGAAGATCCACCACCCCTTCATTCCTATCACTTCGATTAGGGCTTTTCTCCATCCCCTCTTGCCCCCTGTCAATTCCTAACTCATGCAGGACTCGCTCCATTTCATTGATCGGATGAGGGAAGTCAGCTCCGACCTCCTCCTACATATTCGACGAGGCCGGACTTCTATGCCACGCCATCCATTGCAGCAGCACCATAATCCACTCTTTGTCTTCGCATGAGTTTTCTCAACCTTCCATTCACCTCTGCAGAGCAGCTACATCTCGGTGGCATTCAGGGATGGACCCAAAAACTTTTTATAGAGGAGGCACAAACTAAATAAATCATTTACAAGTTGATTATTCTATTACCAACTGACAAGTACAGTAATTATGACGTTGTAAAAATGACATAATTTGATTGGACTTCCTTATTTTTTAACTTTATGCGAATGAGATACATGTAAATCGTTTTTTGGAAAACTGCTCCATTATAATTACATATATATAATTATGGACATCAGATAAATCAAAATTCGTAGACTCAGAATACATCAAGTGTGATAGTGGTTTTTTTAGCTTGTGATAATAAAATTTACATTGCCAGAAGCCAGCTAATTTTTTTGGTCAATGTTGCGGTAAATTTTCATTGTCAGAAGTCAGGTATATGTTGTGGTAAAGAAATATTTTCCTTTTTAAATTAGGTTGAATATAGATTGGATTAGCTTAATATATATAGTGTAGAAGTACTTTTTATTATTATAGCATTATAAAAAAATGTTGCAATAATGATCTAGGACATCCGATTTATAACTATATCAACAATTGTTTCGATTATAGATTATCGTCCTATAACATTCATTGTTAAATGTAGACAAAATACAGATTTGTGGAAATGATATGCTTGTTACTACCACTCTAATTATAGATAACATATTGTGTATAATGTCAGACGAATTTATAGATAAAATATTCCATACTTTGTGACAACAAAAAGTTTGTGACAATAGAATCGATAGCTAATTAGTTTCAGTCCCACTATTTACTACTTCAAATGTAATATTTTGCAGTGATAGAATTTTAGATAATTATATATTGTAGTAATATTTTGAAATTTGTTCTAATAAATAAAGCTTCAAAAATTAAATGTGTTATCAGAATAGTGGTACACAATCGATACGAATTCAAACATGTTTAGATGACATCACTAAAAATAAAGAACTTATAATGAAATAGAATCAAAAAATAAGGTAAGATACACTCCTTTTTTGATCGAGAGAGGGAAAGAGATGGAGAAAGATAGAAAGAGAGATATGTGCGAAAAGATCTTCGCAGATGGAAGAGCGAGGATGAGAAAATTGCATAAATAGATCATATTGTTATCATTTTTAACCTTTTTAATTTATAAATTATATTAGTATATAAAAATCAAATTAACACTATATATTTAACATATCTAGCAATAATACATAGAAGATTACCTAAAATCTAGGGGGGATGTGTGTCCCTCCATGCCCCCCTCTAGATCCATCCATGGTGGCATTCCCAGCCACTCATCGGAGCTCTGCTCCATAGCCATCGCATGCAGAGCAGAATGTGAAGGATACGGAAGAATCCTTAAGCGCATCACGGAAGCGTGAGGATCACATCATATACGTTCGAGAACGACTAGTCACATTAGTTGCTTGGTACAACGGAATTTTAAAAATGTTAATCGATGAAACCACATGATCCAAGAACACTTCTTGGATCGTTTCATCTAACCACATAATATATAAAGGAATACGTCTTATAGCGTAGTTGTAATAAATTTTCTAAGAGGAGACCTCCTATCTCAAGTTTGATCTGTCGGAGGAGATGCTTGCGAGCGTGGAGATGAGTCGTGCGCTTCTCGTAATCCAAGTTGGTGGTCCAAGCAATGGATCTCCTGATCTCGTCCCACGAGATCGACCGTCTTCTTCATGAGCGAGACACACCGAAGAAGATAGAGATCAAAGAGTCGTCAAAGCGGTAACACAACAACGATATGACGACAAATGCGACCTCTCTAAGAGAGGAGTGGATGACCACTAAAGGAGAGGCTTGGTGTGAGAATGAGAGAGAAAGAGAGTTGTTAACGAAAGTTGTTGTCACTCGAAGAGCAAGGGGTGCCTCTTCTTATATAGGTTTTTGGGAGTCCACGTATCTCAATCCATAGACAACACAAAATCATTGGATGAGATTGATTTGTGTTTCTTTCAATGGCCATGATGTTGTTGTAAAAACACAACAACAATTAATTTAATTTAAATTAATATATATTGACAAATCAATATAAATCAATTCAAATTAAATCACTTTGACCTTGGAGATAAGAGGTGAGAGGATTTGACCTAATCCCTTAAAGGGGGGGCGAGACGACCACCCTCTTCGAATGGAAGTTGGTGGCCGTCCACCCTCTTAGGTGGATTGGGTCAATCTCCTCATTATCTCATGAGATCTGATTATCTCATGATATCTCCAAGTTTTACAACAATACTTGTTGTAAATTATTTCACAAAAATAATTCATAATTATCTTGTCAACATTCCAATCATGCAATTGGAAAATTGTGAATCTCATTCACATCTCAAAATAAAAAAATGTAAATTATATTTTCAATTAATCATCCAATGTGAATCCAATTCACATCAATAATTAATTAACAAATATAAATCACAATAGTCTCTCTCTAATATATTATAAATCACATTTATAATATATGTGAATATTTGGATAATGCTATCCACATTATTCATATCCACAATAATTAAATCACATTTAATTATATTGGACAATCATTCTCATGCATTCAAATAATATGAATGAAATTCACATTATTCATGATAATTAAATTACACTTTATTATCCATTTCTCAATGCTTAGATATAATTCAACAATGGAATTATTCTCGAATTCAAGAAAAAAGCGCTTTCTCCGTAAATATTGGAGATAAGGATAGGACGATTGTACGTTCAACGTATAGTGACTTAGATATTGAGATCACATCGCAAATCCAGATCACATAGACCTCTCATAGATGCTTGATTTAATCAAGACCCCAAATCTAATCTTCTCATTACATCTAAATCTCATTCAGATCAATGTCCAACACAGACCAAGAACATGTTACTTCTCTACTAAGAGGAGTCACTAAAATCCTGACCTATTTTACCACTCCCTCGGAATGGAAGTGTCATAGTTATACAATCGTTTATGATTACATCACCCTCAGGTATTCCTGATATCTGTACATCCTGCATACTGGAAGACCTATGATGAACCCGAAGATATAGATCAATTTTACATTGTCATCTTTAGGGTTTCATCATCAAGTTGGGGGTTGGTATTGACCATATGCTTTCCAAAAGCATATATCATACCTACAAATTATTGACATGCTTCTAAAGCACGATGACCATGCATGGAATTTAATCGATCCCTCATGAGTGAGCTCATGTCTTCCAATTCACAAGTGAACATGTATGATCCCTTTGAGAGATCGTATTATTCGTATGCCCTCATATGCACATCAGCTCGTCGGTGCATAGACCTGGTTAGGACATCAACTTAATGATCTGTCAAATGTACACACTCAGACATATAGTAACACATCTGTCTCCGGTCAGAGGATGTGTGCTTATGCTGTGAGAGTATACGATATAGGACTTTGGTTATCTCGATCTCGTTAAGTCAACTCTTTGACCTAACTAATTTGACACCTCCGAATCTCTATTCTCATGCAGAGGACATGCACCAAGAGGTTGGTCAGATATCAACCTAATGAGAAAAAGATTGCCATCTCCTACTCAGGATGGAGATCATCTCTTAACAATCATTTGACGGTGATTGATGAGTCCTCAATCTAACTCATTAGATATTCACTCAAGCACTAGCCTCTATGATTCAATAATTGAATCAACAGCTATATGATCATTAAGATGGTCATGGTACATTACCCTAATTGTACTAAGGGACCTATTATGCAAATTAGTTACTCTTCCTTTCAGATCAGGGAATGATATTTGCAATAATATTTATCGCATAATGGCTCGTCATGGGCTCGCATGTCCAACAGAATGTAGTGCAAGTACCATTGGATTGGATCTCTGATTCCATCCAATGATCCCCCAGGAGCCATAGCCCTGCCGCATGATCCAACCCGTAGGAGATCACATTCGTACGATCGTTCTTTGATCATGGACCCTTGGATCCCCTTGATCCAATGGCTTTGGTCACTGCTCGAGCCTATACTCTACGCCTCCAGGCTCGGGATCACGAGAATCTTCCCACACCTCCAGCTTCCTCCATATGGACCGAGCTGCCCACCGAGTCTTTGACAACCACGCACACCTCATGTGAAGCGCCTGTGAATATTGCACCCATAATTGCAAACCTACCCATGCATGCTTGAAGACTACAAAGAAGCCCTCTGAGTTTATATTTATTGTAGATAAGCCCCTAGTACATTTTTTAATTAGTTTTAAATTTGTTTTAATTATGTTTTATTGCAAAAAGATGCATGTATACTTTTGTGAATAACTTGAGATACCGAATTCCAAATCCCATCAAGTTGATCTCCTTTTAAAGCCCTATTAACTTCCTTTATATTGGCATGCTATACTCTCTCAAATGATATGTACATAAGTATTGACAAGTCAGAGAAGTTTATTGACATTGTTTGAATTGCCAAAAATTAGCACATAGGTCAATTAATTACATATAAATAGACCTCACAAAGCTCAGTTCATGTGGAAATTATTCATGAAACTAGATCTCTGATTTGTGTTGATTAATTTCTTATTTAAGACTGAAAAATAGATTAAGTGACTTAGGGACTTAAATTTTATGGGCATTGAGTTCACCTTGAATTTAGAGCAATGAATAACATTTATATGGGGAGCAAATTTTGTCACGATGTTAGCTTGATATTGACAATTGATTTAGGAACCTTTATCGTGTTTGTGTGTGCCTTTCATATCATTAGCATTTCATTCATTTTTATTGCATTTTAATTCACATAAAAATCCTTAAAAGTTCATGCAATTATGCATTGCAGCAAGTAAATCAATTGAGTTCTAGATGGTCAAGCTAGTTAATTGACCCTAAGTTAAGACATTATTACACTTTCTCATTGTGTCGACCCTGGGGCTTGCCCATGTTAAAGAAACAAATGGTGTACCTATTCACAACGTCATATTTTTTGTGCGATTCTGATCGAGTCGCTTAAGTGTCGAGCTACAACGTAATTCACATTCATTAACTTAGGCATTTTAGCGCTCATCATACAGTTGTAGGTACACTATCATGTCATGCCATGAATCGCAAGTGTCATATGTTGAAATTGTAACAAGAAAAGTACATGAAAGAACATGCAAGAGATGGGTTATATTGACCATTATAAGTTATGCAAGACACAATTTAAAGGAAAAATAAACCACTACAAGTTATGTAATGAATAGTTCCAAAAATAGGCCACCATAAGTCATGCGAAGTTATCTAAGGGATTAGCATGTAAGTATGATTTGAAATTTAAAAGAACTATGTAAAAGCCATGATTTTCTTGAAACATGTGCCACAAGATAAAAAAAATTGTTTATAGAGTTTTTATGTATATTTGCATATGTATACCCATATTTATGAAAGAAATAATATACGACGTGTTAGGGAAACAAACTAGGCATGCATGAGTACTTGTTATGCACGTGATGATATTTTCCATGAAACTCAAGTACATGCCATGTTAACGGATTAAAAGAGCATTATAATTCTCATGCATGATCACGACACATACTGGGCATTAGGATTCTGAAAAATTATATTTGTCAATTTCAAATGAAAATCAAGGTTGACTGAGCACATAGATCATGAAGCGGGTTCAACGAAGCATTCAAGGTAGCATGATAAATGAAGATTTGCAGGATGTCTATATGCTCACTGGAATAAAAATGTGTTATTTTTATTACTTAGTTTCTTTTTGCAACTTTACCTTTGACAGAGTTGTAAAAATAGAACTTTTAGTTTAAACGGTTGTTATGGATCATGTTGAGAATGATTTTCTTTTAACGCTCATTGACTATCATGTATGAATCGGTAACGGCTCGGACATGCAATCTAATATTGCTTGCTTGCGCTGATCCACCAAGCTTGTTACAATACAACGTTTGATTCCAATAATTTGAATAAAAGTTGAACTTTCTTGTACCGAACTTTGCTGATTGATTTATTGTCTAAACTTTAGTGATAATCACCTAAAGAGCAGGGTGATACAATTAGAGCTTTCCATTGATTAGTCCATTGCATGTGCTCTATTTGTTCAATGGGTGTTTTGATCGAGTTTCAAATATTCCCAAGCTCATAATCTTCCATTGGAACCTTGAAGAATGTTGAGAGTGTTCTCCGGCATTTGAGTTAATACAGAGAAGAGATGCTGACATCTGAGTTAAATATGAAAGTTTTCAATTTATTAAT
This sequence comes from Ottelia alismoides, assembly GCA_037367405.1. Classification (NCBI taxonomy): domain Eukaryota; kingdom Viridiplantae; phylum Streptophyta; class Magnoliopsida; order Alismatales; family Hydrocharitaceae; genus Ottelia; species Ottelia alismoides. Next base: position 417,103 of record JAZKJV010009691.1, on the reverse strand, counting down.
GTGCATTCTCCATTGCTGATGTAGTACACGAGCTACTGTTGGAATTTAGCTTGTGATATGAATTAAGTTCAGACAGTATTATTATTTTTTTCTACAGTATTAGTTCATAAGTGTAACGTTCCGGGCTTAGGTCTCCGATCTGTTAACGGAGAAAATTGACCCAGACAACTTGTTGGGTACGGGCCCAAATGGACCTGTTGGCAACCACTCAAGATGTTTAAGCCCAAGTTGTCAAGTAGTAATCCCCACCACTTATAACCCACTCTCACACTTTGTGAGTTTTAGATGTGAGACTATGTTTGGGGGTATGGGTGTTACAACATCCCCCACTTATATTCGCAACGTCCTCGTTGCGACATGGTCCATCACTTATTCCCAGTGACAGCGGCGGCTGCACGCTCCCGGCTTAGATCCCTTCGGGTAGCCCTTTCACTATCAGAGAAAACCCGCTCTGATACCATTTGTAATGTCCCAGGCTTAGGTCTTCGATCCGTTATTGGGGAAAACTGTCCCTGACAACTTGTTGGATTCGAGCTCAAATGGATCCGTTGGCAACCACCGAAAATGCTTAAGCCCAAGTTGTCAAATAGTAATCCACACCTATAACCCATTCTCACACTTTGTGAGTTTTAGATGTGGGACTATGTTTGGGGATATAGGTGTTATAATAAGGGGTGAAAGAACTGTATTGCCGATCACATTTGAAATGGTGAAATTATTGGTATTTGGGAAATTATCTTCCATACTTGGTATTCACAATAAGAGTTGATACGATGATTATCTAGTGAGTTTTATCTTTTATACATTGGAAAATATAACAACGAATCATGTAATTATTGCTCGATATAATATCAATTTTAATGTATCGATAAGTTTTGACTATTAGAAAATTGTAAGATTGATTGGTCATCAATTAGTATTTTATTATAAATTTTACAATACAATAAAATTGACCTACGGTAACCCATAAGCGGAATATTATTTATTGTATCTTCTTATGGTAAATATACCACATTGAATATTATTCGTTGCAAAGCTATATTTCGATTTTGTGATTGACAGCAAATACCATAATCATTGCTCAACTTTTATATAGCGATGATTATTCACTGGCTTCTGCATTGAAAATTCAGTAATCATAGCTAATTTAATCATACTTTAGAGAAAAGTCAATAGATAGCCATTTATAATATGTTTCACCAATAATAATATAAATCAGATATGATATTTATTACGAATTTAAGAAGCATGCACCAAATACTATTCATTGTTATACACGAATATTAAATTATTCGTTGATGTAGGCCAATTTTGTTGTACCTCTACTATTAGTTTTTAATAATCCAACTCTATAGCTCGATATTAACCTTTTAAAAATAATACTTTGATATGGAAGGCAGATGGTTGAGGGCCTTGATGCTGGTGGTGTCGTTGTCCCAAGGGGCTGATGCAGGAGGGGAAGTGAGGGGAACATGTGGTTGCGGTGACGAGGACGATGGCCATAAAAATCACATGGAGGATCAGACGTGTTGTCGATAATGGATAAGGATATATCTGTATTCAATCCGCTACCATGTCTGTTTTGTAGAGATTTTGCCATTTGTATCCATATCTGTTTTAAAATAGATACAAATATGGATATCACTTGTATTATCTATTTTCATATATAAATATTGGTGTATATTTATTTTTAACCATATATAACATAATTTTATACATTCTTTCATCATATTTGATATAATTATTGTAATATAAGTACATATAATATATTTATATCATGTATATAAATTCTTTCATTATATTGATATAATTATTGCAATCCGATACATGTATATTTATGCTTTATCTATAGAGTACTTCTAACATTATTCATATGGGATCAATATCCGTTTTACATCCTTACGTATCCGTTTTTTAAGGATATTGTAATATAGTTTCCCTATCTGTCAATATCTGTATCCGTATACATACTTGTATTTTTAAACGGCTATGAATATGATAAATATCTATATCCGTATCTATATCCATTTGTTTGAATCCCTAGTTGTCCAGAAGAAGATGGAGGGAAGGGGATGCTGTGGCAGTAGAATCACGAGCTGTCTTCAGAGCTGGATATGCTGAGAATTAAGTAATAAAGCAGGGGCAAACTCGGAATGATCACTGGGACGTTTGGTGTCATTGTATAGAAGGGGATAGGAATGGAATTATAGTAAAAGAAATTAATATGATGCGAGGGTGTTTCCGTTTAATATATGTTAATAGATAGATTGATTCAAGACTGGAAGCTCTGTGTGTATTAATTGCTTAAGCTTTAAATATTGTATATCATAATCCTATTGTTTTTCTTTGCATTTCAAACATTATCAGAGTCCTCTTTTCTTTGCATTTCATTCACAAAGTTTTCTTTTCTCAAACCCATTTTCGGCTGCTGATGGAGTTTGACAATTTACACGCCTAACCATTTTTCATGGCTTTTTATGTTTTCGCCCTTATGCGTTTTTTCGTAACATTTTTAGGGGGTTATATTAAATGCCCTATGCATTGCATTTCTGCTTTGATTTTTTGGTCTATTTTCAATATTTATTTTGATTATATATTTTCCTTTAAATTTTTGTTCAAAAAAAATCCTGAAAGGATAACTAAACGTCTTTTAGATAATTATAAATTCAAGAGATGGACTTTTAGGTGTTGTATATATTGCTTTTGATTTTCTTAAATAAGTGGAAAGCGCAAAAAGAGAAATTTGAAACATTCTTTTCTAAAAATTAATTTCTAAACATTATATTAAACAAACAGATTTCTCCTCTTATGGCACTATATCTCATATTTTTATTTGATTGTATATCACATGTCAATCTTATAAGCATACAAAATAATTACTTATTTTCTCGCTTAAATAATTTCTATAAGGAGGCATCTTTTCTAAAAATCTCAATAATTCAAATTATAGTCTATAATAATATGTCATATTCTAGGTAAAAGATCCAACATAATGATCTTCGCTTCAACCTTAAACAATTAAACTTAAAAACTTGTAAAATTCAATAATCAAATAAATATAAGAAAAATACAAACAAAAATCATGTACTTTCCTATTTTCCACCTTAGATATACAAAAAAATGAAGAAGTCTTCTCTCACTTTAAGTAGAATGGGCTACATGGATTCTTGCTCAAGTCCATGTTGAAAGATCCGACTATTTTCTACGTTACATGTTGGCTACCTAACGCAATCCCCACCAGAAGGGATTTATAAAACCTTGATCTTTTGGTGGTAGGTACACAACACTACTACCCCGACCATCTTGTGGGTTGTACCTTAGATATAAAAAAAATATCTATCCTCTATTTACCAAAAAATTTAAAAATAAAATTAATAAAAATCATAAAATAAAAAAATCAAATATATCATAATAGATAGAAATTATGTTATAACAAAAAAAAACAAGGTATTTTTACATAAGAACTTAATAAAGGCCCAAGCAAAAAACACGTAGCATTTCATTGGGCAAGGAAATAAAAAAGGATTTCCCAGCTCACCATAACTAATATTAATATATAATAAAAGCGGCAAGATTAACGGCCTCTCTCTCTAAACTACAAATGGAGAGCAAGCATTCCCTGTTCGTTCGGAGAATAAGCACTAGAATAAGGGATTAATTCTCCGTCCAGCGTGGTTTCCAAGGGTATGGCTATTCCCATCCACATCCTATTATTTCATCTTATTCTCACCCTCTTAGTGAAGAGAAAGATGTTTCTGGAAAAGATAATGATTTTTCTTTTGGCGCATTACTGGAGTTGGCCGTCCACTCCTACCCCATTAGGTCGATTTCGATGACATTCCAGCTTTCCGCGAACTTGTTTTTTTAACAAGAACTAAATGGCCCTTGACCTTCAACTCTTCTCTTTTCTTTCATCTTATCCTCGAGAAAAAATGACAGAATGTTACCCTCTTTCTCCGACATCCTCCAAGAAAAGTCAAGCAAGAGATAGAAAAAATGCATCTCGCACTGCCTTTCCTAGGCTTTTCCAGTTAAGAAAGCAGGTATCGGGTATAAATCCAACTAAATACTTCTTGTTACAGTAATTTTATATTCAAAAATTGAAAGAGATTAAAGAAATGAAAATTCCTTTATAAAAATCTTATAAAAAAATTTAAAATCCATACATAAAAAATTCTAAAAATGTAGTCCAGTTACTCTAGGTTTTTAAAGTTTGCCTCCCTTAGATTTGATATTTATAACTACATGAATTAAAACAAAGGTCAATTGCTTGCACGACCGGATCATTAGGATTTATGATGAGCTTGACGATAGAAGCATCAAATTTCCATGTGATCATCTCATCATTGGAGATGAGGAAGAGTCGAACGTCTCTATGATTGAGCTTTACCTAGCCGACGACAGACTCAATATGCTATAGCCTAGATGCCAACGACGACTATGCATTGGCAATCTTCCTTGTAAAGGTGGAGGATGAGGAGGAAGTCAGGAGGAAGGAGGGTACATTAAAATCTGGTATTCAGGAAAACGTCGTGGATGATTTGGTTGGGAGCGAGCTGGAGGAAGATGTCATAGGGAGATTGAGAAGAGGAGAAAAGGAGAGCGTAGAAAGATTGAGAAGAGGGGAAAAGGAGGGCATTGGTACAGTAGTGGAGCGAAGGGAGGGCGGAGACAAACTATTGGGCTCGATGAGTCTCTCTTCCATAATCATGTCATGTCGTCGAGCCCATTAGTTATGCAAGCTTACTGCACCATGGAACTCATGTATCACTTATTGTTATTGCTAATATATATTATTTACTTATGTACTCTTTAGTTGTTTCCAGTTCCTGCCGTACTCTTTATGTAATTTACCCATAGGCTACTCCTATATAAGAGAGCCTAGGGCTGATGGAATAAACAAGCTCCTTTATTTTTCCAACATGGTATCAGAGCAATGGTCCTAGACCGGAGTTCTTGAAACCCTAACCCTAACCCCACCGTCGAGCCCCTCTCTCTCTCCTCGCGCCGCCGCCGACGGTGCCTCTCGGAGCATCTCGCCTGCGCATCGTCGAGCCCTCCAGCACCCCGTGCCTGTGCCTCACGCATCGCGGCCTGCGCCTCTTGCGCACATCGCCTGCGCCTCCTACGTTGTGCCGCACGCCTCGCGTGCATTTCTAGCGTGCTATCCAGCGCACTCCTCGCGCACCTGCACGCATCTCCTGCGCCCAACGTGCATCACTAGCACGCGCCTTACGCTTCTAGCGCATCTACAGTGCGTGCTTGCCGGTGCACCCTCTCACGTGGCTTCCCGCGCACTCCCTGCGCACCCTTGTGTGCGCCTCTTGCTGTGCGCTCTTAAGCCGTGATTCAACCCTACACGTATTCTAGCGCACACACCTCCAAAGGAATGGGTTTGGTTGCTTGAAGTCTACACATGCAACTAAACCCATCTATGTCTGTGTAGACGATCTTATTCTCAGTCTACTACTCCAGTCTTTGGTTACAAGTATGTCTGAAAGCAAGTCAGATATCCCATCTGTAGGCACATTCCGAGGTCCAGCGCCGATTGTGAAGATGGATGGTTTGAACTATGAACTGTGGGCAATGCAGTTCATGAGTATGATGAAGTCAACCGGTAAGAAACACATTCTTACTGAAGAAGAGCCTGCTGAGAAGACTGGAGTTAATGCCTCGTGGGAGGCAGATGATGCATATGCCAAAGTATGGCTATATGGAACTCTGGCAATCGAGATTGCCAATGATATTCTTCATCAGCCCACAACCAAAGATATGTGGGACATTCTAGCCGCCACATATTCTCAAGCGAAGAATGGGACAAAGCTTCTGCAGCTCCAGCATGACATATTCACTATCAAGCAGAATGGACGTCCTCTACACTCACTGTACACAACCCTACGAGGGATGTTCGAGAAGCTGTATAGCTTTATGCCCCTGACAGCCACACCAGAGCAACAGAAGACCTACCGGAATGCTACTATGGTAGGAGTTTTTCTCGCTGCCCTTGACCCTGAGTATGAGGCAGCACAGTCTCAGATCTTGGCAGACTCTACTATTCCTTCTATGGAGGAAGCCTTTCACAGGTTGAGCCGGATCACTGTACCCTCTACGGTGACGAATCAGACTGCCTCAGCCATGGCAGCCAACAGAGGTCGTGGAGGTCACCATTATACACGTGGCCATGACCCTCATGGTAGAGGAGGCCGTACTTGGCCAACGTGTACCTACTGCCATCGCAACGGACATACTGAAGACACTTGCTACTCCAAGCATGGATTTCCTGCATCTGCACGAGTTGCTGAGCAGATAGAACCTCCATCTGCTACCTCTTTGGATCAACGCTTTGATGATCTTGTTGCCCGTCTAAGGGGCATTATTCCTCCATCCAACCCAGCACACACTACTGAGAGCCAACCTGACGTTGCTGCATCCGCCTCTGCTTCTACCAGTGCATCAGGTAGCACACACGCATTTACTAGTAGTGGATCAGATACTTTAGCATGGATTATGGACTCCGGCACCACACATCATCTATGTGGTGATCAAAGTCTACTTACAGGGTATAGACAGATCCCTCCAGGTCGAACAGTGGTCATTGCCAATGGCACACATTCCCCGATTACTGGTCATGGGGAGATTAGACTGACTCCATCTATGCAGCTCAAGAATGTGTTACACGCACCTGATTTTTCAATGAATTTATTATCTATCAGCCAAATATAAAGGATTTACAATGTCGGGCGATTTTTGATCCATCTTCTCTTGTTTTTCAGGACATCCTTACGGGCAACGTGATTGGGCGTGGCTACGAGCAAGGAGGTCTCTATCGCCTGTGTCAGAATTCTTTTGCTGGAACCTCATCTCTACCTACTGGACCCGTCTCTCCTCTACTATGGCATATGCGCTTTGGATATCTGCCGCTTCAGAAGTTGCGTCGTGTTTTACCCCAGGTTTTGCCTCACACATCTATCCAATGTGAGGTGTGTCAGTTGGGAAAGCATCATCAGTCTACCTTTTCCAGTCGTCAGTGTCGGAGTAGTACCTCCAAGTTTGAGTTATTTCATATTGATATTTGGGGTCCGAGTTGTGTTCCTGATCATCAGGGACACATGTTTTATATAGTTATTGTGGATGACTTCTCTCGTGTGTCATGGGTATTTTTGTTAAAGAATAAATCTGAAGCAGGGAATATTATTATCAATTTTCTTAATGAGATTCGCAATGTTTTTTCTGCATCCGTTAAAATTGTGAGAAGTGACAATGCCCTGGAGTTGTGTACTCATGCCCTAGCCAGTTATTTCTCATCCAAGGGGATTGTCCACCAGACATCCTGTGCCTATACCTCCCAACAGAATGGGATTGCTGAAAGGAAACATCGTCACTTACTAGATGTCACCAGGTCACTCCTTATATAGAGTCATGCTCTTCATTCTTACTGGGTGACACTGTTCTTACTGTATGTTACCTAATCAATCGTATGCCGTCATCTGTTCTAGGTGAAGAAATTCCGTTCTCCCTTATCTTCCCTGGAAAAGAGCTATTTTCTCTCACTCCTCGTGTGTTTGGCTCGGTTGCCTTTGTCCACCAGTTGTCTCCTAGTACTGACAAGCTCTCTCCTAGGGCTGTCAAGTGTGTGTTCGTTGGGTACTCCAGAACTCAGAAGGGGTACAAGTGCTATGATCCATTGCGCATGCAGTATCTTGTTAGTGCAGATGTCACATTTTTTGAATCTGTTATGTATTTTTCAGCACCAGGTGATCAGTTGATACCTCCAGCTAATACTGGTGCCATTTACATGTCACCACCACCACCACCACCATCACCACCACCACCACCACCACCACTACCAGAACCGTTACCATCTTCTGCACCTCCCATTACTATACATGTTTCACCACTATCATATCATTACACCCGCAGGCCTGCCTCAGCTCTTGGTCATTGCTCATCACCGAGCTCGCCTAAGGTATGTTCTGAAGATATTATTATTGATGGATCTGATGATGTTTCTGAGCAGGATGTGTTACAGAGGACAGACGAGGATACAACTGATTTAGATGTTCCTATCGCTATACGAAAATCGAAAAGGAGTTGTGCGTCATATCCTTTAGCAGCTTCTGTGTCGTTTGATCGACTAACTGGAGATTTCAGGAACTTTGCAGTTGCATTGTCAGTTGTAACTATTCCCCGGAATTACCAAGACGCTCCGAAGGATAGTAGGTGGCGTCGAGCAATGGAGGAAGAAATGGCAGCACTCCAGTCTAGAGGAACGTGTAGTTTGGTTCCTATACCTGCTGATGTGTCACCCGTGAGCTGCAAGTGGGTATTTACAGTCAAGAAGAATGCAGATGGTAGTATTGACAGATACAAGGCTCGCCTTGTTGCTCGTGGCTTTACACAAACATACATGGTGGACTACCTTGATACATTTTTGCCAGTGGCTCGCCATTCTACTCTACGGATTCTGCTGTCAGTTGTTGTTACTCGTGAGTGGCCTCTTTATCAGTTGGATGTGAAGAATGCCTTCTTATATGGTGATCTACTGGAGGAAGTCTACATGCAACAGCCACCTGGGTTTGCTGTTAAGGGGGAGTGTTCCAAGGTGTGCAGACTTCATAAGGCTATTTATGGCCTTAAACAGAGCCTCAGAGCGTGGTTTCAGAAACTCTCAGACCTCTTTGAAAATAGGGATACAAACGTTCTAATGTTGATCATTCCTTGTTTGTACAAAAGACTTCCAGAGGCACTATTGCAATCATGGTTTATGTAGATGACATCTTAATTACAAGTGATGATGTACAAGGAATAAAGGAGGCGAAAGAGATGCTGGGTTGTGAATTTGTTACCAAGGACCTCGGAGTTCTTAGATATTTTCTGGGGCTGGAGTTCGCCAGAAATCTGTATGGGCTAGTCATGTCTCAGAGAAAGTATGTTACAGACCTGTTGAGTGAAATAGGAATGCTTGGTTGCCGACCTGCAACCACACCAATGGACCTTAGTATGAAGCTATATGATGATGATACAGAGGAGGTGGATAAGAGAAGATACAGAGAACTGGTGGGAAAACTTCTGTATGTCACTATCACTAGGCCAGATATATCCTTTGCAATAAGTCGAGTGAGCCAGTTCATGGAGCAACCACGCCAAGTTCATATGGATGCCATACATATGATACTCAAGTCATCTCCAGGTGCAGGTTTGCTGTTCAAGAAAGGCAAAGCGATCTCTATCACAACATGTGCAGATGCAGATTAAGCAGGGTGGCCCAAGGACAGGAAATCTACATCAGGGTTTGCTGTATATGTTGGAGATTCCCTAATCTCATGGAAGAGAAGAAGCAAACTGTGGTAGCAAGGTCTAGTGCTGAATCTGAGTATAGGGCTATGGCTCGGGTTAGCACAGAAATGATGTGGTTAAAGGCTATGCTTACAGATTTACATATAGAAGTTCCACTTCCTATGGTGTCAGAATGTGACAATCAGGCAGCCTTGTTCATTGCACACAATCCAGCATTCCATGAACGAACCAAGCACATTGAAGTTGACTGTCACTTTATACGTGATATGATCCAGAAGGGATTCATTGCTACATCCCATGTCAGTTCAGAGAATAAAACTGCAGATATCTTCACTAAGGCATTTCTACGAGGCCCGTTCCAGAAGTGTGCATCCAAGCTGAGCATGATTGATATCTATGCTCCATCTTGAGGAGGAGTGCTAACATATATTATTTACTTATGTACTCTTTAGTTGTTTCCAGTTCCTGCCCATAGGCTACTCCTATATAAGAGAGCCTAGGGCTGATGGAATAAACAAGCTCCTTTATTTTCCCAACATTATAGTCCTGAGCTTCACGAGCTTGCCATAGAGAGGAGGGCCAATGGAGATGGATGTTGAGAGGAGAGCGGATCCTCTGTTGTACAACAGAGGCCTGTTGTACCGTTGGAGCCGCTCGATCATGATCGCGCAAAGGGCCATCAAAACCTAGATTTCGTATGAACCACTCGATCTTAATTAAGAGGCTCTGGCTGTAGACCCTACTATACAACAGAGGAGCCGGTCTATGTTGAGAGTAGCATGTGAGGAAGAAGTAACTATATTTCAAATAAAATTATATGAACCTATTAGATAATGTTTTGCATATATGTTTGATTAGATTGAATCAAGGATGGTTAAGGTAGTGAAGCAAGTTGACGACAAGTGTCAATGTGTTATCGAACATATGCTTACAAAGATCATGGTGTAGTTACAAAGATTGTAGAGGCTGTCATGTAATAGACAGTAGGATGGATCCTCTGCTGTGTTACAGCACCTGCTGTAATGTAGGGATTCGTCCAATGATGATCGAACATCCTTCATAGGGGGTCGGAGATAGTCGGTCCCCTATGAGGGTCGTCTGATCCCCATCGGACTGATCCCTGTGTTACAACATGTGCTGTAACACAACAGAGGATCCTCTTTGAATATGCAAAACTTTGAAGGTTGTGGTGAAGAAATCATTTTCTTAAAAATAATATATTTTTCATGAAAATGTCAAAACTAACCCTACATATAAAATCTACATAACCGAAACTTTGATGACCAGTACCTCATTAACTATATGCTATTTGTTAATGTTATTATTGTCATCAAAACGTAGAGGTATAGTACTTATGTTATTGCAATAGCACTGACGATGGCATACACTTAATTGGCACTACTTATCAAATCTTCGCGTTAGATAAATGCCAAAGTCTTATGGTGTTGAAATTCGTACCTCAAAATATCCAATTTTTGGTATGATTCTTTTTGAAGTATAAGAGACTTTTTACTTGATTATCCTAACCATTATAAGCCTTTGTTTCATTTGTTTGTCATAGTGTTCCCTTTTTTTATTAAGTCACGAGTAGCGTTTCCTCTTGTGCTAATTGTGTAGGAATAATACAACAAAATGGAGCTATATCAAGCAATAATTTTATTGATTTTTTAATATAGCTTCTGATGTTAATGTTATAGCAATGGATGCTTGATACAAATTTGAACGACAAAAACATATCATTGATGTTAATATATGTTTATATATATATTTTAGCAATGAATATGACGTTCATTGTGAATATTAAGGCACTACAAGAAAAATGAGTTGTGGTCACGGAATGTGGCTACAGAAACTTGTGGCCACGATAATTCTATGGCCACTAGTTTCTCGTAGCCACAATATGTGGCCAAAGTCTTCATATAAGAGTTGTGGACACGATAAGTTCTGTGGCCACTTGTAGTGGCCACGGCATATTCGTGGCTAGAGAACTCTCGCGACGAGATTTGTAGCTACGGCTACTGGCCACGACGTGCCATGGCCAGAGCTCAATTCTGTGCCCACAAATCCCATATTCGTGGCCATAGTTCTGTAGCCACAACTTATTTTCCTTTTAGTGAGAACTAAAGATAAATTTAATACACATATATTTTATTATTATTATAAATTTAGCGTATAACAACAAATCAAATTACTCATTGACATAGTTCTACTTTGTGCTATTGTATCTCATCTCATACTACAAGAAAAATGATTTGTGGTCACGGAATGTGGCTACGGAAACTTGTAGCCACGATAATTCCGTGGCCACTAGTTTTTCGTATCTACAATATGTGGCCAAAGTCTTCATACAAGAGATGTAGCCACGAAAAGCTCTGTGGTCACTTGTAATGGCCACGGCGTATTTGTGGTTAGAAAACTCTCACGACAAGACTTGTAGCAACGGCTACTGGCCACGACATGTCGTGGCCATAGCCCGATTCTGTGGCCACAAGCCCAAAGTCCGTGGGCATAGTTCTGTAGGCACAACTTGTTTTTGTTGTATCACCATTTTTTATATATAATTATTTGTGGGCGCATGGAATGTGTTTCTATGCTGGATGCTTTATTGTTCGTGCATGTGCAGTAATTTTCAGTTAAATGTTTAAACTCCTCTAGAAACTATGCATGCCGATATCTATCCGAGTTAGATGTTTAAACTATAGGCTGATGCCCCCCTCTTTTAAGGTTTGATTTCGTCTCTCGGCGTTAGGTTCATTGATTTTGAAACTACATCCCAATGTCCCTCGTGTAAGTTTGGAAGTAATTTTAGGTCCCTCAATTTTGGATGTGGAGGCTTACATACCAACCTTTTTTCACTTTGATCTTCTTCTCGGAATGGAAGAAGTGAAATATGACATCAATATGCATGGTCATCTCACGATGCGTGTGATCCTCGGCTGTACATATGGCATTATAAATTTGTCACAATATATGTAACACCACAAACATAGTCTCATATTTAATAATCACAAAGTGAGATAATAGGATATAAGTACTGGAAAATAATACTCAATAACTTGAGGTTAATCATTTTGAACGATAACCAACGTGAGACAATGGATTCATGATTTCGTTTCACTAAGTAGCAAGTCATATTCATAGCTTCAGTTCAAAAACACCCTCCCAAAACCATCATTTGAGAGCATGCACTTTGCTCTCTCTGCAAGTGCCATGCTCATTTGGCATACAACTCCATCCTATCATGATGTATTCCTAACAATGTCGTGCCTTGTGACATCTTCCTCCTTGCACAACTTATTCAATTCTGATGTAAAAACTCCAAGCCATTACTAACGCACATACATTTGACATTCTCTGAAGTATGATTCTCCACCAAGATATTTTACAATTTGAAAAGTCTTAAATGCATCAGTCTTGTCCATCATGAAAACCCAAACAAGCATGGAGTACTCGTTGATAATAAACAAAAAAATAGCACCTCCAAAAGATGAAAAAGAAGGATCCCAACAATCAACATAGATGTAATCAAGCATCTTATGCATGTTTTAAACTGCTTCCTATGTTGTTTTCTATATGCGCAATGCTTACAGAAGTCAAACTTAGTTCTTTTAAGATCACAAATAAGACTATTCTGATTGAGGATGTTCATCTCTTCTGATTCTACTACTCTGAGCATTTGCCACAATTTAGATTCCAATCTCACGGCTTGGGATACAACAAAAACATGACCAATTTGTAGACGTTTGAAAACACAAAGGATCTTTTGCTTGCTTTGTACCTTACATGATGACCCTCTCTTTTTTGGCAACCTTTCAAACTCCTCATGTAGTCAACATTGTAGCTATACCTTTTAAAGTCCACAACTCCAAGAAATACATGGTTCCTCAATTCTGAAACACGACAAGCTTCCAAAGCAATCTTCACCACACTGTTATGCATCTTGATTTTCACAAAACTAATGCCAATTTGCATGGTATGTCATTGCTCATGACGGTGTTTCCAATGTTGATGTTCTCATAGGTATAGAACCTATGGAGTGACATCTGATCGCAACAACCAGAATAAAGGATTCACGTAAATTTAGAATATGCTTGATCCATGGCGGTGAATACATAATCATCATATGTATCATCTCCTCCTTAAGCCATTGAGGCAACCATAGATTTCATTTGCTTCTTCAATAATGTCTCTTCCAATGTCCACATTCATTGCAGTATTTGCAAACACCAATTTGATTGATCTTCTTTAAAATTGCTTAAGACTTCGCTTTTTCATGATATTTCTTCGTGACATCATAGCATTTCTCTTGAGTTAATTCCAACCCAACGGCTTTCTTGTCCCTACAATCTATAGAGCCATGTGACGAAGTTAGTATGGACACTCGACCAAACATCTAAAGTAACCTCTTCTCTGCCAACCAAGAATAACTGAACAATATTATCAAACGACGTGGACAACTAACCAATAAAATCAACGCACATCCTTTATTTCACCATATATGTTTCTCAAATCTAGAAGTAACCTGTTTAACTGATCTTGATGCTCTTTAAGAGGGGTATATTCTTGCGTATGGAACAAAAATCGACATTGCTTAAACCACAACTTATTAGTCGGATGCTTCGTCATGTTCAGACTTCAACCTTTTCTACAAACTCGCGGCGGTCTTTTCACCAATGACCTCAACGATAGTCTCATCCGCAAATACATAGCACAATCATTAAATACACCTTTTATTCTTGCACCAACAACTATGCCAGACTGAGTGTCTTCACCTTATCTTTATCCAACGATGTCCACAAACCCTACTACTTGAGAAAGGCGCACATCTTGACCCGCCAGAAGCTAAAGCCATACTTGGTGTTGAACTTCTCGATCTTCATATTGGGTGATGTCATCTATTCTTTATTTCAGGTGTACTCAACATCTCCAATATCCGCCTTTTGCATGTAAAGGAAGTAGGATGCAAATTAACCACATTAATAAGCTAGCAAGAAAATACAACACATGATTGACAGGCTGGGTTACATACTAGCGTGGTGGATCTCTCTCAATATAGTGAAAGAGTTGTACTACACAAAATTCGAAACGCTAAAAGGTGGGGGGATCGACATCAATGGGAGAGGGTGGAAATATGAAAAGAGACGTAACATAATATGAATATAGCTGCAACAAAATATTAAGAGAGCCGCGACAATGATCATAGATAAAAGGAAAGGTGGCGGAGCAACAATCATCAAGGGGGAGAGTAGAAACTAGGAATCGACGGATATTGAGAACAGATCAGAGACCAACAAACACAAGCGAAGATTGATAAAGAAGAAAAACACACAAATACAACACATAAGAGCAAATGATTCAGTAATGTGCCTGCTCCATTGCCCACACCATGTCTTCTTTGCCTTCTTTTATGAAAAAAGTATGAAATTACAATGAATAAAGACACCCAAGGCACTATTATACTAAAATGTTTAAGGATATGGAATTACAACTAGATTGACAGAGAAGATCCTACATATACAATAACGATCAGCCTTCACATGAGAAACTTAACAATGCAAGGAAGTGACAATGGCTAAAAATTGATGGAAAATAGGAAGGGAAGCAATGGCGAAGATCGACGATGGATGGAAAGGTAAAAACATGGAGGAGGTTGGAGAGGGCGTTTGTGAAGAGATCTTAAGGGAGAAGAGTGAGGGAAGATGTGATACTTTAATATGAACAAAAAGGAGGCAACCACATACTAAGGAATCTCGATTCGTATGTCAAACCCAATAGAGGATCTTTAAACCAAATTAACCATTACAGTAGCAACTATATTGGTACTGTACATGACCATAATCCTGAGTTACTAGCTAGCATAGGGGTGTGAAATAGCAACAGATAAAGATAGATTTCTGAGGTCCTGGGTCCATTCTGATTTTGGATTTTTTTCTAAATCCAGAAAAAGAGGCATGGTCCATGAATAATAATTCTCCAATAACCCAACAAATGCTGAATATCAGCAGCAAAGGCAATGGCTCATGGAACTCAAACTTAAATATGTTGCATGTTTTCTACTAAAAGATTGGGGACAATATTTTACCAATCCAGACCACAACACTGGGATGAAAAATAATAGAAGATACATCAATATTTGATTATGCACGTAAACAAATAATCACCAAGATCAATCAATTGATATTTTTGTCCTTAAAGATAGAAATGAGTCCCAATTTTAAGTCAGGTTAGGTCCGAACATAATGCTTTCAATGAAGAGGCCACTATTCATCCAACCACCAGAGTATTTAAACATGATACATAGCATCAAATTATCTAGCCCAAACATGTATATTGCAAGTTCCATTTTCGTAACAAACACAAAAATAAAATTTAAAATTTTATTTCCATAACAGCATTTCTCTTCGTTCCTCATTCACTAAAATTTTTACCCCCATCTACATCAGCGAGGACTGACAATTGTATACAAGGGCATATAATATTACATGAGAACAACGAACCCTCAAGCTCTTCTATAGTTACAAATAGCACGTCCATAATTTATAACAGGAGGGCATAACTGTACCTTCATCAAGTAACCGACTCTAGTGCTGCAATCTCTTTAATAACTAGAGATTTATCAGCTTCAAACTGTTCATCCTCTGAAATACAGGAAATCAATACATGTCAAATTTGATGCCAGATAACGGGGTTCCTAGTGCAGTATTTGGTAGATTGCGATGCGACTCTACCTTTCTCCAATTTCAAGCCATTGAGGAACCGAAGAAGCTTGTTCTTGTTCTTTCCAAGTATGCCAATAATCTCAGGAGGTTTGTTCTTGTTTGCAGCAAACAACTGCAAAAGGAAAAAAAATGCAATTTTAAAATTAGCAAATACGCAAGTATAGATCAAGTTCCAACACAACTTCTAGATGACTATGCTACACCAATTTTTAACATACCTTGAACACATGGAATGCCTCAATTTGAATGTTTTTGCTGGAGTCCTAAAACAGGAGACAAAAGTTTCACCAGCTTATAACAAGATATTATAAAACCACATTTCTCATAAGGGTAAAACATTCCCATACAGGAGAGAAACTATACATGGTGAATATTATAAGCAATAGCCAAATGAAATTCTGAATGTCTCACAAGCCTAATATTATTTTATTTAGTAAAATGTTTGCTTATTATATCAGAGGCAACAACGTCACAGGTATGGAAGTAATCCATGCCACTGAGTAAATGATGAGGAACTTCAAGAAAAAGGAATAGATGGGGAAATTTTGTTATCTGGTATCTAAGGTAACCAAATACTGCTAATTTTAACTAAACCATATAACGAGTGGAAACCACTTTAATGGTCCAGTGGTAATGCAGTGTGTCCACCGTCCAAAAGACAAGTATTCAAATCCCCCCTTGTGGGGTATGCGTTAGGTAGTCGATAGCCGGCATAAAAAATAGTCGAATCTTTCAACATGGATTTGAACAAGAATCCATGTAGCTGACCCTACTTAATTATGGGAAAAGGCTTTGTTGTTGTTGCATATAACAACGAGTCATTCTGAATTGTCTTAAAAATTTTACAAAACTGAGTGCTAGTTATAACGCAATTTTATATCCTAATCAAATAAAAAAGATTCCATGTTCATGGAAACCTAATAACAAAAGATTTCCACAAAAATTCCAAGCCATTTTCGAGATTGACAATGTTTGGACAAAGGGATGAACCACTAGAAAATGCAAATAGTAAATTGCCAAATCAAAACCCTTTTAATATTGGAATAATAATGGAACAAGACATGGGACAAGGAACGTGTGATAAATGGTAGAGATATATCCCATTAGGGAACAAGGGTTTCACATGAAATATAAGCATGTAGTTATGATGTTGAAAGAGATATTTTAAGCCACATGATTATGGACTTTGCATACAATAAGACCCAAAGTGATCTGACCCTTTCTCGACTCGCATAGAGGGAGCCCAGGCCTTTTTAGGTCATTCTAAATCCATATCCAAGGGAAATACTGTCCCATGAACAGCCTATCCACCCTCACCCCACCCTCACTCCAGAACAGACACTTGAAAAAGAGAGCATGAACATGCTACTTTCAATAAGTTGACAAGTATAAGAAAAATGGATTGATAAAATGAAGCATCAACACAGTACACCTGCGCAATACATTTTTATGCAACAGGCTTTACAAAGAAACAGTTAGGCAACAGATGAAAACAACAAAAGCAGGCACTGCCACAGTTCTTTTCCCATGGATGGACAATTTTTTTTGCAAAAAATAGCTTTCTTAAAGGCTACAGGTGATGTAACAACACTGTAAAAATCCAATATGCAGATAAATTTTCTGGTCAAAAATTTAAAAGAACCAAAAATCAACTCATCTATCATGCATACAAGTGTACGTTCTCGATTTCTATTGGGAATGGTTCATTGAATGACTAGAACTATAAACTTTGGGCATAGAATACACTCAAAACATGAGGTAGGCGTTCATTTCGTGGGAATGACAAGAGTGCCACCATTGATACCTATGCAATATTTCTTCTTTTGTCTGGAACCACCTCCTCATTACGGTGCTAAATATACACAAATGATACACAATATTCAATAAAGATACAACAACAAATCCTTTTACCACATTAAGTAGGGTCGGCTATATTGAGATCTATCTTGGGCCATTCTCGAGCTTAGATCCAAACAACTAAGATCCTATTGGATAGTCTCTTTCCAACATTTCTCAGGCCTTCCTTGCCCTTTCTTAGCTAGCTCAACATTCCAAATCTCGCATTTGCTAATTGGTGCATCGGCCGACCTCCTTTCCAAGTGGTCAAGCCATCTTAAGCGGTTTTCTCTTATCTTATCATCTATTGGGGTGATAACAACTTTCCTTCTAATCACACCATTCCGAATCCAATATTTTCGTATATGACTACATATCCACCTTAGCATTTTTATTTCTGCTACTGTCATTTTCTGCACATGTCTATGGTTCACAGGCCAACATTCAAATCCATAAAGCATAGCAGGTCTCAAGGTTGCTTTGTAATACATTCCTTTAATTTTAAAAGGAACTTTCTTATCACATAAAACAATAGGGACTCCTCTCAACTTTAGCCAACATGCATTTATTCTATGAATAACAACTATATCGATTTCCATCATGTTGCAAAATAGATCCCAAGCATATAAAAGAATCTTTCTTCTGAATGTTACTGTTTCCAATCTTCACATTGATTCCTTTACCACTGCTTCCATTAAATGTGCACTCCATATATTCAGTCTTACCCTACTTACACGAAATCCTTTAGTCTCAAAGGCATGCGTCCAAACCTCAAGCTTCGCACTTCCTCCATCTCTAGTCTCATCCATCAACACAATATCATCGACGAACAACATACACCAAAGTATCTCATTCTGAACGGACTAGTCAACTCATCTATAATCAAAGTAAAAAGGAATGGATTAAAAGATGAACCTTCGTGTAGATAAATGTTGATGTCAAAATAGTCAATCTTCCAGACTGGATCCTTACACAAGATGAAGTCCTGTCATACATATCCTTTGTAAGATTAATGTATAGGACAAGTACTTGTTTCATCTCCAAAACTCTCCACAAAATCTCTCATGGAACTGAATCATAAGCCTTCTCTAAATCAATAAAAATCATATGAAGGTTCTTCCTTTTAGCTTTATAAATCTCCATTGTTTCCTCAACAAGTGGATAGCTTCAATAGTTGAGCGACCTGGCATTAATCGAATTGGTTTTCTGTTACTTTGAAAACGCGCATCAACCTTCTTCCAATCACACGTCTCAAATTTTCAGTGTGACATCAATTTGATACCTCTATAATTTTTAAAATGTTGAATGTCTCTTTTATTCTTATAAAGAGTCACCACGGTGCTTCTCTTCCATTCTTCAGGCATTGTCTTGCTTCACCAAATAACATTGAATAAATTTGTGAACTAAGTCATACCACATTCATCTAGAACTCTCCATACTTCTATAGGAATGTCATTAGGTCCTACATCTTTCCTAAATTTCACAGCCTTCAAAGCCTCCCTTATTTCCTTTGTAATTGTCTATAGCTTGAACAATTCAGGTACCTTTCACTACTAGTTAGATCTCCCAAAGTGATATCTGTATCCCATTCCCCAATGTAAAGCTTATGGAAATAATGATTCCATCTAATCTCTATATCCTTCCGAGTAACAAGCACATGTACCTCATCATCTTTAATGCATCTCACTTGAGAAAGGTCTTTGATTTTCCTATCTTGCTTTGTCCAATCTAAATATATCCTTCTTGCCTTCCTTAGAGTCAAAGTTTTTGGTACAAATTTCCGTAAGCTTTTGACTTAACTTCACTACAGCCTTCTTTGCTTTCTTCTTCGCTATCTTGTAGTTTATGACAGTTTTGTTTGTTATTTCTTATACATACCTTTAAAGCAAGCTCTTTTCATTTTAAGCTTATGTCGCACTCGTTCGCTCCACCATCAAGCTTCCTTTTGGCTTGGAACTCCTCCCTTAGAATCGCCAAGCATCTCTCTGGTTACCCTTCATATACAAGATGTAACTGCCTCCCACGTATTATTCACACTTTTGTTATAATCTCAAGATAATTTTCTAAAACCTTCTCTGTGAAGCTTGATTGCTTCAATCGAAGATTCCATCATCTAGTTTTAATGATTTTGGGGATAATATTCAATAAAGATCTACAAAGGAAAATCAGTAATACAAAGTTTGTGAACATAATGTTATTAACAAATAAATCTTGAATCAACAAATAAAACTAAGAACGACTTGCTCGGATACCATGTAAAATAAGAAACAAAGAACGTAAAATCAAGAAAAAAAGAGAAAATGTGATTTTATGTGGAACGTTACTCCCTAAGGAGCGGGATGAACTACGGGAGAAAGCCCCAAGTGCTAGATTTTATATTTGCTTTTTCTCAGTGAGTACGGGGGTGTGAGACTCTTATATAGCCCTACCATTACAATCAAGTCCCACCACTTAGCAATGTTGGACTAAATGACGCCTACTCCATATGCCCTCTTACACATTTCTCTTAAATACAAAAGAGGAAAGGTAGCGAAAATGTCAATTACAAGACTAAATTTCTAGTAACAAAGGGAAGATGAAACCCTAACCTTCAAAGATAGCTAATGTTGTCTTTACTTTCTTAAACTTCTCAACCATTAAAAAATGGGGGTAATCCCGTGTAATAACGCAACTCAACATGTTTAACCACATTTCTTTCTCCTTTGGAATTAAACTTGCTATGCAAATGACTCCTAAAAATTTATTGGGATTTTTACCTCACGAACCCATATGTCCGCTTACACTATTCTCTTACCTACAAAAGAGGAAAGGTAGCCAAAATGTCTATTAAGACTAAATTTCTAGTAACAAAGGGAAGAGGAAACCCTAGCCTTCAAAGGCATCTAATGTTGTCTTTACTTTCTTAAACTTTCTAACCATTAAAAAATGGGGGGAATCCCATGTAATAACACAACTCAACATGTTTAAACACATTTCTTTCTCCTTTGGATTAAACTTGCTATGCAAATGACTCCTAAAAATTTATTGGGATTTTTACCCCCACGAACTCTAGAATCATTGTAAATTACGTTCTCGATCTTCTAAACATCGTTATTACTCCATTAACCTCGTAAACTTGCTAACACTTACGTCACACGCTCTGTGATTAATTCCCATCCATTTGGTTGTTAAAACTAACGAGATTCTGTTAATTTCTTTTACATAGTACCCATTTTGTTTATCAAAATTACAATAAGTACCCTCCTTTCTTTCTCCCCTCTTACACTCCTCACTTCCTTTTTCCCACCTCATCGACCTCCGCCCCTCCTCCACCACACCGGTCGACCTTCGCCCAGACCTCCCCTCCTCCTGGACACCCCCTTCTCCCCTCCGCCTCCACCCAGACCTCCTCACCTCCCCTCTCCCCCACCTCCCCCACCTCGCCCCCGTTGGCGTCATCTTCTTTGGATTCCAGATGTTGTTCTTCCACTTCTGAAGATGACCCATCTTCGATCTTGGCAGTAGGAGAGGACCTGAAGCGGCTCTCGAGTGTTATCGTCTTCACGGGGTCAGATCTACACCTCATGAGCAGCAAAGCATTAGGTAGCAGAACACAAATGTGGTGGGTTTCCTCCTCCGCCTCCTCGTCTTCCTCTATCTCCATCATCGAACTCCCGCACAAATAGAAGCAGTTGATCTCCTTCACGGTCTCACAGAGCCCGCCCAGGTGGAGATGACCCACCTCTAGTTCGTTTCCCTCATGGACCTTGATCTGGCGAGACACATCTTCATATTCTTTCTTTTCTTCCTGGTGGATTTTATTCGGACCTGACCAAGGTAAAAATAAGAAGTTGCACAAGTAGGGAAATAAGAAGATGGCCGGAAGACGTCAACTACGTATTTGTTTAGCAACCTCAAATATTCCATCAATCGATTCAAGAAATCATCCCAACAATTTTGGGAGAATCATTTTCATGATCGGAAGACATAATTTTGGTGATTTGGTGGACGGATGTATGTGGGGTGAAGAGAGAGAAAATAAAGAGGAGGAAGAAGAAGAGGAATGGGGGAGGAAGAAGAAGAGGAAGAATGAGATGAGGAGGTGGAAGATACACCATCCAATGCTTCCCTGGTTAGATTAACCCAAGGCATTGACTCAAGTAAAAGTAAACTTAACGACATGATTCATAGGGTAAGACGGAGTAAGTTTACGGAGTTGAGAGAGTAATAACGTTGTTTAGAAGGTCGAGAATGTATTTTAAAATGTTTCTAGGGTCCGTAAGGTAAAAATCCCAAATTTTACTTTTATATAACTCCATGGGATTTTCTTCATTCATTTTTTGCCTATATATAATTTCATGGTATTTTCACATCAAAACCCTATAACCTTTGATAATTACCTGCTCACCCCAATATTTATCATAATTATCCCAAAATCCCTACAAACTTACTAACACTTACATGACAACTTGTGTGGTTAACTCTCACCCATTTGATTGAACCTATTCCATTAAAAATAAGTTACATATGCCCTTCTTGTTTATTAAAGTTACAAACCAATGTCGTTCCTCTTCTTCCTCCCCACTCCGCAACTCGTCTTTCATGTTGTTGTTGCTGCTTCATGGACAACATCTCCCGATTCTTGGGCACTACTCATGGTTATGCTACTACTTGAAGGAGGAGGATGGGCGATGCACGTGACAGTGACTCCACTTGGTGGCTCTGGAGCCCCCAACTCTCTTTTCACATGGTGGTAGCTTTGTTCATGGTTAGAGGAGACCCTCGACCTTCTTGCATGATAGCGACATCATGGTTCGTCGACACCCCCTCTCGACTGCTCCCCGCTCCCCGCTCCCCCTTCCCAGATTCCTTCAACTCCTTCATGAACTCCTCTGCTTCCATGTTGGTCTCATAGAGTTGGAACCGCTCCTTTGAGGAGGAAGGACAGCTGTGGCTCCTCTTAATGGTGCTGGTCGTGGTGGTAGTGCCAGAGTTGGGTTTCCTACGAGGGAGAGGAAGAGGACGAATAAGGGGAAGATGAGAAGGAGAGAGAGAGGGGAGGAAACACAACCTTATATTTTGATGCGGTTTGATTAACTCAACTTTACCTCAAGAAGTGTTAATTGACGACATGGGTTGTGGTGTTAAAAGGAGCAAGTTTATAAGATTTTTGGAATAACTACGAGCGGGTAATTGACAAAGTTTATAGGTTTTGTGGCGTAGAAATCACTAACTTCATAAGCTCTGATGTTTAAAACCGTGGGATTTCAATGAGCACCCCAGAAATTTCCTTTGGAATATAATAACTTCCAACAGTCCTGCATCTAACTAGAAATTTTCGATACAGTTCCCAGTCATGATCTAGATGTGTTGACTAAAGATTTTAGCATTCTGATCGGTGATTCAAAGAAATAAAAGGAGTCACTACAACGTAAAAAATCATCCAATAAATCAGAAACAGCAAGAATCATAGGTAGATTTAGTTTAAGGTCTGAAATCAAATTAGACTAAATTCAGTCTCAAAAAAACGCCGTGGATTCATTTTTACAGCATATCTTTTTTGTACAATCGAATACTACTCCCAAGTAATATACTAAAAAGTAACGAGTCTTGACTCTTGAGGTCATCGATATATTATAAAAAATGGAAAAAAGGAAACAAACTTGTTGAGAGTGACCCAAGGGTAGGACTAATTGGATAAAATTTAATCACGTCAAGATCCATCTATGCTTATCTATTTTCTTCAAATATTTGTATATATTAGAGCGATTGCGGAACCTTATCTTAACAGGCTTGACGTAAAAGAAGGCAAATAATAATCATATTTTTTTCTTCATAAATAAAAAAGAACTCCCTTGATGAAGGGAGAAAGCGCATGCTGAATCTCCATGCAAAATTTCATTAGTTAATTAAGTCAAAAGCTGTTTGACTAACCACTTCCACTTCTATGGAGCAAACGAGCAAAAGCATAAGCTTCCATTTTGAGGCCAAAAAATAATTCTAAAAAAATGCAATTTTTTGAGCATATAGACATCACGAAGAATTCCTACCCTGAGAAGATTCATCAAGATTCTCAAATTATCCACAGTGCATATGTATCTCATCATGATAGAGGAATTGGATCTCTCAAGAAGAAGAATGTCTCCCAAAAGCTGAAAAGCATGCAATGGTGATCCATTTAAACCATAAACATATGTAAGTTTAATACTACACAAATTACATTTAAAAATCACAAAACTTGACTATTTGCATCAAACGTTCTGGTAGAATACTACATAAATCACATGGAAAAATTACAAAACTTGACTTTAGATTTATGACATCTGGCTTTCTCTTACTACAAACAACATAGAGCTTCAACGATTTGAATGGTTATCTAGATTTTAATTGGGTTTGGACTCAAAAATTGTTTTTCCTTGCTTGTTCCATATTTTATTTCAGAAGAAAAATGTAGAACACTATAGATTAATAGTCATCCAAGTATGTTAAATGCTAAAAGTGTTAAAATGTCCAACAATAAAATCATCCACCCTTATCCACCACTCATGCAACCCCGATATTTGAATATTCAACAGCAAGCATCAAGCAACCTCTGTCATCATCCTCTCAACAGTGTCTTAATCTTCCACGAGAAAATGCATTCATGACAAGGGGAGCTAAAGGAATCATGCAGTGATTGCATCATCCGACAAGTTCATACAACAAAGTACATTATATCAACCCACCCCCACATATATGCAGTCGTCTTGTCCAGCTGGCACCCCACATTATGGTCATATACTTGTATTCACGTGTTGATGCTCTGATGATATCTGGAACAAGATGGGCTTTCCCTGGTTGGATAGCATGGGATCTGACATCTTTCGGACATACATGTGCTTTGTCTGCTCATCTTCACAGAATGGTTAAATACATCCATTTGTAATTTTACAGGTAATTTGGCTGTCGTGAAATGGCGTTGTGCTTAGGCGGGAGCATTACTATGTATAGAATGTGCTTCAGATGCTAGTGCCTTGATTGAGGATTGGTCCCTGTAGTTTGCTTGAGATGATCTAGATTCCAGTGAACCTCTGGGTATGAGTCATCTCGAGCCTAAAACCGAGGTGGCGGGTCATCGACACGGCAGAAACAGCTCTCATGATGCAGGCACTCTCCTGGCTGATGGAGCAATGTTTGATCGGCCAGGGACTCCGAGATCTGGCTGGAGGCGACTTTCTCCATACCTCTTTCTGCCGGGTCGCTTTGGGAAGAGTTACTCGCGTTTGACCTACAGAGAGAGGCGGAATGGAGCGTCTACAAGGCTTTGGAACGCGGGGCTTTTCACATGACTGTGTTTGACGGGGAGGCTGAACGGCAAGTCACGCTTAGCTTGGTAAGGGAGGATCTCCAGCACACTAAAGAGGTTGTTGAAGACCGGGGGGAGAGCCTCACAGGCTCTCAGGAGCTTGCATTGAAACTCCTGGAGTTGCGACCGACAAGAGTTTGATGAATTGTGTTAAGATATTTATGTTATTGTGTCCTTTTTCCTGTATTATTTATTTCTATTCTTCTGTAATTTACCCTTAGAGCTTTTCTCCTATATAAGAGAGCTCTAGGGTTAGACGTAATACAACTTCATCTTTTCCTTCCACATGGCATCTGTAGACGTTTATGTTATATTGTGATGTACCGTTGAGTATTTCTTATTTATCTTATGTACATCTATGTAATTTACCCAAGGGTTTTCTCTCTATATAAGAGACCCTAGGGCTCCATGGAATAACACATCATAGTATTCTCGGCTCTAACATGGTATCAGAGCCAAAACCCTAATCTAGGGTTTTCTCCACCCGCCCCCCCCCTCCGCCGCCGCCGCCAGCCCCTCCAGCCCCTCTAGTCGCTCCAGCCAGGCCCCTCGCCGCCCCCAGCCGGGCCACTCGCCGCCGGGCCCCTCCTCCCGCCGCCTCTCTTCCGCCGAGGCTTCCCCAGCCTCCTCTCGTCGCCATCAACGCCGCTCGTTGCGGCACCTCTTCTTCGGTCGGTCTCGAGTCGACGATGGGTTCAAGTGCATAACGTCTACATATGCACTTGAATCCACAAAGGTCTTGGTAGACACCAGTTCTTTTGTCTATCATCCCTAGTTATTCTTCTCCGGCAATATGTCAGAACAAAAGGTCGATATGCCTGCCATAGGTGCCTTTATAGGTTTGGCACCAATCGTCAAAATGGACGGGACGAACTACGAACTGTGGGCTATGCAGTTCCTCAGTCTTATGAAGTCATGTGGTAAGAAGCATATTCTTACCGAAGATGAACTGCCGGAGAAGACGGGAATATATGCCTCATGGGAGGCTGACGACGCCTATGCAAAGGTTTGGCTGTCAGGGACGCTCACAATGGAGATTGCCAACAACGTCCTTCATCAACCCACCGCCAAGGCGATGTGGGATATTCTCGCTACAACATACTCTCAAGTGTGGAATGAGACGAAGATGCTGCAGTTGCAGCATGATATTTTTACCACGAAGCAAAATGGCCGGCCCCTTCATTCTCTATACACGTCCCTACGTGGGATGTTCGAGAAATTATACAGCACCATTCCGCTCACAGCCACCCCCGAGCAGCAGAAGACGTTTCGCAATGCCACTATGGTGGGAGTTCTACTTGCTGCCCTTGATCCGGAATACGAAGCAGCCCGGTCTCAGATCCTCGTCGATGCTACTATTCCTCCTATGGAGGAAGTCTACAGGAGGCTCAGTCGGATCTCCGTTCCCTCTAGTGCCGCAACTCCATCTCCGTCAGCAATGGCGGTCTCCAAAGGACGAGGTAGTTCGTACTCCTTTCGTGGCCGAGGAGGTAGCGGACGTGGCCGAGGAGGTCGTGTGCGTTCAACATGCTCTTTTTGTCGTCGAACTGGTCATTCCGAGGATACATGCTATTCCAAGCATGGATTTCCTCCTTCAGCACGTGTGGCAGATCATGTTCAGGGTCCATCCACGCCTACTTCCGATCACAGGTTCGAGGAGCTAGTGGCACGGCTTAGAGACATTATGCCACAGACATCATCAGAGGGTACTGATACACCTGACGTTGCGGCTTCTGCGTCCGCTAGCACATCTGCTGCTGCCAGTACCTCAGGTAGTGCTTCTACTTCTTGCCATAACCATGATCTATCAGGTTGGATTGTTGACTCCGGAGCCACCCATCATCTCTGCCGTGATAGAGATAACATGCAGTCCTACAGAGCTATTCAGCCTGGCCGCTCCGTACTCATAGCTGATGGCACTCATTCCCCTATTGTCGGTCAGGGGGAGACTGTTTTGTTGCCTTCCATGCACTTACAGAACGTTCTACATGCACCAGAATTCTCTATGAATTTATTATCAATCAGTCAGATTACCAAAGATTTGCACTGTCGTGCTATATTTGACCCATCTTCTGTCATTTTTCAAAACATACTAACGGGCAGGGTGATTGGTTGTGGCTCTGAGCACAATGGCCTCTATCGTCTGGTACGGAACTCCTATGCTGGCGTCTCATTACAATCTCAGGGATCCGTTTCTCCATATACATGGCACCTTCGCTTTGGTTACCTACCGCTGCAGAAAATGCGTCACCTCCTGCCTCAGATATCTCCTTCTTCGTCATTTCGTTGTGAAGCATGTCAGTTAGGGAAGCACCATCGTTCCAGCTTTCCTAGTCGTCAAGGTCGGAGCAGTCGCTCCCCGTTCGAGTTATTTCATATAGATATTTGGGGTCCGAGTCGTGTCCCGGATCATCAGGGGCACATGTTTTATCTTGTTGTAGTTGATGTTTTTTCTCGTGTTTCTTGGACTTTTCTTCTTAAAAATAAATATGAAGCAGGAAGTGTTATCCAAAATCTTATCAATAAAGTGCAGAGTGTTTTTCATCTACTGTCAAGTATGTGCGCACGGATAATGCATTGGAGTTCTGCACTCGTTCTCTTGCTCGATTTCTTTCTTCGAAGGGGATTATCTACCAAACAACATGTGCGTACACATCTCAACAAAATGGTGTTGCAGAACAAAAACATCGACACTTTCTTGACATTGCCCACACATTACTTATTCAGAGTTGTGCACCATTAGCCTTTTAAGGGGATGCCATACTCACAGCATGCTATCTGGTCAATCGCATGCCCTCTACCGTTCTTGGGGAAAAGGCCCCTATCTCTGTTCTCTTCCCTGACAAGGACTTGTTTTCACTTACTCCTCGTGTCTTTGGGACTGTCGCTTTTGTTCATCGCTTGTCTCCAGGACTTGACAAGCTCTCTCCTAGAGCTGTTAAGTGTGTTTTTGTGGGTTACTCCAGGACACAGAAAGGATATCGTTGCTATGATCCCATTTGTGGCAAGTACTACGTCAGTGCTGATGTCACATTTTTTGAACCAGTTATGTACTTCTCCCCTGCAGGTGACAGATTAGCTTCCTCCACATCCATGGATACTAATGTCTATGTACCCCTATCTCCAAGTCTGGGTCAATCTGAGTCCACAGCACCACCACCACCACCACCACCACCAGTACTACCATTTCCTAAGTTCTACACAAGGCGGTCAGGGCCTGCTCAAGCTACAAGCCAACCATCCAGCACGCCTCAGGTATGTTCTGATATTAACACTAATGAAGGGTTAGATAATGCACCTGTGCAGGAACCTGTGCTACAGGAGGAGGATCCGCCATCTAGTACAGTGACAGATGACCTTGATCGTCCTATTGCTCATAGGAAGCAGAAGAGGCAATGTGCATCCTATCCTCTTGTGTCTCAAGCGTCCTTCCATCGTCTCACTGGTGATTTTGAGAGGTTTGCAGCATCCGTCTCGTCAGTGGACATCCCACGGAATTATCAAGAAGCCATGAAGATTGACTGCTGGCATCTAGCTATGGAGGAGGAGATGCGTGCCTTACAGTCCAGAGGGATTTGGTCTTTAGTCCCTATTCCTCCGGGCGCATCTGTGGTGAGTTGCAAATGGATTTTTACAGTTAAATACCACGCAGACGGGCGTCTAGACCGATACAAGGCCAGACTTGTCGCACGGGGATTCACCCAAACCTATGGGGTGGATTATTTGGACACTTTTTCACCAGTGGCTCGACACTCGACTCTTCGCATTCTACTATCTGTTGCCGTGGTACGTGACTGGACTATTTTCCAACTTGATGTGAAGAATGCTTTCTTGTATGGTGATCTATAGGAAGAAGTCTACATGCAGCAGCCACCGGGGTTTGCTGCTGAGGGGGAGACTCATATGGTGTGTAGACTTCATAAGGCTATCTATGGCCTTAAACAGAGTCCACGGGCATGGTTTCAGAAACTTTCCCAGCTAATTGAACAACAGGGGTTCAAGAGGTCAAATGCGGATCACTCGTTGTTTATCCAGAAGACCCCTAGAGGTACGGTCGTTGTCATGATATATGCAGCCAGTTTATTACGAAGGACCTAGGCACGATACGATATATTCTTGGGATAGAGTTTGCAAGAAATGCACAAGGAATGGTGATGACCCAAAGAAAATATGTCACCGATTTGCTAGTGGAAACAGGAATGGCTGGATGCAGACCATCGAGCACGCCTATGGACCCAAGTACGAGGCTTTATGACAATGATACCGAAGAGGTGGACAAAAGAAGATACAGAGAGATGGTGGGTAAGCTTCTATACATCACCATAACTCGTCCAGATATTGTTTACGCAGTAAACCGGGTGAGTCAATTTATGGAGCAACCTAGGCAAGTTCATATGGAAGCTGTCTATATGATATTGAGATATCTGAAGTCTTCCCCAGGCACAGGTTTGTTATTCAAGAAAGACACAGATCTGTCTATTTCAGCTTGTGCAGATGCAGACTATGCGGGATGTCCAAAGGATCGTAAATCTACTTCAGGATTTGCTATCTTCATAGGAAGCTCTTTGGTTTCTTGGAAAAGTAAGAAACAGACAGTTGTGGCAAGATCCAGTGTTGAATCCGAATATAGAGTCATGGCACAAGCGAGCGCAGAAATGATGTGGGTTCGAGCGGTCTTGGAAGATTTGGATGTAAATGTCTCTCTACCCATGCAGCTTCAATGTGACAACCAGGCAGCATTATTCATTGCAAATAATCCAGCCTTTCATGAAAGAACAAAACACATTGAGGTGGATTGTCACTACACTAGAGACATGATCCAGAAGGGCTTGATTTCCACTTCACATGTCAGTTCAGAAAACCAGACTGTTGATATATTTACCAAGCCATTGCTCAGAGGACCTTTCCAGAGATGTTCTTCCAAGCTGAGCATGATTGATATCTATGCTCCACCTTGAGGGGGAGTGTAGACGTTTATGTTATATTGTGATGTACCGTTGAGTATTTCTTATTTATCTTATGTACATCAATGTAATTTACCCAAGGGTTTTCTCTCTATATAAGAGACCCTAGGGCTCCATGGAATAACACATCATAGTATTCTCGGCTCTAACAGTATCAAAGTGACGGTCCTAGACCGGAGCTTGTGCCCTAGGATCCTACCCCCCACCAATACCCTAGCCCTCACGAGCTTCACGCGCCGCCGCGCCTCCGCAGCCTCCACGCCGCCTAGCCCTCGCGGGCTTCATGCGTTGCCGCCACCGGCTGCATGTCCCGCCGCCGCCTCCAGCTTCAAGTGCCGCCGCCCACGCGTAATCGTCCCTCCTCTTTGCGGGACTCCACCATCACGTGCTTCTTTGCGTGTGCACCGTCTCGTGGATTCTTGGGTACCTAAGGTGTAACGTGAAGCCCTAGAAACACCCTAGTTACCCAAAGGACTCTCCAAAAGAATGGAAGAGGTTGTGGTATGAGTCTACACCCACAACCATCTTCATGTATGTCAGTGTAGACGCCGGTATCTCTTGTTTCTAGCCCAGTCTTGAAGATAGTTGTCATCATGTCCGACAACAAAGTAGAAGTTCCATCCCTGGGTACATTCAAAGGTCCGACACCCATTATCAAAATGGATGGAACCAACTATGAACTGTGGGCCATGCAGTTCATGAGTTTGATGCAGTGTAATGGCAAGAAGTACATCCTCACGATAGAGGAGCTACGTGACAAGACTGGGACAAATGCCTCATGGGAGGTGGATGACGCGTATGCTCGTGTATGGCTATCTGGGATTGTATCCACGAAGATAGCTAATGATATACTGGGTCAGCCTACTGCAAAGGCTATGTGGGACATTCTTGCCGCGACATACTCTCCGGCAAAGAATGAGTCGAAGATACCCCAGCTCCAGTATGATATCTTTACGTCGAAGCAGAATGGTCGCCATCTTCACACCCTCTATACTTCTTTGAGGGGTATTGTGCATCAGAGATCATGTGTATATACATCCCTGGGTACCTTCAAAGGTCCGACACCCATTGTCAAAATGGATGGAACCAACTATGAACTGTGGGCCATGCAGTTCATGAGTTTGATGCAGTGTAATGGTAAGAAGCACATCCTCACGACAGAGGAGCCACGTGACAAGACTGGGACAAATGCCTCATGGGAGGTGGATGATGCGTATGCTCGTGTATGGCTATCTGGGATTGTATCCACGAAGATAGCTAATGATATACTGGGTCAGCCTACTGCAAAGGCTATGTGGGACATTCTTGCCGCGACATACTCTCCGGCAAAGAATGAGTCGAAGATACCCCAGCTCCAGTATGATATCTTCACGTCGAAGCAGAATGGTCGCCATCTTCGCACCCTCTATACTTCTTTGAGGGGTACTGTGCATCAGAGATCATGTGCATATACTTCCCAATAGAATGGCGCGGCTGAAAGGAAACACCGCCATCTTTTGGATGTTACCAGAACCTTTTTGATTCAGAGTCGTGCTCCTCATTCCTATTGGGGAGATGCGGTTCTAATTGCCTGTTGCCTGGTAAATCGGATGCCTTCTTCGGTGCTAGGGGAGAAGATCCCATTCTTGATTGTGTTTCTTGAGACGGATCTTTTCTCGCTTACGCCTCATTTTTTTGGTTCTGTAGCGTTTGTTCATCAACTCTCTCCTGGTCTTGACAAGCTCTCTCCCAGAGCTGTCAAATGTGTGTTTGTTGGGTATTCCAAAACTCAAAAGGGTATTGCTGTTTTGACCCTGCTCGGCGAAGGTACTATGTCAGTTCTGATGTCACCTTCTTTGAGTCCACTATGTATTTTTCTCATACAGGTGACAGGCTTACTCCTTCAGAGGATGGAGAGGAGATCTATATGCCTCCTCCTCCGTCATTACCATGTTCTACTCCATCACCACCATCCTCTCCATCCCCATCACCACCTCCTCCACTACTATCTCCCATTTTCTTTCCACAGGTTTACCAACGAAGGCCTCATGCTCATGCGCCTCCTCCATCATCTAGCACGCCCAAGGTATGTACTGAGCATTTGAGTTCATCTAATGACACGGGTGATTTGCATGTACAGAATGAGGTACAGGGTGCAGATACTATCTCTACTACTCATGCTGAGGATCTGAATATGCCTATTGCACTTCGGCGGCAGAAACGTGCATGCACTATGTACCCTATTGGTTCTCAGTTTCCTTGGAGCATCTTTCCAAGGACCTTCAGCACTTTGTTGTGGGGTTGTCTGCTATACAGATACCCCGGTCATATCAGGAGGCACTGCAAAGCAGTCAGTAGTGTCTGGCTATGGAGGAGGAGATGGCGGCTTTACAGTCACGACGTACATGGGTGGTCCATGCTCCACAAGGTGTGTCTATTATTGGGAGCAAGTGGGTATTTACTATGAAGCATCGAGCTAATGGTACCGTAGACAGATACAAGGCCAGACTGGTTGCTCGTGGGTTCACCCAGACCTATGGAGTGGAATATCAGGACACCTTTTCTCCCGCCGCGTGTCACTCTACCTTGCGAATACTTATTACTGTTGTTGTGGTACGTGATTGGACACTTTTCCAATTAGATGTTAAGAATGCTTTCTTGTATGGTGATTTGCAAGAAGAGGTCTACATGCAACAACCACCAGGGTTTGCTGCTGAGGGGGAGTCAAGTATGGTGTGCCGTCATCATAAGGTTATATACGGCCTTAAGCAGAGTTCGAGGGCTTGGTTTCAGAAGCTCTCAGAATTGATTGGACAGAAGAAGTTTTTGAGATCTACTGCAGATCATACTCTCTTTGTAAAGACAAATCAGAGAGGTATTGTAGTCATTCTGGTTTATGTTGATGATATTGTTATCACTGGCAGTGATGAACATGGCATTCAAGCAGCCAAGGATTTCCTTGGACAACAGTTTGTTACCAAGGACCTTGGTACGCTTCGTTACTTCCTTGGCCTGGAGTTTGCACGGAATCAGCAGGGTATGGTTATGATACAAAGGAAGTATGTTACTGATCTTCTATCTGAGACAAGTATGACAAGATGTAGACCAGCTACTATCCCTATGGATCCTAACGCGAAGCTCCATGATGATGAATCTGAGGAGGTGGACAAGAGACGGTACGAAGAGCTGGTAGGGAAATTATTATAGTTTACTATTACCATGCCTGATATATCTTTCGCTGTGAGTAGAGTAAGTCAATTCATGGAGCAACCCAGGCAGAGTCAATTCATGGAGCAACCCAGGCAGACACACATGGATGCGGTATTCATGATCTTGAGATATCTAAAGTCATCTCCAGGTGCAGGTCTTCTGTTTAGGAGAGATACGTCTCTCTCAGTTACAAGATGTGCACATGCAGATTATGCTGGGTGTTCTAAGGATAGGAAGTCTACTTCAGGCTTCACTGTGTTTGTTGGCAGTTCATTGGTCTCATGAAAGAGTAAGAGACAAACTGTTGCTCGAGCTAGTGTGGAATCAGAATATAGGGCAATGGCCCAAGGTAGTACGGAGATGATGTGGGTCAAATCTGTCTTGACCAATTTAGCGATTGAAGCACCTCTTCCTATGCATCTCAAGTACGACAATCAGGCAGCCTTGTTCATAGTTAATAATGCAGCATTTCATGAAATGACAAAGCACATTGAGGTGGATTGTCACTACACTCGTGATTTGATCTAAAAGGGGCTTATCTCAACGTCTTATGTAGCGTCAGGAGATCAGATTGCAGACATGTTTACTAAAGCTCTTGCTAGAGGTCCTTTTCATCACTGTTGTTCCAAGCTGAGCATGATAGATATATATGCTCCATCTTGAGGGGGAGTGTTAAGATATTTATGTTATTGTGTCCTTTTTCTTGTATTATTTATTTCTATTGTCATGTTTATGTAATTAACCCTTAGAGATTTTCTCCTATATAAGAGAGCCC
Source organism: Ottelia alismoides (assembly GCA_037367405.1). NCBI lineage: Eukaryota > Viridiplantae > Streptophyta > Magnoliopsida > Alismatales > Hydrocharitaceae > Ottelia > Ottelia alismoides. The sequence goes on along the minus strand of JAZKJV010009691.1, from coordinate 382,999 downwards.
TAGGGTTAGATGTAATACAACTTCGTCTTTTCCTTCCACAAATTGTTTAGGGGTTGTTCCCCCAAGAGGAGAGTAATGTTTCTCAATGAATAATATTCTAAGCTGGAACTAGGCCTAGGGAGACCTGAAAACAAATGGCGGTTCTTGATCTTTCATGGGAAGCGAAGGTTGATACTATCCTTTTGCAGGAGACTAAGATCTCTCATGATGTTGAGACGTTACGGAGTTCCACTGGGGGTACAAATTTGACAGATTTTTTAGCATCATGCTTGTCAAATGGTGCATTTAGAGGTATTATTCCGAGGTGGAATGGAGATAAATTCAATTCGGAAGGCAGTGAAACTACGGGCAGACATTCGATTTCTTACTCCAAAGAAAAGCTGATGGACTGAGATTTCTTCTCTCAAACGTGTATGCGTCGGCAAATGGTACTAATATTACGGAATTGCTTAATGATCTCCGGATTGCTAGAGCCCTTTACCCACAAGACCCTTGGATTATTGGAGGCAATTTTAATGTGATGTTGCCACCTAGCCCTCGCGGACTTCATGCGTGCCTAGCCATCGTGGGCTTCACGCACTGCCGCCTCCGGCTGCACGTCCCGCCACCGCCTCCAGCTTTAAGTGCCGCCGCCCACGCGTAATCATCCCTCCTCTTTGCGGGACTCCACCATCACGTGCCTCTTTGCGTGTGCACCATCTCGTGGATTCTTGGGTATCTAGGGTGTAATTTGAAGCCTTAGAAACACCCTAGTTACCCAAAGGACTCTCCAAAAGAATGGAAGAGGTTGTGGTATGAGTCTACACCCACAACCATCTTCATGTATGTCAGTGGAGACGCCGGTATCTCTTGTTTCTAGCCCAGTCTTGAAGATAGTTGTCATCATGTCCGACAACAAAGTAGAAGTTCCATCCCTGGGTACCTTCAAAGGTCCGGCACCCATTGTCAAAATGGATGGAACCAACTATGAACTGTGGGCCATGCAGTTCATGAGTTTGATGCAGTGTAATGGTAAGAAGCACATCCTCACAACAGAGGAGCCACGTGACAAGACTGGGACAAATGCCTTATGGGAGGCGGATGATGCGTATGCCCGTGTATGGCTATCTGGGATTGTATCCACGAAGATAGCTAATGATATACTGGGTTAGCCTACTGCAAAGGCTATGTGGGACATTCTTGCCGCGACATACTCTCCGGCAAAGAATGAGTCGAAGATACTCCAGCTCCAGCATGATATCTTCACGTCGAAGCAGAATGGTCACCATCTTCACACCCTCTATACTTCTTTGAGGGGTATTGTGCATCAGACATCATGTGCATATACTTCCCAACAAAATGGGATGGCTGAAAGGAAACACCGCCATCTTTTGGATGTTACCAGAACCTTTTTGATTCAGAGTCGTGCTCCTCATTCCTATTGGAGAGATGCGGTTCTAATTGCCTGTTGCCTGGTAAATCGAATGCCTTCTTCGGTGCTAGGGGAGAAGATCCCATTCTTGATTGCGTTTCACGAGACGGATCTTTTCTCGCTTACGCCTCGTGTTTTTGCTTCTGTAGCGTTTGTTCATCAACTCTCTCCTGGTCTTGACAAGCTCTCTCCCAGAGCTGTCAAATGTGTGTTTGTTGGGTATTCCAAAACTCAAAAGGGATATTGTTGTTTTGACCCTGCTCAGCGAAGGTACTATGTCAGTTCTGATGTCACCTTCTTTGAGTCCATTATGTATTTTTCTCATACAGGTGACAGACTTACTCCTTCAGAGGATGGAGAAGAGATCTATATGCCTCCTCCTCTATCATCAACATGCTCTACTCCATCACCACCATCCTCTCCATCCCCACCACCGCCTCCTCCACTACCATCTCCTATTTTCTTTCCACAGGTTTACCAACGAAGGCCTCATGCTCATGCGCCTCCTTCATCATCCAGCACGCCCAAGGTATTTACTGAGCATTTGAGTTCTTCTAATGGCACGGGTGATTTGCATGTACAGACTGAGGTACAGGGTGCAGATACTATCTCTACTACTCATGCTGAGGATCTGAATATGCTTATTGCACTTCGGCGGCAGAAACGTGCATGCACTATGCACCCTATTGGTTCTCATGTTTCCTTGGAGCATCTTTCCAAGGACCATCAGCACTTTGTTGTGGGGTTGTCTGCTGTACACATACCCCGGTCATATCAGGAGGCACTGCAAAGCAGTCAGTGGTGTCTAGCTATGGAGGAGGAGATGGCGGCTTTACAGTCACGAGGTACGTGGAATGTGGTCCATGCTCCACCAGGTGCGTCTGTTATTAGGAGCAAGTGGGTATTTACTATGAAGCATCGAGCTAATGGTATCGTAGACAGATACAAGGCCAGGCTGGTTGCTCGTGGGTTCACCCAGACCTATGGAATGGAATATCAGGACATCTTTTCTCCCGTCGCACGTCACTCTACCTTGCGGATACTTATAACTGTTGTTGTGGTACGTGATTGGCCACTTTTCCAATTAGATGTCAAGAATGCTTTCTTGTATGGTGATTTGCAAGAAGAGGTCTACATGCAACAACCACCTGGGTTTGCTGCTGAGAGGGAGTCAAGTATGGTGTGCTGTCTTCATAAGGCTATATATGGCCTTAAGCAGAGTTCGTGGGCTTTCAGAAGCTCTCAGAATTGATTGAACAGAAGAGGTTTGTGAGATCTTCTGCAGATCATACTCTCTTTGTAAAGACAAACCAGAGAGGTATTGTAATCATTCTGGTTTATGTTGATGATATTGTTATCACTGGAAGCGATGAACAGGGCATTCAAGCAGCCAAGGATTTCCTTAGACAACAGTTTGTTACCAAGGACCTTGGTACGCTTCGTTACTTCCTTGGCCTGGAGTTTGCACGGAATCAGCAGGGTATGGTTATGACACAAAGGAAGTATGTTACTGATCTTCTATCTGAGACAGGTATGACAAGATGTAGACCAGCTACTATCCCTATGGATTCTAACGCGAAGCTCCATGATGATGAATCTGAGGAGGTGGACAAGAGACGGTACGGAGAGCTGGTAGGGAAATTATTATAGGTTACTATTACCATGCATGATATATCTTTCGATGTGAGTAGAGTAAGTTAATTCATGGAGCAACCTAGGCAGACACATATGGATGCGGTATTCATGATCTTGAGATATCTGAAGTCATCTCCAGGTGCAGGTCTTCTGTTTAGGAGAGATACGTCTCTCTCAGTTACAGGATGTGCAGATGCAGATTATGCTGGGTGTTCTAAGGACAAGAAGTCTACTTTAGGCTTCACTGTGTTTGTTGGCAGTTCATTGGTCTCATGGGAGAGTAAGAAACAAACTGTTGCTCGATCTAGTGTGGAATCAGAATACAAGGCAGTGGCCCAAGGTAGTACGGAGATGATGTGGGTCAAATCTGTCTTGACCAATTTAGCGATTGAAGCGCCTCTTCCTATGCATCTCAAGTACGACAATCAAGCAGCCTTGTTCATAGCTAATAATCTAGCATTTCATGAAATAACAAAGCACATTGAGGTGGACTGTCACTACACTCGTGATTTGATCGAAAAGGGGCTTATCTCAACATCTTATGTAGCGTCAGGAAATCAGATTGCAGACATGTTTACTAAAGCTTTTGCTAGAGGTCCTTTTCATCACTGTTGTTCCAAGCTTAGCATGATAGATATATATGCTCTAGCTTGAGGGGGAGTGTTAAGATATTTATGTTATTGTGTCCTTTTTCTTGTATTATTTATTTCTATTGTCATGTTTATGTAATTTACCCTTAGAGATTTTCTCCTATATAAGAGAGCTCTAGGGTTAGATGTAATACAACTTCGTCTTTTCCTTCCACAAATTGTTTAGGGGTTGTTCCCCCAAGAGGAGAGTAATGTTTCTCAATGAATAATATTCTAAGCTGGAACTAGGTCTAGGGAGACCTGAAAACGGATGGCGGATCTTGATCTTTCACGGGAAGCGAAGGTTGATACTATCCTTTTGCAGGAGACTAAGATCTCTCATGATGTTGAGACGTTATGGAGTTCCACTAGGGGTACAAATTTGACCGATTTTTTTAGCATCATGCTTGTCAAATGGTGCATTTGGAGGTATTATTTCGGGGTGGAATGGAGATAAATTCAATTCGGAAGGCAGTGAAACTACGGTCAGACATTCGATTTCTTACTCCAAAGAAAAGCTGATGGACTGAGATTTCTTCTCTCAAACGTGTATGGGTCGGCAAATGGTACTTGTTGGGAAAAATGAAGATGTTTATTCCATCAGCCCTAGGTTCTCTTATATAAGAGAGTAGCCTATGAGTAAATTACATAAAGCATACGACTGAAAATAAAAATAACAGAGAGATACAAAGGAAACTAATATATACGTTAACACTCCCCCTCAAGATGGAGCATAGATATCAATCATGCTCAGCTTGGACGCACACTTCTGGAATGGGCCTCGTAGTAATGCCTTGGTGAATATATCTGCAGTTTGATTTTCTGAAGTAACATGAGATGTAGCAATGAACCCCTTCTGAATCATGTCACGTATGAAGTGACAGTCAACCTCAATGTGCTTGGTTCGCTCATGGAATGCTGGATTGTTTGCAATGAACAGGGCTGCCTGATTGTCACATTCTAAGTTCATAGGAAGTGGTACATCTATACATAGATCTGTAAGCACAGCCTTTACCCACATCATTTCTGTGCTAGCCTGGGCCATAGCCCTATATTCAGATTCAGCACTAGACCTGGCTACCACCGTCTGTTTCTTGCTCCTCCATGAGATTAGAGAATCTCCAACGTAGACTGCAAACCCAGAGGTGGACTTCCTGTCCTTGGGACAACCTGCATAGTCTGCATCTGCACATGCTGAGATAGAAATCCCCTTGCCTTTCTTGAATAGCAAACCTGCACCAGGAGATGATTTGAGGTACCTGAGTATCATATGTATAGCATCCATATGGACCTGACGTGGTTGCTCCATGAACTGGCTCACACGACTCACTGCAAAGGATATATCGGGCCTAGTGATCGTAACATACAACAGTTTGCCTACCAGTTCTCTATATCTTCTTCTGTTCACCTCCTCTTTATCATCATCATATAGCTTCATGCTAGGGTCCATTGGTGTTGTAGCAGGCCGGCACCCAAGCATACCTGTCTCACTCAGCAGGTCCGTAACATATTTTCTCTGCGACATTACTAGCCCATACAGATTTCTGGCGAATTCCAGCCCCAGAAAATATCTAAGGACTCCAAGGTCCTTAGTGACAAATTCGCTACCCAGCTTTTCTTTCGCCTGCTTTATTCCTTGTTCATCATCTCCTGTAATCAAGATGTCATCTACATAAACCATAATTGCAATAATACCTCTTGAAGTCTTCTGTACAAATAAGAAATGATCAGCATTAGAGCGTTTGTATCCTTGTTTTTCAAAGAGGTCTGAAAGCTTCTGAAATCATGCCCTGGGGCTCTGCTTAAGGCCATAGATAGCCTTATGAAGTCTGCACACCATTGAACACTCCCCCTCAACAGCAAAACCGGGAGGCTGTTGCATGTAGACTTCCTCCTGTAGGTCTCCATATAAGAACGCATTCTTCACATCCAACTGATATAGCGGCCACTCTCGACTAACGGCAACTGAAAGCAAGATCCGTAGGGTAGAATGACGGGCTACTGGCGAGAACATATCAAGATAATCCACCCCGTATGTCTGTGTAAAGCCACGTGCAACAAGGCGGGCCTTGTATCTGTCAATACTGCCATCTGCATTCTGCTTGACTGTAAATACCCACTTGCAGCTCACTGGGGTCACATCTGCAGGTATAGGAACAAGGCTCCAAGTTCCCCTAGATTGAAGTGCCCCCATTTCTTCCTCCATTGCTAGACGCCATTTAGTATCCTTCACAGCATCTTGATAGTTCCGTGGAATATCTACAGCTGACAAGGCAACCACAAAGTTCCTGAAATCCCTAGATAATCGCTCAAATGACACAGAAGCTGCTAAAGGATATGTGGCGCAGCCCCTCTTCGATTTGCATATAGCAATAGGAACATCTAAATCGACCGTGTCCTCATTTGGCCTCTGCAACATATCCTGCTCAGAAATATCATTAGATCCATCAAGAGTAATGTCTTTAGTACATACCTTAGGCGAGCTAGGAGATGAGTCATGACCATGAGTTGGAGGAGGCCTGCGGGTATAATGAAATGGTAGTGGTGAGACAGGGATAGTACTTGGAGGCGCGGATGATGGTAAAGGAGCTGGTGGTGGTGGTGGTGGTGATGATGGTACTGGTGGTGGTGGTGTCATATAGATGGCATCGGTAGTAACTGGAGGTAGCTGCTGATCACCTGAGGATGAAAAATACATTACGGATTCATAAAAAGTAACATCTGCACTAACAATATACCGCCTATGCAATGGATCAAAGCACTTGTACCCCTTTTGAGTTCTGGAGTACCCAACAAACACACACTTGATAGCCCTAGGAGAGAGCTTGTCAGTACCGGGAGACAACTGGTGGACAAAGGCAACTGAGCCAAACACACGAGGAGTAAGGGAAAACAGATCCTTACCAGGAAAGATAAGGGAGAAAGGAATCTGTTCACCCAGAACAAGGGACGGCATACGATTAATTAGGTAGCATGCTGTGAGAACCGCGTCACCCCAGTAAGAATAAGGAGCATGACTCTGTATAAGAAGTGATCTTGTGACATCTAGTAGGTGGCGATGTTTCCTTTCAGCAATCCCATTTTGCTGAGAGGTATAAGCACAGGATGTTTGATGGATAATCCCTTTTGATGAGTAGTAATTGGTTAAGACATGAGTACACAATTCTAGGGCATTATCACTTCTCACAATTTTAACAGATGTGGAGAAAACACTACGAATTTCATTAAGAAAATGGATAATAACATTCCCTGCTTCAGATTTATTTTTCAACAAAAATACCCATGACACACGAGAGAAGTCATCCACAATAACTATATAAAATATGTGTCCCTGATGATCAGGTACACGACTCGGACCCCCGATATCAATATGAAATAACTCAAACTTGGAGGTACTACTCCGACCTGGACGACTGGGAAAGGTAGACCGGTGATGCTTTCCCAACTGACAAGCCTCACATTGGATGGATGTGTGAGGCAGACCCTGGGGTAACACACGACGCAACTTCTGAAGCGGTAGATGTCCAAAGCGCAGATGCCACATCAGAGGAGATACGGGTTCAGTAGGTAGGGATGAGGTTCCAGCAAAAGGGGTCTGATTGAGGCGATAGAGGCCTCCTTGCTCATAGCTACGACCAATCACGTTGCCTGTAAGGATGTCCTGAAAAATAAGAAACGATGGATCAAAAATTGCACAACATTGTAAATCTTTTGTAATCTGACTGATTGATAGTAAATTCATTGAAAAATCAGGCGCATGTAACACATTCTTGAGCTGCATAGAAGATGTCAGTCTAATCTCCCCCTGATCAGTAATTGGGGAATGTGTACCATTGGCAATGACCACTGTTCGGCCTGGAGGAATCTGAGAATATCCTGTAAGTAAACTCTGATCGCCACATAGATGATGTGTAGCGCCTGAGTCCATAATCCACGGTAATGTATCTGATCTACTACTGGTAAATGCAAGTATGCAACCTGAAGCACTGGTAGACGCAGAGGCAGATGCAACAGCATCAGATTGACTCTCAGTAATGGGTGCTGGGCCAGATGGTGGAATAAAGCCCCTTAGACGGGCAACCAGATCATCGAACCGTTGATCCAAGGTGGCAGCGGATGGAGGCTCTATCTGCTCAACGACTTGTGCAGATGCAGGAAATCTATGCTTAGAGTAGCATGTGTCTTCATTGTGTCCGACGCGATGGCAGTAGGTACAAGTTGGCCGAGTGCGGCCTCCTCTGCCACGAGGTCCACGTCCACGGATCTGATGATGAAATCCACGACCCCTGTTGGCGGCCATGGCTGAAGCATTCTGATTCGTGGCCGTAGAAGGTACGGTGATGTGGCTCAATCTATGAAAGGCTTCCTCCATGGGAGGAATAGTAGAATCGGCCAAGATCTGGGATCGTGCCGCTTCATACTCTGGATCAAGTGCAGCAAGGAAAACGCCCACCATAGTCGCATTCCGATATGTCTTTTGTTGCTCTGGCGTGGCTATCAGGGGCATGAAGCTGTATAGCTTCTCGAACATTCCTCGCAGGGATGTGTAGAGTGAATGTAGAGGGCGACCATTCTGCTTTATAGTGAATATATCATGCTGGAGTTGCAGAATCTTTGTCTCATTCTTCGCCTGAGAGTATGTGGCCGCCAGAATGTCCCACATGTCTTTGGCCGTAGGCTGATGTAGAATATCATTGGCAATCTCGATCGCCAGCGTTCCAGATAACCAGACTTTGGCGTATGCGTCATCGGCCTCCCATGAGGCATTGGCTCCAGTCTTCTCAGCAGGCTCTTCTTCGGTAAGAATGTGCTTCTTACCAGTTGACTTCATCATACTCATGAACTGCATCGCCCACAGTTCATAATTCGTACTATCCATCTTTACAATAGGCGCTGGGCGCCAATGGATGGAATATCCGCCTTGCTTTCTGACATACTGGAAACTGAAGACTGGAGCGATTGACTGAAGATAGGATTCGTCTACAAAGACATAGACGGGTTTAGTTGCATGTGTAGACCTCAAGCAACTAAACCCATGTAGTTGACAATGTGCGCTTTAGGGATGATTCAAGAGCACACGCTTAGGGCTCTACGGTGCCCGCTGGAGCACCAGGCACGCAAGAACACAGGGGCGTGCAGGCGTGCGAGGGCGAGCGCTCAGTCGCGCAGCGGGAGGGTGAGCACGCAGTCGCGTGTGAGGGTGAGCGCACGAGGGCTAGAGCGCTAGGCGCAGGCGCACAGGCGCAGGCGGAGGCGTGGGGCGCACTGGCGCACGCGCGGCAGAGGCGAGAGAGAGAGAGAGGCACGCGGGTGGGGTAGGGATAGGGTTAGGGTTTCGAGAACTCCGGTCTAGGACCGTCGCTCGGATACCATGTTGGGAAAAATGAAAGAGATGTTTATTCCATCAGCCCTAGGCTCTCTTATATAGGAGAGTAGCCTATGGGTAAATTACATAAAGCATACGGCTGAAAATAAAAATAACAGAGAGATACAAAGGAAACTAATATATATGTTAACAGTACTAATATTATGGAATTGCTTGATGATCTCCGGATTTCTAGAGCCCTTTACCCACAAGACCCTTGGATTATTGGAGGCAATTTTAATGTGATGTTGCGTCTTAAAGATAGGCAATTTTAATGTGTGTTTTCTTTCTATGCTTTTCTAATGAACTTTGCCTTTGCTTTTGCAGTTGTCTGGTCTATAGAAAATGACCAAGGTTCAAAAAGTCGGTATGCGGTATTCGTTCGGTCAGGCGATCTGAAGCAAGTAAGCGGGCATGTGGAAGTATATGCGGATTATGCATCTTCTATTATTTTAATCATCAATGATTAAAAATATAATAATTAACTTCAAACATTAGATATTTGTTTTTCAAAAAAATATAACGTGGAAGAAACATGCATGATTCTGAATCCATGATAACCTAAATTCAAGGGAAAATGGTTGATAAACTAAATATGCATATCAAAAATATGTATCTGATGATTTCTATTAGCTCCTTAAACTATACAAAGCTACTTAATTCAAAGATATTTATGTTTTTGCATTTTGTGGACATGTGTTCTATTGCATTTTGTGGAACATTTGTTCTATTGCATTTTGCGGAAAATGTGTTATATCGCATATTCAAAACTAAAATTGTGTATCCAAACCTATTAGTCCCTTTTAAGCATAATCTAAGCATGACACAAATAATAAATATGATCATATAATCACAAATGTTTATTGCAAAAATAACTGGAAGCATGACACAAATATTATAACTGGAAGCACGTGCTTCCACAAGCTGAAACTGGAAGTATATAATCACAAAAATAAAGAAAATGAAAATAAAATCACAAAGGGAAGTATATAATCACAAGCTAGAACAGGAAGAATAATGCATACGTAAAGAATACATAACAACAACTAAATGAGGAGAAATATGTGCGGAGGAGCATACTTGGCGGAGAAGAAGACCTATGCACGAGGCACATTGCTCTACCACCATACCATTGGTAGGCACATTGCTCTACCACCTACAGATAGATATTTTCAAGAGGGGGCAAACACCTGATGGCGAGAGCGGGTGGTGTGAGCGGAGGTTCGCGCGGTGCGAGTTTGAGTGGCGGTGGTGGGGTTGGCTGGAGATGGCGCAGGAAGGGTGACACTAGTAATAGCTCGAGCAAGACTGCGGTTGTCGTTGCGGGGGCGGTGAGGGGCACACGGAGCTCGAAGGGGGATGCAGGGGTGGTCGTGCGGGGGAGGGGTGCTATCTCAGTGAAGGAGGGAGTCCTCAGTTTGTGGCGGCGGGGGTGGCTGCGGTTGAAGGTGCGGGGGAGGGTTGGATGCATGTTTCCCACAGGAAACCGGAGAGGAGGTGTTTCCGTTGTGGGTTAAGGGGGCATTTGGCGGCGGTTTGTGTCGCTCGCCCGCGTTGTTTCACTTGGTGGGTTGGGGCACCGGATGGTCGACTGCGGTGCTCGCTCCCGATCTGGAAGGGATCCGGTACAACCTAGTGCTTCAATCGTATCGCCTGGGGTGTATCCCTCACATGGGGAGTCATCTTGTTTTGGAGGTCGTTCGTTCGTGCAAGTGCTGACCGGTGGCGCGAATTCCACTACGGTGACAAGTGGTGCTCTTGATCGGAAATTGGTCGTATCTTCGGACCCAATGCCTTGTATTTCTGTTCAGAAGGGGTCGGCGGAGTTTTCTCGGAAGAAGGATGTTAGCCGGGCGGTCATCGGGATTTTCTTGCATGAGAGCATGTCGACCGACTTCGTGATCAATCTTCTCTGCAGGGTCATTGGCCCTCAATTTTCTGGGGACGTGATCGCCTTGGACCCTAGGCGATGCTGTGCTCGGGGCCTGTCGGATGAGCATCGTCATCGGCTGATTCGGAGTGGGGCGATGGATGGTGTTGTTTGGAGGGACCTTCGTTTTGCTGACGGGGCATACGTGGACGTGGAAGTTTGTGTTGCTGAGGTTCGTGGTGTCCCGTTCCTTTCTCGTTCGGTGCATTGTCTCAGCCAGCCATTACGTCGGTGGGGTGAGGTCCTTACGGTCTCTGATGATGGTATGGCTCCAGGTTCTGACCCTATGATCACTAGGATCCTCCTGGAGTGCAGTAAGAGTTTTTTGGATGGAGCGGTGGGCCGTGTCTTCTACGAGAGTTTGAAGATTGACCGGTTCAATTGTCGGATTGAATTTTCAGTCGTTTCTCCGCCGCCGCCGCCGGTGGTGCGGGAGGGGACGATGGCCTTGGCCTCGAAACCTGGAAGGGGGAAGGACGTCGTTTCGTTTTCCGATGGACAGGTGTCTTTGCATGGAGGCGCTTTGTGGGACTCGTCCCGCCTTGATGAGTTCGTACGTCCTTTCAGTTCTACACTGTGGTCCCTGTGCATGGATTCTCCTCTTGGCGCTTTGTCTGGTGACGTGGAGGGGAGAGCACCGGGGGTCGTGAATGATTTTTGCTTTTGGAAAAGGACGCCTGGCTCTACGATCCGGACTCTTCATTCGGATCTCTTTGTGGCCCGGCATTTTGGTGAACCCTCTTTCAGGCATGTTTTCGGATCTTTTGCGGAAGGGTTTGAGGAGCCGGATCCACTGCGCGTTTCTTCCGCGGCCCGACCCGACCACCTTATTGAATTAGATCTCACAGTGGGAAGTGGGGGGGGGTCTCCATTGCTTCAAGATTCGCGCGCGGAGGGGGAGATGGTTGGTGGTTCCCCGTTGGTCTCGCCGGGGGGTCCATCCTCATCTGCACGGTCGTTTGGCTCGCCGGATCGACACGCATTGTCTTTGGCGGATAGTGAGGGCATTGTTGCTGACGAAGGGATACCTAGAAGGAGGTCGGCAAAGAGGTACAGGAGGAGAAACAGGTCGCGCCCGATGGTTTGCGAGATTCAGACTTGTTCGACCTTGAAAGAAGCGGTGGCGGCGGCTGCTGGGGTTGTCCGGGCCAGTGGGTGTGCGGAAGGTTCCTCATGAAGGTGCACTCATGGAACGTGCGAGGGCTGGGGGAGGCGGTTAAGCGGAGAACCTTGGGTTCGAGGTCTACTGAATGGGGTCCCGATGTGATATTGCTTCAGGAAACAAAGCTGCAGGTTGTGGGGGACACCTTTTGGCAGTCGTTCGGCATGGGGGGCCTGGATGAGGTCAGAACTCTGGACGTGGAGGGCTCGGCGGGCGGTTTGCTCATCGCTTGGAGATCGGCGATGTTCTCTTTCTGCTCGGTCTTCAGGGGGAATCATGCTATCTCTGTGATCCTGTTTAGGATGGATACTTCGTTACTGATTGCCTTCTCTTGTGCTTACAGGCCGTGTTGCAATGTTAAGAGGAAGGACCTGTGGGAGGAGCTGCTTCAGGTTAGTCAACATATGGTGGGGATCCCTTGGTTGATTGGGGGAGATTTTAATGTGACCCTGCGCTTGTCGGATAGACCCCATTCGACGGGGGGTCAGGACCCTGGTTCGTCTGATTTTGCTTAGTTTATCGACTCGTTGGCTCTGGAAGATCTTCGTGCGGCCGACATCTTGTACACGTGGAGGAACTCTCGTTCTCGCTTGTGCATTGACAGGTTCTTGGCATCGGGGAACCTTTTGGATGCTTTCCCTCTTTCGTTTGTGAGCTCCAGGCCTCGGTGCTTATCGGATCACAGCCCTATCATTTGGGATTCTGGTGGAGCGACTTCTTCTAGAGGTTTTTTCAGATACGAAAAGTGATGGATGTTGGAAGACAATTTCAAAAGCTTTGTTGCAAATATTTGGGGTCGTGAGCAGCGCGGAGGCTCCGCGGTGGCAAGGTTTGTTCGAAAACTCGATTTGTTGCACAAGAATTTGGCTCTCTTTAAGAAGGACTCGAGGGCTGCGAGGGTGGCAGCCAGGAAGGAGGCGGAGGAGGTCGTGAGCACTTTAGACGCTTTGGAGGGGGTCAGGGACCTTCGGGATGAGGAGTTGGTTACCCGGTCGGCTGCCCAGCAGAGGATGGAGGAGGAGGACCGGAAACGCGTCATGGAATGACGTCAGCGGTCGAGGGTCTCGTGGTTGAGGGGGGGTGATGCCAACACGGCGTATTTCCATCGGGTTGCCAGCGGTAGGCAGCGTTCGAACTTCATCCGTTCGATTTCGATCGCTACCAGGCGTGTGGTGGGGGAAGAGGATATGGGGAGGGAGATTTTGGAGTATTTCAAGGACTTCTCTCGGCGGCGCATCCCGAGGCGGTGGAGGTGGTCAGGGGATGGGGCTCCAATGCTCTCGCCTTCGCTTTGCGAGGACTTGACGAGGGAGGTGTCGCTGGAGGAGGTGAAGGAGGCGGTGTGGGATCTTAACGCCGATGGCTCACCGGGATCGGACGGGTTCTCAGTGGCTTTCTATAAAGACTACTGGGAGTTGGTGGGTCGGGAGGTTCTGGAGGTCATTAGTGAATTCTGTGAGGGTAATGCTGGATTTGACAAGATTAATAGAGCTCTAATTGTTTTGCTGCCGAAGTCCTCCTTGGCCGAGCGTATTGAGGACTTTCGTCCTATTGCCATCTCGAATGCTCTCTACTTGATTGAGGCGAAGGTGTTTGCGCGTAGACTGGCTCCGGTGCTTGACGGAATCATTTTTCCGATGCAGGCTGCCTTTATTCGTGGTAGGCAGATTGCCGACGCTACGGCTTCGGCCTTGGAGATGGTCGCGAAGTGGAGCAGGGAGGGGACTCGTGGGGTGTTATGGAAGGTCGATTTTGCGAAGGCCTATGACTGTTTTGAATGGAGCTTCATTTGGTCGGTTCTGAGGTGTAGGGGCTTCCCGGAGGTTTGGATTTTGTGGATGCACCGCTGCGTCACTATGGCTTCCTTCTCGGTTATGGTGAATGGTCGCTTGGAGGGTGGTATCTTCCAGCCGCGGAGGGGGGTGCGGCAGGGCTGCCCTCTTGCGCCTCTCCTTTTCGTGGTGGCGGTGGATGTTCTTGCTCGGATGACGTGTCGGGTGGTCGATTATGGTCTCTCGAAGGGCTTCTCCTGCGGCGAGGTGGTGGTCCCTCTCCTTCAATACGCCGATGACACGATCTTGTTCATTGGGGGGGGCGTGACGAGGTCTCTGCCATGGCGGCAACTCTCGAGGTTTTCAGTGAGATGTCAAGCATGTTCAAGAATACCAACAAATCTAAGGTGGTTCCATTTGGTATGGATGCGGAGGAGGCGGCTGACTGCAGTTTGATTTTGGGCTCTCTGCCGGGCCCTTTGCCCTTTGAATATTTAGGTATGCCGCTGGACACGGGCAGGACGCGTTTGAGAGATTGGTCCAAGGTGATGGAGAAGATGGAATTGCGACTTTCCGGCTGGAGCTCGGCTATGCTTTCGAATGGTGGCTGCCTCGTCCTCCTTAAATCGGTTTTGTCATCTATCCCCGCATATTTTCTTTCCAACCAGCAGGTGCCTGCGGGGATTCGTTCTTGAATTGAAAAGTTGATGTGGAGGTTTCTGTAGGGGAGGAGTGGGGCGCCTACGAGTGGGCTACATTTGGTGGGTTGGGAGGAGGTGACGAAGCGTATGAGCGAGGGTGGGTTTGGCGTTCGTCGGCTGGACCATGTTAACAACGCCCTTCTTCTCAAATGGGTGAATAGATTATGGGGTGCTAGCGAAGATTTCTGTTCTGTGGTTTTGCGTAAAATCCATGGTGTGGGTGGTTCCTTGCCGGGGCCGGGGGCTAGTCTTGGGCCGGGGACGCCTTTCTGGCGTGGGGTGCTGGCGGTTATCTTAAAGTACTCTCCTCTTTTTGCTCCGGTGCTTGGTGACGGACATGTTTTCAGGTTCTGGAAAGACATTTGGTCCGGTGAGGCGCCTCTTTGTGAGAGGTTTCCGCGGTTATTTGCTATGGCGACTGATGGAAATGCTTCTGTTGCCTCTTATTAGTCCGGGGATGGTTGGTGCCCCATCCTTCGTAACAACCTTTCCGACCAGCGGTTTCTCGAATTCCTCCGGCTCTTGGATTCGATCGGTGGGGCGCCTCGGCCCACGGGGGGGAGGGATCACTGGGCTTGGAGGGGGGGGGGCTTCACGACGTTGAAGGCTTATCGGAAGATTTCTTCCTCTACCAACTTGGGGATGGAGGTGTTGTGCAACTTTATTTGGGGCTTGCGGCTTCCTGAGAGGGTTGGTATTTTCTTCTGGCTATTTCGGAGGAGGAGGCTGTTGACGAGGGATCGTTGTGCTGGGCTGTTTGGCTCTGTCCCGGAGGATTGTGTTCTATGCGGCTTTGATATAGAGTCCCTGGATCATCTTTTCTTTACCTGCCCGGTGGCGAGGGGCGTCTGGGAGGCGACGACTGTGGATTGGATCAACACCAATAACTCGGCTTATTTTTGGGATTCAATGATATCTAACAAGGACATGGACCGTAGAGATCTCTTGCGTCCCATGGCGAGTATTTGGGCAATCTGGCTTGGACGGAATGAAGCTATCTTCAAGGGGCAGCGGTTTTACAAAGAAAAAATTATGTCTCATGGTGCCCGTCTTATTGGTGACTGGCTGGTGGTCTAGCTCCCTCTCGTGGTCCGAGCTGGGTTCCTTGTAAAGTTTTTCCCATCGTTTTTTCCCTGTATCTGTTTCATCTCTTTTTTCAATAAAGTATGGGTGAACACCACCGAGTGTATCCCCTGAGCGTTTAGATTTCAAAAAAAAAAGAAGACCTATGCACCCCCCCTTTTTATTAGAGCCCCTAAAAAAGCAGTTGCCCTAATTTGTTTTCCAAAAGCCCGATAATCTGGCACTATGCTCTCCCCCTCTCTAGTTCATCACCTCCCACGACCTCTAAATTCTCAGTTCTAAGCCCAAGCCCTTCGCGATTTCCTCTCCTCCGCTTCCCAGTAACGCTGCACGTTGTTATTCCTCCGCCAAGGTCTTCGTGGAGGTCTTTCGGTGTGCTGCTTCCCCTCTGCCATGCTATTTTAGTGCATATGAAGCGTGTATGGTTATTCGATGCATAAGGGGGTCCGAATCTGCATATGTTGCCGCATATGCGACCGCCTGGACCGACTTTCTAAATATTGAAAAAATGACGATGCAGAAGCTTAATGGGAGATAAAGAACTGAAGGAACATTTTCTAAAAAAAGAACTAAAGGAACACCATGATTTTACGTAGAACCTTATTTTGTGAGGAGTGGGATGAAACCACGGGAGGAGGCATCTCAACATCTGGATACTCTGTTATTTCTCTCAACTATTCTAATGGGTGTGGGGCTCTTTATATAACCCCATCCATTAGCTATTCTAATGGGTGCGGTGGAGAAGAAGACCTATGCAACCACCTTTTTATTAGAGCTCCTAAAAAAGCAGTTGCCCTAATTTGTTTTCCAAAAAACCGATAATCTGGCAATATGCTCTCCCCCCTCTCCACTCCATCGCCTCCCAAGACCTCTGCTCTCGAAAATTCTCAGTTCCAAGCCCAAGCCTTCCACGATTTCCTCTCCTCCGCCTCCCAGTAACACTGCGCATTGTTGCTCCTCCGTCAAGGTCTCCGTGGAGGCCTTCCAGTGTGTTGCTTCCCCTCCGCCATGCTATTTTAGCGCATATGAAGCACATATGGCTTATTCGATGCGTTAGTGGGTCTAAATCTGCATATGCCACCACCTGGACTAACTTTCTGAAGATTGAAAAAATGACAATGCAAAAGTGTAATCAAAGATAATGAACTGAAGGAACACTTTCTAAAAAAAGAACTGAAGGATCACTACGATTTTACGCGGAACCCTACTTTGTGAGAAGTGGGATGAAACCACGGGAAAAGGCCTCTCAATGGTTGGATACTCTGTTATTTCTCTCTCAACTATTCTAGTGCGTGTGGGGCTTTTTATATAACCTCACCAGTATGATCATGTCCCATATATAGATAGTATGGGACTAAACATGTGGATTTGGTAATTGGATCCCTCCTTTATTATTTCTTTCAATTGATACAATGGGAGTAGGGCTCTTTATATAGCCTCACCAGTATGGCCAAGTCCCACCAATAGATAATGTGGGATTAAATATGTGGATGTGATAATTGGATCCCTCCATTGTCCCACTAATAGATAATGTGGGACTAAATATGTGGATGTAGTAATAGGATCCCTCCATTGGACTATGGAGGGATCTAATTACCCATCTATGCATGAATACTCTAACACTACCCCTCAAGTTGGAGCATTGCATTGAGAAATAAAAAGAAATCACCCACTCACACAATACAAGACACTACAGAAAATATTAACTCAACACATAACTAGATGCCTGTAGAGGTGGTTGCTTCTTATGTCATGCCAGTGAGAAGGAACTGAAGGACTGGAGTATGATCCGAGTCTCCTCGTCGGAGAATGTGTGCTATGTATTGTGCCTGTCAGAGTCATCGAAAGTGAACTGAGCCTCCTCATCGGAGAATATGTGCTTTGTAATGTGCAAAGTCACCTGAATCGGGATGAGTCTCCTCGTAGGAGAATGTGTGCTTTGTAATGCGCAGTCACCTGAATCGGAATGATTCTCCTCCTCAAAGAACTTATGCTCTGTATCTATCAGTCACTGAAACCAAGGAAGGCCATATCGATATCGATATCGTTTCGGCCCGCCTGAAAATGGATATATCGGGATATATCGCCGATATATCGACGATATCGGTGGAAATATCGGAAATGGCTCAGAAAAGCTATTTTTTTGTCATTTTTCAGAAAGTAAGATCATCTAAGATATTAGAACAATAAATAACCTACAAATACACACTTATATCACACATATCGGTCATTTATAGCCCATATATCGCACATATCGGTCATATTAAACATATCATTGTTAATGTTTTTCATGACCTATAGATATTGTAAATTGATTCCATTCAAGTTCTTATAACATTAAGTAACTTACAAATATACATTTAGATGACACATATAGATCATTTATGAAGACTATGATCCTTATATTGCACATATCAGTCATATCGAACATATTGTTAGTACTGTTAGTTGTTGACCTATATATATTAAAAATGGAGTTCATCCAAGTTCTTAGATCACTAAATAACTTACAAATATACTCTTAGATCACACATATCAATCATCTATGAAGCTTATATCGCATATATCGATCATTTCGAACATATTGATATTAATGTTGATTCTTGACTTATAAATATTTTTTTTGAAGAAATGACTTATAGATATTGGAAATGGATTTCATTCAAGTTCTTACAACATGAAATAACTTGCAAATATACACTTAGATATTCATAGTACATAACTATAGATCATCTATGATCCTTATATCACTCGCTCATATCAGTCATATTAGTCACATGACATAGTGAATGGCATTGACATGAGTCATATGATTCAAAAAATGTACATAATGTTTAATATGTGTTTTAATATTGGGTGTAGCTAGATAAGTAGTGGAATCAATCTTGCATGAATAACAACATTAATATATAGAGATATGAACGAAACATATGTTATATCGATCGATATCTGGGATTTTTTTATACAGAATCTAGGCATTTTTGACCGATATGAGTCGATATGGCGATATATCGCCGATATCCCTGTAAAAGGATATAGTGGGTGATTTTGAAACCCTTTCCCTGTCGAAACCGATATATCGGCGATATACGCCGATATATCGTTGATACGATCGTCTATGACTGAAACTGAAATGAGTCTCCTCGTCATAAAACTCTGATATGCAATACGTCTCCTTCACTGAAAACTGCTCCATCAATCTGAAGGGCCAAATAAAGAATGTCGTTGGAATATCTGTACGTAGACCTCAAATGATGGGTCTCTCTCATAGGGACCTCGAAGTGGGTTCTCCTCATAGGAACCTCAGAAGGATTGTGTACTGGGGTTCATAGGATTGTGTACTGGGGTTCACGATCATTGGAGAATGGAGTCTAACTAAGTCTTCTCGTTGGAGAACTGGGCTACTCGAAGTGGTAGAGTCTGAATCTGAAAGCTCTGCAAAATATCCCCCCTTTCTCCCATACTTGTCGGGAAAAGATGACATCGACCAAGTTGAGAGAATAAAAGCGAGGAAACAAAATCTTCCTCTTTTTTCTCAACAAGCCATTCCTTTTTTTAATCGGCTTTTCCCCCTATTTGTTTTTTTCTATAAGCTGTCTCTTTTTTCCAGCTCTCTTTTTTTACCTTCTCTTCTTTTCTTAAGCAACGACCCATTTGGGCTCAAATAAACTCACCCCCCCGGGGGGCTTAAAAAGAATTCCACTATTATTTTTTCTTTTCGTAGCTATGAACAGGACCCGAGGTGCCATTTAAGGTTCCCCCGTCAAGAGCCTTTCTCACAAAACTCGCCACACAATGGACTTCTTATTTGAAGATCCCCATCACCTTCATAAGGGCTCGTGTCCTACAAGACACAATCGTGGGAGTCGAAGGCAATGTGTCGCCATGAAGAGTTGCATTGAATTTGTGTGGTTGGTCATCATTGGTGGGCGATGCTATTGCCGCTTAGAGAAGATGGAGCGACTGGTCAGGTCTATGTGTGCCACCTAAATCTGGAGTGGAGGCATGCGAGAGATGTTTCTTCTTATTCTATTCTCTTCTCGGGCAGCCTAATCCAATGGCGGCTCAATCTACAAACTGCAAAGATGTGGGTGTAGGGTGGAACTGGCGCCGACGGCGCCTAGATGCTTCCAGGCATCGATCTGGATCCTTGGAGGTGCCGCCTGAACTGAAGATGGGTGCAACGCCTCTTGGATATGATCCAGAGAGGGAGATCGGGGATTGATGGGACCAAACTTGACGACGACCACCTGTGTAAAAATTAGGGTTCTAGAACCCTTGGAACCACTGTCTAGAGATGTCGCAACATGGAAGAATTAGGGTTTCTGAAACCGTAATTACTTTCTAGATGGCGTGCATAGATTCTACATTTATCTCGCTCCTTACGGAGTAGGATTCTCTATTTGTTAGAGGCATGGAGAAGGAGGAGACTCAGGAGTTCTTGGCAGGTGGGGGGTCTCTTCCCTGAGAAGGTGTCCGAGTGGAGGCCTCATCTTCGTGATGGGGTTGCGGAGGTGTGTTCGAGAAGGTTGATCGAGGTGTGGCGCTTCCGTTGAGGTGTCCAGGAAGTTCAAGAGGATTTGAGGTTGATAGGGATCGTAGATGTGGTCTTGCACACGGGCCTTTGACCGGATGAAAGATGGGAGATGTCGGTTCAGCTGATAGAGTCTACGAAGGAGGTACCGGACATGGTCAACTTTCGGGCTGGAATGTCGTCTTTTCGCCTTGAGCTTGCGGAGGTGGTTGGAGAAGCAAAGCGACGAGAGGCAGAGGGAAGCTGCTGTCTGATGGGGCTTTCGGAGGAAGAGGTGGCATTGGTTTTGCAACTGGAGGGGACCTACCTTGGTGGGGTTTCCGTCGGTGGCGGAGCAGAGTCTGATGGCGCTCCGACAAAGGGATCTCCAACCATCCTAGCGAGATGTATGGGAGCATGCGATGGTTTTGCCCCAAGATTTCGGGGGGGGGGGGGGGGGGTCATTTCTTGTTTTGAGGGAGAATAACCCTAATATTATTCGAAGACAACATTTCATGGGAATGGATGTGACATCTGAATCGAGGAACCTTCTGGGTTGACAGGTGGTTTGGACTCGTTTGGCTTGAAGGAAGGGATTTCGGCTTGAATCTTTTCGAAATATGTATATTCGAGTCATACTAGGGGTAACGGTTCGTGCAAGGTACAAATTGGTGCGGTGGCGCAACCCAGGACGATTCCTGGTCAAAATAGTGGCGGCAGAGGAGCAATTTCCGTGCCCGAGTGCACCGTTTCAGACCCTATTACAGATCCTCCAGTGGATCCTGCTCCTGAACTTGTATCACATGATGTCCTAGTTGAAGAAACACCCTCTTCTCGGCAGTACGCTGCTTTGGGAGCTTGCATAGGTGAAGGGGGTCGTTGGGCGAGACCGGTGTTGGTAGGTGTCACAGGATCAAAATCCTGCTATTGATTTCAACCTAACCAGTGCGGTATTAGCTAACCCGTAGCTAACCGACCTTCCCAAGTAGAATGGTCACGGACACGCCCCAACTCTTTTCGTACTCCTGCTTGCTCACGTACCGACGCTTCGACATAAGCACAAGCACGAATTCTCGGATCGCTCAAAAACACTCTCAAGAACTCGCTCATCAAGAACACAACCAAATAATTACAAGGCACATGCACAAAGCTCTTCTCTTATTAGAAGGGGAACTCACTCTGGAGTGGGTTGACATTACACTTTCACTCGTGTACTCTATGTTTACAAATGAGCCACTATCCCTCCTTATATACAAGATTCAAGGCAACCCAAGGGACACTCATTATTACATCTACAATAATGATACATAAACCGCATCAACTCTTCAACTGCTCGTCTCTTCGACTCCCTTTTTGTCCTTTCGTCTTCCCGCACGGTTAACGCCACATCAACCGCCCAATCATCAACACACTCACGCTCCAACGCTTGCTGATGCAGCTTTGCCGTAATTCACCGAGTGCCACCGAACACTCGGTCTTATGCCAAAGGGAACCCGTGGCCGCCAGACCCTCGTGCGGTAAACCCTTCCTTAACGTTATACATGCTAAGGGGAAGTCCTCCAGAACTTTGCTATTTGTGATCTCCAGACCACTCTAGTATGTGTCCTACCGAGCATGGTCGACAATGCTCGTACTCAGCACCTGCAACGCTCTATGCTTCCTTGGATCGCTACGCATCAATACCGATACCTTGTGCCTTCGTGTGTACGTCTATGTGACCGTACCGCATTACTCCTCAATGTATATTGCTTCACTGCATACTGCCCTTCTGCGCTCGCGTACATACCGTTGTGCGCATCCACCGTCATGTCCTGCACTGCTGTCTGTACTTGTTGTGCTCGCACTGCTACAAGCTTCACGACACTCTGCTACCGAGAAAGTGTCTTGTGTGACGCTTCTCGATTGTCATGTACGGTAGAGCCTCCAGACTCCCGTAGATAACCTCCAAAATACCCACATATATCTAGACTTCTCTTGAAGTCAGCTTCATCGATCATTCTCGAGCATCCGCTACCGTGTCTTCTCGATCATTCTCGATCATGGAATTTGGGGGTGTGACAGTATGAGTGATGCTTTTCAGGCATATGTTGCTGGTGATGACATTTTTTGGCGACGAAGTTGCGGATATATCTGAGCATCCTAGTGCATCGAGTTTGAAGAGGGCTTCTCAGAGCGAGAACTGATGGTGGTGGCGGTATGAGCAAGTAGATTGAGGAGGCTTGCTTTGGGAGAAGGCTCCTGTAAGGCACACACATGTCTGCTTCTCTCCTCGTAGAAACGATGAAAGCTTGGGGCTCGTATGTGGCTTGAGCGTGATATGGAGGATAATGAGGTAAAGAGAACTACACGATTGGGGGAGGATGATGTCCAGATTCAGAAGCTAGGTGTGGGTGAAGTGGAGGGGGGCTTGGAGTGATCTGGGGTTGTGGCTCCGGGAGTCGACACGATGAACATTCACACGTGGGTTGGGGAGTGTCTTGGGGTTGTGATATCTGCCGCTAACCCTCCAAGTTGGTCATAAAAAATGCCAGCCGGAACGTAGGGGTCTAGAGGAGAGGGAAAAGAGAAGGGTTGTAGAGGGTCTTTTTGTTTCATGGATACTGATGAGTATTTTTAAAGGAGTCAAAACGTGAGATGTGGGAGCCAGGGATGTAGATTTCAGGCCCATTGCTCTAGCAAATGCGATTTATCTCATTGTGGCCATGGTCTTGGCTAATCGACAGAGGGGAGTCCTCAACACACTTGTTTTGCCTGCCTGGACCATTTTTATTCACGGTTGTCAGTTGTTTGATGGAGTGGTTATTGCGTCAAAGATCGTTGCGGATTGGAAACGAAGGGGGAGTACGGGTCTTCTGTGGAAGGTTGACTTTGCGAAGGCTTAGTGCATGAATTGGAGTTTTATCTGAGATTCCTTGGTATGAAGGAGATTCTCATATGTATGGGTGGATTACATGAAAATGTGCATCATGACATCATCTCGTTCAGTGCTTGTTAATGGGAGACCGGAAGGGAGCTTCTTTCATCTAGACTGGTGGAAGAGGGGATTTTTTTAAGGATATTTCAGGGATGATTTCTCGATCGCAATTCTTGAGTATGCTGACGATACAATCTTTTCATCGAATGTGGTGTAGTAGAGTGTAGGGCAATTAGGGTAGTTTGGGATATTGTTGGGGAGGTGTCAAGTTCGAGGGTTAATGGGGCAAAATCTACTTTTGTTCCATTTAACTAGTCTCCAGATGTGATATCAACTTGTGAGGGTAATCTGGGTGCTATGTGAAGCAGTTTGCTTATCAACTATCTAGGATTGCCTTTGTTGAGTGGTAGACTAAGGAAGGGGGAGTAGATGCCAGAGGTTGAGAAGTTGGAGAGGAAGCTGGCAACTTGGAAGGCATCGTACCTGTATAGGGGAGGGAGGCTGTCGTGACTACGATCCCATTTTTTTTGTCTACAAGGGTGCCGCCTATTGGAGTTCGTAAGCGGTTGGAGGCTTAGATGAGGTGTTTCTTCTGAGCATCTCTTGAGGGAAGGGAATTGCATTGGTTGATTGGGAGACGGTAACAAGACCAACCAAGGAGGGCATGCCAGGAGTGTTGCGCATTGGGGATATGAACACGGCTTTATCGTCGAAGTAGGTGATTAAGGTCTAGGGTGACGGATCATACTTGTCCTTGCATTCATTAATATCCATTTACTCGGTGCCACCCAGCCTACATACCAATGTTTGCGTTGTACCCTCGCCGACACATTGTGGAGGGTTATTTACTCTGTCCTGCCAAATATTGCAGACTCAGTGTGGTCAATGCTTAAGAATGGTAGGGGATTCAAATTCTAGACAAGGAAGAAACTTTTTACGATTTGTATCCTAGCATGTTTGCCTTGACCAAGTCAAGGGAGGCATGAATGGCAGATGCGTGTTCCGAGGATTCTTAGTCATCTACTTTTGTAACGAAGTTGCCGGATCAGAGGATAGAGGAGTTCATTTGCCTATCGAGCAGGTTAATAGGATGGAGGATCCGTCAGATGGTAGATTCATGGTGCTGGAGTGATGTGATTTTTAAATGTTAAAAAGGCTTACAAAGTTATTTCTGGACCAGTTACACTGATGTATGAGGATATCTCTCGAGACTGTAATAGAATTTGGGGATAGAAAGTGCCTATGAAGATACAGATCTTCATGTGGTTAATGAGAGTACGAATTATGACAGGTGTTAGGCGTGCCAGGATTTTTCCTGGTGCGATGGGAAGTGCAAGAGATATGGTGAAGCGACGAAGGACATTGAACACCACTTCTTCAAATTCCCTAAGTCTAGGGAGACAAGGGAGAGGGCAAAACTGCCAGGTGTGCATTGGGATAGCGTGAAATCTTTCTAGAGGTCCATTTATTCAGATCGGACAGGTTCAATCGAAGGGTCAGAGTGTGCGTGCATGTGGGCCATTTGGCTGTGTATAAACAGTGTTATTTTCAAGGAGAGGTTTTACTCTGAGAATGGGTTGGTGGTCTGGAGGCGCCCATTGCTCCATGATGGCACCTTACACGAGTGGTTCTATAAGATCATGGTGCTGAAGAGTGTGCCTTTACAGGAACAAGACATGCGATCGGTTGAGGTGCTACTTGGAGGGTTCAGGAAGGTGGTGGCCATCATATGTTCAGGCCTCTCTAAGGGGGAGTACACTCATGTGAAGGTGGAGTTCACTGCGAGGACGACGGTTTTGCCTTCGGAGCTGCTGCTGAAGATTGGATGTGCATCCTTCCGAGTAGAATTGGAGGAGTGTGCCTGGTGGTCCCATTGTTGAGCTGGGAGAGCCGAACAACCCCGCGAGGGATTGTGCACTTACAAATGGACAGGCGATGGACCCCAAGCTTGGTCCTTGTGACCGGGATCCAGGTACGGAGGAGCCTCACACTATGGAGGCGAGGAGGGCTAGCGGTCTGTGCCGAGGAGAGCGAATCTGGCATCCAGCTCTCGCCTCGGTGTCTCCGCTGCTTTGGAACAGTCTCCCCAGCATGGATTTGACCGCTTGGTGCTTCCTTTGGTGATTGGGGGGTATTCTGACTCAGGCTCTTCGGTTCGGATGGGTGGGAGCGAAGGTTACTTGGGGATGGCGGCGGTGGATGGCCTGTTGGTGGAGGCGGCTTGTGACGCTCGTTTTGAGCCTTTCAGCTCGAAGGAGGGAGTCCCTGTTGGATTCTATTGTTGGGGCTTCTTCGAAGTCCCGAAGGGATCTTTCACTGCGGCCTTCGCCCTCATGGAGGTTTGGGAAAAGGTACTTGCAACTCTCCTCCAATGAAAGCAGAAGGAGGTGGAGGGTGGTATTCGACGCTCTAACTCGGGTTGATGGCTCGTGGGTTTTGGCCACAGGAGAGGAAGACCCGATTGGGCCCAAGGGGGATTTGGCAGGAGTGGAAGCAAGTGTGACAAACGTTGAGCCTTCAATCAATCTTAGCAGGGGGCAGTAGGGCATGGAGACGAGCCAAGCCCTGTTGAGTTGCTTGGGTGTGGTGCCGTCAGCGAGAGTTGCTAAGGTTGATTTATAAAGATCCTCTCATGGAATGTCAGGGGTGCGGGGAGGGCAAAGAAGAGAATGTCGATCTAGGACCTGTGTGCAGAGGTGGTGGTGGATGTGTTGTTACTGCATGAAACAAAGATTTTCCAAGGATTTGACGAGATATGGGGCTCGATGGGTGGTTCTTGCCTGAGCATATAGAGGGCCCTAGACGCTTCGGGGGCCTCTGACGACTTGCCTATGGGCTGGAACGGGGACAACTTTGGTCTTGTGGAGGAGGTGAGCAGGGGGAGGCACTCTCTCTCGTGCTCTTGCAACGTAAGGCAGATGGGGTTCGACTGTTGGTAACTAATGTGTATCGGTCACAGACTGGCCAAGCAATGTCTAAGCTAACTGAAGACTTGAGGCTGCTCCGAGAGATGCAACCTGACTAGGTCTGAATTATTGGGGGATTTTAACGTGACAATGCACCCGGAGGAAAGCCTCGATTGCACGAGGGTGTGAATGTAGGTTGCGGAGCTGATGCGGTTCATTACTGATGCGAGCTTGTAGATTTTTAATGCTGGTGGGTGCTGCTAAACTCGGAGAAACGCTAGGACGTGGTCGTGCATTGATCGGTCTAATCTCCCAAGAGGCGACTAGGCTTTTTCCATTGGCGGACGCGTGGGCTCTACGCCGAGCTCACTACTATCACAACCTGATCATTTGGTCCTCCGAAGAGGACGTGAGACCGAGGTCTTTCTTCAGATTTGAATGGTCGTGGTTGCTGGAGGAGGGATTCCGCGACATGGTGGCGGAGTTTTGGTGGGGCTCGTAGCTAGAGGGGTCGGCTTTGGCTATTCTGGCTCAAAAGCTCGAGTTGTTGCGGAAGCGTTTAATTGAGTTCAACAGGTGCACCCGATAGCAGCGACAAAGTGTGAGGGCGACGATGCAGGAGGTCATCTCTCAGCTCGATGCGGTGAAGGACACGAGGGAGTTGTTGTCTCATGAAGTTGAAGAGAGGAACGCTTGTTTGAAGCAAGTGTAGTTGGAAGATAGAAAGGAGGTCGAATGGAGACAAAGGTCAAGGCGGAGGTGGTTGAGGGAGGGGATAACAATACACGCTTTTTCCATTCCATGGCCAGTGGCAGAAGGCATCGAAATTTTATTAGGAGCATTGAGGTGGGAGGGGTGTAGACGTCGAGTGACACGGAGATCGGTCTGCAACTCAGGTCGTATGTCATCGCATTCTCTAGGAGGGCAAGAGGGGCGGGCTGGGGGTGGCATGGATGTAACATCCGGGATCCGCGTAAACTCGAACCCGACCCAAATAAGGTCCGAATAACTCAATTAAGTTATCTGACAATATTAGATAACCTAAAACAACCAATTGGTAGTGAATCCAAAGTTGTTCGGGTGAAATTGACCAAAAATCGGTCGCTTCGTAATTCGTACCGCGAAAAGCTGCGACGCAAATTCGGAAACCGCAAAACGAACCGAGACCGTCATTAGATCCGATTCGACGATACAAGACCAGCAGAATCGACCGTTCGTCAATCGGAGGTCGTTTGATATTTTTAAATCACAAAATTTAATCTCAAACCAAAATCGTATCGCGAAAAGTTCGGGCATACAAAACCTCATCAAAAGTATATCTATATTATACTCATATTGATCGTCGTTCAGAGACGATCAAATCGAAATATTGCGTGTCGAAATCCGACACTTGGGGTGTGAATACGACCAACTTTAGGTATCTAAATAATAATAACAATATATGTATATATTTAAAATCGGCTACAGACAGACAGTCTGGTATCACTGTACGATTAAAAATAATAATAATAAAAATTAACAGGTGTGCTTTTCCCTTCCCAAAACCTTCCACGTTACCCTTTTCCTCTCCTTTAAATCCATCGCCAATACTTCTTCCTCCCCATTTCTTGTTCGACTCTCACTGTTCCACCTCTATTTTTTTCCCAAACAGGGAGTTGAAACCCATTACTTCCATCTCCAAACCTCCAGCCGTAGAAACATCAATTCTTTCTCTCGTGCTGCAAACTACAAATTGGAGTGCTGATACTCCTGATTTCAGCCACAATATCCCAAGAAGCAACATCCGATCAAGGGGGAAAACCTACAATTTATATAAAAAAGGTACTATCCTCTTTTTCCATTCTCCTCTCGCCGTCACTCATGTGTGATTCTACCCTTTGTTTACTGCCATTTGGGGGGGGTTTACATAATTAAAGTCCAAATTCCAATTCCAGTCCTAAGTTTTGAGTTCCAGAAAATATAAAAGAAAAATCTTGAAATTTGGAGGCCTCATGTCTAAACTGCAGTACCGATCTTCAAATAAACAATTTCTAGAGTTGATTTCTATTAAACTGAAATAGTTATAATGTGATTGATATAGTTTAAATGAATCTATGGATCTGCATGTTACTCTAATTGCCTTAGGACAGATCATTAGTATCACACAAGGAATTGGCCTGTGTAAATTTTAAGCATATAAATTTAGGTTAACAGTGGGATTAGCCTGTATAAATTGGCATATAAAATTTAGTTACAATTTCCCCCCCTTATATTGCTACCACACATGAGTTTTTACATCCCTTTGATTCATAAGGATACCTTTTTCTAGATAGTATATTGTGGGAAAAGTAAGGGAGGTTATGATTTTGATATGATTAGGAAATTTGAGATGATTGAGTATAAGTATAGTACATAACTTTGGGTCTGGAATTTTGAAGATAATGGGCACATAATTACCCTTTGGTTGAGAACATGATTCAGTAAAGAGGTTACGGGAAATCATGCATTTTGAAAGGTTACTATTTAATTGCTAAATTCATGCCTCCCAATTTATGTAAATATGTTAAATGGTTAAAAAATCCTCGTAGCTGCACAATTATAAATATGCAAAATGAATATATGGTAGAGAGTGTACAGTTATACAAGATTATACAAGTGATAAGGTTAGAGTTGTTAAAAATCCGATTATTTAATCAGTGATTGAATGGGTATTGAATTGTACAGTAAAACCTTCCCCACAGTAGATAAACCAAGTATAAAGAAGTCTTTATACTTATAGATCCAAAGTAGAAATATGAGATTTATCGAAAATTAATGTAGGAAAAGAAGATGTCAATTGGTGTAGGTTACTACTTTCCACACTATTTGTAAAATTATATTTAATTATGTAATCAAGTATACTGAAGCATAAACAATGGCGTTGATTATTTCATAGCAATAATTGCTTATCACAGACGAGTGGTCTTTATCCAATCAGTCATACCAACTTGATTATAATTGCAAGTAACTCTAAATTTGCCTCATCAAGCACAAGGGTAATTTTTTTTTACAACTAAAATTCATGTATCTAAAATTATATGTTGGAACCGAAGATAATTCTTCCTAAAGAAGTGCTTATGACTATGGTGGCAAATGTCCAAGAATGATTATAACTATTTCATTCATAAGGTTGAGATTGGTAACCAGATCTGTTAAGATTACTATACAAGGGGTTGAAAAAGATAGGTAACATCATATACATCTATAGGTTGACTTAAAAACCTAGCGTGCCGGCCATGGTGACTTTTACGCCTGACCGCGCGAGGGCGCGGTAACCCTCAACTGGGCGGGAGATAGGAAGCCCAATTTGGGCAGCGACCGCCAAGTGCGCGGGTCTAGGATCCCAGTCCCTTTTCGGTTTTTACGCGAGCTCGCAGTGTTTTACGCCTCGTTGGGATCCTGACTTTAGACCAGTTCCGCTGACCCTGTCTTTTAGGATACCCAGGCGGGGGATCCTTGGTTTTCAGTTTTACGTACGAGCTCGTTCGCCCGTACTAGTCGGGCAGGATCCTAGAGCGACTTTTCTAGAGAGTCTCTCTCACCCGTCTCAGTGGCTTAGTTTGGGAGTAGACCTATCCCTCTATTAGACCGCGCTTCCAACTAGAGGGCGAGACGGAAGAGCCATTTGTAGGCTTCTTCACCGCTTGAGTTTACTTCGCCAACAGACTTGGCGATTCTATATCCAGATCATCCATATCTATATCTACATCATCTGGAGTTATATCTGAAACAATTGAAGTTAAGAATTGGAAAAGTTACGATCAAAAGTTGGGATTAGTAGGAAATGACTATTCTCTAGATCTAAGAAATTAAATAAATTAAGAGATCTGTCCAATCTCAATTTTTCCATTATCACTCACCAGCGTGATCTCTGAAGAAAATGATATATATGCTTACACTCATACACTCATGAATACTCAACTATTATATAAATATGTCATATGTGGAAAATGTTGGGTTATGGGACAATCATCTGAGACGCTTATAAATAGCCTGAAAACCTTTTTACTTACGCAAGTAGATGTAAACTTTACTTATACCACCTTTCTACTTGCTTGCTTTTGCATATATTAAATGTCTATTTATTTTTATAAGTTTTTGGGAGGTACCGGCAATTGCTGACGCCTCTTCTTTCCTAACGTGTTTGGCAGGTAAACAACCTGCAGTTTAGTAGCAGCTCAATAGCTATACATGCTTCCTGAAGATAGAGTATACACTAGACGGTATGATTTACTTTGTCTCAGTTTTTGTTCAAATAGTGATGTAAATGCTTCCCCTTCTTTTCTCTTATATACTATATTTTGGGATATATTGTGTATACTGACAGACAATGTACATGATGTAAAAATATATGGAAATTAATGAAAAGAATTTCTGGTGCCATTGGTCTCTATTATCTTGTGGTTGTAAATGTGAATGTCTTATATAGCTTTAACGAAAAAAATTCCCTTGTTTTTCTGTAACTTATGCGATCATATGAGAATGAATGCCTCGAAAGAAGCGTAAACAGGTACCCGGATCCTCGGGGGTCTACAAATTTGGTATCAGAGCAGTGGTACCCTGATACGTACATTCGTAGTATTACAAGTCCGATCGCATTAAGTTCTCGGATAGCGGCAGTCTTCCGACTTGTCGTAAGTTGAAAAGGGAAATATGACATTCACATTCAATTACCACAGAAGTCACCGATTTCATTAATTTTCATATTATATCCCAAGAAGAGAAAAAGCATATATGATAAGAATCTGCGAATGGCTCGTTCAGCAGCTACTATGGTAAAAGGCATGGTCTCAGTCTTGAGCCGACCTTTCCATGTTTCATTTGATTCTGGTGCGACGCATTCTTTTCTTGCTTCGAGGCTACTTGCTTCTTTAGTTAGAGTCGCAGAGACTCTTTCTTCCCCATATCACATCCGAGGGCCAAGTGGCCAGTTGTTGATTATTTCACTGATAGTCAGGCACTTGCCTGTACTGATTGGCGGTCACGAGATGATCGCAGATTGTCTACTTCTGCAGCTTGATGAGTTCGACTTGATTTTGGGCATAGATTGGTTATCCGCTCATCATGCACTTGTTGATTGCTTTAGGAAGACGGTTGTCTTCAGGAATCCAGATCTACCCGAGTTTACTTTTGAGGGTAATGTACATGACTCCACCATAGAGTACATTTCAGTGTTGCGAGCCCAGCGACTTGTTGATTAGGGTTGTGATTCATACCTTGCATTTGTTCGGGAGGTATCTGACCAGGAGCCGATGACACAGGACATCTGAGTAGTATCAGAATATCCAGATGTATTTCCTGATGAGCTACCAGGATTACCTCCTGAGAGAGAGATCGAGTTCAAGATCACATTGTTACCAGATACACAACCGATCTCTATGGCACCATGTCGCATGGCACCAGCTGAGTTGGGGGAGCTGAAGGTGCAGTTGCAGGAGTTACTTGACTTGGGATTCGTGAGGCCGAGCACTTCACCTTGGGCTGTTCCGGTTCTATTTGTCAAGAAGAAGAATGGATCCATGAGACTGTGCATCGATTACAGGCAGTTGAACAAGAGAACGGTGAAGAACCGTTATCCTTTGCCGCGCATCGATGATTTGTTTGACCAGCTCCAGGGATCTTCGGTTTTCTTGAAGATTGATCTTCGCTCTGGCTACCATCAGCTGAGGATTAGAGAATCTGATATTCCGAAGACCGCTTTCAGGACGCGCTACGGACACTACGGGCCCGTTTGGTTGCTGGGTTGGACTGGGTTGGGTTGGGCTGGGTTGGGGTGGGTGAATAGTAATCTGTGAGGAGGAAGTACCCTTGTGAATAGTAACCAGGGTTGGGCCAACCCAGTCCAACCCAGTAACCAAACAGGCCATACGAGTTTGTGGTGATGCCGTTTGGGCCCACCAATGCACCTGTGGCTTTCATGGATATGATGAACCGTATCTTCTGTCCATACTTGGACAAGTTTGTAGTGGTGTTCATCGATGATGTGCTCATTTACTCACGGAATGAATGGGATCATGCGAATGATCTACGGATTGTCTTAGATACATTGCGGGAGCACAAGCTATATGCCAAGTTGAGCAAGTGTGAGTTCTGGTTATCCCAGTTCTCATTTTTGGGGCACGTCATTTCTGGAGCAGGTATCGCGGTTGATCATGCGAAGATTGAGGCAGTCATGTCTTGGGAACAGCCTAAGACAGTTACTCAGATTCGGAGCTTCCTCGGATTAGCGGGCTATTACAGACGCTTTATCAATGGATTTTCACGCATTGTTCGCCCTCTGACATGACTAACGCAGAAGGGAGTCCCATTTATTTGGGACAATTCATGTGAGCAGGCCTTCTAGACACTGAAGGAGAGATTGACTACATCGCCTATTCTTGCTCTTCTTTCAGGCACTCAGGACTATGTAGTCTACACAGATGCATCTGGAGAAGGTCTAGGAGCAGTACTGATGCAGAGAGGACAGGTGATTGCTTACGCATCACGACAGTTGAGACCGCACGAGCGGAACTACCCCACACATGACTTGGAGTTGGCGGCCGTTGTCTTCGCCTTGAAGATCTGGCGCCACTATCTATATGGAGTGAATTTCGAGATCTTCACAGACCACAAGAGCTTGAAGTATATATTTGATCAGAAAGAACTGAACATGAGGCAACGTAGATGGCTCGAGCTACTGAAGATTATAATTGCACGATCTCTTACCATCCCGGTAAGGGAAACGTGGTGGCTGATGCACTTAGCAGGAGATCACATGCAGAGGGTATGACGAACTGGCTATATACGTGGGATATGCTTGCATCTTTGACAGATTGGCATCCTCAGGAGAATGCGTCCATTTCTACCGCCGTGCCTCCACGATACAACAGCCTTTGGGATCGTATCGTCGAAGGCCAAAAGACAGATCCTTGGATACGAGATAGATACATGCGCGCCGTCAAGGACGAATTTGATGATTTTGTTGTGATGGAGTTCATTTTATGGAAGGCAGGACGAGTCGTTGTACCAAATGATGAGCAGCTTCGCAGAGACATTCTGGATGAGGCACACAGTTCACGGTTATCTATCCACCCAGGCAGTACGAAGATGTACCGTGACCTGCGTCGACATTTCTGGTGGGATGGAATGAAACGCGATGTGGCGTTACATGTTAGCAGATGCATGACCTGTCAGATGGTCAAGGCCGAGCACAGGAGACCACCAGGATTACTGTAGTCTCTCTCCATTCCTGAGTGGAAGTGGGAGAGCATTTCTATGGATCTTGTCACAGGTCTGCCAAAGGCACCGGGTGGCCATTATTCCATTTGGGTCGTTGTTGATAGGTTGACCAAGTCAGCCCATTTCATACCTGTCAACACGACTTACACTCCATCCAGATTGGTCAAGTTGTATGTGCAGAACATCATCAGACCGCATGTTATACCATGAGAGGTGGTGTCCGACAAGGATTCGAGATTTATGTCGCATTATTGGCATCAGTTCATGTCAGCACTACAGACAAAGCAGAAGATGAGTTCTGCATATCATCCACAGACCGACGGGCAGAGTGAGCGCACCATTCAGACGCTTGAGGATCTACTTCACGCATGCACTTTGGAGTGGAAAGGGTCCTGGAAGGACCATTTACCTTTGGTGGAATTCACGTATAACAACAGCTATCACTCCAATATTGGCATGCCACCATTCGAAGCCCTATACGGGCGGAGATGCCTCACACCTCTCAGTTGGCGTGAGGTAGGTGACCATACTTTATACTCCGTGGATCTCTTGGAGGAGACCGCGAGAGCTGTTGATCTTGTGAGACGGAGGCTTCTTACGGCACAAAGCCGCCAGAAGAGCTATGCAGACCGTCGGAGAAGAGACTTGGAGTTCCAGGTGATCCAATTCTTTCCTCTTCATCCGTTCAATTATGACAAATATACTTGTTCAACTTAATCTCACATCCTAATAAAACTCCTGTAAATACAGGTCGGAGATTGGGTATTTTTGCGAGTATCTCCCATGAAGGGAGTGCAAAGATTCGATGTCCGTGGCAAGTTGGCACCACGATATGTTGGACCGTTCGAGATTCTTGCTAGAGTGGGGAAGGTGGCGTATCGAGTAGCCCTTCCTCCACATCTTTCCGCTATCCATGATGTCTTCCACGTATCCAACCTGAGGAAGTATGTGCACGACCCTCAGCACATCATTAGTTACGAGAATTTAGATGTGGAGCCAGATCTGACTTATGAGGAGAGGCCGGTAAAGATACTTGACCGTGTTGTGAAGAAGCTTCGCAGCAAAGAGATTTCACTGGTCAAGGTTTTGTGGCACCGACACGGCATTGAAGAAGCGACGTGGGAAACCGAAGCCGACATGCGGGAACGATACCCGCAGCTTTTCTGAGGTAATAACCGAAATAAGCTTTTGTAATAAAATATTTGTTCAAATATATGGCTTGTTTCCTCTTTGAGGTTTTTATGGGTTCAAAACCCTTTGAGGTTTTTATGGACATATAAAATCCCAACAAGATACTTAATGACCTTGACCCGAGTCTCGAGGACGAAACTCCCTTTGAGATTTTTATAATTGTAACATCCGGGATCCGCGTAAACCCGAACCCGACCCGAATAAGGTCCGAATAACTCAATTAAGTTATCTGACAATATTAGATAACCTAAAACAACCAATTGGTAGTGAATCAAAAGTTGTTCGGGTGAAATCGATCAAAAATCGGTTGCTTCATAATTCGTGCCGCGAAAAGCCGCGACGCAAATTCGGAAACCGCAAAACGAACCGAGACCGTCATTAGATCCGATTCGACGATACAAGACCAACGGAATCGACCGTTCGTCAATCGGAGGTCGTTTGATATTTTTAAATCACAAAATTTAATCTCAAACCAAAATCGTATCGCGAAAAGTTCGAGCATACAAAACCTCATCAAAAGTATATCTATATTATACTCATATTGATCGTCATTCAGAGACGATCAAATCGAAATATTGCGTGTCGAAATCCGACACTTGGGGTGTGAATACGACCAACTTTAGGTATCTAAATAATAATAGCAATATATGTATATATTTAAAATCGTCTACAGACAGACAGTCTGGTATCACTGTACGATTAAAAATAATAATAAAAAAATTTTAACAATAAAAAAAATTTTAACAGGTGTGCTTTTCCCTTCCCAAAACCTTCTACGTTACCCTTTTCCTCTCCTTTAAATCCATCGCCAATACTTCTTCCTCCCCATCTCTTGCTCGACTCTCACTGTTCCACCTCTATTTTTTTCTCAAACAGGGAGTTGAAACCCATTACTTCCATCTCCAAACCTCCAGCCGTAGAGACCTCAATTCTTTCTCTCGTGCTGCAAACTACAAATTGGAGTGCTGATACTCCTGATTTCAGCCACAATCTCCCAAGAAGCAACATCCGATCAAGGGGGAAGACCTACAATTTATACAAAAAAGGTACTATCCTCTTTTTCCATTCTCCTCTTGCTGTCACTCATGTGTGATTCTACCCTTTGTTTACTGCCATTTGGGGGGGGGGTTTACATAATTAAAGTCCAAATTCCAATTCCAGTCCTAAGTTTTGAGTTCCAGAAAATATAAAAGAAAAATCTTGAAATTTGGAGGTCTCATGTCTAAACTGCAGTACCGATCTACAAATAAACAATTTCTAGAGTTGATTTCTTTTAACTGAAATAGTTATAATCTGATTGATATAGTTTAAATGAATCTATGGATCTGCATGTTACTCTAATTGCCTTAGGACAAATCATTAGTATCACACAAGGAATTGGCCTGTGTAAATTTTTAGCATATAAATTTAGGTTAACAGTGGGATTAGCCTGTATAAATTGGCATATAAAATTTACAATTTCCCTCCCTTATATTGCTACCATACATTAGTTTTTACATCCCTTTGATTCATAAGGATACCTTTTTCTAAATAGTATATTGTGGGAAAAGTAAGGGAGGTTATGATTTTGATATGATTAGGAAATTTGAGATGATTGAGTATAAGTATAGTACATAACTTTGGGTCTGGAATTTTGAAGATAATGGGCACATGATTACCCTTTGGTTGAGTGCATGATTCAGTAAAGAGGTTACGGGAAATCATGCATGTTGAAAGGTTACTATTTAGCTGCTAAATTCATGCCTCCCAATTTATGTAAATATGTTAAATGGTTAAAAAATCCTCGTAGCTGCACAATTATAAATATGCAAAATGAATATATGGTAGAGAGTGTACAGTTATACAAGATTATACAAGTGATAAGGTTAGAGTTGTTAAAAATCCGATTATTTAATCAGTGATTGAATGGGTATTGAATTGTACAGTAAAACCTTCCCCACAGTAGATAAACCAAGTATAAAGAAGTCTTTATACTTATAGATCCAAAGTAGAAATATGAGATTTATCGAAATTTAATGTAGGAAAAGAAGATGTCAATTGGTGTAGGTTACTACTTTCCACATTATTTGTAAAATTATATTAAATTATGTAATCAAGTATACTGAAGCATAAACAATGGCGTTGATTATTCCATAGCAATAATTGCTTATCACAGACGAGTGGTCTTTATCCAATCAGTCATACCAACTTGATTATAATTGCAAGTAACTCTAAATTTGCCTCATCAAGCACAAGGGTAATTTTTTTTACAACTAAAATTCATGTATCTAAAATTCTATGTTGGAACCTAAGATAATTCTTCCTAAAGAAGTGCTTATGACTATGGT
The DNA here is from genome assembly GCA_037367405.1 of Ottelia alismoides. NCBI lineage: Eukaryota > Viridiplantae > Streptophyta > Magnoliopsida > Alismatales > Hydrocharitaceae > Ottelia > Ottelia alismoides. Next base: position 346,224 of record JAZKJV010009691.1, on the reverse strand, counting down.
GGCAAATATCCAAGAATGATTATAACTATTTCATTCATAAGGTTGAGATTGGTAACCAGATCTGTTAAGATTACTATACAAGGGGTTGAAAAAGATAGGTAACATCATATACATCTATAGGTTGATGACTTAAAAACCTAGCGTGCCGGTCATGGTGACTTTTACGCCTGACCGCGCGAGGGCGCGGTGACCCTCAACTGGGCGGGAGATAGGAAGCCCAGTTTAGGCAGCGGCCGCCAAGTGCGTGGGTCTAGGATCCCAGTTCCTTTTCGGTTTTTACGCAAGCTCGCAGTGTTTTACGCCTCATTGGGATCTTGACTTTAGACCAGTTCCGCTGACCCTGTCTTTTAGGATACCCAGGCGGGGGATCCTTGGTTTTCAGTTTTACGTACGAACTCGTTCGCCCGTACTAGTCGGGCAGGTTTCTAGAGCGACTTTTCTAGAGAGTCTCTCTCACCCGTCTCAGTGGCGTAGTTTGGGAGTAGACCTATCCCTCTATTGGACCACGCTTCCAACTAGAGGGAGAGACGGAAGAGCCATTTGTAGGCTTCTTCACCGCTTGAGTTTACTTCGCCAACAGACTTGGCGATTCTATATCCAGATCATCCATATCTATATCTACATCATCTAGAGTTATATCTGAAACAAATGAAGTTAAGAATTGGAAAAGTTACGATCAAAAGTTGGGATTAGTAGGAAATGACTATTCTCTAGATCTAAGAAATTAAATAAATTAAGAGATCTGTCCAATCTCAACTTTTCCATTATCACTCACCAACGTGATCTCTGAAGAAAATGATATATATGCTTATACTCATACGCTCATGAATACTCAACTACTATATAAATATGTCATATGTGGAAAATGTTGGGTTATGGGACAATCATCTGAGACGCTTACAAATAGCCTGAAAACCTTTTTACTTACGCAAGTAGATGTAAACTTTACTTATTCCACCTTTTTACTTGCTTGCTTTTGCACATATTAAATGTCTATTTATTTTTATAAGTTTTTGGGAGGTACCAGCAATTGCTGACGTCTCTTCTTTCCTAACGTGTTTGGCAGGTAAACAACCTGCAGTTTAGTAGCAGCTTAGTAGCTATACATGCTTCCTGGAGATAGAGTATACACTAGACGGTATGATTTACTTTGTCTCAGTTTTTGTTCAGATAGTGATGTAAATGCTTCCCCTTCTTTTCTCTTATATACTACATTTTGGGATATATTGTGTATACTGACAGACATTGTACATGATGTAATAATATATGGAAATTAATGAAAAGAATTTCTGGTGCCATTGGTCTCTATTATCTTGTGGTTGTAAATGTGAATGTCTTATATAGCTTTAACGAAAAAAATTCCCTTGTTTTTCTGTAACTTATGCGATCATATGAGAATGAAATGCCCTGAAAGAAGCGTAAACAGGTACCCGGATCCTCGGGGGTCTACAATGGACGGGGGATGGGGGGTATCTCCACCCAGGAGGTTGAGGACCTGGTGGTACCCATTTCGGAGGAAGTGACTAGGCAAGCTCTATGGCAGCTGAATGCGGATGGGGCCCCTAGCCCAGATGGTTTCTCGATGTGTTTCTTCAGCGATTTCTAGGAGGGTGTAAAGGAGGATGTGGTAGTGGTACTGCGGGAGTTCGAGGAGGGCAACTAGGGCTTCGAGCACCTAAACAATATGCTCATGTTTCTGCTGCCCAAGCGGGAGGGGGTCGTACGTGTGTAGGATTTTAGACCTATCGCTTTGTCCAATGCAATCTACATCCTTGTTGCCAAGGTCCTGGCAAACCGCTTGCGGAGTGTCCTGGGGGGCATCATCTCTCCTGAGAAAACTTTTGTGCTCGGTAGGCATATGCCGGACTCTTGGGTGATGACTTCAAAATTGGTGCTGGATTGGAAAAGGGAGAAGCAGAAGGGGGTCCTTTGGAAGGTGGATTTCTCTAAGGCTTATGACTGTGTTGATTGGCGATTCCTTTGGCGATCGCTACAAAAGAGAGGTTTCCCTGACAGATGGATTGGTTAGGTGAAGAGGTGCATCACAACGGCGCTGTATTCGATTCTTGTGAATGGCAGGCCAGAGGGGGATTTTTCTAGCGCCAGCGGAGGTGCGACATGGGTGCCCGCTAGCAGCACTTCTTTTTGTGATTAGGGTAGATGTGCTGGCCATGATGATGAGGCTGGCAACAGCTTACGATTTTTGTGCTGGGTACATGAGAGGCGACACTTCCATCCCCATTCTACAGTAGCCGACGACACGGTTCTAATCATTGATGGGGACCTGGAGCATGCAAGGCATGCTTCATGTATTATGGATATCTTTGGGGAGGTCTCAGGCCTGCGATTGAACAGAAACAAGTCCAGGGTCATCCCTTTGGTGTGACGCGAGAGGAAGCTCAGGAGCTCTGTCGTGTCTTACGTTGTCTGGGGGGATCTCTTCCGACCACATATTTGGGGCTCCCTTTGGTTGCTGGGCAGTTGGGTGTGGCGGATTGGAAGGTAGTTATTGACAGAGTGGAGAGCAAGGTGGCAGGTTGGAAGACAAGAACGCTCTCTAAGGGGGGAAGCTGGTCCTCCTCAAGCACGCTCTGTCCGTTATCCCGATTTTCTTCTTTTCAACGAGATTGATGCATGTGGAGTGCGACAGAGGCAGGAGGGGATGATGAAGTGCTTCTTTTGGTCGGACGGGCAACAAGAGGGTAGGGGAATGCACCTGATGGGATGGGACACGATTACGATGACGAAAAGGGAGAGTGGCCTTGGTGTCTGCAGTTTGGAGCTCATGAATAAGTCGTTGCTAGCGAAGCGGGCCCTCAGGCTCTGGAGGAAGTCTGATGACCTGGTTCGCAGGGTGATGCAGACCATGTATGGGGTCCATAGTTCGTGGAGAGTTGAGGCATGCAAGATGTCGTCATCGCTTTGGAAGGGGATCTCAAGTGTCATGCCGGAGTTGGGTGTTCTCATGAGACCAGTAATGGGAAATGGGCACGGCTTTGGCTTCTGGAAAGATGATTGGTTAGGACTAGGTCCTCTCAGTGAGAAATACCCGCGCCTCTTCGCCATCACAGGTAACAGGAATACTATGGTGTATCAGGTTTGGTCGGCGGGCTCTTGGGGCCCAACCATCGCTTCTGCTTTGTCAGACCAGAGGTGCAATGAGATCGTGGCCCTCTTGAGGGATTTCGCGGATGTTGATGGTCGCGACGAGGGCATGGACCATTTTGCTTGGAAGGAGAAGAGTTTTTCGGTGAAGAAGGCATATCGGTCATTCGTCCGGACATGCGGAGTTGTTCAGGAGGAGTTCGCTTGGGATTACAAATTTATTTGGGCTAGCAGGGTTCCTATGCATATTAAAATTTTCATGTGGTTGGTGAGATGCGTGCAGCTGCTTTCAAAGGCACGCAGGGCAAGGCTACTAGGTACCAGGGAGATCCTATGCGATAGATGCGGCCTTGAGCAGGAGGATTCTGAATATCTTTTTTTTGGTTGCTGGACCTCGATGGTTGTACCCTGGCTTCACTTCGTGGACAACGCGTCGTACTGGAGTTCAGTTAGAGTGACTTGTGGAAGTTCGCAGGATGACGTAGCTAGTCCTTTTGCCCTACTTTGGACCATTTGTTTTGCTAGAATGAGAAAATCTTTCAGGGATGTCCTTTTCTCTGTGAGAGGGTTTTGGGGCACTACAGCGCACTGATGTCGTTGTGGCATAGCATGTAATTTCTAGTTGTAATTTATCTGTACTTTGGAACTAGTTTAATAAAATTGCGGTGGGTTCCAATATTGGGACTACACATCCTCATTCTCAAAAAAATGTAATTGACCATGCTAGAGCTCTTTGTGAAAGTTGGTGTTTGTAATTTTGTCTATAAATTTTATAAATATTTTTTATGGGTCTCTAAAAGAAGACCATCCCATCTTTTATCAAAGAAAGAAAGAAAGAAAATCCACTCATTCCATAACAACCCGAGTAACAATGAATCTTTTACTATATAAGGATCTAGAACCATAAGAGTACCCTCTTACAACGGACTGCATATCTCATTTCATTATGCGAGTGGAACCCCCATCCTTTGTCATTAGGCCTCTCCAAAGAAACTAAATGGCCATCGACTCAACATCCTCCTACTTACTGGTCTAAAAAACAATCTTCCTGCTTATTTTACATTGCATAGCGAGCATGTCATGTTGACTGCAATGTTCAACTGACTTCCATGGACTTTTAGCATCACCAATTTCAATCACTCAGACCCCAGCTTCACGACAAAAAGAAGATATATACATACAATACATACATATTCATGGTATAGACCTAACACCTATATGTGACAAATTTTATAATGACATGAATACAGCATGCATACCTTGATAGCCTGCCTTCTCGTTATATAGCTTTCAGACTCCAACAAACGAGAATTAAAATCTGCAAAAAACTATGAAGATGAATGACGATCATTAGTACTAGATTTACAAAAACATTGACATTGACAATATCTTTAAAATATATCAAAGAAATATAAGTAAATAGATTAACAAATTATTATACAACTCAATGGTGCATGGAATCCAATGTAAAGGGAAATCTGAACATGAACTGCATTATATTCAATGCCCACAACTCAATCGTCAAAATAATGTCAAGAAGACCGGCATATTAGCACCTTTCTACGTGTGACTCCATGTTGGATGTAGATATGCCTAAGCAGGTATTTCAAATTAACTCAACAAGGTAAACCATTTGAAACCAAGACAAACTTCAAAACTACGATATGTGCGGAACCTGTTAGTTTAAAAGGATTAGTGAATGGGTTTTATATGATAATGTACTGGGAAATTGTTACATAGATGGATCTGTATCAGAATAATTCTGTGTTCTGAAAAATAGAAATTGATTGTAAGTGCATATCTCATCCCACACCTCCCGTGCCAATTATATATAGGCATATTGATGGTGGCCAATTTTAAATTTTGTTTTATTTGAGTTGTATGTTTTTTTTTTGTTTTTTAGATGTGATTTCACTGAGGATATCTTGGCTCATAGGGTTCATTTCATCATGCAACCACCACATTGCAAAAATCCTATAAAGAGAGTTGATCTTAATGCTTGAGAAGTATTGAATGAAATTAAGAGAATTGATCTTAATGCTTGAGAAGTATTGAATGAAATTAAGTTTGTTTTGTACACTGGCTTTGTCCACATCCCCTTTTTGGATTATATTTTCTTTTATACCATCCACTCCCTTTCTCAACCCCTTCTCCCTCACCCATCTTGGCAAACTCTTCTGCTCGTCACCTTACGTATCTGCATGCATTCCTATCCAAAACCCCACATAAGTAACACACTCGATTTTGGATGCATGAAATTTAAGGATGAATGGGAAATTGGAGTCGGGACCCCGGTATTTCATTATGATATGTCCAATGTTCAAGAAATCGGCCGCATATGCCCCGATTATGTGTCAAATTTCATGTTGTTGCTCGCATGCGTTGCTCCACCTCCTATGTGGCTCAGCATCAGTTGGTGCTTCTCTTGGATTCCCAATCATTGTTGGGTGATCGTCATCACCTCTTGAATCCCTTAACTTATATCATTCGTGTGTTTTTACATATCTAAAATAGTACTTTAGTTGTAATCATGTAACTTCTCGAATATATGCATTAAAACTTATATGCATTGAAATGTAAAGCATAAACAAATATTGAAACTATAGTTACTATTAAAGCTTAAATTTCGATGAAAAATGTTTTCCTCTACTTGCCGTATCAAAAACGAAATCACAGTCTTTTGCTAAAACTCGAGCATTTTCTTGAATACTAGCTTCGAATATGAAACTTTGAGTATTCAAAGATGCTCTAGTTATTCCTAATCAGATTGCCCGAGGGGAAGGAAGGATGGAATGCCAACAGACGTCTATCTACTCTCTAATTCACCCGACCCAATAGTACCTATTTTGGGAACGTCCAATGCCAAAGTCACTGAATGGGCAAGTCGCTAATCCCTAAAATGTAATATGTAATGTACTTTATCCACTGGGTGATGGGTGGGCATTTTCCCGATAAAGCTTCCTGTACAATGTAAACTCATATTGGCTAACAGAGATTGAAATTATTGTTGTTGGACATGCATATAATCTCATATCTAATATTACAATAAATAATTGTTGGATATTTACTTTTTGAATATATGCATTAAAGTAAAGAAATAGTTTTTTGTGTACTTCAATAGTTACTCGATATGTATTTCTCGTACTTCAATAGTAGCTAGATATGTATCGATAGTTTTTGGATATGTATTAAAGTAAAGAAATAGCTTTGTGTTAAGTATTTATATCAGAAATATCATTTCATATATCGTTTATGCATTAACTGTAGTATTTATTTTAGATATTTATTTGTTTTAAATTTAGAACTACGAAACCACATATACCCAGCATATGCCCTGCATACTGCTTAATCACTATTTCGTGACCTATCCAAACGCATACACATACCGCTTTCCAGAACCTTGGATTTGTTTAAGCATAGGATAGATGATTCCATGCAGATGCATGGCATTTTGGTTGCTTACGTGGGATAGTCTGTGGGGTTGGGGGGTCATGACTGCTGAGTTTGAGAAAATAGGGATTCTCAATTCAGAAAGCATACAAGTTATTCTGCACCTCCAGGGTGTTTGACCCAGGGATTATTAAGCCATATAGCAAGAGGATTTGGAGATGGAATGTACCTCTACGCATCTGAATTTTTCAATGACTTCAAAAAAAGGATCAGGTTTTGACTAGTGCCCAAAGAACAAGAATATTTGCAAGGACATACAACTTATGCTTGCATTACTCGAGTGATATAAAGGATATTGACATTCTATTTTTCACATGTGATGGTTCCAAGGGGCCCTAAGAGGCGGTTTGTATCAATGTGATGGAGTAAAACTAGTCTGTCATCTTTGGGAAACTTCATTGGCATCAATTCGAGTGGTTCGGATAAAGATAAATACAGCCGTTGGCCCTTTTGTGGGCTCTTTGACGGGCTAAGAATGATGCAAGGCTTTGGGTGTGTGATTCATTGGGGATTGTAGAAGTTTTAGTTTATATTCTCTGTGTTATTTTGTACCGTTTCGTATTTCCTCTTTTTCTTTCGGACTCTTAGTGTAATTAACCATAGGCTACTCTCCTATATAAGAGAGCCTAGGACGTACGGAATAAACACAACCCTTATTTTTCCGAACATGGTATCAGAGCAGCGGTCCTAGATCGGGGCTCTCGTACCAAACCCTAAACCTAGCCCTCCACCTTCAAGCCTCCGCGCGTTGCTGCCCCTCGCGCGTCGCCAGTTCCCTCGCGCGCAGCCTCTCCTTGCGCGCCACCGCTACAGCGCACAACCCCTCGCGTGCTGTCCCCGCTGCCCACGCGCACAGGCCGTGCTCCGTCAGGCAGTGCTCCGCCGCCCCTCCATGTGTGCTGCCATCTTGCTGTTCATGGCCCCTAGGGCGTCACCCTAGGGTTCAGTTGTCATCTCAAAGAGGGGCTCTCAACTAGCTTCAAGGTTGATGGGTTTGGTTGCATAGAGGTCTACATGTGCAACTAAACCTAATCATGTCAGTGTAGACCAAGACTTGTCTAGTCTACAATCCTTGTTTTCTCCAGTCACCATGTCAGAAAGTAAGATCAAGATCCCCACCTCAGGCGCCTTCAAGGGTCCTGCGCCTATTGTGAAGATGGATGGATCCAACTACGAGTTATGGGCCATGCAGTTCATGAGCCTGATGAAGTCGATGGGTAAGTAACATATTCTTACCGAGGATGAGCCGGTGGAGAAAACAGGGTTGTATGCCTCATCACTCATGGGAGGCAGACATTGCTAATGATATCTTACATCAACCCACTGCCAAAGCCATGTGGGACATTCTTGCTGCCACGTACTCACAAGCGAAGAATGAGACAAAAATTCTACAGCTACAGCATGATATCTTCACGATAAAGCAGAACGGTCGACCCCTGCATGCACACTACACTGCGCTGAGGGGAATGTTTGAGAAGCTTCACAGTTTCATGCCTCTTACGGCTACTCCAGAACAATTGAAGACATATCGGAATGCGACGATGATGGGAGTCTTTCTAGCCTCTCTTGACTCACATTATGAGGCAGCTTCTTCTCAGATTCTGGCACATGCTACCATTCCTCCCATGGAGGAGGCTTTTCGGCGATTGAGTCGTATCAACATCTCGAGCCCTTCTACTACTGGGCAAAATTCTTCTGCTATGGCAGCCTCTAGAGGAAGAGGCAATTCATCTCATCTTCGTGGACGAGGACCACGTGGTAGGGTCGGCCGTGGTCGTGGAGTACAGTGCACTTATTGTCGTCGGATTGGCCATACAGAAGACACATGCTACTCTAAGCATGGGTTCCCAGCTTCTGCCCGAGCAGCAGAACAGATACAACACCATGGTTGTTGTTGGAAAAAGTGAGTCATCTATTATTCCAAGAAGCCCGAGGCTCTCTTATATAGGGAGAGACCTCACAGGTAAAATACATAGTAGTCCAGAGAGTAAACATAAATTACGAAAAGGTACAAAACATAATAATATAGATCTCTACGCTCCCCCTCAAGGTGGAGCATAGATATCTATCATGCTCAGCTTGGAAGAACATCTCTGGAAGGGTCCTCTGAGCAATGGCTTGGTGAATATGTCAGCAGTCTGATCCCCTGAGCTCACGCGAGATGTAGATATTAATCCTCTCTGGATCAAGTCTCTAGTGTAGTGGCAGTCAACTCCAATATGCTTTGTTCTTTCATGGAATGCTGGATTGTTGGCAATAAACAATGCCGCCTGATTGTCACACTGAAGCTGCATGGGTAAAGGTACGGCAATATGTAGGTCCTCTAGCACAGATCGAACCCACATCATCTCCGTGCTTGCTTGCGCCATGGCCCTATATTCAGATTCAGCACTAGACTTTGCCAGAACTGTTTGTTTCTTGCTTTTCCAAGAAACTAGAGAGCTCCCAACAAAAACAGCAAATCCTGAGGTCGACTTTCGATCCTTAGGACACCCTGCATAATCGGCATCTGTACATGATGAAATAGATAAATCTGTGCCCTTTCGAAATAGCAATCCTGAACCTGGAGAAGACTGTAGATACCTCAGTATCATATATATGGCATCCATATGAACTTGTCTTGGTTGCTCCATAAATTGCCTTGCCCGGCTTACTGCAAAGGCAATATCGGGCCAAGTTATGGTAATATAAAGGAGCTTACCCACCATTTCTCTATATCTCCTCTTATCTACTTCAGCAGTGTCATCATCATACAGCTTCATGCTTGGATCCATGGGAATACTCGATGGTCTGTATCCAACCATGCCTGTCTCAGTCAAAAAATCGGTAATGTACTTCCTTTGGGTCATCACCAGACCCTGTGCATTCCTGGCAAATTCCAACCACAGAAAGTATCTTAGGGTTCCAAGATCCTTCGTGATGAACTGACGGCCCAGAAATGTTTTTGCCCTCTCTATTACCTGAACATCATCTCCTGTCACCAGAATATCATCAACATAGACCATGATGACAACCGTACCTGCAGAAGACTTCTGAATAAACGAGTGATCTGCACTTGATCTTTTGAACCCCTGTCGTTCAATCAGATGGGAAAGCTTCTGGAACCACGCCCTTGGACTCTGTTTAAGGCCATAAATTGCCTTGTGAAGTCTACATACCATATGCTTCTCCCCCTCGGCAGTGAACCCTGGTAGCTGCTGCATGTAGACTTCCTCCTGCAAATCTCCATACAAAAAAACACTCTTGACATCAAGTTGAGATATAGTCCAGTCACGTACCACAGCAACCGATAAGAGAATGCGAAGAGTAGAGTGACGAGCCACTGGAGAAAATGTATCCATATAATCCACACCATAGGTCTGTGTGAAACCTCTTGCAACTAGCCTTGCCTTGTATCTATCTAAACTGCCATCAGCACGGTATTTAACTGTGAATACCCATTTACAGCTAACAATGGATGCATCAGAAGGAGCATTAACCAAGGTCCATGTTCCACGAGACTGTAAGGCATGCATCTCTTCTTCCATAGCCAGTCGCCAGCAATCAATCTTCATGGCTTCTTGATACGTCCGTGGTATGTCCACGGAAGACAAAGCTGTAGCAAATCTCTGAAAGTCTCATGTTAGGCGACGAAAAGACACGTGGGAAGCAAAAGGATAAGACGCACACGTCCGCTTCTGCTTCCGGATAGCAATAGGAATATCAAGGTCGCCGTCCTCTGTACTGGATGGTAGAGTCTCCTCCTGCAATGAAGAATCCAGCACATGTACCATATCTGGTAATGCCATCTGAACATACCTGAGGCGTCATGGATGTCTGATGTGTAGCCTGAGCAGGACCTGACCGATGCGTATAGAATTTTGGTAAAGGTGGAATAGGAGGTTGTGGAGGTGGTGGTGGTGGAGGTGACGTTGGGTTAGGTGACGTAGCAACTGGAGCAGGAATGGACTCAAGTGAATTCAGACTTGGGGGCAGTGGAACATTTTTTTTTTGAAGTCTAAAAGGCAGGGGGAAACATTCGGTGGTGTCCGCCCCAGATTTATTAATCAAAACCAAAGAGGGAAAAGATTGGAAAACAAAAACCAACAACGCCCAACCCGTTACAAGACCCACTCGTCTAATAAGCGGTTAGCGAAAATCCCCAAATTTTCCTTGTAGAAACGCTGCCCCGAGAACAGAAGGTCGTTTCTCCCCCGCCACACCGCCCAGAGAATGGCCAAGGGGTACAACCGCTCTCTCCTCGGTCTGTTGGAGTTGGCGTGAAACGAATTCCAAAACGTTTGGAAGTCGTCGCGGCAGCACCAAGCTGAACCCCATTCCTGCTACATTTGAGACACCAAAGGGCAGTAGAAGAAAAGATGTTCCACCGACTCGATCGCATCATTACAAATCAAGCACCTGTCAGAAAGAACCCCCAGAAGCCTGACGCACCTGTCTCGCGTCATCAATCTCTTTCTCCTGAGCAACCATAGAAAGATACCAATTCTCTCAGAAAGCTTGAGAGCCCAAATCACAGCGCAGTCCCTGATCAGCAAGTCGGAATTGGCAGGCGGAGGCCTGGATATGGCGCCATAGGACCTTCTGACCGAGAAAGCACCCTCCTTCCAACTCCAATGATCTCGGCCCCCACCAGGCGGTCCCACCTCCCGCACAACCTCAAGCAATGCCAGGAAATCGTCGAACCTCTGGTCAGAAAGGTTGGCGGTAAAGGTTGGGCACCAGAGCCCATCAGCCCAGCACTCCGCCACCGAGCAGGACTGCGGGGGAACCGAGTGCACAGGGGCCCTCCCCCCGGCCAGTCGTCGTTCCAAAAAGAGAAAGATTCCCCCCTCCCGAGAATCGACCTAAAAAGCGTGATGTTGTTCACAAAAGTTTTAGCCACGACCCGCCAGAAAGGAGTCGGGGCGTTGGGGATGGCTGCCAAAGGGGTAGGAGTCCCCCTCATGCCATAGATCTTACGGATCACCATGCAAACGAGGTCATCCCCCGGGCCCCAGATCATGCTAGCCCATTTAAGCAAAAGCACGTCGTTCATTTTCTTTAGAGACTTCACCCCCAGGCCCCCGTTGTTCTTCTGATGCAAGATGTCGTCCCACCCCACCAAGTGGATCCCCCTGTTCCCGCTCGCACTATTGCCCCACAAGAAAGAGCGCATCTGCTTCTCCAGCCGCTCCCGTATCCCCCGTGGCAGCTTACGGTTTGAAAGGAGGTAGATGGGAATGGAGGACAGGACGGACTTCAGAAGAATCAGTCTGCCCCCCTTCGAGAGAACCGCACCCTTCCAACCTGATAACCTCGCCTCCACCTTCTCCACCACTCTCAACCAATCGCGGATCCGAGTCCTCCCCAACGTCAACGGCGTGCCCAAATACTCGAGCGGCAACGAGGACCTCTCCGAGCCCAGCGTCGTCGCCAGATCGTCGGAAAGAAGCTCTGCACGCCCGAAGGGAACGAACACCGACTTCGCGTTATTCTTAGTCAAACCCGATAGCTCAGAGAAGATTTCTAAAGCCATCGTCATGTCGTTAGCCTCCTCGCAGCCCCCCTCGATGAAAAAAAGGGTATCATCAGCGTACTGGACTATCGGAACCACCACCTCGTCCCGTGAATAGCCTCTAGAAAAACCACGACCAACGACATTGTCCGCTATATCAGAAAGCACATCGGCCGCAAGAAAGAATAACATTGGCGCCAACGGGCATCCCTGTCGCACCCCCCTTCGCGGTTGGATCCAACCCCCCTCCGGCCGTCTGTTGATCAAAACCGAAAAAGACGCTGTGGTGATGCAGCGCCTCATCCAAGATATCCACAAGTCAGGGAAGCCCTTCCTCCTCAGCACACACCAAAGAAATCTCCAATCGAGCGTATCATACGCCTTCGCAATATCCACCTTCCAAAGCATACCACTCGTACTCCTCCACCGCCAATCCGCAATAATCTCAGAGGCGAGCGTGATGCAATCTGAGATCTGACGACCAGGCATGAAAGCCGATTGGGCGGGCGAGATAAGGCTCCCAAGAATGATATTGAGTCTATTCGCAAGGACCTTCGCCGTGATCAGGTACAAGGCGTTCGAGATGGCGATAGGTCGATAATCCCCGATCGAAGAGGCCGCCGACGACTTCGGAAGCAAGACAAGGAGCGCGCGGTTGATCCTATCAAAGCCCGAATTCCCCTTGCAGAATTCCCCCATCACCTCAAGCACCTCATGCCCAACAACGTCCCAGAAGTCCTTATAGAAGGAAATCAGGAAACGATCTGGGCCAGGCGCGACGTCGTCGTTGAGATCCCAAACCGCGTCCTTCAGCTCCTCCAAAGTAACCTCCCCTAGCAGGTCCTCCCAAGAAGACCTCGCCACAGATTTGGTCCCACGACCCAGCCACCTCCAATTCCGCAGCGTGACAACCGCAGTAGCGTCCTTGAAGTGTTTCGTAATGGCAAGGCCCATCTCTTTGTTTCCCTCCACACAAACCCCATCGATCAAAATAGAGCGCAAGGCATTGGACCTACGCCTCCCGATGGAAGAAGGAAGTATTAGTGTCACCTTCCCGAATCCAATTAATTCTCGATCTCTGTCTCCACTCCGCGGTGCGCTTCTTCTACTCTGCAAGAAGCTTCCTCTGTGCCTCTGCCCGAGCTTCGACCTCCACCGCCGAGAGCTCCCTGCCATCCTCAAGCAAATCAAGCTTTTGAATGACCCCCTCCGCCTCCGTCCTGGCCGCCGCCTTGGCCGCTCTCGAATCTCTCTTGAAAGCCGCAAGGCGCACTCTCAAAGAGGAGAGCTTTTGAACAAATTTCTGAGCAGCAGAGCCCGAAACCACCAATTCCTCCCAGTGGGAAGTCACCACCTCCCGGAAATTGGCCTCCAAAAGCCAGCATTTCTCATATCTGAAAAGTCCCCGTTGAACAGGGGCATCACCCGAACACCACACAATAGGGTTGTGGTCAGAGCAAGAGCGAGGTTTGGCCTCCACCGACGCCAAAGGGAACCTCTCCCCGACCTCCCCAGAGGCAAGAAATCGATCGAGACGTGAGTGCGCTTTAGAGTTTCTCCAAGTGTAACTGATGCCCGTAGCATCCAACACCTCAAGGCCAAGTAAGTCAATGGTGTCCGCAAAATCACAAGAGCCCGGGTCCTGCCCCCCCCCCCCCCCGCCACCGGGTCTATCCGAAGTGAACAAGGTGACATTGAAGTCCCCCCCCAACACCCAGGGGGTAGTACCGACGTGTCGACTAGCCTCCACAAAGTCTTCCCAAAGCTCACCACGTAACCTTTCATCGCAAGGCCCATACACGCAAGAGACCGCCAGCTGAAGTGAAGACGACGTGTTTTCCAAAACCACCGTCATGATGTGCCTCCCAAGAGCCATGGAGATGAAAGACAGCTTCGAGGAACGCCACGCCACAATCATCCTCCCCGAGGATCCTGTGCCACCCAAACATCTGAACTGATCCACATCACCAGCCCCGAACCCCTTCCAATCACGCTCCGACACAGCAAGAAGCTTCGTTTCCTGTAGTAGGATGACATCACATCCCCAATCGACAAACCTCGCCCCCACCATTCTTCGTTTGTCTGGATCCCCCAGCCCACGCACATTCCAGGACAAGATTTTCATTTGGAACCTTCTTCGCCCCCCGTAAATTGAGTCACATTAGCGGCCTCCGCCATCTGAAGCTTGAACATAGGGTTGGGCAGTGACGAAGTCCTGGACGCCTTGGCTCTGCCCCTTCTTCTGTAGCGCTTCGCGCTCCTTCTGTCGTTAGTCCCCGCTTCAGAGACAAGGTCTGAGAGGCCCCCATCTAAGTGTGCCCCTTCCTGACCGGGTACGGGTAAAGATGTTGAAGATGTGGCAAGGGGCAAGTGCGGAGTCCTTTCCTCCACGAAGAAACCGGGGGGAGACGGAACTGCGGCCCCACGGAAAGCATCAGGCCAAGTACAGTGAAAGCCTCCTGGAGGATGAAGCCGGGGAGGTGATCCCGTGAAGTTGCGGGTCGGCACCACGGACCCAGAGTCCGGATACGCCCTATTTTCAACCGAAACCGAAAAGTCCCATTTACATGTGTAAGAGACCGGGACAGGACCCGCCCTCGCAACCCGATCCAAATCAGGGGCCGCCTCAAACGGGTCGTCGCTCACCACATCAATAACCGAAGAAGAAGGCGGGACCAAAGAAGTAACCCCCATGTCACCATGCATAAAGAATGATCCTGGCGAAAGGTACAGTATTTTATGCGAGTTCACGAACCGCCGCGTGCCAAGATTAACTCGCGTCCCTTCGATCACCGTTCCCCTCGAGAACCCAACCACCCTTGCATTGCCCGAAGCGTCAACTAACCTTTCGTCTGCCACTGGCCTCGGAGCCTCCGGCGGTGGTGGAGGGACGTCAATCATCAACTCAATCGGGATGGAGAACCCACCCACCCTCAATTCTGCAAAAGAACTCCGATCACCAACCTTGACGAGGAAGCTTTTGGAGCACTCGATCAGGATCGTCGTAACCTCAAGCGCAGTTCCTGGTCGCAAACCATCGTCGACCACTTCACGGACCACTCCCCACTGGCGCAGGGCCTTCCTCAAGCAACTGACTGACCGCGAGAGGAAGGGAACACCCTTCACTCTAGCCAAGCAAACCTCCAACTCCTCGCAGGACCCATCAGCAAAGCGCAGACACCTCCAACGAACGTCGCCGACATCCCCATTGCATAACAATCGCTCCTTCTGGACCTCCGATAAGCCACGAACGCAGCACCTCCGTGCATCCAAACTCACAATGTCCCCTACGAAACGTGATCCAAAGAACCCATTCATATGCGAGGAGAGGACGCCCAAATCGATAACCCCCCTCGCCGCGTAGCCAATAACTGTATGCAAGTTCGATGGAGACGCCCGAGACCTGTCCTTGAACGTCGACTTCTCACCTTTAGCTCCTCCGAACGCAACGGAGCCGATGGCATGGTTGGCCACAGCACCTCCCCGTGCGTCGTTCTTTAGCACGTCCGCATAGGATGGGCCACCTTGGTTGGCGATAGTAGAGTTTCCAGATCACTGCCTATCGAGAGGAGGGCCTTGATGTAGAAGGGTCGCCGCCTCCTTCGTTTTTACGTACGAATAACATGTTGCCTACCGATGACCCACCGTGCCGCAAGAGTAGCACCTCGGAGGAAGGTGACAACAGGAGGCCAGGTGACCCCTGTCACCACACCGGAAGCACCTCCGACCCTGCTTCTTATGAGAGACCGGCACCCACTCGCCATAACCGCCATTTCCACGTGCGCCTTCGGAAGAGTCACCTCGAACGATCTTCTCATCTCGCCCCAGCACCTTCTTCCCTTTGTCCCGACCACCCCTTTTCTCATTTGTTTCGCTAACTCCGGTCGTTCCCCCACCTCCGCTCGCTCCGCCCACTTCTCTCGCCGCCCTCGCACTCGCTCCGCCCACTTCTCTCATTCTCTCACCCCTGAAGCTTCATCCACCAAACTGCAACTTCAAAATATTTCTTGTGATCCAAGATATGATGACCTAGTATCCCGTTTGCGTGATATCATGCCACCAGTCAGTACTCCACCAGTTTTAGAGAGCAGCCTTAACATTGCTGCTACTGCAGAAGCCAGTTCCTCAGGTAGTACTCATAATTCTGCATTTTACCAGGATTCAAGTACCTCAGAATGGATCGTAGATTCAGGTGCTACACATCATTTGTGTGGAGATATACACCACCTCACATCCTACAGGCAAGTTCCCCCAAGGAGGACAGTCGTCATAGCAGATGGGACCCACTCTCCAATCACAGGACAGGGACATATGGCCTTAACACCTTCCATGAAGTTGCAGAATGTGCTCCATGCCCCTAATTTCTCAATGAACTTACTGTCAATTAGTCAAATTACTAAGGATCTTCATTGTCGAGCGATATTTGACCCATCATCTCTTGTGTTTCAGGACATTCTCACGGGCAACGTGATTGGGCATGGCTGTGAGCAGGGCGGGTTGTATCGACTAGTCCATACACCTTACGCTGGAGCATCATCATTCCATTCTACTGGACCTGTTTCCCCTTACTTATGGCATTTACGCTTTGGTCATCTCCCGTTTCAGAAACTGCGACAAGTCCTCCCTCAGATTTCACCCCGGTCGTCGTTCGAGTGTGAAGCGTGTCAGTTAGGGAAGCATCATCGATCTGTCTTCCCGAGTCGTCAGAGTCGGAGCAGTAGCTCTCCTTTTGAGTTTTTTCATATTGATATTTGGGGTCCAAGTCGTGTTCCAGATCATCAGGGACACATGTTTTATTTAGTTGCTGTGGATGATTTTAGTCGTTTTTCTTGGGTATTTCTGTTAAATAATAAATTTGAAGCGGGCATCACTATTATGAATTTCATTACAGAAGTGCAGAATGTGTTTTCTGTTTCCATCAAGATTGTGAGAACTGATAATGCCATGGAGTTCTATACTCACACTTTATCTCATTTTCTATCATCACATCGCATTCTTCATCAGACGTCATGTACTTACACGTCTCAACAAAATGGTGTCGCCGAAAGAAAACACCGCCACCTCCTTGATGTCACTCGTATGCTCCTTATCCAGCTCCTTATCTAGAGTTGTGCTCCGCCCTCATTCTGGGGTGATGCGGTTCTTACTGCATGCTATCTTATTAACCGCATGCCCTCATCTGTGTTGGGGGAGAAGATACCTTTCTCCCTAGTCTTTCCTGACAAAGAGCTGTTTTCTCTAGCTCCACGTGTCTTTGGGTCTGTGGCATTTGTTCATCAATTATCTCCAGGGGTTGACAAGCTCTCTCCTATGGCTGTCAAATGTGTTTTTGCCGGGTATTCCAGGACCCAAAAGGGGTATCGTTGCTATGATCCATTACGTCGCAGATATTATGTCAGTGCAGATGTCACGTTCGTTGAGTCAGTCATGTTTTTCTCTCCTACAGGTGACAGGTTGGTGGCATCAGATAAAAATAATGACATTTTTATTCCTCCTCCACCCTTGTATGCACCACAGCAAGGTCCTACCTCTCCACCACCGTCATCCTCATCACCACCACCACCATCCTCACCACCACCACCATTACCACCTCCCATACCTTTGATTCCTCCTCTACCACGCTACTAAGTCGACGGCAAGCTTCTGCTCATGATCATAGTCAATCATCACACATGCCCCAGGTTTGTTCTGACAACATTACACCTAATGATGGGACTGACGGTGTTTCTGAGCAGGAACAGGAAGCAGATGACATGGATGTTAGTACTACTGATGCAGACCTTGACTTGTCGATTGCACTAAGGAAGCAGAAGAGGGCATGTGATTCATATTCGATTGTTTCTCATGTTACCTTTGACCATCTGGCAAGAGATTTCAGGAGGTTTGTAGGTGCTTTATCCGATGTGCATATTCCCAAGAATTATCAGGAAGCTTTGGCTGATAGTAAATGGCGTCTGGCTATGGAGGAAGAAATGACCGCCCTTAAGTCGAGAGGTACATGGAGTCTGGTTCCAGCCCTTATTGGGGCTTCTATTGCGAGCTGCAAGTGGGTGTTTACCGTGAAGCATAATGCTGATGGCAGTATTGATAGGTACAAAGCTCGACTGGTTGCTCGCGATTTTACTCAGACGTATGGGGTAGATTATCTTGACACATTTTCTCCTGTTGCTCGTCACTCTACCTTACGAATTTTGTTATCTGTTGTTGTGATTCAAGATTGGACCCTATTTCAGTTAGAAGTCAAAAACGCATTTCTATATGGTGATCTTCAGGAGGAAGTTTACATGCAGCAGCCACCTGGATTTGCTGCCGAGGGGGAGTGTGTACAGGTATGCAAGCTTCATAAGGCGATCTATGGCCTAAAGCACAGCCCCAGAGCTTGGTTCCAGAAGCTATCAAATCTGTTTGAGAAGCAAGGGTTCAAAAGGTCAAATGCAGACCATTCTCTCTTTGTACAGAGAACATCCAAAGGTACGACTGTCATTATGGTGTATGTTGACGATATACTCATCACAGGAGATGATATGCAGGGGATAAATCAGCAAAAGAATTCTTGAGCCTCGAATTCGTTGCCAAGGATCTAGGAGTACTTAGATATTTCCTTGGATTGGAGTTTGCCAGAAATGAACAAGGACTGGTGATGACTCAGAGGAAATATGTCACTGACTTGCTAAGTGACACGGGTATGCTTGGATGCCGACCAGCTTCAACACCCATGGATCCAACCTAGAAGATGCATGATGATGATACTGAGGAGGTTGACAAAAGGAGGTACAGAGAACTGATAGGGAGGCTTTTTTATGTTACTATTACTAGACCAGACATTACATTTGCGGTAAATAAAGTTAGCCAGTTTATGGAGCAACCTCGCCAGGTACACATGGACGCCATACATATGATACTAAGGTATCTTAAGTCATCTCCAGGTGCAGGATTGATGTTCAGAAAGAAGGGCACTATTACTATCTCAGAATGTGCTGATGCGGACTATGCAGGATGTCCAAAGGATAGAAAATCTACATATGGCTTTGCTATATTCGTTGGGGAGTCACTTGTCTCATGGAAGAGTAAAAAGCAAATAGTAGTTGCGAGATCTAGTGCTGAATAGGAGTATAGAGCCATGGCCCAAGCATGTGCAAAAGTGATGTGGGTTCACGCAGTCCTGACAGATTTACATATAGATGTTCCTCTTCCCATGTCACTAAAATGTGACAATCAGGCTGCCTTATTTATTGCAAACAATCCTGCATTTCACGAGAGGACGAAGCACATTGAGGTGGATTGCTACTATATTCGTGATATGATCCAGAAAGGTTTCATCTCTACAACCCATGTCAGCTCAGGAGATCAAACGGCAGACATTCTTACTAAAGCTCTACTTCGGGGTTCCTTCCAGAAGTGCTTATCCAAGATGAGCATGATAGATATCTATGCTCCATCTTGAGGGGGAGTGTAGACGTTTTAGTTTATATTCTCTATGTTATTTTGTACCGTTCGTATTTCCTCTTTTTCTTTCAGACTCTTAATGTAATTTACCCATAGACTACTCTCCTATATAAGAGAGCCTAGGGCGTATGGAATAAACACAACTCTTATTTTTCCCAACAGGGATCATCCTTTTTTCTTTCAAAAAATTGTCACATATTCGACTCTTTCTTATCACCCTCTATTCCTCCCCCTCATCCACTAAATCTTCCCTTCTAAAAATCTAGGCCATGCCACCTATCCCACCATTTGCAGAAACCCTCGACACCTTTTCTTTAATAGGGGGAAACAAAACCCTCCAAAGATAATTTTCTTAATAATGTAACAGGCCACCAAGTATATCATTCTTCATTATGGTTTTATGCGCATTTACCAAAGCAACATTTTAGATTTATTCATCCTTTCCCCAAGAATAAAAGCTCGACGCAAGGACCAGATACATTTACTTAAATGTTAAAAATTGAAGCCTACTCCTGACTGTCACTATCCTGCTTTAGAGTCCAACAAACAAGGACCACCAGGTTGCCCTCTTCCTGAATCTCGTGTCGAATTTTTAACATTAACATATTTATCAGTCCTGAATCTGTTGGACAACCTCGTCTATGTTGTGCTCCAGTCTTCTGTTCAATGGTTCCATACAATCACAACAAAAACAAAGCCTTTTCCCACAATTAAGGATCAGCTACATGGATTATTTGCCTTCATTCAGATCTATTTTAGGTCATTCTCAGGCTTAAGTCAAAATAACTAAGATCCCTTCAGATAGTCTCATTCCAACACTTCTTGGGCCTTCTCACCCTCTTAAACAACTTAACATCCCAAATCATGCATCTTCTAATTGGTGCATCAACCGACCTCCTTTGCAAATGGTCAAACCATCTTAAACGGTTTTCTATCATCTTATCATCTATCAAAACTATACCAACTTTCCTTCTGATCGCATCATTCCGAATATGATATTTTTGTGTATGATCACACATCCACCGTAGCATCTTTATTTCTATTACAGTCATTCTCTGTACATATCTATGGTTTACAAGCCAACAATCTAATCCATTTAATATAGCAGGTCTTACAGCTGCTATGTAATACTTTCCTTTGACTTTCAAAGGAATTTTCTTATCACAAAGAACAATAGAGGCTCTTCTCCACTTTAGCCAACCTGTATTTATTCTATTAGTAACATCTCCATCAATTTCCCCAACCTGTCGCAAAATAGATCCCAAGTATCTAAAAGAATCAATCTTTTGAATGTTATCATCTCCAATCTTCACATCTCGTTCACCGTTGTTTTGATAAAAAAATGTACACTCCACATATTTAGTCTTAGTCCTACTTATATGAAATCATCTAGTCTCTAAGGCATGTCTCCAAACATCCAGCTTCTCATTTACTCCATCTCTTGGCTCATCAATCAACACAATATCATCAGTGAACAACATACACCAAGGTATCTCATCCTGAATGTGACTAGTCAACTCATTCATAATCAAAGTAAAAAGGAATAGACTCAAAGTTAAACCTTGATGCAGACCGATGCTGATGTTAAAATAGTCAGTCTTCCCAGACTGGGCACAAGATACAGCCCGTATTGGACTTGTAAGCCCTTGGTGACCCATTATTACAATAAAAGTTATTATTTTATCATATCCATATGAAATGAATAAATGAATGTGACCACACTTTACTATTAAGGTTTCTTTGTACGATTAGGGTTATGTACCATGGTCATATTGAATACCGTGCAGCAGGGAGGACACAGCTGACTTCAAACATGTGATATTCAATAAAGATCTCCATTCTAAGAAAGAGATGGCAATCTTTCTTTAAAGACGGATTTCCAACCAACTTCTTAATGCATGTCCTCTACATAGGAATGGAGATTAGGAAGTGTTGGAATAATCAAGTCAAAAAGTTGTCTTGATGAGGTCGAGATAAACTAAAACCTGAATTGTAACTGTCATGATCAAGCACACATCCTTTGACCTGAGACATATATCAATCTATATACCTGAGTATGCACATTTGACAGACCAATAGGTTGGTGACATTGCCAGGGTCCATATACCGACGCGTTGTTGTGCATATGAAGACGTATGAGATGTACGATCTCTCAAAGGAATTCTACATGTTCATAGTTGATGAACTGAGAGACAAAACTCACTCATGAAATGATTTGGGGTTATAATCATGGTTTTAAAAAGCATGCCTCGAGGTACTGAGGCATACACCTCAACGTAGTTTTCCAAAAAAATTGTTTCGAGGTGCATGCCTCAAGCAACCTAGGTGAGGCGTGCACCTCGAGGTACTGAGGCGGTCCTCGAGGTACTGGAGTAGTCCCGAGGTGCCGAGGCAGTATGGAGGCGCCGCCTCGAACTGCATAGGTTTGCTACCCAATTTTTTATATTTTTATACTAATTTTATGATATCTTAAGTATAATATTAAATATTAACAATTTAGTTTGTTATATACCTTGTGCTGGTAGGGTATGGTACGGCAGGAGGGTTCATACAACGGTTCTTTAACTGGGTCTAGCAAATCGGATGATTAGGATTCAAGGCATATCAATATATATATATATATATGTTTGTCATATAACACATATAAAAACATAAACATATTGTATATTATGTATGTTAATAATATATGTTAGTCACAGAAATTTGCTTCACCCATGCACATAAATGGAAGTATTGTATATCGACAAGAACTTTATCGCGTCAACATTGATGGGGGTCATAATAAGCCTTGCATTGCATATGAATGACAATACGAATTAGAATTCAAAGTAAATCATGCAAAGAATATTCTATATTCTCATGTTCATAGCATATATGGTGAATATTGTTGGGAATATCTAACTTTATGATTTCATAAATGTTGGAGAAAATAGAATGTCTTGACATTATTGAAACCCTAGGACTCTCTTATATAGGAGAAAAGCTCTGGCTAAATTACACAAGGGGTACATGAAAGAAAGAGAAATAAGAAATAAATGTAAAGAGATATAAATATCTCAACACTCCCCTCAAGCTGGAGCATATATGTCTATCAAGCTCAGCTTGGAACAACAACTCTGAAAAGGACCTCGAGCAAGGGCCTTGGTGAAAATATCAATCATCTGATCACCAGTAGAAACATGGGAGGCGGATATGAGAACCTTCTGGATCATGTCTATAGTATAGTCGCAATCCACCTCTATATGCTTGGTTCGTTAATGAAATGCAGGATTATTGGCAATAAAAAGAGCTGCTTGATTGTCGCATAGAAGCTGCATGGGAAGGGGTACCTCAACAGCAAGATCAGTCAAGACCGACGTAACCCACATCATATCTGTGCTCCCCTGAGTCATGGCCCTGTACTCAGATTCTGCATTGGATCTGCCAATAGCAACAACTGTCTGCTTCTTGCTTTTCCATGACACGAGAGAGCTCCCAACAAAAATAGCAAAGCCAGAAGTAGACTTCCTGTCTCTAGGGCATCCTGCATAATCTGCATATGCACAAGCCATCACCTCAAGAGATGTACCTCTATAAAATATAAGACCAGTACCTGGTGAAGATTTTAAATATCTCAGAATCATAAAGATAGTATCCATATGAACCTTCATGGATTGCTCCATGAGCTGATTCACCTTGCTTACAACAAAGGATATATCTAGCATGGTGACAGTAGCATAAAGGAGCTTCCCAACAAGCTCCATGTATCTCCTCTTGTCTACCTCCTCAATGTCATCATCATATAATCCCATGCTTGGATCCATAGGGGTAGTAGTAGGCTTGCACCCTGTCATCCTTGTCTCGAGTAGAAGATCAGTCACAAACTTCCTCTGGGCCATCACAAGACCACGCTGATTCCTAGTGAACTCTAATCCAAGAAAGTAACGAAGACCACTAAGATACTTAGTCACAAACTGCTGACCTAGGAACTCCTCGGCAGCCTGAATGTCCTTCTCATCATCACATGTGACAATAATATCATCAACATACACCAGGATAACAACAATACCTCCATGTGTCCCTAAACAAAAATTGAATGATCCACAGTGGATCGCGCAAACCCCTGGTACTTTATCAACTCTGATAGCTTCTGACCAAGTTCTCGGACTCCGCTTCATGTCGTAAATCGCCATGTGGAGCCTACACACCTTCTGAGACCCACTCAGTAGCAAACCCTAGTGGTTGCTGCATATATATATCCTCCTTTAGATCTCCATGTGGAAACGCATTCTTCACATCAAGTTGGTAAAGAGGCCAATCCCGAGATACAACAACCGATAGAATAAGCAATGTTGAATGCCTGACCACATGAGAAAATGTATCTTGATAGTCCACCTGTCACGACCCCGATTCCCGGGCCGTCGGATCCTCCCATATCCAGATCTGGTTACTCAGCAATAATTTATCCAGCAATCACAACTAACATTTAGAAACAGACAGCAAATAAAAATACTCAAAAAGAAGCATTTGATACTTATCCATTCACAAAATAAAGTTTACATGATCCATTGTCCCACTACAATCATTTATATGTACATCAGCTGAAAGGAAATACACAGAAAGATTACAAACTACCTTACAAAGTAAATCTACCCTGGCTGGCTGGATGTCTACTAGGTAAGTTGGTTGTATTACTAAAGTCCTTGTGATAGCTCACCGACACCTGTTGGGTTTTCCATAAATCATAGGATAAAAATTAGCGAATGCTAAGTAACGAAGAAGAGAAAAGCAAACAAATTGTGTAATTTTTCAAAACTTGTTATCACAAAAAGTTTCATTCCTTCTCATTAATTTAAGTCATATTCCTTTCTATTCCACGTCAGGGTTAGTCCGGGGGAACCCCACCATTCTTGGACTCCGAAGCTGTGGACCCTTCAGGATTGGAGATTGTGTTGATCTTGGTAGGCTTATACCGCTGCACATCGCCTCAACCAATCCTCCAATACTACCCTGACAATTTCCTTTTCTTTTATTAATCAGGGTCGCAAACCCTCAGCCTGGAACACAAAGGAGCACACCGTCCTCGAGGACCCGGTTGTTAAAACCTCAGGTTAACCTTTAATCACATAACCTAGCGGCTTTAAATACATGTTATCGTGACCCAGCCGCTATTGAACCACTCGTGCCTCCACATGGCACGACCACATCTTCTGTCGTTCAACCTGAATATATTGGCTTCCGGTACCACGTGCTGCAAATCATTCATTTCGTGCGCACTTATCATAACAGGGCAACCGTGTACCACCTAGGTAGGGAAACGCCAATATGGGTTCCTTCCGACAAACCTACAGATTGCATGCCCGACCTGTAGTTCTACTCTCAGTCATCCTTAACGTGACTCACGACCCTTTTTAGGATCCAACTTAAAACACATCAATTCCCATGATGTAATTCCTTAATTCAGCCTTATATTTGCATAACCATAAAATACTGAGTATAGACTTACACATATATTAATTCATATATTTATATACTCATAATTATGCTCATTTTAACTTCCAAACCCTGACTTCCCAAACCACTGCATCAATTCGATGCTTAGACCTTATTTTAGTTGAAGTCACAAAGCAACTTTTCATATTTTCTCAAAAATAACCAAATTAGGGTTCTTCGTAGCAAAGAACATAAAATCAGAAATTTCAACGATCTCATATGAAAATCTAATAGCAAAAGGAAGGATTTCGTTACCTAATCGAGCTCGCTCTCGCGTATGTAGTGCTTTATCGTGTTTCGTTTTCAGAAAGGATGATTTAAGGCTCCTGAAACGATCGAATTTCATTTTCGTATCAAAAACGCTAAGAACGTATCAAGAACGCGAAGAACGAACGGAGAATACGAAGAACGCCAAGAACATATTTTTCTCTTGAAATTTCGACAGAGCTTCCCCTTATATGGGGTGATATTTTCTAGGAAAATTTTGGCAGAGTTTTCCCTTATATCGAGACATATTTCTCGGAAAAATTCGGCAAAATTTCCCCTTATATCGGGACATATTTCAAAATAAAACGAAAAGAGTTTCCTCTCTAAAATCAATCGAGAGGAAAACAACAGCGAAACTGAAAGAATATAATTAAACTGCAAGCGATGGAGAATCGATAGACACCACGCGTGTTAGGTGAGTGAATGTGTGACGAATCACAGGGTTCACTGACGTGCACAACCGTCCGTACCTAAGTAAGGTATTACACGGATTTCTCAATCAAAATAACTATAAAAGCGGAAAAGAATGAACAATAAGCAATGGAGAATCGGTAGACACCACGCGTCTTAGTTGAGTGAATATGTGACGAATCACAGGGTTCACTGACGTGTACAGCCGCCCGCACCTAAGTAGGGTGTTACACAGATTTCTTCTCGAACCACAACAGGAAATGAATCGAAAAGAAAGATGAATCAAGAACAAAACTTGGAAGAAAAGAGGATGAATAGAAAGCCTAGCTTACGAAGCAAACTAAGAGAGGATCATACCTTCCTCTTCCTCGTTCTCTCGGCAGCGCTTCGCTAGCGCTCTTTCCCCGCCTCCCACTCCTCCTCCCGACCTCTTAACCCTAGCCCTTGGGTGGTGGTGGTAGTGGAAATCGTAGAGAAT
Source organism: Ottelia alismoides (assembly GCA_037367405.1). Classification (NCBI taxonomy): domain Eukaryota; kingdom Viridiplantae; phylum Streptophyta; class Magnoliopsida; order Alismatales; family Hydrocharitaceae; genus Ottelia; species Ottelia alismoides. Next base: position 320,101 of record JAZKJV010009691.1, on the reverse strand, counting down.
GATTGGGTGGGGGGGTATTTATAGGCTCCAGAAAACCGCTAACCATGATTAGAAAACCATGGTTTAGACCTTAACCATGGTTTAGTGACCCATGGTTTTGGCCAAAACCTATCCGAAACTTAGGGCTTAAGTTAGAACATTCTAGAGGATTCTTGATTCGCTAATGATGCTTACTTAACACTAATCGTGATTAACTTTCACTAATCGCGATTTAACTTTCGCAGGCTTACACTTATCTTTTGCTAACTATTGATTAGTGTTTGCTAATGATCATTAGCGGTTTTCAATCCGTCATTAGTTTCTTTAATCACACTTAATTAGTCTTAATGACAGTCATTATGGGTTATTGACTTCTTAACCCTCCTTATTTCTCTTTCTTTCGAAAATCATAACAAATCAAAACGAAGTCCAATTCACACGAAACAAATTCCGTTGGTTTTCTCTTGACGAGTCGAGTCTTATGATATAGGATCCGAGAGATGCCAAGTTCATGGCTTTACACCACCTCATTAGTCTGGGTGAACCCTCGTGCTACAAGCCTTGCCTTGTAGCGATCTGCACTGCCATCTGCCCATTGCTTTACAGTAAAAATCCATTTGCACCCCACAGCAAAGGAACCTGGAGGAGCAGAAACAACACTCCAGGTACCACGAAACTGCAAAGCGGCAATCTCCTCCTCCATGGAAGTCGTCAACTACTATCCTCTACGGCCTCCTGGTATGTTCATGGGATAGTAATAACAGAGAGTCCCACAACAAACCTCTTGTACTCCTCTGAAAGATGGTCTAAGGAAACATGAGCAGCTAGAGGATAAGTGGCACATTTACGACGCTGCTTCCTTAAGGCAATAGGTACATCAGGTCATCAGTCTCTATGTTCTCTATATAAGCTCCTACTATACAGTATCATGTGGAACAAGCATATCACCAGTGCCATCAGTAGAAACAATGTGTTCATTACATACCTGAGGCGTGCTGGATGAAGGGGAAGATGCATGAGCAGAGGGGCGAGTAGAGGACCTGCGAATGTAAAACCGTGGCAGGAATTGTGTCAGGGTAGATGGGGGTGGAGATGGTGGAGAAGGGTGATGACTGAGACTCTAACATGGGGTGTTGTTAGTGGAGATAACGGAGGTGGTGGAACAAAGACATCCTCGCCAGAGTCAGCGTTAGATAACCTATCACATGTCAGAGAAAAATACATAATAGACTCAAAAAATATGACATCAACACTCACGCAATACTTTCTCCTTACATGATCAAAATATCTGTACGCTTTTCAGGTACGGGAATAGCCAACGAACACACATTTGACAGCTCTTGACAGAGCTTGTCATGACCATGAGTAAAATTGTGGACAAATGCCACAGACCCAAAGATCCTGGGAGTAATGGAGAATAGGTCCTTCTCGGTAAACGCAATCAAGAAAGGAACCTTTTCTCCAAGGATAGTGGAAGGCATGTGGTTCACCAAGTAACATGCAATGAGGATCGCATCACCCCAGAACGAATGGGGAGCTCGACTCTGAATCAAAAGAGTCCTCGTGACATCCAGAAGATGACGGTGTTTGGGTTCAGCAACACCATTCTGCTGCGAAGTGTAAGCACAAGAAATCTGATGAACGATGCCAAGAGATCTGAGAAAGTCAGACAGCTATAAAGTGGAAAACTCCAAGGCATTGTCAGTGCGAATAAACTTCACATTAGCAGAAAAAATTTCTTAATTTTAGTAAGAAAAGATTTAATGGCAGAACAAGCTTCAGACTTATTCTTTAACAAGAAAACCCAAGATAATCTAGAAAAATCATCAACGGTAATCATATATAATCGATGTCCCTGATGATTGGGAACACGACTAGGATCCCAAATGTCAAAATGAAATAACTCAAACGACTGACTACTGTGACAACTCTGATGACTCGGAAAAGAAGAATGATGGATCTTCCCAAGCTGACATGCCTCACACTCCAAGGTAGTACGAGTAGAGATCCGAGGGAGACACAGCTTCTGCAGAGGAAGGTGTCCACAGCGAAGATGCCATATGAAAGGAGAAACAGATTCAGAAGGAATGGTAGCAACACCAACACATGGAGGTTGAACCAGATTGTATAGTCCTCTCTGCTCACGGCCACATCCAATCACCCTGCTCGTGAGTATGTCCTGAAACACGAGAAGATGGGTCAAATATGGCACGACAATGTAAATCTTTTGTAATATGACAAATAGACAAAAGATCCATCTGAAATGCTGGAGCATGTAAGACATTCTGCAGGCGCATCAAGGGGGATAGGACAATCTCCCCTTGACCAACAATGGGTAGATGCGTCCCATTGGCAATCACCACTGATCTACAAGGAGGGATAGATCGATAAGAAGTAAACTTAGCTCGATCTTCACACATATCATGAGAAGCTCATGAGTCCATGATCCAATCAGACAAATCTGAATTGCTACAACTGGTAAGTGCATAAGCAATACCTGACGAACTCGTATAGAAGCTCTGGCAACAGCTGCAATATATGAAGATCCTGTTGTTGGGGAGAGCGGTGTAGTCATCACCTCCCAACCTAGAGACAATATCGACAAGCCTTGCATCATGAGGAGCCGGAGTAGTCTCTATCTGCTCAACTACACAAGCAGACGTAGGATATCCATTGCTTCAGATAGCATGCATCTTATGAATGTCCTGGACAGTGGCAATGTAAGCATGGGCCACGTTAATGTTCTCCTCCTCGACCATGGGATCCTCGCTCGCGAAACTGTGAAGTACCCCATCTGCCACCAGAAGTTGCAATCGTAGAGGGAGTTTGTGCCATGGTAGTAGACGAAGTAGTGATCCTGCTCAGCCTCTTGTAGACCTCCTCCATCGGTGGTATCGTCTCTCCAATAAGCAGTTGAGTACGTGTTGCATCGTACAAAAAGACTCCGGTCATAGTGGCATTCTAGTAGTATACATGTTGTTGCTCAGTGCTAGTAGTAATGGGTATAAAGCTATAGAGTTGCCCAAACATACCTCAAAAATGAGAGAAGTGGGCATGAAGAGGTCGACCATTTTGCTTGGTCAAGAATATGTCATACTGCAACTGAAGGATCTTGCTCTCATTCTTAGTTTACCCATATGTGCCGGCTAAGATGTCCCGCATAGTCTTAGCTGCGGGTTGATTGACGATGTCATTGGCAATCTTCGTGGTGAGCGTCCCAGAGAGCCAAATCCGTGTATATGCATCATCTTACTTCCAAGAAGCATTAGCCACAGTTTTGTTCGTCAGCTCAGAATCAGTCAATATGTGCTCCTTGTTATGGCACTGCATAAGGGTGTGAAATTGCATGGACCACAACTCGTAATTGGACCCATCCATCTTTACGATGGGAGCCGGACCCTTGAAGGCACCAGATGATGAAAAAAAGTCACCCTTGTTCTCTGACATGATACGAAATATGCCGAAAATCCGGAACAAACTCGGAAGTAGACTACTCTGAGCGAGTCTACACAATCATATGGAGTGGTTGTACATACAGACTCATACAACCATCCTCTTCAATCCTTGTTGTAGTCTATGTTAGAAAATAGGAATGTGGAAGCGTATCGGAAATAAAGAAATACAACTTGGAATAACAATGGGATTTTTACGTGGAACCCTACTCCCTAAGGAGCGGGATGAAACCACGGGAGACACCCTCAAAGGGGTGGATATTGCATTCCTTTTTCTAAATTGATATAGGAGGTCTGGGGCTCCTTATATAGCCTCCACAAAGCCTCCGAGTCCCATCATTGGTAGATGTGGGACTAAAGACTTGATGGGGTAAATGGATCCTGCAGAGATCCATTTACCCATCTCCCATACATGTGACGCATATAACAAATACTCCAACACTCCCCCTCAAGCTGGAGCATGCAATGCTCAGCTTGGACAAACAGGAAGAAACTCAACTCACGCTACAGAACACTGCAGACAATATCAACTCAACGTGCATAACTGTGGGTTGCTGTCGAGGATGTTGCTTCTCATACCGTGCAGGTGAGGAGGACGAACGGGCTGGAGTGTGATCAAACTGAATTTCCTCGTCGGAGAGCAAGTGCTCTGTACTGCACCTGTAGAGTCACTGCAACTGAAATGAGTCTCCTCGTCGGAAAACTCTGGCCGGTCACAATAATGTAGACAATTGCTCCATCTCTGAAAAGGGCCAAACTAGAAAAAAATCGTGGAAGTGCAATCCTCATCGGAGTCTATGGTCGTTGGAGAATGAAGTCTGAAAGTCTCCTCGTCGGAGAACTGGTCTCTCCCATTTGGCACAGAGAATAGTACTCTAATCTGGAGTCCCTATAAAACCATATGAAAACCCTTGCCCACATGACATAGGGAATGGTCCTCTACTCTGGAGTCTGGAGTCCTTATGGCTCAGATGAAAACTCTGACCGAAACAACAAGAATGATGGAGACCACGAAAAAATGATGGCACACATGTGCACATCTGAAAAGATCGCATACATGTGCATGTCTGAAACTGAGGACTCGGAATTAATTGTCGAGTCTGAATATCAACTGTAGAGTCTGAAAAACTGGCCGGCCATCTGGACTGGATTCTGAACTCGCATCTGGAGACTGGAGATCTGAACTTTGTCTTCTGAATCTGGAATCTGAATTATCAAAGTAGAGATGTTGTATGCTGCCGAAGAACTCTACACTATAGTTCACATTTCTCCAATACTAGTTGGAATATGCCATCGACTATGTTGGGAGAAATTAAGAAAATGGTGTAACAAAACATAAGTCGATAATCCTCATTTCATTGTTTTCCCGGCTTTTCAAACATTCGTATTTTCACTTTTTTTAAAATCATTTTTTCCGGCTATTTCATTTTTTCAATAGCCATCATTTCATTTAACAAATAAGTCGTTGACATTTTTTCCAGCTTTTCCCTCGCTTTTTTTCAAATATTTTTTGTATGGTTTTTTTATTGTACGCACCTTTTTTTGATATCATGGCATAAAGGGCCCAAAGACTCATCAACTCCTTTTTTTCCTTTCCTTTTTTTAATACGGCCCAAAGAGCCCAAACCTCTTTTTTTCTCAGCCCACGTTAGGCTCATTCTCTCTAACCCCCTCTTTTTTTAGACCAATCTGCCCAATTGACCTCGAATATGTGGCTCCTCACTTTTTTATTATTATTTTTTATGCCACAGCCCAAAAGCTAGGGCTCCCTAGGAACCCCTTTTATTTTCGATGCCTGCCGCACAGAGAGCTCCCACCCTTCTTTTCCCCTTTTTTTATACTACCGCCGAGGGTTCTCCGATGGAAACCGACCCTTCGTTGCATCGCCCCCGATTGGCCCCTGCCTCTGGGAGCAGCGCCGCTAGGAGGAGCGGAGCTCGGCTGGAGGGTTCATGCACGGCAAGGGGTTGAGTCTTGCATGCCTGGTGGAAGAGGGTCAGAGCCGTTGATGCTCACCCGATCGAGGGTGGCGCCGCTTAGTGAGCATATGCTTGGCCTGGAGTCGCCTTCGCCAAGAGGGGCGGCTTCATCGCGTCGCCAAAGGAAGTCTGGGAACAAGATATCGAGGAGCGGTTAGGGCTAGGTCACCGCCTGTGCGGCTAGGGCGGTTGTTGTGGGAGTTTTCGCAGCCACCTACGCGCGGTTGTGGAGCCCGAGTCGGGTGGATGACTCTGCGCCGTCATGTGCAGCTGAAGGCGGAGTTGGGAAGAGGTGCGGCTAAAGCTCGTGATCTGGAGGTCGCGAGGGAGATACGACATCGCTTGTTGCGCCGCTGGGAGAGCCATGATATTGTTTTGTATTTACATAAACATGCTCTTCCACAGAGTCAGAAGGCAATGGTACTCCAGAATGGACACCAACAAATGGGCTTCGAACCAGCAAATGAGCAATTGGACTTCGAACCCATCGCTGAGATCAGACTTGAGGGATGTGGAGCAACGCCTGAAAGGCGTGCTCGTGACCTGGAACTGGGGACTTGAGAATCGGTGAGAGGCTGGAGACGATGGCGCAATGTAACGACCTGGACTTGTGGATCTGGGGTTTCAGAAAACCCTAGAGATTTTGAATCTCTCATAACATGAACAATATTCTTCAAAACAATCTTTAAGAATCGAATCTCGAAAAAAATGAACATGAAAACCCCGATAATCGAACTCGCTTTGATACCATGTTAGAAAATAGGAATGCGGAAGCGTATCATAAATAAAGAAATAAAACTTGGAATAACAACGGGATTTTTACGTGGAACCCTACTCCCTAAGGAGCGGGATGAAACCACGGGAGAAGCTCTCAAAGAGGTGGATATTGCATTCATTTTTCTCAATGGATACAGGAGGTATTGGGCTCCTAATATAGCCTCCACAGAGCCTCCAAGTCCCACCACTGGTAGATGTGGGACTAAAGACTTGATGGGGTAAATGGATCTTGGAGAGATCCATTTACCCATCTCTCATACATGCGACTCATATAACAAATACTCCAACAATCTAGGGCCAGAAAATGTGATTTAGATATTTGAAACACGATTTCCGATTGAATTCAGACCTTATTCGGTTGCAACAATGGTCGGACTGTGGCCTGATGGAGGTTGGGCAACCTATGATGGTGCAGCAGCGGCCAGAGGATTTGCGTCACCCTACATCCCGCAAGGAGGTGGCTGCAGGCTGTAGCATGTGGCGGCCTGCTGGGAGGCGGCGGCGGCTGTCAAGAGCCTGGAGCGACGACAGGGTGGGATGGTAGGGTTAGGGTTTAGGTGAGATACGGGAACCCCAGTATAAGAGCGTTGCTCTAATACCATGTTGGAGAAAATAGAATGGCTTGACATTACTGAGAACCTAGGACTCTTATATAGGAGAAAAGCCCTGGGCAAATTACAAGAGAGGTACATGAAAGAAAGAGAAGTAAGAAATAAATATAAATAGATATAAATATCTCAACAATAAATAAATAAATATAAGTAGGCTTAATTGTATTTTATCTATATTTTCCTATATAAATCGAGGCGTACGCCTCACCATGTCAAGGGAAAACCGCATCGATCTAACTCACGTTTTTTAAAATAATGGTCATAATTATCCCATGCATGGTCGTCCTATTTATGAAATAAGATACGAAATTCGAGATATTAATATATGCTTTAGAAAAGTATGTGATCAATATTATCGCCCAAATATCAAATGAAAAATCTATCGATTTATTCCGAAGAATACAATCAAACCAGGGTTTGAACTTCAGATTTATCAAAGTCTTCCAGTGTGTAGAATGATTGAGTATTGGTAATACTCAGGGTTAAATCTATCATAATAGATCATCTACCATGACACTTCCATTCCGAGAGAGTGATGAAACATGATGGATTTTAGTGGCTCCATTTTAACTAGATGAGTACAAGCTCCATATGATCATTTCTAAGCTCCAAATGGTTTGTACTATGGTTAGAAATGGTCGAGGAAGCTAGGTTCAACGCACTGATACTTCTCGAGCCCACATAGAGTGACTTGTGTTTCATTGAGCTCACTTAAAGTGTGAAGTGTGCACTCAAGCTCAATTGATAAGAGTATCAATTTCAACCTAGAATGGTATAAACTTTGAAATTGGATTGAATTTCAAGTCACTATACATGGATAGTATGATCTCCCCGACATTATCTCCATTTTGCATTTGTATCTCATGAGTCCTAATTGGATTAGGACTCATACTATTTAATGTCAATGTTGATACAATAATTGTTGTTGTAATATTCTTGAGGGTACTTTTACGAATATGATTTACAAATATAATCTATTAATTAATATGAATAATGATTCATAATAATTAATGTTTATATAAATATGGTTCATATAATTAATATTTAGGCGAATATGCTTCACATAATTATTTCAAGGTACATGTGTAAATGTGATTCACATTAGAATAATTAGTATTTTCTAAGCTCCAGATGGATTGGACTATGATTAGAAATGGTCGAGGAAGCTAGGTTCAGCTCATTATACTTGCTCAAGCTCACATAGAGTGACTTATGTTTCATTGAGCTCACTTAAAGTGTGAAGTGTTCCACTCGAGCTCAATTGATAAGAGTGTATCAATTTCAAGCTAAAATGGTATAAACTTTGAAATTGGATTGAATTTCAAGTCACTATACATGGATAGTATGATCTCCCCGACATTATATCCAAGTATTTGCATTTGTATCCCATGAGCCCTAATTGGATTACGACTCATACTATTTGATGTCAATATTGAGATAATATTTGTTGTTGTCATATTCTCGAGGGTACTTTCGTGAATATGATTCACAAATATAATCCATTAATTAATCTGAATAATTAATGTTTATATGAATATATTTCATATAATTAATATTTAGGTGAATATGATTCACATAATTATTTTGATGTACATGTATGAATGTGATTCACATTAGAATAATTAGTGTAAATTGAATTTATATTATTTTTTGGATTTATAAATATGATTCATAAGCTATGGGGATTAATCTCATAAAATTACCAATTTTGATAATTGGATTATCAAATTAATAAATAAAGCAACAATTCCAATTTATATTTGGAATGTGGGGTGTATGTGTTGAGAGAGAGGCGCATGGCTCTCTCTATGAGAGTCCTAATTGTATTAGGCTTTCAAGTTGTTGCTTCATTAATTAATTAACCGGTGATTAAAAGGAGATAGTTCTAATCCTAATCCTTGTTGAATAAGGACTAAATAATAGCCCGTGATCCATGATCCTAGGGATGTCATGGAGGATATCATGGAGGATATCTACCATGAGGAGAAGACTCCTCATAGACGCCCCCATGGCTATAAAAGAGAAGCCAATGCCTCTCTTTCATAGAATGCTTGTTCCTCCTAATAATTTCAAGTTGCCTTGATCATTGAGAGAGAAGTTTAGAGAGTAGAAGACTCTCTAATACACATCCCTCCTCTCTCTCTCTCTACGGCTCTACACGTCCACCTTCAAGTCTTTATCTTCTCTTCGTAGGCGTGGCCCTACGAGAGAGAAGATCGTCTTCTTCGTTCTACTTCATGTGCGTGTAAGAGGAGTCGATTTCGTGAGAAGAAATCCGAAGCTTGAGATCTTCCTGGTTTCATCCTTGGGTGGATAACTTCAAGAAGAAGAAGACATCGAAGTTCGTGGGAAGCTACACGACTCATCATCGTGCCCACGAGAGAGACAAGTGCATATCTGACTTGATTCGGGAGGTCTCTTACTTTAGAGACTCATGCTTCAAGAGGTAACCATGATCTTATCTCAATATTCATTAGAATATTAGAAACCATGTTAGGAAAATTATTTTCCTAAAATAATGATTTCGCAAGGTACAAAATTGTGTTGAAATTTTCTTGTTTATACGATGAACATACAATATTTTAAGCAAATAATTTGCTAAATGTTTCGTGTTTCCGTGATGCGAAGTTCTTGAAACTTCAATTACTTCCTTCAGCCACATCATACATATCATTTATAAGGTTAATGTATAAGACATGTATATGTCAATATCTCCATTGGAATCGAATAATAAGCCTTCTCCAAATCAATAAAAAATATATGGAGCTTCTTCTTTTTAGTTATATGAATCTCCATTGTTATCCTCAACAAGTGGATAACTTCAATAATTGAGCAACCTGGCATGGATCCTTTATGATTTTCAGTTACTTCGGAAACTTGCTCGACCTTCTTTTGATCACACATTCCCAAATTTTCATAGTATGACTCATTAGTTGGATACCTCAATAATTCTAAAATATCACTTTGTACTTATAAAGAGGCATCATGCTTCGCCTCTATCCTTCAGGCATTTTCTTACTTCGTCAAATAACCATTGAATAAATTTGTGAGCCAGGTCAAAACTCGTTCACCTGGAACTCTCCAACCTTCCATAGGAATGTCATCATGTCCTACCCATAATCTAGGTTTCATAACCTTTAAAGCATTCTTTACTTCCTTCCTTTATATCCATCTATAGCCTGCAGGATTCAGATAACATTCACTACCAGCAAGATCTCCCAAAATAATCTTTCTATTCCCTTCTCCAATGAAAAGCTTATGGAAATATTGCATCCATCTAGTCTCTAAATCTTTTGAGTAACAAGCATGTGTCCTTCCTCATCCTTGATGCATCTCACTTGGGAAAGATCTTTGGTCTTTCTTTCTCTTGCTTTGACCAACCTCAATATATCCTTCTAATCCTCCTTTGAGTCAAGCTTTTAGTACAAAACTTCGTAAGCTTTCGACTTATCTTCACTTAAAGCCTTGTTTGCTTTCTTCTTTTTTTTGAAGCTCTTGTTTGCTTTCTTCTTCTTTTGTAGTTTGTGACAGTTTCCACTGTTCTATCCTTATACATAGCTTTAAAGCAAGCTCTTTTAACTATAAGCTTCTCTTGCACCCATTCACTCCCCTACCAAGCCTTTTTTGGCTGGAAGTCCTCCCTTAGACTCATCTAGCATCAATTTGGCTACCCGTCGGATATAAGATGCTACCGCCTCCCACATCTCGTTTGCACTTCCATTACAATCCCAAGATTCTCCTTGGAGTCTTCTAAAACTTTTCTCCTTGAAGTCTGATTGCTTCAACTGAAGATTCCACCATTTAGTTCTAATGATCTTGGGAATCATCCTCTTCTTTGTCAACCCTTTTCTATGTACATCCATGACTAGCAAGCGATGGTGAGATGTCAAACTCTCTCTTGGGATTACTTTGCAGTCTCTGCAACACAACCGACCTTATCTTCTCGTCGTAAAGTAATATATATATGTGTGTGTGTGTGTGTGTGTGTGTTTCAGTCGAGCTACTCTTATAAGTAATCAAATGCTCCTCCCTTTTCTTGAAGAGAGTGTTTGCTATGAAAAGGTCATAAGCCATTACAAAATTCAGAATGACTTTTCCCTCTTCATTTCTATCCACGAAGCCATGGCCTCCATGAACACTAGCATAACCCAAAGCATCCTTTCCCACATGTCCATTAAGATCTCCACCTAGGCTAATCATCATCTCTTTATGGGTTTCCTTGCATAATCTTATCCAAATCCTTCCAAAAAGCTTGTTTAATCATTTCCTCTAAACCAACTTGTGGCGCATAAACTGAGATAGTATTTGTAATTTCTTCTTCCAACACCAATTTCAGCAAAATAATCCGATCACTAAATCTTTGCACATCAACCACACTATCCTTCAAATCCTTTTGAACAACCATTCCAACACCATTTCTACCCCTCTCTTTATATGAATACCATAATTCAAAGCATGTCTTCTTGATCACACTTACTTTCTCTCCAATTGGTCTCTTGGAGACATAGTACCTAATCTTCCTTCTTTCTATCATATCTACTCTCTCCAATGATTTCCCAGTCAAAAAGCCATAATTCCAACTGCATGTTCTCAACTTCTTTTGCAACCTCTTTTGGACTAACTTCTTTACTTGCATGCTTCATTATGCGAGAACCCTTGCAAATTTTGGATTGCATCCCGGCGACGATGCTATTGAACTAGCTTATTTACTCACATGTGTTCCTCATGCGAGAACCCTAGCAAATTTTGAACAGCATCCGGGTAGCATTATAGCGACCCTAGTCGATTTCTCGTTGCATTCAGACGATGCAATGCGTAACTAGTAGGGAACGCCCCGACGAAATCTAAATGTTTGCTTAAATCCATGTTGAAAAGATCCAACAGTCTCGAGGCAAATTCCTTGTCTCTGACTGTTTTACGCTGCTTGTCAGCTACCTAACGCAACCCTTCTCATTTACCCGGGTTTGGGACCGGTCATGGCAGGTTCCATACAACTCCGGCTAATAAAAAATCTTGTTCTGGCAGTTCATGCATCCTCGTTTGCATAGTTCCTAACTGGCAATTCTTGTAGATTCTTTTTACCGTTTTAACAAGGCATTGAAGCCATCAACCCATTTATCCTGTCCAGCTCTTGAAGTTAGAAAGTTGATCTCCATATCAGACCTCTAACCCTCAGTTCACCGGTACCATACAACCTTAGCTAGTAGAAAATTCTTGTTCTAGTCATCCATGCAGCCTCATTTGTGAAGTTCCTGGCTGTGCATTCCTACATCCTACCATTGTGCTTACCCACACAAACCCCTACGTGCATTATAACTAGTCTTTCTGTGCATGCCACCTGTGTATGCAATCCCTGACAGGTGGCCAAATGATACACTTCATATACTGTCTCCATTAATAAGTATGCTAGGAAAGTGCGAATTCCATTTATTGGTAATATATATGGCAGTTTGCCGGGCCATCAGAAATTTCTGAAGAGAATCATCACAAACAAACAAAAACATGTCAACACTGAAATTCAAAAAATATTCTTCTCCTCTGCCACACCCAAAGCAAGTAGTTTGATTGCGTTGGTCTTCCACTCTATGAAGAAGTACTAGTTGTAGTCACGCTAGTTGTTGAGGATTTATTTATGCGAGATGAATGCTTAAATTTGACCTCTTTCATATTCATATTTACCATTAATATGTCCAATTATTTCAGTGAACTCTTAATATTACACCCTCACACATGTCAAGTCAGATTTCTATAGTCTAGAAAGGTCGCAGAAGTAGGACTAAAATTGGCTATGCAAGGAGAATGAATCTGGTCTTTACTTTCACCAGTGGCCTACACATCAATGGCTGTTGGGACTTGGGACAAGAGATGGGAGAGGTATATAAGCAACCATCATAGGGACTATGGATGATTTGTCAGAAAGCACAGTTTAAGCAAGAGTTCTGGTCATAGTGTAAATCATATCTGAAATTGCTCCACGCTTGCATTCAAATTATCCAAGACCAACTCTTCTTCTATCTATTTAATGATTTGCTCCCGCCTTTTTGAGCCATAGGAAGGTGTAAGGGTAACTAGGAAAGGCATGACTTTCATATGCGTGCATGCTACTAGAAGGTTTCCTCAAGAAACCTCAGAAGACAACGTTGTTGATTGCAAAATCAGTATGTAACCCTCTTGACAGGGATAAAGCACAATGCTGGGAATCTTGTCCATTCATATAGCTCAGAGCAGATAGGAGATCAACTGCCCAATGAGAAAATCAATATGTATGGATCATCCAATAGTCAATGTGAGACATGCTATGTTTTCTCCCCTCAAACTATCAGGTTGATGGGCGCACACCCTGACCCTGAACGCATGTTTTGACCTTGCCAGTGTGTCTAACATTTAAAATAAAAATCATGGCCAAAGCCAAATAAGGCACATACATTAGCTACGCCAAATCAAACAAGGCAAGATGAGCATTATCAACTTCTGTGATAAAGTTCAAGCCACAAGTAAAACTTAGTTTTTTGTCAGTCATATCATCAGCAACAAAGACAATTATGCAATGTCACAAATTTAGGGGGAGACCAATTATTCATTAACTGTAGATGGGGATAAAAGGATAAATTTTTACCTGTTTATGTTAAAATAAGAGGCGTTCTAGGACAGACTTGAAACCAAGAATATCCAATGTAAAAGTTGGTAAAAGGGTTATGGTGCAATTAAGATGCTGACAGAGGCTTTATGCAATTACACTATTTTGCAAGCAAATCGAAGTTTTCCATTTTCAGCCGCGCTCGTTTACAAATCATATTGTGCCTTCCCAAACAACGGCAGCAGATTGATTTCTGGATAAACATGGTCAATGAACTTCAAGAATCAACATGATCAACGGAGTTCCATTAAGAAAAAATATTAAATTGGCAGGCTGCTGTAACAAAAAATATATAGAGAACCTAAATAATTAAACAGTCAGACAAAACATACCCAATCATAGTTTTTGCTCAGAAATTCTGTGACAGTTGACTTGTGTCTCGTCAAAAGTTCCTGGAAGAAAATTAGCAAGAACTAAGGGATCAAAAAGTCGACCTCTATTCCCGAATTATCACCCAAGATGTGAGGAAGTACTGAAATATTCCGACTACATCTGAGAAAGAACATTCATTTCATTTGTTTCTTTAACACTGACATTTAGTAATTTAAATTCATGATAGTATATTTTCATCCAAACAAAGTTTTTTTTAAAGAAAGAGGGCGGTATCCGATATGGGACTCACCATAAAATAGAATTAAATCATCAAAACAAAGTTATCAAGAATAAGGATATCCGCATACTCAATGGCACTCACTGTGCTGGTAATTATTGAAGTGTTATGTGAAATGACATTTTAGCAACTTTTTCCTTATTTAGGCAGATTATGGAGTTTCTCTTTTCTAGATATTATGTCATCACACTATTTACAAATTATAACGGATTGGTTGTGGGAATTTAAAGCTGAGACACATGAGTTGATGAGGTTTGCCATACGGATTTTGAGTTGAATTTAACTTGTAGTGCATCAGGATCTGAACAAAACTGGAGTTCGTTCAATCAAGTAAGTATTTAATTTTTAACTAGGTGGAGATTGGAGAACAACCACAGTTCAAGCACATTATCTTTATAATGTAATGAACTTTTAATGCACATGTGCATACTAAAAGAAGAAACAAATTGAAGCAAGAGAAGCTCAAAGACTTGGTTTTTTGTATGTTTAATTTGAGGTTGAAGCAAAGGTAAGTAAGAAAGAAGACATTCGAAAATCCCCTTCATTTCAAAGATATGGACTCGGCTGATGATGGATATCTGAGTTCCACCTAGGCACGAGTGAAGTTGAGGCTAGGTTTTTTGTATGTTTAATTTGAGGTTGAAGCAAAGGTAAGTAAGAAAGAAGACATTCGAAAATCCCCTTCATTTCAAAGATATGGACTCGACTGATGAATGGATATCTGAGTTCCACCTAGGCATGAGTGAATTTGAGGCTTTTCATGAGCTGCAAACCTTGCTCCTGAGGATGAAATACTGGATATTGAGGAGTAAGGTGGAGAACGGCCAACGAAGAAGAAGCAGCGTAAATGTAAAGGTAAAATATATATATATATATATATATATATATAATCGCTTGGATTACATCGAAATGTATAATAATTGAAATCAATGAAACCTTAATTTTATGTAGGAAAAATTATTGATATTGAGGAAGATGACACCCAAGCTTGTAGAAAATGATAATGTGGAACTAATGAGGAACTCATTGATCACGATAATGATGAGGAAAACATCAACTATATAGATGATTAACTGGAGGACAAGATCGTTAGCAATGAAAGTGACGATGATATCGATGACATTGAAGTTAAAAGATGCAATGATAACTTGTTTATGTTTCGAACTTTCTCTATTGACCTTTTTATATAATTTTGATTGTCATGTTTTGATCTTTTATCATTGTTGTTGGGGATTTGAGATAGTTTAGCTCCCACATAGTGTAAGCACGGATGTTTGAAACATGGAATTAGCCTTACAATGTCATGGTGTTATGTTTTTTTATCAAATTATTTAATTTTCTAGCACTTGCAAAATATAATTATGATTAATTATCGTGTTATATGAATTTTTTTCTTTGTGAAAGTAAGGGTTATGCCTCGAGGCGATACTAAAAAAATACCTCGATACACCTCACGTTTTTTAAAATCTTGATCTGCATGATGTGCTTCGCATTTTTAGAAGAATTCACTAGGCAAGGGATTCTTCTATGCTGCGAATGATCACACGTACATTACATCCTACACTGATGCAGATTACACTATTTCTCCTGAGGACAAACGTCCAACTTGTTGATGGTAATATGGTCACCTACGGCACTAAAAATGGCTCAAGCCACTTATGAGATTAGTTGGTTTGTTATGTTTCCACATGAACATGGGTTGTCCTTCAAAAGTTCGGTTTCCCTCTATTGTGACAAGAAGTTAGCCACTCGTGTTTTTCATATTTCCACTAATCATGTTTTTAATGAACACACCAAGCAAATCAATGTACATTGACATTTTATTAGGAATGAGGTGTAAATGGCAATGACTTTTCCCACTTTAAGCAGGGTCAGCTATATGAATTCTTGCTCAAATCCATGTTGAAAGGGATGGGGTGTGTGAATGCAAAATTATCGCTCCTTACATTTTCCAGAACTACAACTTACAGATATTTTCATCAAAGCTCTTCCTACGAATTGGGCATGATCGATAGATATGCTAGAATATGAGGGGAAGTACATATGTTTTCTACATTTAGGCATTGATGTTTTGTCTATTTTTAGCATTTTTATATTATTAGTCCTCTGGCAAACTCTTTTGCACTTTCCATCTTTAAGGAGACCAGTGTTTCATTTTATATAAGAACCATATCCGTTCAATAGAAGTCAACTAGTTCATTGTTTACTTTTCAACATTTAACAAGTAGAAAATTTCTTGAAGAGAATTCTCTATATCTTAGGCCTTAATATGGGAAAGATTACCATATCTTTCTCTAATCAAGATAGATGAAATTAAGAACTACAAGAATCAGGGAAATTTTCTGAACCATGGCTTCAAATATTGATTAGTCTCTCCTTTGTCAAGCATATAAAGGGATGCATTAGGAATATATCGAAAATATATCATAGAAAGGGATGCATAAGGAATATAGGGAGAATATATCGTGTTGCCAAAAATCATGGAAATAATTCAAAAATGTGATTTTATCAAAAAAGAATTATCATAGTCCTAACATTGTCTGCAAACTTATACATGTCTTGGAAAGTAAAATAAATTGACTAAAAGTTTGATGACAAGAAGACATGCCTAATAAAGATAACACGTAATAACATAACTACTAACATGAATGTTGACAGCTAATAACTCAGATCTAGGGTGAATTTTAAGAATATAAATTAAATTTAGATGGAACAATGGTAATGTTGTATAAATATTATTATATAATATGGTAATATCCATGAATTCACAGAGCAAAATCCCTCAAGTTCCCCAGTTGCGGTAATGTTTCCGCATGGAATAGGCAACACGGAGATATATCAACAATACATGCACCATATGTTGATGACATGGCAATATGTCAATGATAGGTTCGTGAAACCGGGGAAAACGAAAGGACTTTGATATTTACATGTCTGATGTTGGGGAAACAATACATCGAGCAATACATCGTTCATATTTAGCAAACGTTGATGCTATGCCTACATCATTTTAAAGTTTAATTTCTCCCCGAATTAAATAGTCAATATGTCTTCAAAATACCATGTGTTTTAAAAGTACAGAACTTTTTACCAGATGTTGGGGAGATATAAGAAAACTTTTCGATCTCCATGGAGAATCTTTGGATATGACAAGATGAAAATACATGAAGTCCAATATAGACTACATTTTCCTCAAAATTTACAATTGTAAACTCGGTTTCCCACAACTCGCATTACTTATATATCCTCACGAGGAGGCACACCATTTATATAACCATAAATTAACTTTCATTTCCCTTCCTCATATATTACAGGAGTATGCATGTGAGAGAGAATAAATTTAGGGCAATAAATATACCACGAGAGAGGAGTCATCCCGAGGACATGGTATATATGTAGATAAGAACTTATAACTGTCACATTTTTCGTGAGATTACCTTGTTCTTTGTCATCTTATTTCTGATATCAAACAAATTTTGTGGTGTATCAAAGATCACTTGAACTGGTGATCATGAATACATAGGTTTCTTTTTTAAAAGCTAAACCACAAATCAGAAGATATCCATGAAACTCAAAGAACGTATTACCTCGTAGCACTAACCTCTCCAAAGAGTTGTATAATCCCAACATGCAAACACAAAGTCAAGAAAATGATTCGTGCTTGCTAAGCTACCTTATATCTTGTGTCGGACTTAATCAGAAGTCCAGAACAGGGTTTGTGAAGGACATCAAATTGAAATCTTAATACGCATGTTGCAACATCAATAGTAGTTTATTTCCGTATCAAACTATTTTTTTCTCATGTGGCCTATATCACCTCTATGTTTTGGTTCCACTAAATCACATTGTGTATGTGAAATGAAGAAAGAGATTTCTTTTAACAAAAAGCTGGTTACCGTAGATTTGAAGACTTCCAAAGAACCATTAACATCCATCCAGTAAACTATTAGCTGTTAATGTCTACCTCTCCACAATGAACAAAGACATGTCAACGCCTGACACAAATTCAAGAAAATGACATTGTTTCTTTCCTTGCGTATATCTGATTTTTTTTAGGAAGCAAGAGGGTGGCGTCCCACATCGGGACCCACTGCAAAATAAATTATATATATAATTTAAACTGGTTACATTTAATTGCATATAGTTATATATACCGTCTCATGTTCTACATAGCGCCCTATAATGTGTGTTAGAAAATAGGAATGCGGAAGCAAAATGATAAACATATAATAGAATAAGAAAAAGATAAACTTGGAACACAAGATTTTTATGTGGAACCCTACTCCCTAAGAAGCGGGATAAAACCACAGGAGAAGCCCTAAAATGGGCGGATATTCTATTGAACTTTCTCAATGGATACAGGAGGTCTGGGCTCCTTATATAGCCTCCAAGTCCCACCACTGGTAGATGTGGAACTAAACACTAGGATGGGGTAAATGGATCCTAGAGGTATCCATTTACCCATCTAAACTCAAGCGGTGCACAACCAAATACTCCAACACTCTCCCTCAAGCTGGAGCATGCAATGCGCAGCTTGGACAAACCGAAAGAAACTTAACTCACAATACATGACACTACAGACACAATATCAACTCAATGCGCACAATTGTCGGCTGTTGTCGAGAACGTTGCTTCTCATGTTGTGCAGGTGAGGAGGACGAACAGGCTGGAGTGTGTCAACTGAGGACTCGGAATCTGACCATCGAGTCTGAAACTACGCCTGGAGAAGTCTCCTCGTCGGAGTACTCTGACCCGCCACAACATGTGGACAACCGCTCCATCTCTGAAAAGGGCCGAACTAAAAGGGTCGTGGAGTGCGATCCTCGTCGGAGTCCATGGTCGCCGGAGAATGGAGTCTGAAAGTCTCCTCATCGAAGAACTAGGTCTCTCCCATCTGGCACAGAGAATGTACTCTACTCTGGAGTCCCTGTGATACCACATGAAGACCCTTGCCAACATGGCATAGGGAATGGTTCTCTACTCTAGAGTCCCTATGGCTCACATGAAAACTCTGGCTGACAACAACAAGAATGATGGGGACCACTGACCATGATGGCAAACATGTGCTCATCTGAAAGGAAGACCGCATCCATCTGTATGTCTGAACTGAAGACTCGGAACAAATCGTCGAGTCTAAAATGTAGAGTCTGGAATACTGGCTGGCCATGCAATCTGGACTGGAGAATCTGGATCTGAATCATCTGACAATCTAGCATGTAACTCTACATATACTCCCCATTTCTCCCATATTTGTCAGAAAATGAACATCAACAATGTTGGGAAAAGACAATAACATGGGGAAAACAACATGAAACCAATAAGTCGATCTTCATCATATTTTTTTCGGCTTTTCTTGTAAATTTTTCTTCCCCCTTTTTTCCGATTATTTCCATTTTTTAAATAGTTGTCGCACACATTTTTTTTTGAATTTTTTTTTGAAATTTTTTTAAGTCGTTAATTAAATTATTTTACGGCTTTTCCCTTTTTTTCAAAATACTCGTGTACGGACTCTTTTTTTACGGCAAACGCTCCCCCTCCCTTTTTCCATATTTTTCTATATTGTACGACCCACTTGTGCCTAACTAACATCAGCTCAAAAAAAACTTTTTTCTTAACAAAGAGCACGACCAACTTGGCCATTTCTTAGGGTTCCCTGATGGGATCTTGACCACACCGCTCCAGATCGGGTTCGGAGAAGAGGACACTAATGAATCGTTGAATTGCCCTAATTAAATATGTCGATTTGTTGTAGTCGGACAATCAGGATCGATCAAAGGTTAACCACACGAATAATTGAATCAACGAATTATTTAATGTGCGGTTTTATGTATTTTTAACCTAGGCAATCCCGAGGGTAGACTCAAGGAGGCAAAGGAACAACTTCGTATCAAATTAGACGAATTAGCTCACGGTTTTCTAAGCGGAAATTTTTTGTAATTTTTTTATGCAATAAAAATGCAAATGCATAAATACGATTGAACTAGATTATTAAGAAAACAAGCCACTTAGCCAAATCAATTTTGAAGCGAAATTAATCCAATTCAGCCAAATTTTATTTTCCCTAAAAACCTAATCCAATGATGAATGCGAAATGTATTTTTTTAGAATTTTTGGAATTACGACGCAACCATGAAAAATGGAAAAAAAATGGGGCTGCCCCACCCTTTTTCTGCAATTTTTTTTTGAAAAATTTCACCATGTATATTCATCTATATATCCCTCTTATATGACATTCGAATTTCGTCAGAAACAGAGACTCCTATACCTTCCATCTAGAACAGGTAATTTTAACGGTCTAAAGATTGATGTAATCCACCTGTTCTAGATAGAGGGCATATGAGTCTCTGTTTCTGACGAAATTCGATTGGCATATAGGAGGGATATATAGATGAATATACATGGTGAAATTTTTCAAAAAAATAAAAAAATGTGGAAAAAATACAACGGGGCAGCCATATTGGCTGCCCGCAAGGTACAACCCCATCAAACCCATGAAAAATACAAACTTTTTAGGGGTTTTTATGCAATTTTTCATGCAAACAGTATGCAAAAATTATGAAATTTTTACTTGAAGTGAAATATAATGAAATGAAGCTACGGTATTTTTTTGGAATTTTCTGACAATTTATAATTTTTTATGATTTTTTAGTAAAACGGAGTGATTGTGAGTATTTAATTCCTAATAAATCCATGAAATCAAATTATCTAGAAATCAATTTATCTCAAATTGATATTTCAATGAGCAATCCAGAAGAGTTGAAATTTCGCAATAATGTTATTTGTGGATTTAATTAAAAATCATTTACTGAAATCACTAAACAATTTATTTTATGCAAAATACACATCCATTTCTAATGAAACTTGGACAGTAATTAAAGCACATTCACATGCATCATATGTGATTTTCTTTACAATTTTTAGAGCAATATTTAATTAAATAAGAATTTCAGGCCATCAATTGGGTAAAATAAACAAATTTTCACCAAAATGATTTTAATTAATTAATTACTGCTCATAAAATTACAAATAAATATCTAAAAGATAAGGAATTAAATGATCTACAATATGCAAGTTTTTATTAAAGAAATGGTGCAATATTAATGTCTAAATTAATGCTCAAAGTCAGGGATATATTTGCAATTCATAAATAAAAACTTAACAGAACAAATTGTGCCTAAAGGTACTTTTGCAATTAAAAGAACATGACGGAAAGAAATTTAATTTTCACAAAATGAAAAAAATAAAATAACCTTAAGTGGATTCCAAAAATGGAACCCACGAGAGGGGAGGCTAGGGCTTGTGGGTGGAGCGGACGAGGCGTGCGGGCGACGGCGCTCAACGTGGCGGGCTGGTGCAGGAGGTGCGAAGGAGCGGTGGTGGGGGTGGCGCCTGCGCACAGGAGGTGTGAGGGAGTCGCGATGGCGGGGGGACGATCACGCGGAGGGTACGCGGCGTCGACAGTGGTGGGCGCAAGGCACTCGCATGGGCGGTGGTTGTTTCCGGTTGCTGGGAGAGATGGCAGGTGGCAATTGGAGCAGCACGCGAGGATGAAAGGCATGGCGCTTGATGGAGCGGGCGAGAGCACGACCGTCACGCGGGGCGAGGGTCGCTGGAGGGCGACGCGGACGAGGCGCACGGTCTGGAGCGCGGCGGTCGTACGGGGCGAGGGTCTGATGCGTGCGACAGTGGTCAGGGACAGGCGTGCATCAGGTGCAGCAAAAGGTTCCAGGGAGGCGGCGGTTGGTTGTGCCTGTGGTGGCAGCTAGGGATGGGCATTGGGCTGGGCCGGCCAGACCCAGCCCGAAGCCCGACCCAAAAAGCCCGGCCCAGCCCAAGCCCAAGAGGACATTGGATTGGGCCTGGGCCTAAAAAATCGGCCCAAAATTTTTTTGGGCCGAGCTCGGATTTGGCATGGCCCAACCCGACCCGGCCCAAGGCCAGGCCCGACATAGGCCCGAGTGGTGGCCCGTAGTATGGCCTGAGATTGAGCCCACGACCCAGCCCGAATGTGGCCTACAGGCCTTAGTCAGGGACATATGTCCCCTCCCAGCTCCCTCCCCTCACGCCAAACACGGTTGATGCCATAAGGCTCCTAACCCCTCATGCACAAGAAACCCAAATCCCACTCCCCAAACCCCAAGTTGTATTGTCCTCCAAGGCTCCAAGCTTAGTTGCTAAGGTATATCATTGTTGAATCTTTTTTTTTATTTTTTGATAGCAACTGAAATTTAATTATGTGATGATTTAGAAATTTTGACATTGTATTGTCACTAGAACGTCATTGTTTTACAATTGAAGAGATTGATTTACAATTTTACAATGTTTTTTTCATAAGTAATGTAATATTATTCCCCATTTTGTTGGTTAATGTTTTGTGTCTTATATTACATGTGAGGAGGATGGTATATCCAATCTAGGGGTTTTTTCAGGATAGAAATTATCCAAGTAGTCACATTTCTTGAAGTAGGAAAGGATTGAGTGTTGTCAGGAGGAATTTGTGGCAATTAATCATGAGGAGCTCAAGGTATGCTTGTATAGGTCCGCAGAACATGTCTAGTCTTGGGCCGGCCACGCCCAAGCCCGGCCCAAAGGAAATGGGCCGGGCTTGGGCTTGAGCCGAACAATAAGAAGATTTACGGGCCTAGGCCCGACCCAAGGCCCGAAATAATTAGATGGGCTTGGACCTGGGCCTTTCAGGGCCCGACCCATGCTCATCCCTAGTGGCAGCAGCCACGCGCGGTCGCGCGTGGACGTCGAGGGCTAGCGGTGTAGGCCGTTGCAGGTGGGAGGCGACCAGGACTGCGGGCGGAGTGGGCGAGGGCTGGTGTGGGCAGAGCACGGGGATCTAGAGGTGGCGCAAGGACGGGGTGTGGCCAAGGGCGGCGACAGTGGCGCGGCCGCATGAAGGCATGCAGCTGCAGGAGGGCGACCTGCAATTTTTTTTATTTTTTTTTATGAAACTTTTTTTGTAAGCGGGAAATAAAAATGTAGAAAGGGAGAGGTGGTGATGATGATGATTGATGTGGTAATGGGGATGATAGATCAATGTGATGGGGTGATAAATGGTGTAGAACAACAACAAAAATTGTTAGATAAATAAAATAATAAGGAGAATGAAAGGGATTACTTACCTGAGATTTCGCCGAGGGTGCATAGCAGCTATGTTGGACTCCTATCGTCGCCTCAAGAAGGATGGCAGAGTCCTTCGAAGCCGATGCAGCTTCCTGCGAGGGATGGCTGCGACGAAGTGGTTGAGACTACATCGGATCTCGTCGTGGAGAGGTCGTTGCTCGAGAAGGATGCTAAGTCGTTGTCACCGACGGAAATACTCCAAGCTCGCTCTCTTTTTCGTTGAAACACGGATTAGCGGATGATTAAAATGAGGGAGGAGAAGAGAATAAAAAGGAGGAGAAGGAAGTTAGAAAAGAGGTGGAGAAAGCGGAGAAAATGGTGAAGGAAGTGGAGGAGTGGTGGAGACTTGGAGTACGGAACAAGTAAAGGGAGAGAAAAAATAAAAATAGATAAATAAATAAATATAATAAGTAGGCTACTAAAAATAATGAAGAGAAAAGAAAATAAAATATAAGAGAGGGAAAAAATAAAAATTAAATTAAAAAGAAATTAAAATAATTAATTAATTGTAAAATAAAATTAATAATAAATAAATAAAATAAGAAAATAAAAATTGGTGACATGTGGCGGCTCCAGGAGCTGCCACGCGTCGCTCCCAGAAAATCACAACTTAAATGTAAATAAAAATAAAAAAGAAATAACAAAGGAGTCAAATCAAAAAGTGGTCAACATGAAAGTTGCTCGTCTCGACGAGATCTACAACTTTCGTGAAGGATCGAAAATCAAAATAAATCATATGTACAAAGTGTATTTTTGGGTGGTGGTTTATAGGTATAAAGTACCATATTTTTTATATTTTGCAATTTTTTTGTTATTTTTAAATAAGAAAAAAGTCAAAAAAATAGAGAAAATATGAAAGAAATATTTACAACTTAATCTATTTTTTATTTTTAATAATTAAAAAGATAAAATGAAGGGTATTTTAGTCAATTTATGCAATATATAATAGGGGCCCAAAACCCAAGTTTCACATACGAATTACGGTTGTTATGAAATTGATCTTGTTTTGAAGGTCTTTGAATGTATATTACTTTAAAAGTGAGTAGACCTAAATCGGACATTGTATGAGAGAGATGCTCATTTTAAGATTATTAATCTCAAACTAGGGCTCGGTTTTTATTGATCGATTTTACAAGTTAGTGTTTTTTTTGATATTTTTTTATTAGTGTTAGTAATATAATACATTATAGAGTTGACTTTATTGGATTTGGAGTTAGTATAAAATATATACAAATAGGTTATTTTAGCTAATATACAGGTGAATATTTACAAGTGAACTTGGCTTCTTATTTAGTACAAATATGAATGCTAAAATGCGAACATTAATTCTAGATGCATGGATGTGAATAATGCATAATAAATGAAAATATGCAGCTAATTGCTCGGGAACGAAGCTCTATTTTCAACTTATAGAGTGATGAATCACATATTCATCAACCCCCTATACATAAACCTTGCTCGTCCCTGAGCAACTAAAATGAAATGCAAAAGTGAAATGATTTTTAGTTCCATACCAAGGTCATGAACAAAAGGTGAAAATGGAGCTTCACTCGACTTTTGGATTAATAGTGTGGCAGAACCTTATTGGGAATTGAATTCAAGACCTAACAGCTTTTAAGTTCCACAAGTTTCTTATTCAAGTAACCTCAACAGTCAGGTTAGAACAGATCCTCATCAAATTCTGATGAATATGAATCTTACTTGTACTGTGTAAGTGAAATATAGCTATCCACATCAAAAATGGCAAAGAAACAGCCTCCTCTAACAAGGTAACTCTAATTCTCCGGTCTAGCAACTCTTTCCTCAAGGAGCGGGGTATTCCCTTCTAAGTTCAAGTACAACCAGCTCAAGAAGAGGGGGTGGAGAGAAGAATGGACGATAGCCAGTGTAGCTACCTATCCTAGGATGCTTGACCAGTGTAGCCACATCATCCAGCTGCAAGCTTACAAAAACTTTGAAGCTTTTCTTATTTTTCTATACTTGTATATACACTCCGACAGGCATTTTACTTTTCAATCAGGCCTGTCCATTTTTGGAGATTCTGTATTTTTCTTTTTCTTCTTTTTCTCTTTTTTTGACATATATAAGGTGCAGCATGTACATAAGGAGTTTTTCTTCTTGAGCCAGTAGATTATCCCTCTTTTCAAGCATTATTGCAACCCACGGCATTCCATCGTTAGACGTCAACGCACTAGACTAGGTTGAGATGCACTACCCTCCCTAGATGAGGACATATGTTTCCACCCGTATGCTACTCTAAGCCAAAGGATTCTGCTTCCTCACCACCTCCTCAATGAAGAGCTATGATCATGGTGCTTGTCCAAGTTATGTCACTGTCTAAAAGAAATGTGTGTGTGTGTATGAAATATTCTACTTAGACCAATCAAGAGGGCATGTGAACATAGATTTGCGGACTCAAAGAATTAAGTCACTCGATCTGAAAAATCTTAACTCTAGTTCATATAAGGTTCCTCTGAAATTAGTTAGATTAAGGTCAAATCAAATCCATCCTCGACATTTATTCATAATTTGGTTCAGAACCCACTAACTTTTCACTTTGCATATGCTAGATATGCAGATGAAATGTAGATGACATGCAATGAATGGAATGCAAGACACTTTTTTTGAATGCAAGGATAATATGCAAGAGTAAATAAGAAGCCTTTATTTTTTTTGGTTTTTTGTTTTTTTGGTAAACCTCCTATTTTACAACAAATTTTACAGGAGTTCTACAAGTATTATACAATATACTATAT
Organism: Ottelia alismoides; assembly: GCA_037367405.1. Classification (NCBI taxonomy): domain Eukaryota; kingdom Viridiplantae; phylum Streptophyta; class Magnoliopsida; order Alismatales; family Hydrocharitaceae; genus Ottelia; species Ottelia alismoides. The sequence goes on along the minus strand of JAZKJV010009691.1, from coordinate 294,168 downwards.
AAGTATACATGAATTTTACAAAAGTTCTTTTTTAAATCTTACCCACCTCGTAATTATTGCATAATATATACAAAAATACGTGAAAGTACGAGCTATGGATAAAGTATATATGTAATATACACGCCCCCCTATACTTAGCGTGTGCAATGTCCTCAGAGTACGAGAAGCGAGCAAAAAGACATAGCTTGTGCTAAGCGTATGAGAGCTAAAATAACAAAAAGTATAGAAGTCGCTCCGCCCCCCTATACGTAGGCTTTGGCAGCCTAATTGTAGAAGAAGATCAAAGATGGGGTGGACGAGGTTACGAGGGGAAATGGATGAGTATATATACATGATGGGCATCGATCTCCCCTATACTTAGGCTCTGGTCAGCCTAAGTCTAGGACAGGAGTGAGTGTGAGAATCGATGAAATCTATTGTACAGAGAATGATGAAGAGACTCAGATCACTCTCCCCCCTATACTTAGGATCTGATCATCCTAAGTATATATGTAATATACACGCCCCCCTTTACTTAGTATGTGCAATGTCCTCAGAGTACGAGAAGCGAGGAAAAAGACATAGCTCGTGTTAAGCGTATGAGAGCTAAAATAACAAAAAGTATAGAAGTCGCTCCGCCCCCCTATACGTAGGCTTTGGCAGCCTAATTGTAGAATAAGATCAAAGATGGGGCGGACGAGGTTACGAGGGGAAATGGATGAGTATATATACATGATGGGCATCAATCCCCCCTATACTTAGGCTCTGGTCAGCCTAAGTCTAGGACAGGAGTGAGTGTGAGAACCGATGAAATCTGCTGTACAGAGAATGACGAAGAGACTCAGATCACTCTCCCCCCTATACTTAGGATCTGGTCATCCTAAGTACAACCATAAAATGAAACGATATGGAGCCGGGACGAGTGATTCGAATCATAGGGGAGGGAGATAAAGAATATATATATATATATACAAGGAGTGAGAATATACACGGATCAAGAAGGTTTTTGACGAACCTTCTTGCGAGAGCGAGGAAGTGGGTAATATACATATGTGTTGCTGTCGGAATCGTCCTCAGATGAATAATAGTGAGGTATAGGGATCGTCCAACGAGGATCAACACATGGCTGCTTGCTCAGATATGGCTTAAGAATAGCCGAACTGAGCTCACTCATATAAATCACCTCATCCGGACCCGATGAGGATTCCTCCGAAAATTCCTTCTCCGGTATGTTGATGGAAACTTTCTTAGTTGGTTTTCTAAAACCTGAATCATTGAGAGGGAGAGGGAGTGACACGCCTTAAGGGGTTCAGGGGAACACCTCAAGGAATCAATTCTCGGCTTCCTCTCACCAGATAGCCGACTAGAGGGAGGAGCAATCGTGGTTTTGGTTGGGGTCAATTTAATCTTGGTTGTCTGCTTTGAAGGTCCGAGATGTGGTGCGGTGCTGACCATGGGTTCCTCATCAGACGAGTCACCATATAAATTGTAATATTCTTGAAGGGCCAACACGTGTTTTGGGGAGGTGCTAGAGATCTCAGTAGGCTTGACATTAGGAGTGATGCAAGTAGTGGGAGTCAATGATGTGTGGGGAGTCTCTGATCCAATGGTCGGCTCGACAGTCAGTATCTCAGGTGTATCAGAGAGGTGGGACTCATCTACCTCTCGATGGTCACGACTGTCAGCAGCTCTGCTGGTTACCTTAGGGTGCGTTTGGTTCGTGGGTTATCCAGGGGTGGATAACCTGGTTTTGTGTTTGTGTGTTTGGTTGGTGGGTTAAGGGTTGGGAGGGTTTGTGTGATGTGATTGTATTGGAATTTGAAAAAGTTGGTAGTTATTATGTTATGATTGTATTGAATTTTGAAAAAGTGGGTGGTTGTTGTGATGTGATTGTATTGAAGTTTGGAATAGTGAGTAGAAGTTGAGTATTTTATGATTTTTAGATGATATGATGGTATAATATATAATTTTTTTGATGAGAAGGGAGTGGGCCCCACTAGTGGGTTAAAAGTGGGGGTTTTGGGGGTTACCCACCCAAAGTGGGGGTAACCCCCCAACCAAACGCACCCTTAGAGTAGAGTGTGTCAAAAAATGGATGCGGTCGGAGTGCTCCCAATGTTGTAAAATTGATCTACCGAATCTCACAATCTATAGTCGTCTTAGCCGAGGCTAAGAACGGCTTCTCGAGAATAATAGGAGACTGGATAAGCGCCCCTCGATGTTCAATGTCAATGACTGTAAAGTCTACCTGGAGTAGAGCGTCTTAGAAAGTAATGATGACTGAAATGGTTCCTCTCGACCGTTTTATAGATCGATCAGCCAGTTGAACGATCTCTCTCGACTTTCTGATTAGCCTGAGTTTGAGCTAGTCAAACACAGAGGTCGGGAGTATATCTATCGATGAGTCATCATCGATTCTAACATGGGTGAAGGTAGTGTCTTTGATTTCAGATTCAACCCTAGGCAACCACTTCACTCTGCGGCTCTTGATCTTCCTCCCCATCACCGAGGAGGGGGCCATAGACACAATGTGCCTTTCAGTCCATGTCCTCTTATTGCCTGACCTCTTAGGCATCAATTTACTTCTCACAAATCGTTTAAGGTCAGGGAAGTGATCTATGGCCTTTATTAAGGGAAGGTTGAAAATCAATTCTTCATCGAGTGCTTCCCTTAGAGCAGGATCCAATTTTTTTAACTCTTTTCATTTTCTATTTTTATGAGTTTTCTGATTTTTCAATGTTTTTGGTCTTTTTGAGATTTTTGATTTTTTTGTTGTTTTGAATAGGTAAAGGAGGGAAAGGTAAGTGGTTTGTAGAAGAGGGAGGTAGAATGGACTCTAGTTGTACATTGTGTGTGTGTGTGTTTCCTTGTATCCTCTAAGTTTTCAACATTGAATCCGCTTATTCTATTCTCCACTTCCATACATGAGCTGAAATGAATTGAAATGATTCGGTCGATGATATTTCCAAGTTTATCCTCAATAAACTCATATCTCTTCATAACCCTAGAAATGTTCTCCAAAAAGTCCTCATAGCAAATCATTGAAGTAGTTTGTCTACTCAGAGGATACTGTTGGGATTTTGAAGTCTCATACTCAACATGCCTAAACTCTGACATGTAATACTGGGTCGAGTATGGACCATCCGAATGGCAGATATTGGTCGGAGCCTCGACTAATGGAGGCAATGAATGGGGGACCGATACGTCTAGCTCATGAGTCCAATCCAGTGCATGTGGAGGCTCTCCGAATGTGTGACATGAAGGATGGTCAATGTGGTCTTGAGAACTAGGTTCAATCAAGTCAGGACGATCATATGGTGCAAGCCTCTCCATTCGGTATGTTCGATCGACCAAGTTGTGTCCTAAGGTCAAGTCAGGATGTGTATATATGGATTGTGTATGGTCCCATCTTGAGGTGAGAATGAGGTCTGTGGGGGCACATAATTCTACCAATAATTTATCTCAGCAGTGGCTTGCTCTTTGAATTGCTCATTGCTTCCAACAAGCGACCGACTATAAGGTGAGTTAGCCCAGGTTGAAAGTGGGTCAGGACTGTAAGAAGGTGGGGTAGGTGAGAATAGGAAGAAGTGGGGAAGTCAGTCGAGGTTCTGACTTCACGGTCTCGATGGGGGTATGAAGAAGAATAAGAAGGTGAAGATGATCGGATTATGGTCGAAGATGAGTGACATGTATATGATGACCAATATCCCAGCATCTTGAAGAGGAATGGATGAATGTAAGCGGATCGAGATGGAAAACGTGCAAGTATACAGGATAATGCACATGGACAAACACAAAACAAACGTAAGAGCAAATTCCAAATTCACCAACTCAACACATGAGGACCGTAAAGGTTCGGTTGAATCATCATCTGTTTTAGTTGGTGATAAATGCAAGTCTTGACAGATGAACGAGCAGTTGGGTGTCTGTACTTCCCTACAAACTGGCATGGTTCTTACGACTAGTTGGACCTACTTTCAGCCAGTATGGAATAAGTACGGACCGTACAAATTCGGCTACCCGTTCCTCGAGGACAAAGCCTTATAAGATGTCCTCTAAACATCCGACTCTGCTAAGGAAATCCGGACTGTTTACCAACCACCCGTAGATCCTCACTGAGAAGTAGCATATCGCCTAAAAAGAAAGAACCAATAGTCTGTAAGAAAATCCTGCCTTGGCTCCATCCTAGTGTCGTCTCTCTCTCACTTGCAAGTAAATCAGATAATGACGGGGTTTTTCTCCCGCAAACAATGTTAATTTTAGTAAATTTTTTTGGTCCAATTCAATTAGCAGTCCTGATTTTAGAGATTAGTTGCCACTGTAGTTAATCCACACAAGCAATCACGTCTATCGTCCAATCCTAATTCCTTTATCTTAAGTTAGAAAAATCGAGATAGGGAATCGGAAAAAGCCGATGCGATCGAGAAAACGACGATGAATGCTTGAGTAAGAAGACTTACAGTGCCTCCAGCTCTCTACAATGCAAGATGCACAACTGAATTGAAATTTTTATCCTAGATGGAATACAAGCGAGAAAACCGCTCCTAAACAGGCAGTTCTATTAGAGAGTGATGAACAATTTAATTTTGACTAATAACTCTGCGGTCTAAGTGTGTCTCGTTAAGTGGGATAGGTGGTCCTATAGACTACGAGCACAAGTAAACAAATTTTCTCTCAGAGCTGCGAGTGTAGATCCTAATCTGTCAAGCAAACCACACAACCACGAAGGGTCCAATGTCCAAAATCCGGATACACACGCGAGATTCCAAACGGAATTCATTGTAAATACGCAATTATTACAAGTTATTTTTTTTCAAAAATTAAAATCTCTCTTTTAAGATCTTCTTGGCTTTTCAATAGCCGACTCGATCCACGAATCGTCGGCCTCAGATGCTCTTCGAGATGCATCGACTTCAAGAAAACTGCTTCAAGTCCAACGGGCCCTCGCACAAAAAGATAAAAATCATGTTAGAGAGAGATAAACACAATATAGACAAAAATAAACAGAAAAATAATTAGAAAAAAATGAAATAATTACAAGGTGGTTCGAGGGTCAGACTACCCGAGTGAATGGAAAACCTAAATCTAATTTTTCTAAATGATGTTAAGCTGTTAGCCTCCTTGGAAACGACGCCATTTGATGAATCGTTGAATTGCCCTAATTAAATATCTCGATTTGTTATAGTCGGGCAATCAGGATCAATCAAAGATTAACCACGCGAATAGTTGAATCAACGAATTAATTAATGTGTGATTTTATATATTTTTAACCTGGGCAAGCCCCAGGATCGACTCAAGGAGGCAAAGGAACAACTTCGGATCAAATTAGACAAATTAGCTCACGGGTTTCTAAGCGGAAATTTTTTGTAATTTTTTATGCAATAAAAATGCAAATGTACAAATGTGATTGAGCTAGATTATTAAGAAAACAAGCCACTTCGCCAAATTAATTTTGAAGCGAAATTAATCCAGTTCAGCCAAATTTTATTTTCCCTAAAAACCTACTCTAATTATGAATGTGAAATGTATTTTTTTATTTTTTGGATTTACGGCGCAACAACGAAAAATGCAAACTTTTTATGGATTTTTGTGCAATTTTTCATGCAAACAATATGCAAAAATTATGAATTTTTACTTGAAGTGAAATAAAATGAAATGAACCTACAGTAATTTTTTGGAATTTTCTAACAATTTATATTTTTTTATGAATTTTTAATGAAAACAGAGTGACTGTGGGTATTTAATTCCTAATAAATCCAGAAAATCAATTTATCCATAAATCAATTTATATCAAATAGATATTTCAATGAGCAATCCAGGAGAGTTGAAATTTCGCAATAATATTATTTGTAAATTTAATTAAAAATTATTTACTAAAATCACTAAACAAATTATTTTATGCAAAATACACATCCATTTCTGATGAAACTTGGACAGTAATTAAAGCACATTCATACGCATCATATGTGATTTTTTTACAATTTTTAAAACAATATTTATTTAAATAAGAATTTCAGACCATCAATTGGGTACAATATGCAAATTTATACCAAAATAATTTTAATTAATTAATTACTGCTCACAAAATTACAAATAAAAATCCAAGAGATAAAGAATTAAATGATCTACAATATGCGATTTTTATTAAAAAATGATGTAATAATAATGTCTAAATTAATGCTCAAAGTCAGGGACGTATTTGCAATTCAGAAATAAAAACTTAACAGAACAAATTGTGCCTAAGGGTACTTTTGCAATTAAAAGAATATGGGAAAGAAATTGTAATTTTCACAAAATAAAAAAAATAAAATAACCTTAAGGGGATTCCAAAAATGGAACCCACGAGAGGGTAGGCTAGGGCTTGTGAGTGGAGTGGACAAGGCGTGTGGGCGGCGGCGTTCAGCGTGGCGGGCTGGTGCAGGTGGTGCGAAGGAGCGGTGGCAGGCGGCGCCCGCGCGCAGGAGGTGCGAGGGAGTCGTGGCGGCAGAGGGACGATCGCGCGGAGGTTGTGCGGCGTCATCGGCGGTGGGCACGCGCGGAGCGCGTGCGGGGAGGAACTCGCATGGACGGTGGTTGCCGCTGGTTGCTAGGAGATATGGCTGGTGGCAATTGGTGCAGCACGCAAGGAGGAAAGGGACGATGCTTGGCGGAGCGGGCGAGAGCGTGACCGTCGCGTGAGGCGAGGGCCGCTGGATTGCGACGCAGACAAGGTGCACGGCCTGAAGCATGGCGGTCGCGTGGGGCGAGGGCCTGATGCGTGCAACGGTGGTCAGGGACGGGCGTGCAGCAGGTGCACGAGAAGGTTCTAGGGGGGGCGGTTGGCCATGCATGTGGTGGCAGCCGCCACGTGCGACCGCGCGTAGACGTCAGGGGATGGCGGTGCAGGCCGGCACAGTGGGAGGCGACCAGGACTGCGGGCGAGGGTTGGTGGGGGCGAAGCACGGGGATCTGGAGGTGACGCAAGGACGGGTGTGGCCAGGGGCGACGACGGTAGCGCGGCCGCAGGAAGGCAGGCGGGCTGCAGGAGGGCGACTTGCATTTTTTATTTTTTTGTTTTGATTTTTTTTGAAACTTTTTTCTGTAAGCATGAAATAAAAATGTAGAAAGGGAGAGGTGGTGATGATGATGATTGATGTGGTAATGGGGGTGATAATCAATGTGAAGTGGTGATAGATGGTGTAGAACAACAAAAAAATTGTTAGATAAATAAATTAATAAGGAGAATGAGAGGGATTACTTACCTGAGATTTTGCTGAGGGAGCGAAGCAGCTACGTTGGACTCCTATCGTCGCCTCAAGAAGGATGGCAGAGTCCTTCGAAGCTGAAGCAACTTCCTGCGAGTGATGGCTGCGACATGGTGGTTGAGACCACCTCGGATCTCGTCGTGGAGAGGTCGTTGCTCGAGAAGGATGCCAAGCCGTTGTCACCGACGGAAACAATCCAAGCTTGCCCTCTTTTTCGTTGAAACACAGAATGACGGATGATCAAAAATGAGGGAGGAGGGGAGAATAAAAAGGGGGAGAAGGAAGTTAGAAAAGAGGTGGAGAAAGTAGAGAGAATAGTGGAGGAAGTAGAGTGGTGAAGACTTGGAGTGGGGAACAAGGGAGAGAAAAAATAAAATAAATAAATAAATATAATAAGTAGGTTGCTAAAAATAATGAAGAGAAAAGAAAATAAAATGTAAGAGAGAGAAAAAATAAAATTAAATTAAAAAGAAATTGAAATAATTAATTAATTATAAAATAAAATTAATAATAAATAAATAAATAAATAAAAATAATGAAAATTAAAAAAATGGGTGACACGAGGTGGCTCCAATAGCTGCCACGTGTCGCTCCCAGAAAAATCACAACTTAAATGTAAATAAAAATAAAAAATAAATAACAAAAGGAGTCAAATCAAAAAGTGGTCAACATAAAAATTGCTCGTCTCGACGAGATATATAACTTTTATGAAGGACCAAAAATCAAAATAAGTCATATGTATAAAGTGTTTTTTTGGTGATATCTTATAGGTATAAAATACCGTATTTTTATTTTTTACAATTTTTGTTATTTTTAAATAAGATAAAAGTCAAAATAAGATAGAGAAAATATGAAAGAAATATTTACAAATTAATCTATTTTTTTTGGATTTTTAATAATTAAAAAGATAAAATGAAGGGTATTTTAATCCATTTGTACAATATACAATAGGGGCCCAAAACCTAAGTTTAACATATGAACTCCAGTTTTTATGAAATTGGTCTTGTTTTGAAGGTCTTTGAATATATATTACTTTAAAAATGAGTAGACCTAAATCGGACATTGTATGAGAGAGATATGATCATTTTAAGATTCTTAATCTCAAACTAGGGCTCGGGTTTTATTGATCGATTTTACATGTTAGTATTTTTTTGATATTTTTTCTTCACTAGTGTTAGTAATATATACACTATAGAGTTTATTTTATTGGATTTGGAGTTAGTATAAAATAGATACAAATAGGTGGTTTTAGCTAATATACGGGTGAATATTTACAAGTGAACTTGTCTTCTTATTTAATGCAAATATCAATGCTAAAATGCGAACATTAATTCTAGATGCATGAATGCGAATAATGCATAATAAATGGAAATATGCAGCTAATTGCTCGAGAACGAAGCTCTATTTTCAACTTATAGAGTGATGAATCACATATTCATCAGGCGCTGCCAACGGGATGAGGGTTTCTCCACCGCTGCTCGCGATGCGGCCTAGAGAGGTTTCGATTTGCGTTTGCACCTCTTCGCCGTCGAAAATAGGAATGCGGAAGCAAAATGATAAACAGAAAATAGAATAAGAAAAAGATAAACTTGGAATACAAGATTTTTACGTGGAACCCTACTCCCTAAGGAGCGGGATGAAACCACGGGAGAAGCCCTCAAAGGGGTGAATATTCTATTAAACTTTCTCAATGGATACAGGAGGTATGTGGCTCCTTATATAGCCTCCACAGAGCCTCCAAGTCCCACCACTAGTAGATGTGGGACTAAACACTAGGATGGGGTAAATGGATCATGGAGGTATCCATTTACCCATCTACAACTCAAGTGGCGCACAACCAAATACTCCAACAATGTGCAATAACACTCTCTGTGTAAAATGTATGCCCCCTCCCCCAAATGACGCCATTACTGGCCCGTCAAATTGCCCAAAACAACGCAAAAGGGAATGTGTTGTCCTCATGTCTAAAACTACAAATCGATCTAATCCCTCCCCAGAAGCTCGAGAAGTCCCGCCCAGAGAGCCATGAAAATCCACCATGCTCCATACCCGCACCGAAGACGGACACAAGAAAAAAAGGTGCTCTAACTCTTCTGCCGCAAGCCCACATCTGTCACTCGAGACCATAGAAGGTCGTATCCCGATATATCGGCGATATATTGGTATCGACAGGTCACCGATATATCGCCGATATGTCCGATATCGGGTATCGACAGGCAAAAAAGGCGAGCCGAATCCAGATGTCGGCGATATGGCGTCGATATATCACCGATATATCGGTGATATATCGGTATCGACATGGTACCGATATCGATACCGATATCGATATGTCCTTCCATGCTCGAGACATCCATAGTCCCCATCAATTGCCCACTTCGCCCTTTGGTGAGAGTCCTGCCAAGCCTGAACAACCAAAGAAAGACCTTGATTCTGATCGGCACTTTGCTTTTCCAAATCATCCGCATGTCCATTGACACCTCTTCTTCCATCTCCTCCCCAGCCTCTATAAAAAACCGATATGCCTTTCTTATGGAGAAACCGTCGTTGAGATAATAGGGCTAGTAAAGGACATTATAAGTGCATGAAAGCATAAAATAATGATCGTTTGTATTAATGAGACAATCAAATCCTCTTCAAATATTGTTGAAGCCAAACGTCCAAATGAGAGCATACACTTTTATGTGAATACATTCATTGTCATTTTAAGAAAACCAATTCGATTTTATACCAGGTCGCTCAACTATTGAGGCCATCCACTTGCTGAGGAGAACGATAGAGATTTATAGAGATAAAAGGAAGAACCTCCATATGATTGTTATTTATTTGGAGAAGGATTATGATTATGTCACACGTGAGATATTGTGGAGAATTTTAGAGAAGAGACAAGTACATGTCCTATACATTAACCTCATAAAGGATATGTATGATAGGGCTTCATCTTGTGTAAGGATCCAGTCTGGGAAGACTGATTATTTTGACATCAACATTAGTCTGCATCAAGGTCCAGCTTTTGAGTTCATTCCTTTTTACTTTGATTATAGATGAGTTGACAAGTCACATTCAGGATGGGATACCTTGGTGTATGTTATTCACTGATGATGTTGTATTGATTGATGAGACTAGAGATAAACTTAATGAGAAGCTTGAGGTCTGGAGTCATGTATTGAAGACTAAAGGATTTCGTATAAGTAGGGCTAAGGTTGAATATATGGAGTGTACTTTTGATGGAAGCAATGGTAAAAGAATCAAGGTGAAGATTGGTGACAATAACATTCAGAAGAGAGATTCTTTTAAATACTCAGGATCTATTTTGCAAGATGATGGGAACATTTATGGAGATGTTACTAATAGAATAAATGCATGTTGGCTAAAGTGGAGAAGAGCCTCTATTGTTCTCTATGATAAGAAAAGTCCTTTGAAAATCAAAGGAATGTTTTACAAAGCAGCTCTGAGACCGGCTATGTTTTATGAATCTGAATGTTCGCTTGTGAACGATAGACATGTGTAGAGAATGACAGTAGCAGAAATGAAAATGCTAAGGTGGATGTATGGACACACACGTAAAGATCGAATTCAGAATGATGCAATCAGAAGGAAAGTTGGTGTATTTAGGAGATGCGAGTTTTGGGATGTTAACATGGCTAAGAGAGGGCAAGGAAGGCCCAAGAACTGTTGGAATGAGACTATACGAAGGGACCTTAGTTTTTCGTATCCAAGTCCGAGATTGACCCAAGATGGATCTGATGGAGGCAAAGAATCCATGTAGCCGACCCTACTTAATGTGGGACAAGGCTTTGTTGTTGTTGTACATTCATTATCATTTTAATTTTGGGTTTCTGCCATGCCAAAGTTGATCAACTACTATTCTGGGGAGTTGTTACATCTCCTAATAAAAAATGCATTCATGTTTTAAATTATCATATCAAGTTCACGGAACAATGCTTTTAGGTTGAGTTTGAGAATCTAGCCATGCGAAGTTAAATGATATGCAAAGTTGACTAATTGTGGGATCATAAAATGTATTCTTTGGTAGTGGTTGGAGATTGTTGTCAAATAAACGATTTAAGTAAGGAAACCTCTCAAAATCCAAATTTGGAAATAGGAATTCAGATAACCTTGTTACTATAAGACGTAGAGGTTTTAGGAAAGCTTGTGCTCAATGAGTCTAACTCAAACTGAACTCGATAAAAATTTGTGAGCCATACTCGAAAAGCTATTGAATCCAAGCCCAAGTTGGATAACTGACTCGTTAGGGTTATCGAGCCAAGTTCGAGTCGAAGTATGCTCAACTCGCTAACTAGACTCGATAAGTCATTTTAACTTTATTATTATTATTATTATAAATTTTTTATTCTGGATTTACAAACATGATGTGTGTATAATATATATGAAGGGGAAATACATTTTCCATTCCATATTAGCTCAAAATGTTTGGAGTTGAATGATATTTAACTATTTTCTCTTTTTGTTCTCAATTCCTAACTTCTTTCCATACTCTCTAATTCCATGCGTACATTTACAATATAATTCAAAAAGTGATGAAAGTTTGATACGAGCCACACCCATCCAATCTGCCATCACTCTTGACTCCCCGCATACATTTTTGAGGCCTTAAAGAAGGGGGATATACTCGATGGTGTTCGCCCCAAGATTTAATTAAAAGAAGGAAAAACGTGAAAAGACAAAGGGGAGCAAAAACTAAAGCAGGCAATTACAGATCCCAATCTTCTATCAACCTCGCAGAGTGTATCCCCACATTTTCCTTGTAGAACCTTTGCCCAGAAAAAAGGAGCGCATTTCTGGCAAGCCACAAGGCCCAAATAATGGCAATAGGTCTAAAAAGCACCCGTCGTGGTCTGCTCCTTTTGCTAAGCAACGAGCCGCAGAAGGAGGTCAAGTCAAATTTGTCTCGTCCCAAATCTGAATCGTTCTCGGGCACTTGAAGAACAGGTGCTCAAGGGTCTCGATCGCGACATCATACAAAAGGCATCTATCAGAGATGGTGCCTAGAAGCCTAGCACAGCGGTCTCTCGTCATCACACTCTGCCTTCTGAACAACCACATGAAAAAGATTACACGTTCAGGGAGGCACAGACTCCAAAAGAAGGCGCAATCTCGAACCAAGTCCTCCGAGCGTGAGGGGGGAGGCCTGCAAATCGCCCCAAAAGCCATCCTAACTGTGAATGTGCCCTTCCGCCATCCCCAATGGTCCCTTCCCACATACGGTCTTCCCATCTCTTTGATAGAATCCAACAACGAAAGAAAATCCTCGAGTCATTGATCCGAGAAGTTAGTGGAGAAGGTGGGGAACCAATTACCATCCGACCAGCAAGACGCAACCAGTGCATTCTTATCGGCCGCAAGAGCATATAGGCGAGGGAACCGCGTGCACAATGGTCCCCCCGTCCAATCATCAGTCCAGAAGGCGAAGGATTCACCATTGCCAAGCACCGGCCTAAACAGTGAGAGATGACGGGAAAAGACCTCCATCATCCCCTTCCAGAACAGTGTGGGCGATTCCACACGAGCATCAGGACTCGGCGGCGCACCACCTACATCGTAGATTTTGCGTAGAATGTTGCAGCAGAAATCTTCCCCAGGACCCCACACTTTGCTCGCCCACTTAAGGAGCAAAACCTCATTCATTTGGTCCAGTCTCCGGATTCCCAGGCCCCCCGCTTTTTTAGGGAGCGTGACTACATCCCACTCAACAAGATGAATCCCCCCTGATTCACCTCCATGCCTGCCCCATAAGAACCTGCGCATCAGCTTCTCTAGATGGCTATGGATCCCCTTCGGCAAGCGTCGATTGGACAAGAAGAAAACAGGAATGGAGGAAAGAACTGCCTTTAAGAGGACCAATTGCCCCCTTTGGAGAGAATGGCCAACTTCCATCCAGCGAGTCTCGCTTCAAACTTCTCAACAACCTGGAACCAGTCACGCAGCTTCATTCTTCCCACCGACAAAGGCATCCCAAGGTAGCCAATCGAAAGGGAGCAGCACTCCGATCCTAAAGTCCGTCTACAAGCATCAGCCTCTTCCTCAGATAAGCCGAAGGGGACAACCTTAGATTTAACCGCATTCTTGAAGAGACCAGAAAGTTCGCTGAAGAGATCTAGGGCCTTGGACATGCCAGAAGCCTCCTCAGCGCCCCCCTCAATGACGAAGATAGTATCGTCTGCGTATTGGAGAAGCGGGATCATCAAATCATCCCTCGAGTACCCAACCGAGAGACCACAATCAGTTACAAGGCCCACAATATGCACCAGGACATCCGCAGCAATGACAAATAAGAGAGGTGCAAGAGGGTAGCCTTGTCGCACACCCCTACGTGGCTGGAAGAAGCCACCCTCCGGGCGACCATTCACCATGACCGAAAAGGATGACGTCGTAACACAACGTTTCATCCAAGAAATCCACAGATCCGGGAAGCCTCTCCTCCGCAGGACCGACCAAAGGAACTTCCAGTCTAAACTATCATAGGCCTTTGCAAAATCCACTTTCCATAAAACGCCTTGTCCGTCCCTTCTCTTCCAGTCCGCAATGATTTCCGAAGCAAGAATAAGGCAGTTCGAAATTTGCCTCCCCTTGATAAAAGCTGACTGTAGCGGGGAAATAATCGTCTCAAGAACACGGCTGAGTCGCACGGCGGACACCTTTGCCACAATCAGGTAGAGTGCATTAGAGAGAGCAATGGGGCAGAAATCCTCAATGCGATCCGCCGCTGTGGACTTAGGAAGGAGAACGATTAGCGACTTATTTATCCTCTCGAAACCAGCATTACCCTCACAAAACTCCGGGATGACATCGAGAACCTCATTTCCTAGAAGGTCCCAAAAATATCTGTAGAAAGCAACGGGAACCCATCAGGGCCTGGAGCTCCATCCGCATTCAAGCTCCAAACCGCACTCTTCACTTCCTCCAAGGAGACACCCTGTGTCAACTCCACACACATAGAGGACGGCAAAGAAGGAGCCCGAAGCCCCATCCACCTCCAAAGCCGGGGCATCGTCCGCGAGGAGAAGTCCCTAAAATGATCGACAATCGCCTTCCCCATTTGTCTGTCGCCATTTACTCGCACATCATTCACCGTAATCGACCTCAGAGCATTTGACCGACGCCTCCCGCTGGCTATGCGATGGAAAAACGCTGTATTTGCATCCCCCTTCCTGAGCCAAGTATTCCTTGACATTTGTCTCCATTCAGTGATGCACTTAAGGTCCTCGGTCGCAATTAATTTTTGAGCAAGCGAGCGAGTGGCCAGTTCATCCCCCGTAAGCTTTCTAAGATCCTCCTGTGCATCAAGTCTACTAACCACCTGCTCAGCTTCCAGTCTGGTAGCGCATCTAGCATCCCTAGACTCCTTCTTGAATGAACTCAACCTCTTACGCAAAGACCCCAACTTCTGTACGAACATAGACGCAGCTGACCCAGACACCTCCGCATTGAACCAGTGTGAGATAACCAACTCTCTAAAATTTTCCTCCAACAACCATCTCTTCTCATACCTAAAGAGACCCCTTTGCGGGAGAGATTCGCCGGAGTCCCAGATAATCGGTGTATGGTCAGATAAGGCCCTCGGTCGAGCCATCACAGTTGAGAGCGCGAAACAATCGAAGAGCTCGGCCGAGGCCAAAAATCTGTCAATTCGAGAACGAGAGTTGGAGCTCCTCCAAGTGTAAGTCGAGTCCCTTGCGTCCATAACCTACAGGGCCATCGAATCAATAGCATCTGCAAAATCATCCGAACCCGGGTCCTGGCTACCCCTGAATCGCGGCTTATCCGTTGTACGAAGAGTAACATTAAAATCCCCCCCAACGAGCCAGGGGATACCCTTGGAGGCACTACTCGCCTCATGTAGGTCCTCCCATAACTCCCTCCGCAGAATATGATTACAAGGGCCGTAAACACATGAAATCGCCAAGGGTGTAGATGAACCAACACATACCAAGAGAACAGAGAGAACGTGTCTCCCTCGCAGCACCGAAGCAAACGCCAAGGACGACGATCTCCAAGCCACGAGAAGCCCCCCAGATGCCCCGGCCGCATCCAGTGCTTTGAACTCATCAATTCCACCAGCGCTGAAAGATCTCCAAACAACATCGGAGATGGAATGAGGCTTCGTCTCCTGCAGCATGACCACATGATTCACAACTCCATTCAATGAATCGCGAACCAAGTATCCTTCTCTTGTCCAGCTCCCCGAGGCCCCGAACGTTCCAAGAGAAAATCTTCATTTAGAACATGGGTATGGACCCTGAATGTGGATCACACCAGAGGCCTCCTCAATGATCGTCTTTAAGGCCGAGCACGGCTGTGGCTCGGCGAGTCGAGTTCGAGATCTCTGCCTACGCCTGTACCTCTTACCGGATCTTTTGTCACCTGCCCCTTCATCAGGACGAGAACCACCCTCCGTAGGGCAAGCCAAAGGAGAAAGAGAAGAAGGAATAACATCACGAACTTGCCCATCCAAAACGCCGGCCAAATCCGGTCGAGTACCATCGGAAGATGAGGCGGAGTGCTGCGGGGGACCCCCATCAGAAAACACGGGGGCGCCGACACAAAGTGGCGGTGCCGGAGCGATATCTGCAGTCGGGTCCCAGGACCCACCAGAAGGATGCGCCCATCCCCCCGTTGTCGAGCGGGTCAGGCATGGCGCCGGATCAAAGAGACCCAACCAGGTTGAGAATAATTGATTAGTCATGGGCCCCGAGAGGCCCATATGGCCCGACAAAAAAGAGGTAAACGGGTTTGGATCCCCTTGCGGACTAAACACCAAAGGATCCGCGCGATCAGGCATGAGTCCTGGGCCCGGGGCCAGAGATAGAGGCGCGGACGAGAGAGAGGGCACCACATTTGCCACCTTAGCAGACAAAGAGAAGACGTAGAGGTCGTCAAATAACATCGTCCACCCCGCCATTCAGGAGAAGACGTTCTCTCTGCACCGAAGAGAGGCCATGAACACAGCACCGATGAACACCAAGAGATACGACATCTCCCGTAAACCGCGAGCCAAGGAATCCAGAGTGGTGGACCTTCAGAGCTTCAAGAGAGATGCAACCTCGCATCGCGTAGCCGATCACCGCATGGGTCTCCCCATCCTGCATGCCAGGCTTGATACCATCCGCAACTACTGCCTTGTAACTACGACGCCCCCGGCGAGCATCGACCGCAGAGGATAGACGTTGCATGGCTTGTTCTTCAGAGCTCCTCACAACACGAGCTGTACCACGACCGGAAGAAAACCTGCAAGTGGTACGACGGTGGCCCATCCGCCCGCAGGCAAAACACCTCGGTGGGACATGGCAGAACCACGCAACGTGGCCCCGAACCCCACAGCGAAAACATCGCTTCTCCGGCTTATTGTGGGAGACATGCACCCACCCCTCATCACCCCCGCACCAAGCACCTCGTCGCCTTCGCCAGCCCGAATCTCCCTTTCCTCCCTACCAACCACCCTCTTCCCCTTCCCATCTTCAGCAAGCTGACCCCCAACGAGCAATCCACCTCCATTTCCCTCCGGGCCACCTCCCTCCATGACGACACCACGTCCTTCTGCAGCAAAGGACCCAACTCCCACGTGTCTCGTACAACCTGAGACCTTCCCACCACGCTGTGAAGAAACCGACCTTGACGAGGAGCTTCCCGGCTGCGACGAACCCCCCAACTCCCCCTTGCTTCGTACTCTCCACCACCTCTCTACGTAGGATATTGTCACCCTCGTCTTCAAATTCCTGCTTAAGGTGAGGTCTCCCTATATACATGACGCTACAGCTCTCCCCTCCCTTCTCCTCCCTCATCTCCGTCTGGGCAACTGGGCCTCTCCTTCATCCTTCATGCGGAAGATGCATAGTTGCAGCTCAACCGCTTCGTGATAACGATGGGAAGCAAGTTGGATTTCTAGCACACTTCTTTACTTTTTGCTATTGTACTTGTATTGCATGTCAAATTTTTATAGTTCTTATCATATGAGCATGAATAAATACATTCATATATACTATCAGAAAACTCAAAAAAATCTATTATTAATGATATTACTAATGAGTTCAATTGCTTCTTCAAAGAAAGTTCATAGACAAGGAATATAAAATCAACCTATTAAAAAAAGGCTCATTGAGAGGCTCATGAGCCAACTCGAACTTAATGAGTTTGACTTAGCAATCTAGGGCTTCGAAACTTAACAAGTCTGAGCTCGAGTCCGAAATTTATTATCGAGTTTGGGTTTGAGTCGGGGCCGACTCGACTCCTTCATCTTTATATACACCCCTAAGTTTTAAGAAGGAAAACCTTCGAATAATAAGATAGTGGATTTGTCACCAAAGCGTCATTAGCTCGTGTTTTAAAGATGGTCGCTTATAACAAATACGCAAAGCTGTTTTCACTATTAATTTTATTGGAAGTGCATTGGGATACCCTTTAAGCATTTTACTCTTTTATATGTAGTCCAATTTTGGAGTGCTAAGTAACTTCAATGTTTTCAATGAGATTGATGTGCTCTTTTAACAGATTTATGGGAAGATTCTACTCCCTACATGTTAGCAGAATTCAAATATCCAATCACGTAGTCCATCATTTTTCAATTTCTAATTAATACGACATTCAAATTTATTTTAACGGCTTCCAACCAACATCCTTAGAATATGATAACAAAGATGAACTTGTTCAACATGCGAATTCATATCTGTGTTTGTACCAAGGAGTAGCTTGTTTGATCAAAGCTTAATAAGCAAAAGCATCAACACGAATTGTATAACTTGTACACAAAACAAGTGGTCAATAACAAGATGATTATTTGTCGTTCCTGATAACTAATCAATATCATTGGTTATGATGATAACTTTCGTTTCCATATTAGAATAAAACATGTTAGCAAATGTGTCGCAATCCCCCGTCTAAAGCTTTAGCATAAAATATCATGTGCACCCAAGAAGTAATCATTCACATAATGGATGAGGAAAAAACTAAGAGACCGAGATATTTGGTTTGGCAAGCCACAATACCAAGTTGCATTAAACATGTTGGAGTATGTGTCACTCATATGTAGATGGGTAAATGGATCTCTCCAGGATCCATTTACCACATCCAGTGTTTAGTCCCACATATACCAGTGGTGGGACTTGGCGGGTCTGTGACGGCTATATAAGAAGTCACATACCTCATGTATTAGATGAGAAACTTCAATAGAAAAATCGGCCCTTTGAGGCGTTCTCTTGTGGTTTCATCTTGCTCCTTACGGAGGAGGGTTCCACTTAAAATCACAGTCTTCCTTATTGTTTATTCTATTTCTCTGATATTCGCTTCCGCATTCTCATTTTCTAACATGGTATCAGAGTGGGTTCGATTCTCGAGGATGTATTTGATACTTTTTGTTCGAGATTCGATTTTTGGTTCTATGTTCTTGAAGATTTATTCGTTAAAGATTATTATCTTGTATTGTTCAAGCTCGAGAAAAATTAGGGTTCTTGGAACCCTAATTATGGATCATCTTCAGATCTCCTCTCATGGAGGATCCGTCGAGCCCTATCTCCAACGACGGCGGCACACAAGGAGGATCCGTCGAGCCCTATCTCCCGAAGCCGCACAGCAGCAGAAGACTAACAAGGTTTTCTGAAACCCTAGATATGTACAGCCGTCATCGACAATGATCTGATCAGATGCAATCTCCAAGCGAAAGATGGGGTTTTCTGTAACCCTTATTCCAGCGACAAAACCCTTGTCGGCCCACCGTCTCCACCTTGAAGGAGCATGATCTGATCAGGCTACAGTCGTGTCCAGGCGGCCATATCTTCTCATCGGATTTCGATCTTTCTAAGTCCAGCGGGCGGCGATAATTCCAATAGGGTTTAGGGGAACCCTAAATATCTCGTGGAGTCCAACCCAAGGATCTTGCACAGCCACGCAACATCTTCCAACTGCAGAAAAAGGCAGCATCATCTCTAGTTTTCAGCAACCAATGACAGCGCCACCCTCTTCTTGTCCTCCAGATGGCTCCACGCGGAGCCCCAGAAGTCCTCCCATCGCATGCAGGCCCAAGAGGAGCATCATCTTCGTGCTTCTTGCCAAGCAGCTCCATGCGGCAATGGTCGCACCCCCATTTCCTCTAGGAGGCGCTCCCACCGCACCAACAATCAAAAGCGGGCAGAGGCGGCATGCCTCATCGTGCGCAGCTCCAGGCGACTATGGTCACACACCCATTTCCTCCAAGCGACGCTCCCATCGCCCTTCTCGAGGCTCCAGCCCTACAAGAAGCACCTCCTCTTACCAAAAGCCATACCTCCAGGCGAAGCCGCAATCGACAAACCCCAATCGGGAGGGGTGTTCCAAAGAAGGGTTCCCAAGTGGGAAGCCTAATAATAAGCTCTAAGGGGGCCTCCTATTGTTGTTCGGCCCAAGTGGGACGGGAAAAAATCGAGAAAGGCCCAGCAAAAGAAAAAAATATGGGGGCATGTTTGCAAAAAATAATGTGTTTGTTTTTTAAAAAAAAGAGGTTCCTACAAAGAAAAAGCCGTATGCGGGAAAAAATGCAAAAAGAAAAGCCAGAAAAAAAATTACGAACAACTTATTTGAAATAAAAAGGTGAGACGGTAAAATTTTGAAATATCCGAGAACATGATGATTTGAAAAGGAAAAAAATGAGAAAGTCAAAAAAATGTCGGCTTATGTGATGTTTTATTTTTCCCCATTTTCATGTCTTGTCCCAACTTGGTCGACATCATTGTTTTCTGACCAGTCTGAGAGAAAGGGGAAGTATTGTGTAGAGTTACAGGTTGAGTTCAGATTTTCTTATTCTCCATATTCCAGACTAGCCAGATTTTCCGACTCTACAGTTCAGTTTCAGACTTTGTGGATTGGTTCAGAGTACAAGTTCCAGGCAATCCATATTTGAGTGACCCAATTTCTTCGAGTTCTCGAGAGAGAGAGAGAGAGAGAGACTCCTTTCAGACACACATGTACGTGATCATTTTTGTGTGGTCTCCATCTTTTGTTTTTGGTCGCATAGCTTTCATGCAATCCATAGGGACTCCAAAGTAGAGATCCCATTCCCTATGCCATGCATGTGGTTTCATAGGGACTCTAGAGAAGAGATCCCATTCTCTGAGCCAGTATGGGAGAGACTCGGTTCCCCGACGAGGAGACTTCTCAGACTCCATTCTCCAGCGACTGTGGACTCCGACGAGGATGTCTCCACGGCTTTTTCAGTTCGGCCCTTCAGAGATGGAGCAGTTGTCCACATGATTGTAGAGGGCCAGAGTACTCTGACGAGGAGACTCATTTCCAGTTGCAGTGACTCTGACAAGTGCATTGCAGAGCACGTGCTCTCTGAGATGGAGATTCAGTTTGACTCACATTCCAGCCCGTTTGTTCCTTCTCACCTGCACAGCATGAGAAGTAACGTTCTCGACAGTGACCGACAATTGTGTATGCGTTGAGTTGATATTGTTCGTAGTATCTTGTGGTGTGAGTTTGAAATTTCTTTTTGTTTGTCCAAACTGAGCATTGCATGCTCCAGCTTGAGGGTGAGTGTTGGAGTATGCGTCACTTTTTTGTAGATGGGTAAATAGATCTTTCCAAGATCCATTTACCACATCTTGTGTTCAATCCCATATCTATCAGTGGTGGGACTTGGATGGTCTGTGGAGGTTATATAAGAAGCCACAGACCTCCTGTATCAGATGAGAAACTTCAATAGAAGAATCAACCCTTTGAGGCGTTCTCCCGTGGTTTCATCCCACTCCTTAGGGAGTAGGGTTCCACGTAAAGTCCTGATCTTCTTTATTGTTTATTCTATTTCTCTGATATTCGCTTCCGCATTCTCATTTTCTAACACATGTGATACACATGTATTGACATCACCAAAGTTGAGATGCCAGAAGCCCTCATGTATTATAGGTTTGTAAGCCCGAACAGGTGCATTATCCAGTGCATCATTGCTAGGTGCATCAAAAAAACCCATAAAGGATCCAACCGCAACTAGCAACCATGGGACAAGTGTGAGAAACCCTCCAACTTCACATGGTCCCTTGAGACTTCATAGGAGCATGCAAATAGCAATGCAAATATTCTAATAGCGCTTATCACCTACATAACTTCCATGATTCCATCACTCGACTACATGTATAACCCTCACCTCCTTTAAAAAAATCAATAACCCTCACTCCTCATAACAAACACTACTTATCACTCCTCACACAACATTGTGCAAGGAGAGGAGATGGCACATAAGAGGAAAGGGGCACCAAGGCATGAGTTTTGTCATAGGAGAGTATGGGAATCATCATCACATTAGGATCGTAGTATACAAACTCAAACAAATATTGAAACAATATGTTCACATAGGAAAATTGCCAAAAGGAAAATGCCTTTTCAAGAATATACATCGAAAATGATGGATAAGTAAAATCCAGAAAACTAATAATTCATGTTGTTTGATCATTCAAGAAACAACAGAATTATTTTCCTGTTCCATACGGTTGAAAGTTGATAATTTTCCAATCTTGGAGGTAACATGATTAAGATATTAAAAGTACGAACCTAATTTGTGACCGAATATAAACAGCATAGGTCCGTAATTTATGGTGGTACTCTACATGCATTTCATGTTATTGTTTACTTTGATAATTTAAAATAGCATTTACTAAATATTTTACAATTTTTTTATTTTTGTAAAATACTTTGAGAAATGGCTTTGTAGAGGTTGATATTATGCATCAGTAAAAGATTGGTTATTATTTACTTATCTAAGTTGTATCAAGACAATGATTACACTTTTCATTAAAATAGACAAATGCTTGCAGATACAAGTTCATTATTGAACACTTTATGAAATCATTATCATCAAAAACTAGCCAAAAAACCATTGATAATGAATCCAATTAAGTTATACAGGGATTTTATAGAGTATGTTTTTTAGAGAATATATTCTAGAATAAATGAAGTCAACTGATAAAAAACTCTTCAATTTTGCAAGATTACGTAGCTTCACAGTTTACGTCAAATTTGATGGATGTTTTCTCATCTATTAAAAACAAGAGTTTTCAGAGATACAAAAACAGGGCAACCAACTTAATAAAAGTGGTGAAAATAGAAAAATAACATTATGAAGATGATAGAATGAAGAACCATACTTGATAGAAAGGCAAAATAAAAATACAGATCGATGGATGGAATGGAGCCATACCTTGAAAGTTGCAAAGGCATCGGAAGATATTTCAAAATTTGGAAGTTTTATATAGTCAAAAAACTTCTTCATGTGTTCGGATTCCAAAACATATCTGTGAGGAAAAATGGAATGTTCAGAAGTCACGCAACAGGTTTTACTTTTATTTCCTTGAATTTTAAAAGAGGACAACTAGGGCATCCTGACTCTTCTAAAAAAAGAATGAAAAAGGGAAATGTTCCAAAAACTTCTTGACCATTACATTAATACCTCAAAACCAAAGAAATCCTTCAGGTCTGCTAAGTTTTCAAGTAAATAGAGAAAATCCAATTACAAATATAAAGAACAAATGTAAAATATTATCTACCTGATAGAAGCCTGGGATATAGAAATCAAACAGATGTTATTGAGAATATAAAAAAGATGAAGTTAGTTTAACTATATAGATTTGGAAATAACACATCACAACTAAAATCGGTACAATAATATCCATTCCTTCTTATGAACAACAAACTTGCCCTCAAAAGTAGTGTTTACAAAAACTCTAGTGAATTTTTTTTGAAAAGCATGTACTCTAGT
Source organism: Ottelia alismoides (assembly GCA_037367405.1). Lineage (NCBI taxonomy): Eukaryota > Viridiplantae > Streptophyta > Magnoliopsida > Alismatales > Hydrocharitaceae > Ottelia > Ottelia alismoides. The sequence goes on along the minus strand of JAZKJV010009691.1, from coordinate 271,209 downwards.
TAACCAGTCACATGTATTAATTAATTCTACAGAGTGGTCAATGGAATTGTTTACAGTCTTTTATATTTATTTTAAGCATGTAGAACCTCTGCAAGCCTTGAATAGTCACCATATATTGATTTAGTGTCTGATTAAAATGTTTCGAATAAAACATCGCATTTAAGATAAACCAGTAAAGTTTTAGAACTCCACTTGTCATGTGCTATATCTTATCATCCCTTCCTCTTTGAATCCGATCTTTCATCCTACTTTTCAAACCACAGCTTCTTCTCATTCCATAAATCAGATATGTTGTAACAAAAAATTTAATCCAGAAGTCATATGCTAATACATGAATTGACTGGATAAGACCTTGCTATACTTTGATGGCGGATGCACTCTCTTAACATAGCACCATAATGTAGAGCAATATCCATATCATCATAGCTGCATGCAAAAAGAGCCGACATTTGAAGTACATAAGCACATGCATCTAATATAACTCAAATATTAAGAATGTGAATGTTGGACATTTAACACAAATGGAAAATGCCATACAGCTCTTCAACAATGTCATCATGATAGTCTTGTTGTGGGAATCATTAAAAAGGTACTTTTTTCTTTGAAATTTTGCTATTTTTAAATGCATATCTTGATGACTAACTAACATCAAATAGTCATCCTTTGTCTTCTAAAAAAAGAAAATGACAAATAGAAAAGAAATATATGCAACTTCGAGCAATAAATTGCATGACAAAACTCTCCTAGAAATTGCAACTAAAAATAATAATATTTACTCTAAAATACAAGGAGCATGCGTATCAAGGTTCCATTTGATTGGAAGAAACGTTGATCAGGAAGGTCTCTGATAGATCTTTCTCATGTCAACAGAAATCAACAAGAGTGAGAAAAAGATGCTACTTCAACTAATGCAAAGTTATCTCCTGAACTTAAAAATGTTCTCACCCTGCTATTAAAAGATCCATCAAGTCTTTGTTTGCTTCTAAATAATCAGAAGCAATCAGTCGAGATTGGACCTGTTGTCTCTGCAAATTTGCAACTACTTGAGTAGCATCTTTACGAGCCTACAAAAAAAGTCATTTAACCACCTCAAGAATAACTCTAAATTTAATGAAAAGGTAAATACTTTATAGACTAATTAGACAGCATAATTCAACATAAAAGATAAATGAGAGTGATTATCATACAATATTAGTTTCTTATTAAAAAGGCTTAACAAAAAAAGGCAGCTTTTCGTGATACCTCTAAATTCAGTTTTGGTAGGCAAATGATCAAAAGACGGAGAGTGTTTTCCTTGAAGAACTCCTGAGTCAATTGAGCACAAGCTTCTGAAACCGGCTCAGCTTCACTATTTCCATATAAAATAGACTTCAGCTCCCTGAGAAGTTTGCCCAGTTCAGCCATCTATAATTGATGATAGAAGTTAATTAGATTCCAAGTAACAGTTCTACCAGAAAAACTAAAATCGGCACTGACACTAAACCGGCTACTGCTTTCTCACTATATATGACAGCACAAAATACGTTTCACTACTGGGAGTATAGATATCAAGCATGCTTAACATGGAATTGAATCAGCCGATTGACTCTTAAGGAAGCACTTTGGTGAAGACATAAGCCACTTGAATGATCTTGATGAGATCTGGTGTGATAACACGGTTGCCCAATTATTACAAGTAATCATGTCTTCGATGAGAGGACCACAAGGGTCCTTCCAACAGTAGATTGGAGAGGCAGCTTCTTCTTTGGGTGGAGAAAGAAAGGGAAGAACAAGCACGGCTTTTAAAAAAATGCACCTCAAGGAACTAAGCACAAAATTGAAGGTATTTTCAGAGGAAAACAACATCGAGCAAAGTTTCAAGTGATGTTAATGGAGTTTCACCAAGGATGAAAACAGCCATGTCATGGGCATGTCATCAGCATGCCTATGATGACTTGGAATTGCATTGATTAAAATCAATTAACTTCAAAAATTTAAAGTTTCTATTAGTTTTTAAATGTAATTTTACTAATACCTTATATATGGGGATTCAAGTGAAGTTAGGATGTAAAATCATGTAATTTTATCATATCAAAGGTATTTAGCATGTTCAATAAGATTAGAAATTTTAAAAATATATGCTATTCAAATAATTAAAAAAATGTACCAAGCCTTCTCCAACTATAAGTAGGGTCGGCTACACGGATTCTTGCTCAAATCCATGTTGAAAGATTCGACTATTTTTTACGCTGGCCGTCGACTACCTAACGCAACCCCTGCAAGAGTGGGATTTGAAACATGGTCTTTTGTGTGGTAGACACACTGTACTACCACTGGACCATTAAGTGGGTTCCAAACTTTAATAATAAGTAAACCGGAATCAAAGTACAGACACGTGGAAGTGAGCATTGATCCTAATATTCATTTAAAAATTGACACAAAGCATAGACAACAAAGGAAAATGTATGTTACAACTTATAAGACATTACCACTCTGTTTCTAACATGGTTGGAATAAGCTAGTGTCAGATGTTAGTAAAATGTGCAACTTTTTTGTGATTAGTAGGTGTTTGGATGGTTAAAAGGGTTGGAAGGGTAAATGTGATACGATGCCACATTGTTTACGTGTCACATCGAACATGTTTGTGATTATAATATGCTCTTGATGTTGACTTTTTTCTATGAAAGTGGTTGGAAATATTATAATAAAAAATGTGGGATCCATACAATTAACTCCAACCCAAGAATGCAAGGATAGAGATGGGGATAACCCAGACCCAAAAGCGGGTTACATCCTAGGCAACCATTTTACAGTTGACTCCTTTAGTTGCATCCTAGGTAACCAGTTTACCTTTTGTTTATGTGGAGAAAAATGATGTCATCCTGATAATAATGAATTAAATAGAGTAAATCAAATCAAGCATATTCCACTAGATATGGCGTTGACATCAAGGAATGGGGGACACTCCATCCAAGTTGATATGGGAAATAAAAGGGAAAAATCATGTGTTGTTGACAGGCCACTAACAACAGCACGGCATCTGAATCCACAACCTCAAAAATATAGCTCAGACTGCTTTAGCAAGCATAATGAGTCTCAATAGGCCAAGGCAGTCCAGAAGAGGTGATGCAGAATTGAGGCATCATGTTAGTTAATTGAGTAATCAAAATTATCTTTTAAAAAGAAAATATAGGTTTGTGTGAATATATATGTTAGGTTATAGGGACAAACTTGGGAAGAAATACCTTTTGTTTTAAAAAAACTGACAAATAAAAATATTTGAAATATTAATAGCAGTATAAAGCTAATAGCTAATGGGACCTTTCTTTATTTGGATGCATATTTTATAGCAAACAATAGTAAATCGATTGTTTAAAAAAAATATTGGTTTTATTAGTTAGAACTTTTTTCGTAATTTATTGTGCTCTTTAAAGCACATATATACATTTCACGTTTTATGTTCAACATATTATTTAGTAATTTACTGAATATAGTTTCTTGTAATTTCATGTTGTTTTAATGTGGGAGTTTTTCAGTATCTTATTTGATAGTAATTCTACATAGCTATGAACTTTGTTCATAATCCACCTTATTAAAGGTATCTTTTATAACCAAAAAATGTTCAAACCTCCAAAATTTGTCGTGAGTTTTTAGTAATACATGCATCTGCATCATTAATATATATTAGAAAGAAATAATATATTGGATTTCTTCTCAGTATATATTATATATTAGAAATAATATATATTAGAAACGTTCAAATGCACCCACTTCAATGGTCTGGTGGTAGTTCAGTGTGCCTACCACCCAAAGGACCAGGATTCAAATCTCTTTGTGTGGGGTTGCGTTAGGTAGCCGACAGTCAACATAAAAAATAGTCGAATCCTTCACCACGGATTTGAGCAAGAATCCATGTAGACGACACTACCTAACATGGGAGAAGGCTTCGCCATTTTTTATTTCTTCTCAATAAATATATTATTAGTTAGAGTGTTTTGTTTTACTATAATTTATAATGTTCCTTAAGGAAGATCTATACATTTTCACATAATATGCTAAACATAATATTTCGCTCTTTACCGAATGTACTTAGTTGTAATTTCTTGCAGTTTGAGTGCATAATTTTTAGAGAATCATTTTTAGTATTTCTATATAGATGTGAGCTTTATTCAAAATCCACCTATTTAAACATCATTATTTTATAAAGAAAATACATTCAAACCTCTGAATTTATATTATGAACTTGTAAATATATATATGCAACCAAATAATTGTTATGATATTAGAAATAAACATACACAATAACTTGATTGACTACATAGCATTTCCTCTTTGTATGGGAAAATATTATATGTAAATATACATCAATAATCCTACTTGGAGAAGATAGAAATAAATGCGAAAAATCAACTCAAGTTCTATTTGAATAACTAGACCAACTCAAATGATAAACGAAAAAATATTAGTCTCAAAAATCCACAACGTCGTATGAACAAATCTTCGGCAACAAGAAAACTCTTGCCAACATAGCATGAATATTCTTTTGCAAGTGTTCTCAAAACATTATCAGAGTTTTAACTTCTGCAAGTGCATTAGCAACAAATATGCAACATAGAACACATATAGCTGACATAGTCGCCCAAGTTTAAGTACTAAAAAAATTACTAAGCCTTCTCCCACTATAAGTAAGGTCGGCTACATGGATTCTTGCTCAAATCCATATTGAAAGATTCGACTATTTTTTACGCTGGCCGACGACTACCTAACGCAACCCCTGCAAGAGTGGGATTTGAACCTTGGTCTTTTGTGTGGTAGACACACTGTACTACCACTAGACCATTAAGTGGGTTCTAGTCGCCCAAGTTTAAGTAAATATTAAAAATGGCAAAGCCTTTTCCCACTATAAGTGTGGTCAGCTACATGGATTCTTGCTCAAATCCATGTTGAAAAATTCGACTATATTTTACGTTGGTTGTCGACTACCTAACGCAACATCCACATGGGGGGATTTGAACTCTGGTCATTTGAGTAGTAGACACACCGCACTACCACCAAACCATTTAAATGGGTACTTGAATGTAAATAAATAGATATCCAAAATACAAAAGAATCGATACATGTGTGTCGACCTCAAACTAGTAAAAGCCTTAACCCCTCAGAAAAATAGCAGCCACAGCAACAAACATCAAGAGATACCTTGGCAATGAAATTGTGTAGGAAAAAGTAAGTGCATTACGAGCAAATAACACAGAAAATAGTAGGATGAAGGTATTCACAGCAAGAATCTGTTGTCAATGGATAGGATATTTTGAATTGATCTTTTTGTTTCCATCCTACCTACTACTAAGTGCAAGAACTCTATTCATCATCAACATTCATTTGCCTGGGAGCAATAATGATTATTCCTTAGCAAAAGCGAAAAAAATCATGGTGGGAAAGGAAATTGGAAACCAATTTTCTTATTATCTTTGAGGTTACCTAAGTCTTCAGTGAACATATCCCATCTTCATAACATGGTATCCAGTGATCCTTTCATTCTACAGAACATGATTACAACTCCTTTCGGCATGCTTTCATGAATATTACTTGTGATTATTGCCTCTCATATCTTTGGTGGATTTTGTTCTTCATGAATTTGGGGTCGTTTGACAGAAAATTCAGTTCTATGGTGCACCACATTTCTTATGAACGTTATTTGAAGTAGAACTGACTATTTCATAAGGTAGCTACTTAGTTAAAATAACTAGATTGAGCATCCCCTCAATGTGATCTCTTCTTTCTTATTTCGTCACTTCCAAAGAAACATTATGAGGTCGTGGAAGCTCTTCTTTCTTAATATACCAATCCCAAAGGAAACATTTATACAATATCTAACCTCCGCGGGCAAGGTGTTTGCAGAAGTGGAATTGCAATGCGAAGCTCCAGTTACAAAAGGAGAAAGAAATTTTTCCTTTCTTGTCAAGTATTCAGACCAAAAGCACTTCAGCTGAGATTTACCCATCTTTTAAGGGAATTTTCTAAAATGTCAACAATCCAACTCCTTCTCAACGATAAAAGAGGCCATATTTATGAAGATTTGAAAGTGGGTGTGCATGATAAATGGGAGAAATGGGTGGCGAATCAAAATTAAGACATCACCATCCTCTAGAATGCTTGGATGACTAGGCGATGAAAGAGAATTGCAAATATGAAAGATTCAAAAAGATCCTCCCATAAAGCCCGATTATCACAATAATGGTAAGGGGTTTTGGAGCAACAAATCCATATCAAGCTCAAGTATTTAGCGGAGTGCCAATTTTGGAAAGGAATTGACTGGATAATATCATAAGTTTTTTCCAAGAATTTAGTTGGTGAGAGGAACTGGAACAGAAAACTTTAGTAGGAGCGGGACCAAGGAATGTAAGTACATGGTAGCAAGCTCAGAATGACATGAAAAGAGAATATTCTACTCAAGATTTGTTTTCCCTTTGGGTCGTAAAGTATATGTTATAAGTTAGGTCCAGAGTTCCACTCCACTTATCCAGACTTATCCGTCATATAGTCTTTGAATCTAGTTTGACGAGACAAAATCAACAAAACGATTACGTATCAAATGAAGATTATTGCAAATTGTAGTGAATTCAGAACATATAAAAAGTCGATACATTTTTAAACATGTCATTAACTCTTAACATCCATCATTATGACTACTTACTTGTGACCAAGGAATCTAATAATAATTAAGGCTCAGTGGTGGGAGTGACTGGAACATAGGAGATGTACTAAGGAATGAAAGTACATAATAGCAAGCTCATAATGACAAAAAGAAAATAGTCTACTCAAAAATTTTCCCTTGGGGAGTAAACGTATAAGGTAAGTCAAGAATTCCACTTTTTTTGAATCGAAAAAAATGGGGAAACACGCTGCAGTGTCCACCCCAATAATATTAATTCCACTTATCCGGATCTTATCTTACATATAGACTTTGAACCCAATTTAAAGAGACTAAGTCAACGAAACTAATTTCCTATCAATTGAAAGTTATTACAAATTGTTGTGAATTTTGAAAACAAAAAAGTCCATATGTTATTAAACATGTCATTAACACGTAATAGCCGCACCTCCTACCCACTTCATTTCCACACATCCATTCCATACTCCACTCTAGACCTAAGCCTGAGGGTGAGAAACTGAGAGAAGTGAGGCAAAGAAGAAGCATAAGCTACTATATTTTACAAAGCTCATAATATATATTTCCATTTGAAAAACAAAGTTTTAGAAGAAGAATGCAATTCTTCGATATAGACTCTGTGTTAAAATTATATTTATGGATTCGAGTTTATTTGTAATAATTCTACAACATCATTTTACAAGTTATAATTGTATTTTTTTACAATTATATATTAATAATTTTACGTATATTACAAGTCAAAGTCTAGTATTATTTTTTTAAGTGCAGAGTTTTTTACATAGCAAGATGCCATTCTCGTTATTTGACTTACTTTTATAAGTTCTTTTACATATTTTTACAAACATCTAAATTATTTTACAGATATAAACTCACATTTTACAACTTTGTTGTTATGTATGAAAGATTTTAATCTCAACATATTTTTATTTATATATAACTTATTAAAATATTAATGTTGACGTGAATTTTGATCGAAATAAATATTGAGTTTTACAGTTATGGAAGTCCTTAGCTGTAAATAATATTCCCATGCATATCAAGATATTTTCAAATGGCATGGTTTAAATTTTCTTATTTTCAAACATTTAAATGCCGAAACACGTTGAAATACCATATTTATGGCAACAAATTGGATGATTTGTAAAACCATTTAACTGATTTTTCTGTAATAAATGATAATAACAAACCAAAAACAAATGATTGGGAAATCGAGTGCTTATTATTTTTCTAATGAACTCAATGTTCATTGAAAAGTCTCTCTCTATATATATATACACGTATATGTGTGTTTGTTATTCATTTCTACAAAAAATCCTTTATGGACTTCCCTTTTCAAAACCATGGGATGAGTATCAAAGATTATCCGTCATCCAAAAAATTCATGAGAAAAAATCTAGTTTAACAACTCTAAAACCAAGCACAACATTTCATTAATAGAATTATGTATTTTGCATGAACCTTAATGTACATGTATGTGATTCTAAATTTTAGAAGGTCATGTTTCCCATTTCTTCGATATCGTTAAAGGAAGCAAACACAATTTAGAGTTTTGATCCATGGTTTTGCAACCCCCTTTCGTGTCCACGAGTTGATGATGGATGGCATGACGATGCACGAGGAAAACCTTGAAGAAGTGGAGCATGCTTGCTGAATTATAGAGTGGTGGCCATTTTTACATAGTTACATATCATTAATTGGCATTTCTAAAGCAATAGTAGAGGTTGTCGAAATGGCAATTTCCACATTTAATTAACTGTTAAGGTCTCCCATTGTCCAATCAAAATTATTCAAGCTCAAAAGTTTTTTCGAAGGCTCTCAATATGTAAAATCGAATAATTCTTTGCCAATGGATTCTCAGTTGATTTGTTTGCAATTCAAAGGCATCCATGAGTCATGCGAAGGATGTTTACCAACTAACACTAGAGAATGTTACTCACCAAGAAGCACAAATATTGTTATCAGTTTACAACAATGAAGTTAAAGCAATCAGCATGATTATGGAGTTTGTTCATTGCACAACATGGTATTCTCCTAGGAAAAATAAAGGTGGGCATATCCGCTCTCACTTCTTCTCTTTCTTCAACTTCGTCTCCTACTTCTCTTAGCCGTACTTGCGCAAGGAAGGTTAAGGGCACCTCTACTTTTCGATGCTTTCGACAGAAACTAATAGAGTTGCAAATGAAGGCTGGTTTGAGACCATATTATTTGTCAACCATGAATGATTTATGTTTACATATTATCTGTCAGGTTGTTATGATCACGGCATTAAATATCGATATTAATGACATTTTACCAAATCGAAAAGAGAAATAATGAGAAATATCACCAATATATCACCGTTATCATCAAAAATTATGGAAATAATATAAAAATCAGTTTACCCAAAATCAGGATTCCATTTGTTTCTAATTAATAAAAATATAGAAATAAATACATGTTTGCTATAATACATATGTAAATAGGAGGTTTGACTTATACTACATCATATATGACACGATGAAATAGTGACATATTATGTAAGAGGTATAATATGCAAGTGTGTTATATTAAGTATTAACTACAATTACAATTGTCTATATATGTTTAGTCATATATATGGGGGGAAGATTGATGTAATGATAAGTGCATGCACTCCTCAACTGGGAGTAATGAGATATCTTGAATCTCTTTTTGGTAAGAAGATATCTTGAATATCAATTTGTTAATTAGCTTGATGTAATTGTAGTTAGGTTTATTTTCACGACAACCCTCACTATTGAGAGAGCTTCTCGTTCAAAATAGGGGTCTCGATGTACAGTCAATAAGCTTAGAGGGGGGTTTAGGGGAGAATAGGGGCACTCCCCCTGTGAGGGCTCGAGGGCAAAGCCCTGGAAACCTAATCAAAGATGTTAATTTTATTTAACAAATTTCTAATGAAATGTATACATAAGCCTTAGGATTATTACAAACAGTCATGTGTAATTTAGAATATACAAGATGTGGATCTCAGGCTTCTTATAAGAGGAAGAGGATTCATCAAAGAAATGATAAAAAAATTTAAAAATACCATAGAGGTGAAATAAGGAAGACATATCGACGAAAATGGGCAAAATCCGAGAAATTTATGAAGGATTTTCTACATTTTCATGATGTGTGACAATATTTGATGGCATTTTGCTAATACGGGGTGAATCCTAGAAACAATAAAGGGAATACTTTCGATATCGTCCTCTCGACAATACTAACATATCGAGGATATGTCCTAATATTTAACACCATGTGAATGGACATTAGGGTTTGAAAGGACAAAGAATGACATGTATACATTAGTATTCATATAAAATATTGATACATGGTTGCAAATTTGTTGTAATACACCATCCTTCTCTTGTCACGACCTACATGCTCCAATAAGGACCTATTTGAAACCAAATAAATTATTTAAACGCTACTCTTGAAAGTATGAAATGTGAAATATGTATCACCTCTTCGATATATATTAAACTTTTTTTTGTGGGAATTCATGGGTGTTTAGATTCAAACGGCAAAATGGACGACATAAAGAGAAAGGGCACATTAGCAACCAAATTTTAACCCATAGGAAAAGATAGGGAGAAGATAGAAATAAAAGATCCTTAGCAATCAAATTTGAACATAATGGGTAAAGAATAAAGCTAAGTTCACTATCAAATACGAACCAAAAGAAGAAGATCAAGAGATCCTCGGCAGTCAAATTTTAACAAAATGGAGAAGATAAAGAGAACCTTCACCATCAAATTTTAACAAAATGGAGAAGATAATAAGCAAAGAACCTTATCGATCAAATTCTAACGAAATGAAGAAGATAAATAGCAAGGACCTTAGCAATTAAATTCGATTATATTATAAAAAGGAATGTGCATTAAATTTACTGTAACCAGGTTTTATACTCCTAAACAGGTTCAAAGTATCCTTTTTGAGGCATTCAAATGTAACTTTTCGAATTATAATCAACATTGATTACTAACCTCATCTTTACATGAAACCAAGATCAAAACATGGTTTAAAAACGTGTCCAAGGGAGCTCGTAGTCAAGTAAGAACACATTACATTCTAAACACGATAGGATCCGCTCTCCAGAGCAAACATCATTTTTGCCCCAATGTCATCCAAATAATCACATACATCAGAAGTCACCCCTCATGCACACACCGGCCCTCACCTCCCATCAGACACAGTCCGACCTAAAGGATCGCCACGTGTCCTCCCAACTTAATGTAACCGGTTGCAAGTGATTGTCCCTTTCCCTCTCAATGACCCCTAATTTCGTCGTCATAGGTGAGACCGACATGTAATATAATGTAACATTCCTGAAAGATGACAACTCCACCAATCGCAAAACTTGAAGAGAACATTACCATAAGCACATAAGAACCAATTTCTTGTAGGTGAGATTCGGTGAACTCAAAGCATAACGTTTCTGCCGAGCTTGCACAAAGCCATGCAGTTCTACTTTTGTTTCAGCTTACACTAAACCCCAAAAGAGCCTCCTATAAAAAAAATCTCTCTTTTATTAGCTAACCAATATTCGTCCGTATGCTTATAACTTCAATTCCACAAAGGAAAACTCAATTTGCTTCATTGGATCACAATGCTCGCCTTTCCTCCTCGTAAAAAAAATCCATTTTCTCCCTCCGACATAATGGAACCAAAACAACGTCTATACCTTCTCCTCGCGCTTGGCGTCGCGGGAGCTTACGTTCATGTCGGCATAGACGAGCAGATCCCTCACCATCCTGACGACCTCTGCGGGGCTCCGCGGCTTCGGCTTGAAGAGCGCCTTCATCTCCTCCCTGGGCGGCTCCTCCTCCTCCCGCCGCCGCCCCCGCCGGCCCCGCAGGCACAGACACCCCAGCTCCGCCGATCAAGGATCGATCCACGACGTCGGTGATCGAATCGCCGAACGTACCGAGATCGGAGGCTGGGGATCGAAGTGGTGAGATGAGGATGGGGATTAGCGAAGGGAATGTGGGTATGGGATTTGGGGGGTGTTCTGTGGGCGATACCCAACACAATAATGGCAGGTGACATGTTTGATGAGGTGAATGTGACGGACGGGTTCTGGTTCTGGAGAAAAGCCGGAGGTTTTAAATCGGTTTTGGCCGTTGGATTCGGATTGGACGTTTGGGAGAGAGTCGGTCAAAGGAGCCGTTTGGATAAGTTTTGGGGGCGCGACAGAGAGAGAGTTGTAGTTTGTCTCAACCTTCCATGTGAGCTCGATGGGAATGGATTTCCTCTTTTACCTTTCCCACCATTACTTGTAGGGTTTTTTACACTCGTGTCCTCCATATTTCTGCAAATACAGTTATAAGCCTGTATTTTTGCAATCACTTATGCCCCTATCTTTTTGGACCATTAACAATTATGTCCTTCAGTTTAGTTATCGCATATTCTCTTCCCAAACGGACGTTAACTTATAGGCACAAGCGCAGTTGAAAAGAAAATGAGAATGTTCAAATGCAACTATCTATTTCTCTTTCTTATCATCTTCTTCCTTCGTACCCCCCATCTTCCTCCAGCATATCCCCCCTTGACCTGACCTCCTCCACCCTACCTCACTTCAGAAAAATGACCTAACATCCATGCCTACCAGTGTTCAGAAAGGCGGCCCAGGCGGCCGCATATGCGTAGGCGGCCCCCCTACCGCACCGAGTATGCTATACTCGGTCAATATGCGGGTCTGGGGGTATACTCGGCCGAGTAAACCGCATATGCGGCCGCATATGCGGCTGCATATGTAATAGAGGCAACTATTTGCTTCTCCACCATCTTCTCGACTTCCACATGGGTTGCTCCACCATCTTTTTCTCCTATGCCAAGGTTTGTTGATTGATCTATTTAGCTCTAATCTCTCTATTTTTAAAATTTAGCATCAACAAATCTCTATTTTTTAGATTCTCCAACCATAGCTCTAACTTCTACATTATCTCATAATTGCATGAATATCGAATAAATTACATGTGTATCTTAGATCTTTTTAGGATAAAATGAATATAGATGCCAGATTTGCATGGAATTTTTAACTGCACGGAACAAATTACATATATTTAATTTAAATGGTTGATTTTTTTAATATTTGACTTTGAGTAGACAAATACACGATTTACTAAAATATGAAGGTTCATGGTTGTGTTTACTGACAATGTTACACTTCAAAAAAAGGTTTCCTTCCAATTTGGACAAGGATATCCACCAATTTTCTTTCTTCAATCATTTTACAACATTTTTACTCTCTCCACCGTTAACTTAACATTTTTGTCTCTTGGAAATGGATGACCTTTGAAAATGCTTTGGTTGATATCACATTGTACAATAAAGTCTTCACTTCATATTTCTTCCATGTTATATTTTTTAAACATAAATATCTATTGTTTGAAATTATTATTATATTTTTAATTATTTTTAATTAAAATAATAGAAACCGCATAATCCGCATATACTTCCGCATATACTTCCGCCTACCCGCTTACTCGCTCCAGACCGCCTGACCGAACGAATACCGCATACCGACTTTCTGAACCTTGATGCCTACCACCCCCCACCCCCCTCTCGAAGACCCTCGCATGTTGTGGCCCTACTATTGAGATTGTCTGCTCATACATCTTCTACATGAAGAGAAAATTGGCCATCTCGTGGGGTGTTGTCACTTCCTACTGCTATGTACAAACATGCACCTCGTGCTTCGTCTAGGACGTCTCCTATTCTTACCGCATTTGCTCCTTCGTTGCCCTATCGTGGTCCCGATTATCAAGAGCATCGAGAAACTTGTGATAGATGGCCTCCTAATGGTCTATGAGTCGCTTCAACTTGGGCTCGAAAAATGCGGTAATGGAGATAAATTGATGCTTCTTCTTCTAGTATCCCTTCTCGACCTTGGTTGATGCATTTGAGCAATGATCTTGTACGAATTTGGCATAGTTTGGAGCCAAGGGGAATCGAGTGGTTCTCACCTTTAAGGGTTGAGCTTGACCTGTCACGTTGTTATTTGCAGTGGCCTCCCCCCAACCACCCCCCTAGCGAAGACCCACTAATTGCCATCGTCTTGCTACCGGAGTTTGCTTATGTGAGATGTCCTTATAGGCCTTGAGTCCTAACTAAGGCTTAGGCCATTTGCTAGTGTTGATCATGATCAGAATTTTGAGTTGTTCTCTCGTCCTTGGGTTAAGAGAGGACATTCTAGGAGGAGTTGTTGTTGGTGGGGGGTCACAGAGGATGTATACTCCGTTTAGTTGTAGGTTGCCCCCAGCTCTACCCTACATTCATGTGTTAGAATTAGTTGTATGGATCTCATATTTTCTTTGTTATAATATTTTTTAATCACATTTAAATAAAAAAAGTTAACATCAGAAATATATTATAATCACAAAATAATCAATAAAACAAATAAGCGATGTGATACCACATCACATTTATCATTCCAACCCTCCTAACCATTTGAACAACTACTATTTATAGAGGGGTTATCCATGCAGCCAGCCCTATGATAGGAGATTACTCCAGCCAATCCACCCCACCAGTTACCAAACCAAGTGTGGCTAGATTGGCTATGTCGCGGTCTACATGTGATCATGGGAGATGGGATCATAGTGGTATAGAAGTGATATAGGAGTATGGGGTCAAGTTTAGAGGGGCGCAAGTGAAATAGATTTTCTTTTAACAAGACTTAGTTTTTGAACAAACTATGGTGCAATTTACTGAATACATAGCTAAATAACTAAAAGGCATAAGTGTTAACCGTACCAAAAGGTAGGGGCACGAAAACTCGAAGGGGGCACAAGCTTTAAAACCCTTAATTTTATGATGATATTATTATTAAACGGTAAAAAATGGTGGACTTTTCAGAGCCATAATTATGCTTTAAGTCTTAAATATGAGCCTTATTTTTGAAATGTAAAATAGATATCAATAAACTTTCAAAATTAAGGTTTAACGTCGAAATAAATGGGTCATGAAAAAAGCATGCATTTGACATGAAAAGATTGCATCCTTTGTTACATTCAAAAATAAAGCAGGTAATTGGGAATTGAAAATGTAATTGTTTTTTTTTAACTTATCCAAATATGTAACCATCAAGAGAGGACGTCGAAAAATTAGAAGGCTATATTTTTAATTAAAATTTTGTAAAAAAAAACATTTAAAGGGGGCACAGCAGTCACTGCTGGGATCAAGGCACAACAGAGGAGCTGCTCCCAACATATGGAGTGAGACAGTGAAACTTCCCATTGAATTGAGTTAGATGCTCAATTGTAATCACTATTATGAACTTGTCAATAGAAAAAAAACCATTATTTAATTTTCCTAACGGATTAGCAAAAACATTATTAGGAAAGGGAATTTTTTAGTACTTACAGGTTGAGTGGACTAGTTGGTGAACTATTTTCTAACAGTAAACTTAATCTTTTAGGATTCGTATAGTTATCAGGCTATTTAGGGGTAACTCGGTTTCCTCTTGCATTCTTGGGTTGAAATTCTATCACAAATCAATGTGACATCACATCACATTCTTCATTTTAATCCTCTCCAACTAGGGATGTAAGCGGTTACGGATACATCCGTCTCCGATCCGTCGTCGTATACATTCTATACATACTTTGACATCCGTATCCGTATACGGTTTTAAATAGATACGGATATGGATATTGTTTTGATATACGCAAACATTCGTATCCATATAATTGTTTTCGTATATAAATATAATCATAAATTTATTTTTTACCCTATATAACATAATTTTGTACCTTCTTTTACCATATTTGTATTTTTAGGATACAAACACATTTATTAAAGTTATATCATGTACTTTCCATCCAATTGGTTTATATTTAAGTCGATTCTGTAGAATATTTCTAATATTACTCGTTTGTGATAAGTATCTGCTTTACATCCGTATCTGTTTTTTAAGGATATGATAATATAGTTTTAATATCCGTCAATATTCGTATCTGCATCAGTATTCGTATTAAAAAACAGATAAGGATACAGTAACACCTATATCCGTATATGTATCCGTCCGTTTGCATCCCTATCTCCAACCCTCCTAACCATCCATATTCCAATCCAATCAAACCCAGTTACCAAACAGACCCTTCCTTATCCTCAAAATTTGATATCCTTCTTAAGAGGGTCAATGTTTGGACACTAGAGTCAAAATGATGGATATGATTTGACCCCTATCCCTCGATCAACTTCTCCAACCATAAAAAATCAAATAACTACAACTTATTTAACAATTTTATTTAAAATAACTAACTTATACCCATTATCCATTATTATCCAATCGAACGAATAGTTGCCAGCAACTACCACCATCCCTCTTTATGACAAAGAATCTTATCCGTGAAAACTAACTAAAATGAGAGATACAATAGTTTAATCCTTCGTTATCTCTGTCCTATCCCACTATCGAACAACCCCTTTGTGTTCGGTAGGAGGTTAAGTGGGAATGGAATAAGGGGAATAAGCCCCCAACACGGTTCCCCGTGGTACGACTATTCCCCATTATTTCATCTTATTTCACTCTTATTCCTATCTTTATCCCACCTTACCTACCATTATTTCACCTTATTCTCCTTATTCTTATCCTCCAGCCGAACGGAGAATAGACCCTTATTCCCCTTATTCCCCATCCTTATTCCTGCTTATTCTCCTACCGAACGGGCCCGATATACAAGAGAATCCATAGCTATCTTATCAGACTCGCTAAACCCGTTAGGAAAAGTATGCCTTTCTAGACCCATTAAGAAAGATCTCGATGTATGATAAGCGACGCCAAAATCCTTGTCCTTTCCAAATATTATTGTCGATATCCCCTTCTTCTATTTTAGAAATGTGAGTGTTTTTTTATATACATATGATTTGGAAGGTGGAATATGAAGATGGTGTGGATGTGAGGAGTGTGTATTGTAAAGTGTTAGGTTTTGTATACGCATTTGAGGTGTTCAATGTTATATTATTAAGATTATTATTATTATTATGTGTTCACAATATCTAAACTTACGTGTTAATTTGAAGAAATAGATGATGAGGTGGGAAGGGAAGATGATACAGAAGTTGGGAGTATATGTATTATGGAGTGTTAGGTTTTTTATATGCATGTGACTTGTTAGATATTATATCACTCAGATTTTTAAATTTATTAATAATATTGTTTGTTCATATTATATGATTTATATATCACATTCTAGATTGTTTTTTTATTTTTCAACTAAGAAGAAATGACATTAAGTTATCAAATAGCATAAATAATCCTTGATTGTTCTTTCTTCTCGTCTGTGCTATGTCGCTTCAATGTTTGAAAAGTCATTATAAATAGAAGGATTTTTATCAGTTGTACCCTTCTGAGATATTGCAATATCAGTTATGCCCTCCCTTTTTGAAATATCAGTTGTGTCCCTATCTTCTTGCAAAATTCACAGTTCTGCCCTTTTATAATATCAGTTATGCCCCTACTTTACCTTAACAGAAGGGCAGAACTGTGAATTTTGCAAGAAGATAGGGCCATAACTGATATTCTAAAAAAAGGAGGGGCATAATTGAAATTACAATATCTCAAAGGGGCACAACTGATAAAAACCCTAAATAGAATTACAAAAAAGAGTTGTCAATGTAGTTGAAATACGAAAGAGGAAGAATCATTAAAAATGCATATTTACAAATGTCCCATTAGGGTCACTTGAAGAAGAGTTTTTTTGCAACTCAAACATCGAAAGGATGGTCGATGTGAACACTAAACTAAATAATTAAGGCATAACTTGAGGATGAAATGCAATTGTCACTAAGGAGGTATGGAGACAAGGTGGTTACCAAGGTATTGGCCCTAAGATCATAGTAGTGTCTTAATGTCGTTGCTTGGGGTTAGAACGGGGTGAAGACATGATGGCATTAGGTCAAGAGTTGAATTTAAACCACAAACACATGGTGGCTTATGCTTCCTTGCCAGGAATGAGTGTGTACGCTTGCACGCACGGACACACGCACACACACACACATATACACGCAACTCTCTCGCATGCACATACTTACATGTATGTACACAAACGCACACAAATACACACACTAACGATACTTTTTCATGTTAATTTGGTTGTGTTGCAACACAATTAATATAACAATCAACCAAGCTCATGGTAGTTGTATTCAAGCATGTATATATAGAATGTAGTTTTTAAACCAGATGGAAGTCATAGGTTGGTCTCAAGGAGGTAGTGAATCTCAAGGTAAGTGAAAGTGTTTGAGTCAGTGTACTCAGTCCAAGTGTGTTTTTATTTCATTATTTTTAATGATTTTAAATTTTCTTTTGGTTTTTATATGTTATTGAAAATTGGGATTAAACCAAATTTTGTAAGTAAAATAGATATAATATATTCTATTTTCTATTCTATTTTCTTTTTAATTTATTAATTTTTAATTAAATTTTGAAATAAAAGAAAATTAAATTTATTTACTTTATATGTTTAAAAAAAGGGTTTTATTTATAAAATAATGTGATAGTAATATAATAAAAATATAAATAGACTAATTTTTATTTAACATTTTAGTAATGGCTTTGGTGATTTCTGAAAATAGGAAAAATATATAAATAATAATAATGCTTTAAAGATAAAAATAATGGTTAATACAAGGAGATTTTAAAAAAGTTTGAAGGTACAAATAATCTCTTCAAAAATATCTACATATTTCCCCTAAATCTACATATTACAAGGCTTTAGAAACACATTTTGTTGGGTAAAATTAATTTTTATGATTTTTTTTCATAGCTTTTGAATGTTATTGTATTTTTAATGTATAATTACAATAATTATTTAAACCAAAAATATATTGATAGATCTATGAAGGGGGAACCTTATCTAATTTTTCAAAAATTTGAAGAATAAATATAATTATTTACAAAATAGAATAAAATCAGTGACCATAGTGTAGTTTTTCAATTGTTAAAAAATAGCAATACAACTCCAAAGGTTCCACACAAATTACGAAATGAAGTACATAACGGTGGTTGCACAAAAGATTTATTTAAAAATATTGCAATATAGATCTGGGAAAAAATGAATAATTCATTTCATCGATTTACAATTCATACAAAGCAAAAATTTCACTATTTTCCCCATGATTTCTTTTGCAAAAGTTAGGTCCTCAACCCATCCACAACATGTTCAAGAATGACCATGTAATAATATGTTTATTATTTTATAATGAATTTATTATAAGTCAGAATGCTAATTCTTATTTATAAATTCATAGCTCACTTATATTGCATCCAAAATTCATGAAACAAGTCTCAAATGAAAAAGCACAATGTAAGCTTTACACAAAATGTTCATGTCAAAATGCTTCAGGGTTGCAAGATATTAAGATTTAAATCAACTTTAAATCCAAGTATATAACTGCAATGGTTCAAATAAAAATAAGTCACTAATAAAATGTCTTCTAAGGACTTATCTATGATTAACTAGAACTAGTAGGGTTTTCCTCTAATTTCCCAAATACTTCATTCTTCTCATGTTCCTAGAAGAACAACATGGACTTCATTGCGTATTGTCAAAAGTCGAGGGTTCTTGATGCAATTCCTACATCATGTGCACTATGCATGTGATGCCTTGCTCTTGATCTATGGTGGATGCTCGCTCGGGCTAGGCGATGATGTGGAGTTCAATGCACCATGAGGAGTGATCCTTCAATGTGGATGTGGGAATAATTGAACAGACATGGTGCCTTTTGATATTCAACAGTGGGATGAGAGGGGGAAATCTGATCGATGATGATGATGCCCCCACACCCCCTCCTTTCTTCTTCGTTCATCAAAAGGGGAGAATTTGCTCTTGAGCTTACACTTAGGCATTCTTCCTCCGACCAAGGAGCTAATGGGGGTGCTTCTCTGATGAGTGGTCGGTGTTGCTTCCACAAAGGTTGTATCACATCAAATAGCAGTGACAAAGCTCCACAATGGATATCTTATGAAGGGGAATGCTCTACCTTGAGTCTACGATTACAACTCCCAACGGAGCTTCTTAATAAATCTATGATTATCATCATCTTTTTTATGTATTATCATCATCTAACTTCAACAATTCAACAAAATGTAAAGCTAATTAACTAACCTTAACAATTAACCCTTTGTAAATAATTAACCCTAATTAATGTATATAAATAATTAATTAATATTCCTTTTTATGTGTTCTATTAATATTAAAAATCTCAAAAAAAGATAAATATTGTACATATTTGTTTTCGAATTAAATATAAATTAAAAATACAAAAAACACAAAAGAAATTAAAATAAGTATTTTTATACAAAAATGCTTACAAAAGTATATCTATGTATAAATGACTTATTTTGTATTTTTATTCAACATGAAACTTGCAGATCTTGAAGAGATCTACAACTTTCATATTCAACACTTTTTGATTTGAAGTTATAACTATTTTATTCTTATTTTTTTTTCTTTTTTAAATTTTTTCTCTAAATTTCCATTGGGCCACATGCAACTCCACAACCACCCATGTGGCCCACCCTCTCTTCTCCACCCACTTACTCCTTCCACTGTCGGATTTGTTCTGATGATTCGATCTGAGCCACTAGCTCGCCCACTCCATAGTCGTTTGGTGAGATCCCCTGATCCCATCAGAACCACACCTTCATGCCTCAACCACCACTTTTGGGTCGTTAGATCCAACGACCTTCCCACATCGCCAATCTCTGCCCATCATCTTTCACACGATGCCCCTCTCAACCGCTTGATTTTCTCCATTTTCTCACCGCATCTCCATAACTCCCCCTTCATTGATTCTGACCTCTTGTCAAAACACTAACCTCCCTCTTCCATGCCATGTCCCTAACTTCCACTCTCCTCCAACCACCAATGATGGGAAAGGCGGTTACACTTAGAAAACAACCATCTGGAGTTGCTTCCTCCATTTTGAAATAACCCATCTCCAGCCGCCCTAGCATGCGTCCACTTGTACATAGGGTCCCCTCCTAGGCGCCGTCTTCCTCCAGTGACAGTAGGGGAGGTTCTTGATGTCAAACAATGGGGGTACACCCTCGATGTTGACCCATGGTTATTCTGACCATGCTACGACGCTCCAAGCCATCATTCAAGCTTCATCCTGAGGCTGGGGAAGTCAAGCATGGACCCGAGGCACCTGAGCTCAGCCCAAGTCGATTTCTTCAATCAGGTAAGATTCTTCTTTGTGTTTTTTATTTTATGTTCTACAATTTAATTAGGTGCGCACGGTCGCCCTCACCTTCAATTAATCACCATGATACCTTCACTGGACTCCCCCGATCCACGTTCATCCCTCAATTTACACTCTTCCCTCTTCCACGGCCTCCTCCATCTCAAGCTTTCTTCTTTGCCATAGTAGGAGAAGAATCCACCTCAGGTCGTCACATTCTCTACCTCCTGCCCTCCGTTTATACCCAATCGACACATATATGTTCATGCCTGCTCTCTAACATCTATAGGTAGCATATGGTTCAATGGTCGGAGCTTTGTTGTGTGCTCTAATCTTGAGTCTTTTCTCCAATGGTGATTCATCGATCAACTTCTTATGCAGCGAACGAAGGCTATGCGACCATCAACAAGGAGTCAGGAGCCAGGAGGAGCTCCTATGGCATCTTCGGAGAACAACTGGACCCGTCGCGTCGAGGCAGAGGAGGAGCTGATACCCAACGTATAAATATCATCATATCACTTCGATCCAACAATCATACTTGGTTTCTAGCCTCCTCTCCGTGCCACCATCCTTGGTGGAGATAGAGTAGCAATGAAGGAAGAAGGTGACCCCACGTGACCTCCGAACCTTACCGATCCAACTCTCCGCTCGAGTCTCCACACGTGTGTGAGGCATATGAGCTGGGGGCACTTTGCAGCCATAGCCCTGCCACTTCTTCAAATTGCACATAGGTCCCAATCATGTGTGCCTCACATGGCGTGCCTGGGTAATTTGCTCCAAGGATCCATCAGTTATAGAAAATTACGTTCATGTCCTCGTGCACTTGAAAAATATCAGGGAAGCATGCTGGTTTATTGATTTTGCATTTATGCCCTTCTCAAGGACCTTTTGGATATGTTTGTGTATTTACTTTCATGTTTTTTCTCACATTTATGCCCCTGGAGCATTTTCTTTATATTTTAAGCATATGAACTTATTTTTCAGTGATTTCAATTGCATTATTTTGCTTGTTTGATGCTCTAACTAATAGCATACTGGAATTGATGATTTTACATGGGAACCATGAATATTTTATTTTCTATATAATATGTCACATTTCCTTATGATTTAATGCCATTTACCTAAATATGGACTTACTTGATATATAAAATGATCATGAAATAAATCACTTGTTCATTGCTTAATTATTTGATAAATTTAGGGGTATAGTTTTGCATTAGTCTATGCTTGCATATCATATTATTTTGTTGCATTATGTCATATTAATTTAACTTGCATTAAAATCAACCAAAAGTGCATATTATCTCATGCATATGTTGCGTTCTGCATAGTGCTGGCACTTGTTAGTTGACCTAGGTGGATAAATGGTCACCTAACTTAGGTATTAAAGTCTGCTTAGTCATAAGTATAGATCATGTCCCTGAGTCGAACATGGACTTCCCAGGTTAAAAATGATTTAATTTAAATTGAGCCCCTCCTTGCGGAGATATCTCATGCTCAGTTTCTGATGCGATGCAAAATTGATCGCGCTACAGCTCGATCGTATTAAAGTAGTTGATTTTGTGTTCATCATTTCTCTGCTCCTAAGACCTCCAAGGAAAGGATAGGTTCGATCTTAAGATCAACCGAGGATTATGGAATGTGCATAACGTAGGTATTGGGGTTCATAAGATATAAGGTGATGATGCTCTGATTGTGTGGTGGAGGAAAAGAGCCAACTACAATGAGAGGTTGTAGATTATAGTAGTCAAAGAGGATGGAAGGAGACGATGGAGTGATTGATCAGGTCGAGTTTTGTAATTGGAAGAATAAGCATAAAGAGCATGAAGAGATAGAGGGAGAGAAGGAAGGAGAAAGTCATAGAGGATGTAGAAGGTGAGAAGGAAAAAGAAGAATAAGATGAAGAAGAGTATACAATAACCTGAACTAGGATAAAGGAGTTTCGTGGAAAGTCAAGGCTTAGCTGAGCTCTGATGGTCCTTGCCTCAAATGACTAGAATTAACTGTGGGACTTAGCCAAGCTCAGAGGAGCTTTGTAACAAGGCTAGGTAATCTCAAATCATGCCAAGCTCATAGGAGTTTGTTGTCGCCCCACTATCCCTTCTTATGTTGTCATCAAAGGAAAGAAGTTGGAATTCTATAAAAAAAATGGCAAATAATTTTGCGAAGTTGAATAAGATTTGAGTTTAATTAGGAGGCATTTAGGGTTTCGATTGTGATGGGGATCTTGATGGTTCAATCATGTAATTTTTGCAGAGTAGTTGAAAGCGAAATAGAGGTTATGGGGAAACCAGACGCATATCAGGTCGTCGGTGGAAGTTGAAGTTGATTGAAGGGTCAACTAAGGTAGGTAAGGTGTGAGGTAGATAAATGGTGAGAGAGGTGGCAGCTGGGATGGACCAGTCAACATGCTCTCTCCCCGAGATCAACAAGAAAGGCATGGGGGGAATGGGCCAAAGCGGAGGCGACATGTGGATGGTATGATCAAAGATTG
Source organism: Ottelia alismoides (assembly GCA_037367405.1). Classification (NCBI taxonomy): domain Eukaryota; kingdom Viridiplantae; phylum Streptophyta; class Magnoliopsida; order Alismatales; family Hydrocharitaceae; genus Ottelia; species Ottelia alismoides. The sequence continues at coordinate 247,873 of JAZKJV010009691.1, read as the reverse complement.
AGACTATCTGTGTGTTGTCTCTAAAAAATCTAAAGTAGAATAAATAAAGAAAATTAAAATAAAATGAAAGATGAGGTCAAAAAATCTAATTAAATAAAAATTATAGATCTTGATGAGATATAAAATTTTCATGAAGATCGAAAATGCAAACTATACATAATAGTATATTTTTATTGGTATTTTATAGATATAAAACACTTATTTTTAGGATTTTGTTTTTTATTTGTTTTACCTTTGATACTACATGGATATTATATTTTGATAAATAATACAATATTTTTTGCACCTTTTTTATTTTTTGAAATTTTATAATTTAGGAAATGATTGAATAAAATAGAGGAGGGTGATATATATATATAGGTAAACAAGGATGTAAATACATGACTCATTGTTATTCTTTTCTTGAATTTTATGATTTTTTTATTTTAATTTTATGTTATAAACTAAAGAAAAAAACTAAAACGAGTCAATTATGTACATAAATATATACTATCAACCAAAATCTAAGTAATTATGTACATAAAATCTCATGTACAAGAACGAATAGATATATAATATACAATATTGTCCAAAATCAAAGTTTCACATATGAACTCCAATTCCTTTGAAATTAATCTTGTGCTTGAAGATAATTGAGTACAATATTTTAAAGGTAAGTAGAGTTCCCTATGATTCTGTATAAGGTAGAAACTCAACTTTTAATTTCTAGCTTGCTCAAACTAGGGTGTTTAGGTTTGTTTGCAATATCTATAGGTTAGTATTTTTTAGATTTTTTCATGTGTTTAGGTTAGTTATATGTACACTAAAAAAGTTGGTTTCATGTTAATCGGATTTATCATGAATTTATTAAAACTAAGTGAAGATTGTATACTATTGATGATCGCGAAATTTACCTCTTTAATTATCTAAAATTGTCGTATAGGAGGCAAATTCGGTTCAGCAAAAACCACATTCTTTGAATATTGTGGAGTATTTATACTTGGCAAGTTTACCAATGTCGAACACAGGGACACGAGCTACTCTATTTATTTATTGATTTTTGATCAATTAAGAGCAGTGTGAATAAATTCTCAATTTCACGTCTTCATGAAAATGCATGATGCACTATGCAGATTACAATGCAATAAAATGATGCAAGTAACTTTTTAGTTGATTTTTATGTGATTATAAGATGATGCATGAGCGTAATGTAAGGGAATTTATATGTGGAACAAAAGATTACAAATATACCCTAAAAAGATCACTGAAAATAAGCAACATAATAGGAATTGAAATCTGGGTCATTTTGATCACAACATTAAGATCAGTCATAAAATCAGAGCAAGGACAAGTAGAGCAAGGTCATCATCTAACATTAAAAATCACTTCTTTTAAAATATATCAGATGAGAAAATTAGACATGCCATGAGATAGAGGAAGAAACAATAAAAACGACATTAAAATCGTGCAATTTGGACCTACGATGCTCAAGTTATGAAGAAAACAATGTAGGGGTATAATGTAATAAAAATGCAAGAAATAAAAGGATAAATATTACATTTAGGTCCCTGGAGGGACCTAAATGTAAATACTAAAAACTGCCTGAGTCCTGATGAAATTTTCCATGCACGTAGGGACCTTTTTTGTAATTTTTGCAAACTCTCAAGGGCCTCCCTATAAAATACCCAGGCACGCACGTGAGACACGTGCATGGGGACCATTCTGCAAATATTAAAAGCTTTCAGGGTCTTCGTGCAAATTACCCAAGCCCTAACGTATGGTGCACGTGAGGGGCCTAGGCTCGCGGGGCGTCGCAGGTTTGGGACATGTGGCATGCAGTGGCAGCTCGAGAGAAGGTTTGGTAGACCCGAGCCAGCTGGTGTGGATTTAGGCTCGGGTCATCCACGTGTCATCATAATGGTCGTCCGATCCAGATGATCGGACGACATCTGTGTCTTCATCTTCCGCCGCTGGCTGCCGGAGGAGGCGAGGCTCCGGCAAGGTCGATGGAGCTCCTCCACGTGCATTCGCACGCCTGAAGGTCAGAGAAGATAGCTGGATAGCTGGCGGAGATGGTGGGGATCCGGCGAGGCTCTGGGAATGGTCAGAACTTGATGTCGACGAAGCCTCGCTGGAGGAAATCAACTCAACGGAGCTCCGATACAATCTCCGGCCAATGAAGATGGTAGCACCTGCAACTGTTAGCATAGCCGAAGCTTAATGTGCATGAGTAATTTGTGAGGTGAGTGAAGCTCTTGGGGGATGGGAAGTGGAGGCCACTGCTCCTCCTCCGGCGAAGTAGAGGAGGAGATGGGTCAGAGGTGGGGGAGATTCTGAGGAAGAGAGGGGTGGTCGGCGAGGATGAGGGTGAACTTGCGGAGATGGTCAGGTAATCAATGGAGGGTAGGAGTGAATAGAGATGGTGCAATATTAGGAGAAAAAGTAATAAAAGATAGAGGAGATGACTTGGAGGTCGGAGAGAGGAACCAGCGTAGGAGGTGGCTTGGGCTGAGGTCCTAGAAAGTCCTTGGGTCGTCGCCCGACGAGGTCAGCTGAGTCCTCGGAGCTCAACAGTGGCGGAGCCAGCCGCAGCACGGCCATGGCGGCCGTGGGTCGACACCGGGGCGGAGAGGTCGTCATAGCCTAGCTAATGTCGCCCTCGGATGCCACCGGAGTGACGACGGAGGCTGGGCCTCATCCCGTGGATTGGTGGACGAGGGTGACGGGGGGCGGTGTGAGGGAATTTATAGAAGGAGGAGGTTGGCGGTTACGAAGGTTTTGAATGGAGTTTTAATGGTGGAGCGTTAATGGAGGAAGGTTGTGGAGGTTTCGCGAGGTAGGCGGAGGATAGGGCTACGAGGGGGAGGCGTTATGAGATGGAGAGGTGGCCAGAGTTGCCTTCCAAAATAGGAAGGGGTGGCACAGAAGTGAAGTGAAATGGCTGGGATCGGGTGAGCTGGAGGTTGACAAAGGGTTTTGAATCGTTGGATCGTGCGATCCAACGGTCAGGAAGGGTGCGCTGGCAGAGGGATGGGATCAGATCAAAGATCTGATCCTGTGGCAGGAAATTAGGTGGTAGCAAATGGCTAGGATGTGACCTGGCAGGGATCCAACGGTGGGAAAGAGTGGGATGACGTGTAGGCTTGAGAGGCATAGGATAAGAAGAGATCGGACGGCTCTGGGAAAGAGGTGACGTGGTACGCGGGGAGCCGTAGGATAGGATTTAATTGGGAGGCTGTGGTTAAGGCGCTAGGGGCGGTTAGGATCTGATCTGAGATCAAATCAGACGGCTGGCGTTGAAGCGGGTTTGGGCGGCCACGATTGAAGTAGGAGATGAGGATCTGGCGGATGGAGATGAAGCGCGATTGGAGGGCTGAGATGGAGGCGGGTGGAGAAGATCGGACGACCCAGGAATAGCCAGGTGGCGGAAGGAGAGGCGGGCTACGTGGGCGGCCCAGAAGGCACCACGTGGCCCAATCAGAAAATTCGAAATGTAAATACAAAGAAAAATACAAAAGAAATAGTTAGAGGCAAAATTAGGAAAAAGTCAAAACATGAAAGTTGTTCGTCTCGATGAGATCTACAAGTTTTATGTTCGGCGAAAAGCCAAAAGAGGTCATTTGTATAAAAAGTATTTTTGGAGGTGAGGAGTGATCCTATGAGAGCAAAAAGTTGTGAGAGCATGAGAGCATGCATTCTTGACCACATGATCCAACTAGGAGAGAGAAAAGCAGGAGAGAGAAGACATGATCATGTGGTCCAGGATGCATGCTCATGATCCAACTAGGAGAGAGAAAATCAGGAGAGAGAAGACATGATCATGTGGTCCAGGATGCATGCTCTCATACTCTCACAAATTTGGCTCTCATAGGATCACTCCTCTTTTGGAGGTATTTTTAAGGGGGTAAAAAACACTGACTTTTTGGTTTTGAGTTGTTTTTTGTATTTTTTTAGTCTTTTAAAGGTTAATGAATTATAGACAATTACTCAGCTTGATTTTTAGGGGTGTTTTTTATAGTAAAATAATTACAAAGAAAATAATGGTAATTAAAAATGATTAATTAAGGGTTAATTATACACAATATATTACAAGATAATAATAAAGAATTAATGGTCATTTATATTGGATTGATTAAGCCAGGGGTTTAATTAATAACTTTTAACATGATGAATATGAGATTCATCATACCCCTGTACTTAAACTATGCTCGTCCTCAAGCATCTAAAGAATGAAGAAGTCGGATGAATTCCTAATAGTGCGAGTGAAGATTTCAAGGCCTTTCAAAGACCCTTAATTTAAGTGATCCTAAAATTCTGGGTTTATCCAAGCCTTAGTTAGAAGGAATCCAACTTCTCTAATTATCAGATTCTCTTTTTTGTACATATAATATAAGGATATGAAATTAAGTGTACTGCATTTCATGAGAGTCGAATCGTGGCATCACTCGAAGTTCCACTCAACGAGACTCTCCTCTAGACCTTATCCTCAATACTAGGGAATAAATCTATTCTTGCTTCAGTCAACCGTCTCTTTAGTTCATCAGACTTGAAATGTGGATGGACGATCAGACAATGGAGGGCATGAGATTGTGTCTGTTTTTCTCTCCCTCACATTGGAACAAGGAGCCTCTTGAGTGCCTTTTTACTCAACACATGTAAATTTTTAGATTGTTGATCACTGTATCTGTCAAGAGAGTTGGAGTCGTCTGCACTTGTTTTTCTGGGAGTACACCGGGGTGTGTCTTTTCTGAGTATCTAAGATACCTTCGACACCTAGACTTGTATCGCTTACGATGCAGAGCTCTTTTTGTGGTGTTAGCCCGACTCATTGGTCCTAATTAGCACTTGGTCCAAGTGGACACATTGAAAATGTTTGGGAGCGCTCGCCATTGGTGGAAGCTCATATATAATTTAACTTTGGATGACAGAGGTTTTCTTTGACATTTCTGTTTCTTTTCTTTTGCTGGCTAGCTCCGCTGCTTTTACCAAAAGTTGGCGCACACTGATCAACAATTTTCATTAAGTTTCAACACATCCTGGCACATAGGTAGATATCAAAGAGGTAGCATATGAATCTTGTTCACATACTGGCTAGGGTTTTGCTGACACTCAGGTTTTCTGAAGCCTTCATTAACTTTATCCCATCCTCTAATATCATTAGATCGGGGTCTAAACTCAAATCTCTAGTCATAGTTCCTCAAGTGATATCTCATCTCATCTCATCAATCATGCAGTTGTGGAAGTGATTGTGCTGATCATATTCTTTTGAAGGTAGAGATGAAAAGTGCAATATAGTGCTCAAATCTTTCAAACTAGGGAAGTGTGGATAATTAAGCTTAAAAACCCTAATGACTAAGGCGTGTTAACTCAGACTCTTTAGATCACAGAAATCCAGTGTCCTCAAAATCCCCAAGCCTTGAGTGAATGTGTTTGTGTCAGGAATACACCAACTCCTTAGTTAGTGACTTTTTGGTGTGATTTTTTCCTGTTGCAGATTTTTATGGATTTTAATTTTCATTTTTTTATCAATTCTTTGGAGAGACAATGACTGGCCCAGGCTCAAATGAATAAAAGTACCTACTCTCAGCCTGTATGGATGTAAGTACGAGTCATTAGAAGGACTCGTGTTACTTGAAGACGGAGCCATATACAGTGTCCTCTAAACCACCCACCCTGCTAAGGGAGACCGAAGTTCCCTCACTAAAAGTGTCTTCTAAGCCTAGTAGTCAGAGTCTAAAACAAAGAAAGGTTTTCAATTTTTCTATTTTTTTTGAAAAGGAGTATTTACACAAATTAATCCCTCAATTTTTAAGAAAACATTTTTATAAAGTTTTTCCAAAACTCAATTCACAGAGATACTAAAACCATGCCCAAGAAAGAATTTTCAAAAAGTTTTTTTTAAATGCGAGCTATGCATAAAGTAAATATACAGTAATATACCGTATACCCCCCAATACTTAACTTTGCTATGTCCTCATAGCACAAGTGATATGAAGTCATAGCTTGGTCAAATATAGGGTGATATAGCGGAACTGAGGAGGAGAGTCCCCCTATACTTAGGCCAAAAATTGACCTAAGTATAAGAAGACACCGCGAGGGATGGGTGACTAGGCAGCCCCCAAACTTAGGCTACAAATGGCCTAATAATGGATCTGAGTTGGGGGGTCATTGTGGACGGAGGAGTAATTACACTACGATACAAGGGCGGAGGGGTTGTTTTTACAGAAGATGACGATCGGGGAGAGAGCGAGAGAGAGAGAGAGTGTGTGTGTGTGTGTGATTGTGAAATTTACAGAGAAAGGTGGGGGTGAGTGTATATGTGCAAGTGTGTGTGTATGGAGGGGGGGGGGTAGATCATCAAGTGGTCTACTTTTTTTTAAGCATGCAAGCCCTCTAATGAGGATTGTTAAAATAAATATGCACATGCAACATTTTTTTATAGTATGCAAATGCAGGCTGATTGATAAAAGATCCTAAATTTTTTTGCCAATTCATTTGCAGCCTCTTCAGCGGAAGCTCCCGACTTCAGCCTCCATGAAGATCAAGCGTCCTCGATTTTCATGGGCCCTGCCACAAAAGAGAAAAGTTAGAAAAATATAGAGGAAATTAATTAGCAGACATGATTCAAGAAATGATGTATGAAATGTGGACCTGTAAATCTTGAAAATTTTCATCAAAGATAAATCAAAATTCAACAAATAAATTAAATTAAGTCGTGTCCCCGGCAACGACGCCATTTGATGATCGTGAAATTACCTCTTTAATTATCTAAAATTGTCGTAGTATAGGATGCAAATTCGGTTCAATAAAAACCACAATCTTTAAATGTTGTGGAGTATTTATACTTGGCAAGTTTACCAAGGTCGAACACAGGGACACGAGCTACTCTATTTATTTATTAAGTTTTGATCAATTAAGAGCAGTGTGAATAAATTCTCAATTTCAGTTCATGAAAATGCATGATGGGACTATGCAGATTACAATGCAATAAAATGATGCATGTAATTTTTAGTCGATTTTTATGTGATTATAAGATAATGCATGAGTGTAATGCAAGGGAACTTATCTGTAGAACAAAAGATTACAAACATACCCTAAAAAGATCCTGAAAATGAGAAATATAATAGGAATTGAAATCAGGGTCATTTTGATCACAACATTAAGATCGATCATCAAATCAGAGCAAGGACAAGTAGAACAAGGTCATCATCTAACATTAAGAATCATTCTTTTAAAATTATATCAGATGAGAAAATTAGACATGCCATGAGATAGAGGAAGAAATAAGGATCAAAATTACACTAAAACCATGAAATTTGGACCTATGATGCTCAAGTTATGAAGAAAACAATGCATGGGCATAATTGTAATAATAATGCAATAAATAAAAGGATAAAGATTACATTTAGGTCCCTGGATGGAACTAAATGTAAATACCAAAAACTGCCTGAGCCCTGATGAAAATTTTCCATGCGTGTAGGGACATTTTTATAATTTTTGCAAACTCGCGAGGGCCTCCCTGTAAAATACCCATGCACACATGTGAGGCACGTGCCTGGGGACCATTATGTAAATATCAAAAGTTTCCAGGGTCTTCGTGCAAATTACCCAAGCCCTTACGTGTGGTGCACGTAAGGGGCCTAGGCTCGGGGGGCGTCGTAGGTTTGGGACACGTGGCATGCGATGGCAGCTCGAGAGAAGGTCTGGTAGACCCGAGCCAGCTGGTGTGGATTTATGCTCGGGTCATCCACGTGTCATCATAATGGTCGTCCGATCCAGATGATTGGACAACATCTGTGTCTTCATCTTCCGCCGCTGGCTGCCGGAGGAGGCGGGGCTCCGGCGAGGTCAATAGAGCTCCTCCACGTGCCATTCGCACGCCTGAAGGTCAGAGAAGATAGTTGGACAACTGGCGGAGATGGTGGGGATCCGGCGAGGCTCTGGGGATGGTCAGAGCATGAAGTCGACGAAGCCTCGCCGGAGGAAATCAGCTCGACGAAGCTCCAATACGATCTCCGGCCAATGAAGATGGTAGCACCTACAACTGTTAGCATAGCCGAAGCTCAATGTGCGTGAGTGATTTGTGAGGTGAGTGAAGGCCCTGGGGTGATGGGAAGTGGAGGCCACTGCTCCTCCGTCGATGAAGTGGAGGAGGAGATGGGTCGGAGCGGGGGAGGTTCTGAGGAAGAGAGGGGTGGTCGGCGAGGATGAGGGTGAACTTGCGGAGATGGTCAGGTGATCAATGGAGGGTAGGAGTGAATAGAGGCGGTGCGATAATTAGGAGAAAAAGTAATAAAAGATAGAGGAGATGACCTGGAGGTTGGAGAGGAACTGGCGTAGGAGGTGGCTTGGGCTAAGGTCCTAGAAGGTCCTCGGGTCATCGCCCAGTGATGTCAGCCGAGTCCTCGGAGCTCAGCGGTGGCAGAGCCAGCCGCAGCACGGCCATGGCGGTCATGGGTCGACACCGGGACGGAGAGGTCATCGTAGCCTAGCTAATGTCGCCCTCCGCTGTCACCAGAGTGGGGACGGAGGCTGGGCCTCAGCCCGTGGATTGGTGGACGAGGGTGATGGGGGGCGGTGCGAGGGAATTTATAGAAGAAGGAGGGTGGCGGTTACGAAGGCTTTGAATGGAGTTTTAATGGTGGAGCGTTAATGGAGGAAGGTCGTGGAGGTTTCGCGAGGTAGGCGGAGGATAGGGATACGAGGGGGAGGCGTTATGAGATGGAGAGGTGGCCGGAGTCGCCTTCCAAAATAGGAAGGGGGTGGCACATAAGTGAAGTGAAATGGCTGGGATCGGGTGAGCTGGAGGTTGACGAAGGGTTTTGAACCGTTGGATCGTGCGATCCAACGGTCAGGAATGGTGCATTGGCAGAGGGATGGGATCAGATCAAAGATCTAATCTTGCGGCGGGAAATTTGGAAGTAGTGAATGGCTAGGATGTGACCTGGTAGGGATCCAACAGTGGGAAAGAGTGGGATGACGTGTAGGCTTGAGAGGCGTAGGATAAGAAGAGATCGGACGGCTCTGGGAAAGATGCGACGTGGAACACGGGGAGCCGTAGGATAAAATTTAATCGGGCAACTGTGGTTAAGGCACTATGGGGCGGTTAAGATCTGTTATGAGATCAGATCAGACGGATGGCGTTGAAGCAGGTTTGGGCGGCCACGATTGAAGCAGGAGATGAGGATCTGACAAATAGAGATGAAGTGGGATTGGAGGGCTGAGATGGAGGCGGGGTGGCGAAGATCGGATGGCCCAGGAAGAGCCGGGTGGCGGAAGGAGAGGCGGGCCACGTGGGCAGCCCAAAAGGCGCCACTTGGCCCAATCAGAAAATTCGAAAATGTAAATATAAAGAAAAATACAAAAGAAATAGTTAGAGGCAAAATTAAGAAAAAGTCAAAACATGAAAGTTGTTCGTCTCGATGAGATATACAAGTTTCATGTTGGGCAAAAAGCCAAAAGAGGTCATTTATACAAAAAACATTTTTGGGGGTATTTTTAAGGGGGTAAAAAACACCGACTTTTGGTTTCGAGTTGTTTTTTATATTTTTTAGTCTTTTAAAGGTAATGAGTTATATACAATTACTCAGCTTGATTTTTAGGGGTGTTTTTGATAGTAAAATAATTACAAAGAAAATAAAGGTAACTAAAGATAATTAATTAAGGGTTAATTATACACAATATATTACAAGATCATAATAAAGAATTAATGGTGATTTTTATTGGATTGATTAAGTCAGGGGTTTAATTAATGACTTTTAACATGATGAATACGGGATTCATCATAACCCTATACTTAAACTATGCTCGTCCTTGAGCATCTAAAGAATGAAGGAGACGGATTAATTCCTGACAGCGCGAGTGAAGATTTCAAGGCTCAATCTTTCAAAGACCCCTAATTTATGTGATCCTAAAATTCTGGCTTTATCCAAGCCTTAGTCTGAAGGAATCCAACTTCTCTAATTATCGGATTCTCTTTTCGTACATATAATATAAGGATATGAAATTAAGTGTACTGCATTTCATGAGAGTCGAGTCGTGGCATCACTCGAAGTTCCACTCCACGAGACTCTCCTCTAGACCTTATCCTCAATAATAGGGAATAAATCTATTCTTGCTTCAGTCAACCGTCTCTTTAGTTCATCAGACTTGAAATGCGGATGGACGACCAGATGATGGAGGGCATGGGATTGTGTCTATTTTTATCTCCCTCACATTGGAACAAGGGGCCTCTTGAGTGCCTTTTTACTCAACACATGTAAATTTTTAGATTGTTCATCAATGTAACCGTCAAGAGAGTTAGAGTCGTCTGCACTTGTTTTTCTAGGAGTACACCGGGGTGTGTCTTTCCTGGTTATCTAAGATACCTTTGACACCCACACTTGTATCGCTTACGATGCAGAGCCCTTTTTGTGGTGTCAGCGCGACTCCTTGGTCCTAATTAGCGCTTGGTCCAAGTGGACACTTTGAAAATGTTTGAGAGCGCTCGCCATTAGTGGAAGCTCATTTATAATTTGACTTTGGATGATAGAGCTTTTCTTTGACATTTCTGTTTCTTTTCTTTTGTTGGCTAGCTCCACTGCTTTTACCAAAAGTTGGCGCACACTGATCAACAATTTTCATTAAGTTTCATCACACCCTGGCACATAGGTAGATATCAAAGAGGTAGCATATGAATCTTGTTCACATACTGGCTAGGGTTTTGCTGACACTCAGGTTTTCTGAAGCTTTCATTAACTTTATCCCATCCTCGAATATCATTAGGTCGGGGTTAAACTCACATCTCTAGTCATAGTTCCTCAAGTGATATCTCAACTCATCTCATCAATCATGCAGTTGTGGAAGTGATTGTGCTGATCATATTCTTTAGAAGGTAGAGATAAAGAGTGCAATATAGCGCTCAAATCTTTCAAACTAGGGAAGTGTGGATAATTAAGCTTAAAAACCCTAATGACTAAGGCGTATTAACTCAGACTCTTTAGATCACAGAAATCTAGTGTCTCAAAATCCTCAGGCCTTGAGTGAATGTGTTTGTGTCAGGAATACACCAACTCCTTAGTTAGTGACTTTTGGTGTGATTTTTTTTCTTTTGCAGATTTTTATGGATTTTAATTTTCATTTTTTTATTAATTCTTTGGAGAGAAAATGACTAGCCCAGGTTCAGATGAATAAAAGTATCTACTCTCAGCCAGTATGGGTGTAAGTACGAGCCGTTAGACGGACCCGTGTTACTTGAGGACGGAGCCATATACAGTGTTCTCTAAACCACCCATTCTGCTAAGGGAGACCGAAGTTCCCTCACTGAAAGTGTCTACTAAGCCTAGTAGTCAGAGTCTAAATCAAAGAAAGGTTTTCAATTTTTTATTTTTTTTTGAAAAGAAGTATTTACACAAATTAATCCCTCAATTTGTAAGGAAACATTTTTATAAAGTTTTTACAAAACTCAGTTCACAGAGATACTAAAACCAAGCCCGAGAAAGAATTTTTAAAAAGTTTTTTTTAAAATACGAGCTATGGCTAAAGTAAATATACAATAATATACGGTATATCCCCCAATACATAACTTTTGCTATGTCCTCATAGCACAAGTGATATGAAGCCATGACTTCGTCAAATATAGGGTGATATAGCGGAACTGAGGAGGTGGGTCCCCCTATACTTAGGCCAAAAATTGACCTAAGTATAAGAAGACACCGCGAGGGATGGATGACTAGCCCCCCTATACTTAGGCTACAAATAGCCTAAGTAACAGATCTGAGTTGGGGGGGGTCATTGTAGTCAGAGGAGTAATTATTCTACGATACAAGGGCGGAGGGGTTGTTTATACATAAGATGACGATCGGGGAGAGAGGGAGAGAGAGAGAGTGATTGTGAAATATATAGAGAGAGGTGGGGGTGAGTGTATATGTGCAAGTGTGTGTGTGTGTGGGGGGGGTAGATAAACAAGTGATCTACTTTTTTTAAACATGCAAGCCCTCTAATGAGGACTGTTAAATTAAATATGCACATGCACCATTTTTTATAGTATGCAAATGCAGGCTGACTGATAAGAGATCCTAAAATTTCTTTGCCAATTCTATTGCAGCCTCTTCAGCGGAAGCTCCCAACTTCACGCCTCCATGAAGATCAAGCGTCCTTGATTAAAGTGCCCTGCCACAAAAGAGAAAAGTTAGAAAAATATAGAGGAAATTAATCAGCAGACATGATGCAAGAAATGATGCATGAAATGAGGACCTGTAAATCTTGAAAATTTTCAACAAAGATAAATCAAATTTCAACAAATAATATAAATTGAGCCGTGTCCCCGGCAACGACACCATTTGATGATCGCAAAATTTTCCTCTTTAATTTTCTAAAATTGTCGTAGTATAGGAGACAAATTTGATTCAACAAAAATCACAATCTTTGAATGTTGTGGAGTATTTACACTTGACAAGTTTACCAAGGTCGAACACAGGGACATGAGCTGCTCTATTTATTTATTGATTTTTGATCAATTAAGAGCAGTGTGAATAAATTCTCAATTTCAGTTCATGAAAATGCATGATGCACTATGCAGATTACAATGCAATAAAATGATGCATGTAATTTTTAGTTGATTTTTATGTGATTATAAGATGATGCAGGAGCGTAATGCAAGGGAACTTATATGCAGAACAAAAAATTACAAATATACCCTAAAAAGATCACTGAAAATTAGCAACATAATAGGAATTGAAATCAGGGTCATTTTGATCACAACATTAAGAGCAGTCATCAAATCAGAGCAAGGACAAGTAGAGCAAGGTCATCATCTAATATTAAAAATCACTTCTTTTAAAATATATCAGATGAGAAAATTAGACAAGCCATGAGATAGAGGAAGAAACAAGGATCAAAACGGCACTAAAATCATGCAATTTGGACCTACGATGCTCAAGTTATGAAGAAAATAATGCAGGGGCATAATTGTAATAAAAATACAAGAAATAAAAGGATAAATATTACATTTAGGTCCCTGAAGGGACCTAAATGTAAATCCAAAAATCGCTTGGGCCCTGATGAAAATTTTCCATGCGTGTAGGGACCTTTTTGTAATTTTTGCAAACTCACGAGGGCCTCCCTGTAAAATACCCAGGCACGCACTACCTAGGTACCATTATGCAAATATCAAAAGTTTCCAGGGTCTTCGTGCAAATTACCCAAGCCCTCACGTGTTGTGCACGTGAGGGGCCTAAGCTCGGGGGCGTCGCAGGTTCGGGACATGTGGCATGCGATGGAAGCTCGAGAGAAGGTTCGGTAGACCCGAGCCTGCTGGTGCGGATTTAGGCTCGGGTCACCCACATGTCATCATAATGGCCATCCGATCCAGATGATCGGACAACATCTGTGTCTTCATCTTCCACCGCTGGCTGCCGGAGGAGGCGGGGCTCCGGCGAGGTCGATGGAGCTCCTCCATGCGCCATTCGCACGCCTGAGGTCAGAGAAGATAGCTGGACATCTGGCGGAGATGGTGGGGATCCGGCGAGGCTCCGGGAATGGTTAGAGCTTGAAGTCGACGAAGCTTCGCCGGAGGAAATCAACTCGACGGAGCTTCGATACGATCTCCGACCAATGAAGATGGTAGCACCTGCAACTGTTGGCATAGTCGAAGCTCAATGTGCGTGAGTGATTTGTGAGGTGAGTGAAGGCCCTCATGTGACGGGAAGTGGAGGCCACTGCTCCTCCTCCGGCGAAGTGGAGGAGGAGATGGGTTGGAGCGGGGGAGGTTCTGAGGAAGAGAGGGGTGGTCGGCAAGGATGAAGGTGAACTTGCAGAGATGGTCAGGTGATCAATGGAGGGTAGGAGTGAATAGAGGTGGTGCGATAATTAGGAGAAAAAGTAATAAAAGATAGATGATATGACCTGGAGGTCGGAGAGGAACTGGTGGAGGAGGTGGCTTGGGCTGAGGTCCTAGAAGGTCCTTGGGTCGTCGCCCGGCGAGGTCAGCCGAGTCCTCGAAGCTCAGCAGTGGCGGAGCCAGCCGCAGCACGACCATGGCGGCTGTGGGTTGACACCAGGGCGGAGAGGTCATCGTAGCTTAGTTAATATCGCCCTCCGTTGTCACTGGAGGGGCGGGGCCTCAGCCCGTGGATTGGTGGACGAGGGTGATGAGGGGCAGTGCGAGGGAATTTATAGAAGGAGGAGGGTGGCGGTTACGAAGGTTTTGAATGGAGTTTTAATGGTAGAGCGTTAATGGAGGAAGGTCGTGGAGGTTTCGCGAGGTAGGCAGAGGATAGGGCTACGAGGGGGAGGCGTTATGAGATGGAGAGGTGGCCGGAGTCGCCTTCCAAAATAGGAAGGGGGTGGCACAGAAGTGAAGTGAAATGGATGGGATCAGGTGAGCTGGAGGTTGACGAAGGATTTTGAACCGTTGGATCGTGCGATCCAACGGTCAGGAAGGGTGCGCTGGCGGAGGGATGGGATCAGATCAAAGATCTGATCCTATGGTGGGAAATTAGGCAGTAGCGAATGGCTAGGATGTGACCTGGCAGGGATCCAACAGTGGGAAAGAGTGGGATGACATGTAGGCTTGAGAGGCGTAGGATAAGAAGAGATTGAACGGCTCTGGAAAAGAGGCGACGTGGCACGCGGGGAGCCGTAGGATAGGATTTAATTGGGCGATTGTGGTTAAGGCGCTAGGGGGCAGTTAGGATCTGATCTGAGATCAGATCAGACGGCTGGCGTTGAAGCGGTTTTGGGCGGCCATGATTGAAGCAGGAGATGAGGATCTGATGGATGGAGATGAAGCGGGATTGGAGGGCTGAGATGGAGGCGGGTGGCGAAGATCGGACGGCCTAGGAAGAGCCGGGTGGCGGAAGGAGAGGCGGGTCACGTGGGCCGCCCAGAAGGCGCCACATGGCCTAATCAGAAAATTCGAAAATGTAAATACAAAGAAAAATACAAAAGAAATAGTTAGATGCGAAATTAAGAAAAAGTCAAAACATGAAAGTTGTTATTGTTCGTCTCGATGAGATCTACAAGTTTCATGTTGGGCGAAAAGCCAGAAGAGGTCATTTGTACAAGAAGTATTTTTGGGGGTATTTTAAGGGGGTAAAAACACCGACTTTTTGGTTTTGAGTTGTTTTTTGTATTTTTTAGTCTTTTAAAGGTTAATGAATTATAGACAATTACTCAGCTTGATTTTTAGAGGTGTTTTTGATAGTAAAATAATTACAAAGAAAATAAAGGTAATTAATTAAGGGTTAATTATACACAATATATTACCAGATAATAGTAAAGAATTAATGGTGATTTTTATTGGATTGATTAAGTCAGGAGTTTAATTAATGAATTTTAACATGATGAATACGAGATTCATCAACTATATACATGTAAATAGATACATGCGAGAACTCAATTTTTCCGATTTTTTAGTGGCTTATACATTTATCTTTCTAAGAATACATCGAGGTGTGCATGTTAAGAAAATTGAATTCATGGCTTCTTGTAGTTTTTTCAGTAGAAGACTACTTGCATTGGCTAGGTCTTTAGCTATTACCAATTTGGCGCATGTTAATCCACATAAATGTATAGGGTTTATAACTCATACATGGCACATGGGATTGTTACATTATAGTATATGGAATCTTGCCCCCATATTGGCTACATGCTAACACTCAAGTTTCATGAGATGATTCAAACTACTTCCCATTCTTTAGAATTATAAGATCAAGTCTCGAGGTTAAACTCTTATCTCCTTAGTCCCTACCAGAAATTGTGTGTCATCACAGATTACATGCAACCGTGAAATGTGAAGTGCTTGAAGATCTAAGATCCTCTTAACTAAGAGTGACGGATAAAGTTTGGGTTTAGTCTCTGAATTAAGTATCTAAATCAAGTGGCTTGATGTTCAACAAGTCTTGAGCGTATGTGCAAGTGTTAGGAGGTTATCCCTTTTGTGGATTTTCTTGAATTTTTATGGGTTTTGCATATTATTAAATTTTTTAGTTTTTGGATAGACCCTATTTTACAAACATTTACAATAACATTTTATGTACAAGTTTACAAGAGTATTTTACAAGATTTTACAAGTTATAAAGCATTATACAAGTTTTACTAAATTTACCCATATTTATTGCATTTATTAAGTAATATATGCAAAACTTCATGAAAGTATGAGTTATGACTAGAGTATTGGTGAAAACATGTTTCAATCACCTAAAACATGAAATTTAAGCTAATTACCTAGATAAACACTTCCATGCATGCATTAACATGTCTTTTTATTGTTGTATACATATAGTATATGAAGTATATTTTAACATCCAAAACTACTAAAAATGTGCAAAAGCAAAAGTAAAAAATTAATAAGAAAGAAGATATGATGCATGAGTACATGCCAGTGTAGATTGTTTAAAGAACAACAATGAATATGGCCAAGGACTTGTTCATGACCTTCACCTAGAGACCGACACCCTCGGTCTCCGCAAATTAAGTAAAAAAAGTAGAAAATACGAGGAATATTTCAAGAAAACACAAAGAAAAGACATAAAATAATGATACACACATGTACATAATACATGCCAAACTTCAAATTTTTCTATCCAATTTTATGCAACTCATGTTGACATAATTTTTTTTACATTTAGAAATAAAAGTATATAGGAAAATATAAAAATATCATTAAATATCATATTGCATTTATTTGGAGCATGTGAACTCCAATTCCACCTTACCAACTTTTGAAGTTCATTATTTAAATCTTTTAACTCTTAATAACATTTTGAAAGTGAATCATGCCCATATGTGAAAAATCAGTTCTGAGACTATTTGCAGGATTATGATTGGTACTTGTATATTTTGTATAGATTTTAATTGAGACTTTTTTACACTTGAATTTAATTTTCCATTATTATTTTTAAATTATATTTTCTCTTAAGAATATAAAACAACATAGAAATGTGAAAAATTAAAAAGATAAAAAATAATATTCTATTTATATAGATATATTTGACATATATGCTATTTATCTCATTTTCTATCTTTTTTATTTTTACAAAACTAAGATCTATAAAATATATACATTAAGTTTATACTATTGATTAATATTATAAAACATAATATAATACTATTGTTTTCAAGAAAATAAAAAGAAACAAAGTAAAAGCTCAAGCATAAGTATCGTATACCTAGAAAAATATGTTTTTTATTTCGTATCTTCAATTTTAAGCCTTTTTGAAAAAAACTCTCTTCTATAAAACTAAAAAGCATACTATTACAAGAAAAAAATTATATTTTGAGTTTTCCCATTTGAGTGCATTTTCTATTTTTAGTTCCTATTTTTAGATGGTTTTCCATTTTGCCTTCAATTTGATTAGTATATGTGGAACTTTGACGCACCTTGGTTTTCCCGTCGGTCTATGCTCACTCCTATTAGCAACATCCATTTACATCATCTTGACCCCTTCATTTGATAAGTTGAACATAGGTCAACGGCCTCTTCTATCTGCATTTCCATGCAAGAACCCACTACCATATGATACATCACCACCCACCTCTATCTCCCTCCAACACATACTACATCACATTGCTAAGAGCTCGCTGATGCATCCATCTTCCACCTTGAAACAACACCACAGCATAACCTTCCTCCATTCTCATTTCAAAAATTCATCTGCCATAGTTAGTCTTGAATCCCCAACTCCCATCCCTCTTGTAGGTGTCATCTTCATATGCATGGTGTGGTGGAGCTAGGATGAGAGGAAGGTTAGCCACGACGTGACCTAAGAAGGCGATAGAACCTTGCAATGCAGCTATATCTACATATACGCTTCATGATAACGCCAATTGTTGGAGGCTAAAACAATGTTCCTCTTCGAACACCATCACCAACGAATGCACCCCACACCTTCCATCCACATTTTCGATCCCTTTTCTTCCTAGGCACACCCCTTCTCGTCTTCGTCTTCATTTTCTTCATTCTTATATTTTCAATCAAAACTATAGCCATGTTCCGTCCTCTTTTCTAACCATCGCAACCCTCACACCCTTCCTCTGATTACCATTTGCCTCTCACATCTTACTTATAATCTTCCTCTTCCACCATCCGAACCCCTTTTGACCACGCACAGTGGTTTGAGGTTGTACATCCTTCACACACATATACTAGATGATCCATACACATACATCATATCAGCCATTTGCCAACTTAAAAATTTCATCTCCTGAGTTTTCTTTGCGTGACATGACATGATACCTTCTACCGAGCCAGAACAAGTTGAGGAATACTCAGGTTTTATCCAAAAGGGCATTCACTTCCTTGTAGCAGTTGTTGTTGCGCAGCCTCACGACATGCTCTAGCCGCTAGATGCCATCACCCTTGTGTCTTGATCACAACAACCACCATGCATTGTTCAAACACTTTATCGTCATTCTTACTCCCAGCATCTCAACCATTCATCCTTAGATAACCCCCATCTCCTTAGTCTTCGAGTGCTTCTTCATTTCATAGTGAGTGCCATGTTCCTCCAATGTCACCTTTGTTCCACCTTGCCTCATTCTGATCATTATTCCATTTTCATTTTTTTTCTCGCTTCTCCACCACCACTTTGTGTGCTTTTCCATCCTCCAGTATAGAGCACGGACGGAGGAGCTACAACATTCTCCTTAGCTCGTATACATCCTCCATCTAGATCATCTTTCTTTTTGGTTTACCCCCTTCCTCCTCCGTTTACACTAACGGCGTGTTTGGTTTACGGTAAACAAAGATGGAATGGAATTCTCATTCCTAATTAAGGGGGTTTACTGTATTTGGTAGTTGCACAAAGGAAAAGAAATGGAATTCCATTGGAAACGCCATTCCTAAAAATATGGGATTTACAATTAACGGCACCCCCCCTGGGAATTACGATTCAAAGCCTTCCTCGGAATTAGGATTCAAAGCCTTCCGGGTAATTAGGATGCAGTTTTTTAGTGGAACGTGCATACCCAGCTCATGTTCATCTCACATATTTAAATATCTTATCCCTACTCAACAATCATGTGCATATTTAAATATCTTATCCCTTCATGAATCACAAACCCATATTCATCTCAAAACTTGAGGAACGTCATCTCCATGCCATATTCATCCCAACGTGACTCATATTTGTGAGGATCCCTTCATCCATCAATTGCAGTGACAGCAATTGTTGTTCAGATTCATCTCATACAGGTATGCTTCAATCTTAATTTATAATTCATAGGTTAGGAAAATCTGCATGGGAAAATCCATATGAGAGTAGTTATTGTATTTCTTTTGTATAAAATTTAACATTTTTACACATGTCGGATATTGTAAATATGGATCCATTTCTTTGAATGTGTGCAAACTTTTTTATATCCATCAACGTTTGTATTTGCATATTTACGTATTCATATTTGCAAATTAGCAAGGATATAATAAAGTTCATATCTCTATACTATCATTTGATTCGTCAAAAATTGGTTTAAAGATCAATGTTTAGGTAATTAAACAAAGATCTATTTGATATGTCCAAGCCATCATCGAAGCAATATTCTTTTTGTTATGCTCATCTAAAAAGATGATCAATAATCACATTTCAAAATTGTAATCCTATGATTTCTAAATGTATATTTTCCCAAACAAATAAATATTATTAGATTCTTTCAACCTAACAAAGTTGCATGTAGACATTCGAACCTAATAAAAAATAAATACCATACATATTTAAATATATTATATTATAAGTTATGAAATTGTAGATAGTGTGGACAATAGATAATATGGACATTAGGTAATATGGACAATAGACAAACACCATACCTTTGCATATATGGAATCGTATTTGTATGGTGTTATCCTTTTATGCCTGATATGAAATATGTTGATAAAGCTTCAAAAATTTGTTACAGTTGTTTATTCCTAGTGTTGCATATTTTGAATAAAATTATAACATTTTTTTATATTTTGTGTAGTTATGGCTCGTCTACCATGTGTTTTGAGGAAAAGAAAGCATTACATAAGAATCGTTGTTGTGATGAATTATTGGATGAAAATATTGCAATTGGTAAATCTTTTCTTTACCATTATCCGAGAGGTTATCTTTTGGTATTACACAACAAATTTTGTAAAAAAAGAGAGGCATGATTTAGATGTTCAGCGAAGTGAATCATTACGGAGATTGTTATATGATAATGATACTAGTTGGCACAATTTGACAAGGATGGATAGGTTTGCTTTTGAAAAATTATGTGGCATGCTCAAGACCGTTGGAAAATTGAGTGATACTAGAAATATTAATGTTGATGAATAAGTTGCTATCTTTCTCCAAATATTAGCACATCATATGAAGAACAGAGTTATTAATTTCCACTTTATTCGTTCTGGGGAGACAATAAGTAGACATTTTCATCGAGTATTAAATGCTGTTATACGTCTCCATAAGGAACTATATAAGAAGCCACAACCTATCCCGGAAAATTCCAATGATGATCGATGGAAATGGTTTAAGGTAATCAATTTAAATACATATTTTCTACTCGTGTAAAAGTTTCTAAATGCTAATAAAAGCTTCTCTTGTCCAGAATTGTTTAGGTGCTCTTGATGGCACATATATTGATGTAATAGTTCCAGAAATCGACAAACCAAGATATAGGACAAGAAAGCAAACAATTGCAGTCAATGTTTTGGGAGTATGTGCACCGGACATGCAATTTATATATGTATTATCTGGTTGGGAAGGTTCAGCAACAGATAGTCGTGTTTTACGTGACGCGCTAACTCGAAGAGATGGCTTAGTTATTCCAAATGGTAAAAACATGTCATTTTACGTCAAGTATCATTTTTGGTATTACAAAAGAAAAATATAATTTTGAATTGATTCAAATATAGGACAATATTACATGGTGGATTGCGGATATATGAATGGAGAAGGATTTCTTGCTCCGTATAGAGGTCAACGCTACCATCTTAACACATGGAGACATGGCTATCAACCAACAACATCAAAAGAATTTTTTAATATGAAGCATGGATCTGCCAGAAACGTGATAGAAAGATGTTTTGGTTTACTTAAGTGTAGATGGGCAATTTTAAGAAGTCCCACATTTTATCCGATAAAAGTTCAAAATAAAGTAATTCTTGCATGTTGTTTACTTCACAACCATATAAGAAAGGAGATGGAAAGGGATCCTATGGAAAGTGAAGTTCTTGAGGAACCTGTTGAAGACACGTCGGATGATGAGGATGTTGATCCAATAACAACTGTTGAAGCATCAGATGGGTGGAACACATGGAGAGATAATTTGGCTAATGAAATGTTTAATGCATGGTTCTAGTGGAAATAGAATGCCCCTTTTATATTTCATATGTTTTTCTCATGTTTATTTTTTTATTTGATGTATTCCTCTAAAAAATAAATGATATTGAATTTCTTGAATAGGTATGAGTCAAAATATTGATGTGAGTTTTGGTCCTGGTAAGAATAAGAGAAAATGGACAGAAGAAGAAGATCAAAAATTAATCGAATCTCTCTTAGAGTTGGTACAAGCAGGAACACATAAAGCCGACAACGGCTTCAAATCTGGATATTTGGGGATTTTGGAAAGGAGTCTTGAACAAAAACTACCAGGACGTGGACTAAAAGGAAGGCCACATATTGAGTCACGAATAAAAACATTTAAAACTCATTTTGCTATCATATGGGATATGCTACATGGAAGTACAAGTGGTTTTGGATATGATTCAAACATAAAGTGCGTCGTCGCAGAAAGTCATGTCTGGGAGAATTACATACAGGTAAGTTTTATTATAATGTCATTTATATAATGATCTTTTTAATCTTAGTAACTAAATAACATGATGTGCTCTTTTGATGTAGAGTCATAAAGATGCAGCTCAATTCAGGTATAAGCAATTTCCATTTTATAATGAATTTTGCACTATATTTGGTAAAGATCGTGCTACTGGAAATCTTGCACAAGGAGCTGCAGAGATAGCTGATGAGATCAATCTTGAAACATCAAATGAAAATGTTATGGCTAATGATGAAATTGAGAGGAATGAGATTGAGAATGAAGAACCACTCCTATCAAGAGATGGGCATGAAAATATAAGCTACAACAATAGTCGTAGTAAACGAAGAAGATCAGGAGCTGATAGCATGGGGAAAGCTATTATGGATGCTGCAATGTTAATTTCATCGGAGATTAGAGAGGCAACAACACAATTTAGTCAAGCATTGGGTGGTAATGCTGCACAATACCGATTGAAGTTGAATGAAGAAATTAAAAAATTTGAGGTATTTGATAAAAAAGAACGACATAGAGCTTGCTTGAAGATGGCTCATGATCCAGAAGCAATAGATGTCTTCTTCACCCTTTCAGATGATGACAAAGAAGAATTTATCAGAGAATTTCTGAATTGAAGTAATTATTTTCTGAAGTAACAATGAGATTTTTATTTATTTTAGATAAGGTTTTACCTAGTTATCGATATTTTGTAATAAGAGTTGATAACTCTAGAACTAGTTGTTTATATTTGTGCTAATAATGGTGTTTCAAAATTTTGAATGAGGATGATATCTATACCATTAATAGTAGAATAAGGCTGAATAGAGACTGCAATTAGTCCAATTCCATTACATTCATAGAAGGAGATAGCAAACATAAGAAAAGATTTGGAACCTCATTTGTGGATTCCATTCCTTAGTTCTACCAAACATAATAATGGAGAGATTAATTCCTTTACATTCATTAGCTCATTCCATTCCATAAATGATTCCATTCCATCATGATTCCTTTCCGATGACCCAAACACGCCGTAAGGACCTACACCCCCTAGCACCATCATTATCATGCCTAATCGTCATTTAAGTGATAAACTTGAGACTCCTGTTTAAGTGATAAACTTGAGACTCCTTGAGCTTGCATGTCTTACTCGAGAAATAGTTGCAATCTGGAACCACTCTGGAGTCGCAACGGAAACTCACCAAAGTACCACCCTTGCGTTGCACAAAAGAACAAAGAAGAGAATAGGGAGGGGTGACTGCAAAGAGGGAGAGGTGAGTGCAAAGGCACCACTGGATTGATATTGCCCCCTCCATCTCAGTCGTCAAAGCATGAACACTCCATGATTGCCCGATCTTCATCATCCATTTAACACTCTGCATTGAACCATGTGGCGCTCGATGATCATCTTGATCAAGCGCTATCCTATGCCCAGACTTGCAAGTTGCATTCTTTTTTAGAGCTGTTAGATTATGCACATGCCAATCTCCATTGTCTGTTGCGCTCATACTCTCATGAGTCGTGCACAATTGAGGGTGTTATTTAGTAGGAAGGCCCTCACAGCTTCCCCATTTTGCAGCCCAACGAGGTCACCATGTCCCATGCACTTGGGGTTTTTTTACTACCATAACTACCCAATTTAGGTAATTTCACAAAGGAATTGTTGTTAGCTTATTTTGAACTTGAAATTTATTTGGATACTTGTAAGGACATCCTTGTGTTCAAGGGGCTATAAATCATTCATCTCTTCTATAAATTTTATAAAACAATTTTTTCTATATTAAGAACTTTAGGGCCTACAATTTATCCAAGTTACATGATTTTTACAACAATTTGTACTAAAATGAAGTTTTGAAGTAAAATTCCAATTTGAAACCATTTAATGGCATTGAATTGTTTATTTATTATTTTATTCTAAATTTTAGTTATATTATAGCTCTGACATATACCAATTTGCATGCCAAGTTCATTAAAAAATTATTTTCAGTTGTACCTTGTAATTTTTTACAAGAATTTACTTATTTAATTTAATTTTAGATACAAATTAAAATATTTTGAAAAATAAAAAATAGTCGCTTATAGTCTTTCATACGCTCTTCATGTGATGATTTTTTAGAAATTATTCCAATTTTAGACATCTAAAAAAATAAAAAAAACATCACTCCACCTTTGAATCGTATTTATTTTTAAGTAATACATTTCTTATCAATAATTAAGAAAAAATATGGTAGACACCTCTCATTGAATACAAAATATTTATAAATAAAAAAGGAATGTTTTTCTAGAGTCCAAAAATCTAAAGTATTGCAAAGCTTCTAAAATCCATAAAAAGTTATATTGTGTTGAAAATCCAACCCAAGGTCCCATTTTGTTCATATTATTTTTGTCTATTGAGGAAAAATATTCTTGTTGAACACATTCTATCTAATCGACATCGTAGAAAGTTGCGAATTCTAATTTATTTCAATTCTACAGATAAAAATAGAGTAAATGGAATTATACTATTTGGAAATGAAAAATATATAAAGAACTATAAACAATTTATGAATGAAGATCTCTGTACTCTTACAAACAATTAAAAAAATTCATATTGTTTTTTGGCCAAATTATTGATTAGAGGACTTAGTTTGTATAAATCAATATCGGTTTAGTACCAACAATGGAAGTTGTTTTATGATGTCAGGGATCTAATTGTACAATTAGTTTCGAAATTGACTTTTCACAGATGGGTTTGGCTCAATTTCAAAGTACTTTTAAGGTTTCAAACCTTTTAAATGATAAATTCTAAAAGTGAATAGGGTTGAATTGGAGTTGATATGTTCTAGATATATAAATATCGAATGTACACATATTTGAAAAAAATTAACCAATTTCAATGATCGACTATGTAAGGTCGTATTTTTGAGATACTTTTGTATTTTTCAAAATATTTTATATTGGATTTATGGAAAATAAATTAGATCAATTTGAGTTGTAGAAAAATAAATAGATAAGTTCGAAGTTTGGAAAGTATCATGTACAAGTGTGCATCGTTATTTATATCTTTTATACACATTTTTTTGCAAGATTTCTTATTTTTTCGTCTCTGGATGAGGGTCACGAACCCTATTCACCATGGTTCTTTAAATAGTGCATACTTACATGTACTCATGAATCCTACCTTCTTTCTTCTTATTTTATTTTATTTTATTTTGCATATTTTTAGTGTTTTTTGGTGTTAAAATGTACTTCTTATACCATATGAATATATAATGAAATGAGCATATTAATACATGAATGCAAGTGATTGTCTAGGAAATTGGCTCAATTTTCACGTTTAAGGTGACTGGAACATGGTTTCACTAAAGATCTGCCAACAAACCAAACATTCCCCATAGTAGGTGGGAGGGGTAACTGACATCAAAATGAACAATCCTCTGGCATGTGGGAGATGGACATGTCGTCAAAAAGAATGTCCCCAATGGTATGCACGCACATAATTTAGCATCAAAATAAATGAACCCATGGCATGTCGCTAATGTCTTACCATGAAAACAAACCGATACATGTCATGTCCTCGAAGAATTACTATCAAAATAAACTAATGCATAGCAAGTCTCTGAAGACCTGCCATTAATAATGAGATAATATAACACTTAGCAAGTTCCCACATGTTGACCTTCCATGAGGAAGAAATCTAATCAAAGATTTGACACGATTGTTGTCACAGAGATGTCATATCATGTGTAGTAATTACTAATTTACAAGTGCAATATGCATGTAGCAAACAACCCCAAATCCTAAAGGTCTGTTTGGTTGCCAGGTTACGTCGGAGTAACCTGTCATACCTCCTGCTCTAACGTTGAATTCCTGAATTGAAATTAGTTGTATGGACCGTACGATTTCTTTGTTGTAATATTTTTTAACCACGTTCAAATTAAAAAAATTAAATAAAAAACATACTATATTCATTAAACAAGTTAATAAAACACATAATTAATGTCACATCACATCACATTTATCATTCAAACCCTCCGAACCATACAAATAGTTACTATTCACAAGAAGATATCCCAATTCAACCCAGTTACCAGGTTACTGATTTGTTACGTCACGTGGTATGGGCAGCTTTTCATACCATTCTGACATTTAGAACCATTTCTCAACAAAATAATAAAAAAATATCTGGTTAAATTAACCAGAATCGTTAGATTAGAGAGTAACATCATGGGTTAGGGTTAATACAAAGTAATTATCCAAAGGTGTGATTGTAATTATGAGTTGTGAGAGTCAAGATGTAATTATAAAAATACACTGAATATCTGCACAAAATTCTCTTTATTGTTTATTATTTTCTGATTCAGACAATGGCAGATACCTAACTCAATGTCCAAGCTTACCAAACTGAAATTCGCATCACCGGCCCCACCTAAAGTGGAACACCACCCCTAAAATATGTCTACTACAAAAAAGCCCATAGTTTCTTCAGACACCAACCTCCCCCGTTCCTTTCCCCACAAGAAAATATCTTTCCAGCTCTCTGGCACCCCCTGAGTGTGAATCAATATCCCGCAATTTGTAGACAGAGACAAATCCGAGCAAAAGCACAAAAAGAAAAGAGAACTAAACATGAAGATTCACTGAAAAAACGAGAAGTTTATACATAAATACTGCTCGTGGATCTGGATCGTGGAACGACTACCCCCATCACACAACACGGAATCAAATTCCTAGCGCTGAAGCTTGAAGGAGAGGAGCTCCCTGTGATTGTCCCACGGCCTGTCGTAGACAACGGCCTCGTACGTGGCCAAGTACCGCCGGAACACCGGCCTTGCGAGCAGGATCAGCTTGTAATTGGTGCCCGCGACCACTTGGCTCTCGCCGCTGATCACCTTCACGTACACCAGCTCCTGCCTCGACCTCTTGTTTTGCTCTGCCACCGCGAACCTCGCGATGCTCTGAATTCGCGGGGTTGACACGTCGGCGATGGGGCTCCAGCCCCCGGGGATGCCTATGGATGTGGAGAAGGGGATGAGGAGAAGGGCGAGGAGGAGGAAGAGGAGGGAGTTGGTGGATCTCATGGTGGTGATTGTTGGTTTGGAGTGAAGGTGGAGGTGGTGTTCCACATCTATGTATATATGTAGAGAAGCAAAGGAGGGTTTGCTGCTGTTTGCTTAATTTGGTTTCGGCGGCTGTCTGTTTGGCATCTCTGGTTTTGGAGTTGTGTCGGTGTGCATTGAAGTCAAAGCATTGGAAAAGGTATGAAACCTTCTGGATAAGCTTAAGTTTTTATTGTTGTTTCTTTTGTTGGGCGGAATTGGTTAATTTGTTTTTTAATATCCCGGGCATTAAATATTCTTAATTTTATTTTTTCCTCTCCCTGGTTTGAAAAGTGAGGTGGTGTTGGCTTGATTTAGTCATAGGGCATGTTTGTTACTTGGTTGGATTGAGCTAGGTTGGGGGTATGAATAGTAATTGTTTGTAATAAGTTTATTTGAACATGGTTAAAAAATATTATACCAAAGAAATTGTAGGATCAATACAAGCAATCCCAACCCAGGAATGCAGGGTTAGAGCTAGGGGTAAGTGTACCCTGGCAACCAAGCGGACTCATAGAGTCCACCCCTTTATTCTTGAGTTGGGATTATTTGAGTGAACTTTACAATTTATTTGGTAATAACATTTTTTAACCATGTTTAAATAAAAAAGTTAACATAAAAAATATATTATAATCATTAACAAGTTAGTATAATACATAATTAATGTGACATGACATCACATTTATTATTCCAAGTCTCTCCAACCCTCTTAACCATCCAAACAATTATTATTCACTAGGACTTACCCCAAGCCAACCAAAACTGGTTACCAAATATGCCATAGTATTTGTTTGGTAACTAGGTTGGGTATCCTCATGTGAATAGTAGTTGTTTGGATGGTTGGAGAGGGGTGATATGATAAATGTGATGTGGCATTAATTATGTATTTTTATTAACTTTTTAAATGATTATAATATATTTTTATAGTAATTTTTTATTTGAATGTGGATAAAAAGTATTATAACAAAGAAATTGTACGATCCATACACTTAATTCCACCCCAGAAATGCAGGGATAGAGCATGAGGTATACCATGTTACCTCAGGGTAACCTGTCAGCGAAACAAGCTCGTAGGGAGTTATTCCATTAAGAGGATGTACTCCTCTTGTAGATTCAACCGTTAGCTTGATGATTGCAATAGCGAATATCTTTTTTTCAAGATCAAACTTATCCTCACATGGGTTATCATGTTCTTATATGCTTTTTAAACTTATTTTCTTCTACAAGGCAAACTAATCTAAATCCTTCTAATTGCAACAAATAACGAAAATTGTTAACATTAAGCATCCCTTACCACGAGAAGTAACTAAATCTCTATCATTAAAACAAATGTTGAAATTATTAACACATGACATTCCTAACAGGACGACAGAAATGATATGGTATTTATATTTCTTAAACATTATCCGATTCCTAAGGTTTGTTTAGTTGTAGGGTTAAGTTGAGTTGATGTAAACTCCTTTCAGCGGGTTAGTACGATCGACAACCATTTTGTTCATATTAAGTGTTTGGATGATTAGTATGGTTAAAATAGTAAATGTGATATGCTTTTGTTTATATATTATATTTGATTATATTTATTGTTAACAAATATATTTTTAGTGTTGAATTTTTTTACTTGGAATTGATCATAATGTTCTAGTAACGAAAATATGGGTTCACCCTGGTAATTCTAACCCATGATGCATGAGTAGAGATGATGGCAATCCTGATTTATATAAGGATATGATCGTGAATGATCAGGGTAATTCTGCAACTAAACAAATCCTTGTGAGTTCGTGAGGATTGGAGTATACTAGAGAGAAAGGGAGGGGGTAAATATTAGTATCCATAACAAACTAAAATATTTCGTGAAAATGATTAGAGTGAATAACAAACCAATCAGCCAAGCAATCACACTGCACATGATGTTTACATGAAAACGCAGACATGTTAAAACAACGACCCAAGTCCTATTGATTTAAGATTTTAGATTAGCCAGACCAACCAAATGCTTCACTATTCCCAATATATTTACGTGAATATCTCAACCATCTAGAAAGCTGACTGCTTTACAATTTTGTATCAAATACCAAAAATACTACCACAGATGAGACACCGTGGCAAAGTAGAGGCTAGACGTACTCCGATTGTCTTATGAAATCCTTGGATGGGGCAAGCTTCGAGGATCCAAGATTAATCCGTAAATTTTCAAATCTAACAATAAAAAGTTCATGCAAAGAGTGTTATATAGAAAAATAATATAGCGATAATACTTTTTAAAAATATCAGCATACTTTTTAAAAATATCAACAATAGTAGAGAATATAACAAAATATCGGCACAAGAAGAAATATCTCAGATAATAAGAGCACATGAACTAATCAGATACTATATCACAGAAATAATAACACCAAATGATGTCACATGTTAAAAGAGTTCTAACCCCTTACCACAGAAACTACAACACATAAAACGATCGATTGTCGATCTCTAATAGCTTTCTCAAAGCTAAACTATTTGCAAGCATTTCTCTTAAAATATTAAAGAACCTTGAAGAACCATATAAAAAATATTGAATAAGCATTAAGAATATTTTTCTTTACTATAGAGAGCATAGGATGGCTGGTGTATCTTTCAACATTGGATATGTGGTTCCTTTCAGCAATTTGAGAGAATAGAGCCGTTGGAGACAAAAATGGATTAAAAGCAAAAATATTTGATTTAGATGGTCGACACGACAAGTTGATCGATTAAATACCTAAAGTTGATTGATCATAATTGATTGTAAAGATAATTGTTGAAAGGATGTTGAGGGATTTGAATTTAAAAAATGATCGATCATACAAAGTTAAGTGGTAGATCAATTATGTAACAACAAAGTTGATCGATCAAGATTCAAGGTTAATTGGTCAACTAGTGTTGGTTCATCAGGTTGTCAATGCTAGTTGATCAGTTTCTCAAGGTTGGCCGAGTACATTGCAAAGGTTGACAAGATATAATTTAGCTTTAATACAAAGGTTGATCAGTTTTTGATATGGATAGTTCTATGCTCAATACTAGATGTTACATTACAAAGAATACAAGGTTTACAAGATATAATTTAGCTTTAATACAACAACTTAGAAAGAAACTCATGATTAACTTGTACTCCTGTAAAAAATAACTAATAATCTCCTCATTTTTAATGATGATAAAATATATTTAAAATTACAAATGTCTAAAACTTAAAGAATTTAAAATAAAGTTAATTCAGAGATAATGTTCAAAGCTCCATCTTAAACAAGAAATAAAAAACTTATATCATTTTAATTCTTATTAGTTTCTCTCCCTTCAACTTATATAAAAAACTCAAATTTTCTTTTCTTTTCTTATATTTTCTCCTCCTTTTTGTAATTAATAGAAAGGAAGTACATAAGAGGAAAAAATGAAGATGCAACTCAATAATAGAACATGGAACCTGATACAAACCTATTTGTGTGCACAAAGTAGAGTTCTCATACACACTAAGAGGGATGAATAAAGAAAAACAAAAAGGAAAGCAAGCTAGCTAGAATAAGATTCATATATAGTGGGCAATCACTATCATCCATGCCATGTCAGAAAAGAGCACTTCTTCCCTCCGATGATGGCATGCAAGTCTCAAATCTATTGCAAGATTACTCACCCTCTTCATCGTTATCATCATCATCATCATCATCATCATATTATTATTATTATTATTATTATTATTATTATTATTATATTTCTTCTACTTTTGTAGTTGGAGGCATCCTAATTCTTTTCCCATAAGAGGATGAGGGAGTTACTGAAGGGGGAGGGCAACATGATTAGGAGGCTGCCGAGGAGTCTGCATGCTGTAGGTCCTAGTCGAGGAGAAGACAGTTAGGGAGAACTTGTCGACATCAAAAAGAGAGATTGTAGAGAAGCTTGGCATGGGAGTGAGCAAATTGGAACTAGTCACTATCCCAATTGGCCATGTTGATGTTATGTGTCATCATCAAATCAACCATTCTCCTAGTTCTTGTAAAACTTCAATCATGTCTTGCTGAATGAAGTCAAGGCCAAGGAAAGGTGGTCGTCCATATAAGCCCACATCTTATCATAATAAGATGGATTGGGATGGATAGGAGGAGGGACATAGCTGGAGAAGTAAGGCGCATGAGTGGGTAGGAAGGGACTCGATTGGGATGGTGAAGGTAGAGAAGTGGGTTGTCATCCGACTAACAACTAAATCTCATCTTTTAAGCCCAAATGGCTTGATACAAGTAATGAAATGGGATCCATGAGAATAGACATACAGAAGTAATTCAAGATATGGGGGATAAAAATCTCTAGAGAGAGGTGGTGCACGGGTTGTCGGAGGACTGATGAGAATCCTGCCAAGAGATTTTATAAAACACAAAAAGGGAGAGGAATCCTAAAAGGTTTTATACCTAAAAAGGAGGTTGAAGATAGTCAGAGGAACCTTCCATCTTATTTCATATTAGAAAAGAGCTCGCTAGAGTCAAAAATAAATATATGGCAGCCAGACTTGGTCTCTCTACTTTGCCGATCGATCAACATGAATTTTCATGCAATCACGACTGGTTGATCAACAAAGTTTTTGAGAAATTCTTTTTTAATATGCACTTAACAAATATCTCTCAAATTACAGAGGCCAGGTTCTCTTCTGATTTTCTCAAAATAAGTTGTGGCTAGGAGCTTTGTAAAAATATATGCAAGATACTTATCCGTGGAGATATATTCCAAATATATTTCCTCTTTTTAGAATATTTTCATGCAAAAAGTGATGACCAACATATATGTGCTTCATTTTAGAGTGATTCACATGATTTTTGGCTAGGTTTATAAAACTAGCATTATTATAGAGAATGTGATTTTGGCCAAGGTCGAACCAAAATTATAGAGTGTGTTCTTCATCCATAGCGGTTAGGAGCAGTCTAAAGTGACTGCAATATGCTCTCAGCAATTGGAAGTGCTACACACAACTACATTTTAGAAAATTAAGACACAAAGGAGTTTTCAATGAATTAGCATGTGGTACTTGTACTTTTTCTTTCAATGCAATTGCCAACATAATTTGCATCACTATGCAAATAAATCCATCAATGCATTCTATGATAAAACAAGCCTAAATCTTAAGTAAACACAAGATAACAAAAGATTCTTCTAATATCTTTTAAGTAACACTCTTTAGGATAAGATTGAAAATGTGCTGCTAAACATGTGCCAAAGAGCATATCGTGTCAACTCATGGTTAGATAGAGAAGGAATCTGACATACCACTATAAAACTTTTGGTCATCTGGCTTTGTTGACTCATCAAGGTCAAGATGCATGGTGGGAGCAATCATGGTTGGCTTCTTTGAACACTTGTCCATCTCAAATTTCTTGAGAAACTCTTATGTACTTTTGGTATGAAAGGAAAAAATATTTCTTATTTTGTTTGAGTGATTTATAGTTTGAGAAAAACTTCATTTCTCCCGTCATGCTCATCTCAAACTGCTTATGCATATTCTTAGTGAATCCCTTGCATAAAAATGCATTAGTGGAACCAAACACAATATCATCAACATATTTTACATCAAATATATTAGATAAAATATTTTAACAAACAAAGTACAATCTACTCACTTTAAAATATGTGATGAGCAAAAAGATTCTAAGTCTATTAAACAACCCTCTTAGAGCTTATTTGAGCCCGTACAACGCTATCTTAAGCTTAAA
This sequence comes from Ottelia alismoides, assembly GCA_037367405.1. Classification (NCBI taxonomy): domain Eukaryota; kingdom Viridiplantae; phylum Streptophyta; class Magnoliopsida; order Alismatales; family Hydrocharitaceae; genus Ottelia; species Ottelia alismoides. Next base: position 215,358 of record JAZKJV010009691.1, on the reverse strand, counting down.
TAAATAATCAGGTCTAAAAGAATCTACAAAACTTAGGGGATGCTTGACATAGACTTATTCTTTGATAAATCCATTCAGAAATGCACTCTTTATATCAATCTAAATAGCTTGAATTCCTTAAAACAAGTGAAAGCTAATAGAATTCTAATTGAGTCAATCCTCGTAACATGTGCATAGATTCGATGCCTTCTTGTTGATAGTATCCATGTGCAACAAGCATTTCCTTGTTCCTGACAACATTCCCAGACTTGTCCTACTTATTCTTGATAACTCATTTGATTCCTATAACCATGTGATCATGTGGTCTGGGTATAGGTCCAACACTTGATTTTTCTCAAATTGGACAAGTTCTTCTTACTTTGCTGGCAACCAAGGTTCTTAGTTACAAGCCTTATCAATGGGTTTTGGCTTTAGAAGAGATAAAAAAGCAAACGAAGCAAATGCATTAAACTTTGATTGGCTTTGAATACCTTGAGATACATCTTCTGTCACCAGCTCCTTAGGATGATCTCGAGCAAAACTAAAGTTCTTGGGTAGACTGTGAGAATTTTCCTTTTAAGGTATACTAGAACGATAATCTAACTGAGATTCTTCCTTATTTTTCAATTCCTATGGTTGAGGACATTTCTCAAATTTCATCAAAAGAGATGTTGTCTGCTTCCATGACTATCATTGTTTTCTTCTTTAATGGTCTGTAAGCTTTGCTCCAGAAAGAGTATCCTAAGAAGATACCATCTTCATTTTTCAGGTCAAACTTGTAAAGATTTTTCTTAATGTTAAGAATAAAACACTCATATCTTATAGGAGAGTTTAGGTAAGTTTTTAACTAAGTTAAGTTTGTTGAGCTTGTTGATTAGTTTCATGTGAACATGACCTAATATTTTATGACATAATAAGCATTCATATTGTGATTCCAAAAGGCAATCTAATGATGAATCATCACCGAACCTGCATATGTATATATTTGTGTGCCTATCTCACTGATGAATCCATGATTCAACACATTTATTCATTCATTTTGGATAAAATCATTGGTAAAATACATGGAATATACCCTAATTCTCATTTTTTAACCATTGAACCACATTTGTTAACAATGTTGAAGTAAAATGTATTTATACCAAAATAAAATAATAAAGTTACAAAAAGAAAAGAAAGTCGTCGATATGTGCCATAGATGCAGATTGATCCTAACCTCGTGACTATGTCAATACAAACTTGGTTAGCAAGAGACTACAGGAGATATGGCTCTTAACCTATAAAAATCTAAAAAATACAAAACAATAAATGTACATATCCATATTTATAATGTAAATATATTTTACTATTTTATTGTTATGACCCACTTTGGAGGTCCAAAAAGAAATTCCATTATCATTTCCAATGTTGCAATTAAGGTAAACGTCAAAATGTCCAAGCCCTCCCCAAATATTTAGTGAGCATCTGTTAAAATTCATACCCAACAGTTGATTGGACATTCTACTTTTGATGGTTTGAACCTAAAGGTGGTTAGGAAATTAGAGAATGTGATGATCTTCCATAGCTTGGATAATAATCGGGATAGGTTAAAATCTTTAAGATTTATGATTCTCCACCCCCTAGGCATTTGAGCCTACACATTCTTTCCCAAGACACCATGTGCATTTTATTAGAATACTTGGCACCAATCTACAAATATTTAGCTCGACTTAAATTATTTTTTCCTAACATAAATAGGTAGAAATTTAGTATCCATATGATATGGTAAGTGGCCATAGGTGTAATAGTTGAATTAATGATAATGCATGTAGCATTTAAGGAGATATGTACCTTTCTCATGCTATTAATTCTCCCTTATATCTTTTCAATATTTTTGGTCCAATAGGATTTAGGGAGGATTTTCATATGCAATCCTTGCCCCAAGTAATTATTCGGCCATGTATTTTCCATGAAATCATTTTATAATAAGTGGAACTTGGAGCAAATGCTAAGAATTTATCCTTAAGTAGTAGAACGATTTGTTGTAACTAAGTCGAAGTCCCGACATGTTAGAGGATATATAAAATATATGACAAATTATCACCTGTGACTCGACATCATTTTTGGAGGAGATGAGCAAATCATCAATAAATTGGAGGTTTGTAACGGTGATGCTTTTATCCTTAAGGGGGTGTTCGTTTGGAGGATAAGGGGGAATGGAATAAGGGGAATAAGCCCCCAACACGCTTCCCCGTGGTACGACTATTCCCCATTATTTCATCTTATTTCACTCTTATTCCTATCTTTATCCCACCTTACCTACCTTTATTTCACCTTATTCTCCTTATTCTTATCCTCCAGCCGAACGGAGAATAGACCCTTATTCCCCTTATTCCCCATCCTTATTCCTGCTTATTCTCCTACCGAACGAGCCCTAAAGGTGGATCGCTTGATCCATCCAGTATCTTGAACATTATTCAACATATATCAATAAATTGGTAATTGTATTATTTTTTCTCCTCCTATGCTCTTTTCTATTCAATCTGATTTCAGTATGTTTTCTTTCTGTTTATCATCAGCATGTTAACTTTTAAATGCTGAGGAATTCTGATTGTGTATTTCAGCTTTACAGGTGTTAGAACAAAACATTTCCCCTCTGAGAGTTGTGTTAATTTCTGGAGAGAGAGAGAGTGATGGAAGTCTTCCTACGATGTGATAATCTTCGGATGAGGTACCCTATGCAACAGTTCTCATCACATGGTGTTGTATTTAGAATTGTAATTAGACTTTTTATTAGAAAGTCTATGTAATTACAATTGGAGTTAATTTGGTTTTAATTGAGAAATCAAATGGCTTGGAGGGAAAGTTGGGAATTCTCAAATTTGAATCATTGATTAAACTTAGGTGGAAGTTTAGTACCATACCTAATATCTCTAAACTTTTGGTGGGCTTATATATTAGCTCACACCCGCGCACCGCTCTGTCTCCAACACCGGCTCGGGCTCGGGCTCGGATCTCGGATCTCGATATTTTTGCTGCGGATTTTATTTGGCTGGTCAATTAAATTAATCAGATGGATAAATTTGGACTCGATCGAAATGGGAATCTGACTCGATCCAAACGGTTCGTTTTAGCTGCGGTTTTGGAATTCGAAGAGACATGCCCGTTGAGGAATCAAATGGACACTTCGGTGGTTTCTAATCTAATCTTTCTTTCATATTGTTTGTCGGAAATTATTTATTCATTTACCTTTCCTGGATCTCGCCTTAATTTATGTTTCCGTTTTATTAATTGATTCTTGTGTACATTGTGTAATCGGATAATGAATGAGAAACACATGATTATCATGTTGTTAATTGTTATTGTTTCTCTGTTAGTTCATTTTGGATCTGTTGAAATACGGTTTAAAATATGCATTGATCATTCTGTCAACAACATCAAGTTTACCACGAAGTCGAGTCTTGGACATTGAGCTTCCTTGTTAAACTCGCATTGACAGTGGTAACTAATGCCTGTTAGCATCAGCTGATTTTTTTTGACTTACAATAATAGTGGTTTTAAGCCGTCTGTGGCAGAAGATGAAAGTTTTGCAATGGTCGCTATTTGTTTATGGAAGCAAGGTTTCTCTCGTCATGCTCATACCTATATCAATTCTGTGATGATACCCGTCTAGCTTGCGAGATGTGAGTAGAATAGCTTTGGATTGTGGTTTCTCCACTGGGCGTATGCCTATATCCTTTATGAAACCATTTTTATAATTAGACCAAAGAATTATTAAGTTGCTAACCTTAATCGGTGTGGTTTTTTGGCCTTCAGTTGTCTCGTCAGCTATTCTTGAGGATGTTCGGAAAACGAGGACGTCTTTTCCTTGAATCCGCAAGGCCTCTGTAAGCGGAAAAACAATCACCGACATTTAATATTGTATACAAGTAGACAAACATTATCATTGAACTTACATCACACGGGTTATATGTGATACAATCGATCCTTGACGTCATCGAACCTGTGAGAATCCACGAAGACCGGCAAAGCATTATCGGGACGATAACATTGTGGTCTCTTACGCACTTTGAGTAAAGATTCATTGTTGTTGAACAAGTCGACTACACCTTAGCGGAGATCTTTTTCATAAGTGGAAATCAAGTGTCATGCGAGCATACAATAAGTAGTAGGCTGAAAACGAGACATGCAGAAATATAAAGCACATGCACACATGTTAAATGAAAACTGATACAAAACAATCATTCATTCAGACTCATCAACTAAAACAAATGAAATAAAAAAAACTAAAGAAAAATAAAAGGTTGTTCACTCAGATTAGCCACTAGTCAACAAGCGAGTTGCGACAATATTATTGATCAAGCATCTCGACTTTGTGGCTGCTCATCCAAGTTTAATACAGTCATGCGCTTGGGTAGTGATCGGGATGTCATCATCATGAGCGGAGGTAGTGCGAGCTCTTGCCCACAGGCTTGTCATGGGGTTCGGATCCTCTGCCGTAAGTGGATTGCAGCAGACTCTGCTGCAATCCACGGATGGCTGACACGTGGCCATCCCTTCATCCGACGGTGCGTCCCCGCTCCTCCTCTCTCCCGAATCCCTCTCGGCCCTGCCCCTCCCGAATCCCTCTCGCCCACCTCTTCCCCGAGTCGTCCCTCTCGCCGCCTCTTCCCCGAGCCGCCCCTCGCTGCCCACCTGCTGCCCTCTCTCGCCCCCGATCATCTCTCCCTCGCCACCCTCGCCGCCCACACCGCCTACCCCAGACCTCGAGCCCTCTCACGCCCCGCACCCTCTCGCCGCCTCCCCGACTCTCTCTCGACCGCCCGCTGCCTCTTCCCCTCGCCGCCCCTCGCCGCCGACCCGCTGCCAAGCCCTCTGTCGCCCCCGACCATCTCTCCCTCGCCGCCTACCCCAGACCTCGAGCCCTCTCTCGCCCCCAACCCTCTCCCCGCCTCCCCGACTCTCTCTCGCTCACCCGCCGCCTCTCGCCGCCTCTTCCCCCAGCCGCCCGTCGCCGCCCACCCGCTGCCAAGCCCTCTCTCGCCCCCGACCATCTCTCCCTCGCCGCCTACCCCAGACCTCGAGCCCTCTCTCGCCCCCAACCCTCTCCCCGCCTCCCCGACTCTCTCTCGCCCACCCGCCGCCTCTCGCCGCCTCTTCCCCCAGCCGCCCGTCGCCGCCCACCCGCTGCCAAGCCCTCTCTCGCCCCCGACCATCTCTCCCTCGGCGCCCTCGCCGTCTACCCCGACTTTCTCGCCCACCATCGCTGCCTTTCTCGGATCACGTGCTTTTCTCGTCGTCGACATAATCAAGAAGCAAAGAGTATTCGACTACTTGAGATTTTCATGTCAAGTTATATCATATTGTGTGTGTGTTTAAATATATTATATCAACCTGTTAAGTGAACATTTTGAAGTACCTCGCACATTTATACCGAAACTCGTATAAATCAAGACATGCCAACTTTTTGAGTGAGCTTTTGAACGTTTTGAGTGAACAGATGGCACATTTATCCTAAAACTCGCACATTTATACCAAAACACGCACATATATATATCAAGAGATCTTTTATCCAAGTAAACCCTCCTCCATACCAAACTCACTCATATATACCAAAGTAGACACTTACACACAACAGAGAGCACATCCATAGTAAAACTCGCACTTATATAATAAAACTCGCTCATATATACTAAATCCAAGTAGAGCATCTTCCATACAAAAACTCGCACATATATACTAACTCGCTCATACAACAGAGAGCACATCCATACAAAAACTCGCACATATATACAAAAACACACACATATGTACTAAATCCAAGTAGACCCTCCTCCATACCGAAACACGCATATTTATACCAAAGTATACACTTCCATACAACAGTGAGCACATCCATACAAAAACTCGCACATATATACCAAAACACGCACATATATACTAAATCCAAGTAGAGCCTCTTCCATACCGAAACACACACATTTATACCCAAATAGACACTTAAATACAACAACGATCACATCCATACGAAAACGCGCACATATATACCAAAACACGCACATATATACTAATTCCATGTAGACCCTCCTCCATACCGAAACACGCATATTTATACCAAAGTATACACTTCCACACAACAGTGAGCACATCCATACAAAAACTCACACATATATACCAAAACACACACATATATACTAAATCCAAGTAGAGCCTCTTCCATACCGAAACACGCACATTTATACCCAAATAGACACTTCCATACAACAGAGATCACATCCATACGAAAACTCGCACATTTATACCAAAATACGCACATATATACTAAATCCAAGTAGAGCCTCTTCCATACCGAAACTCGCACATTTATACCCAAATAGACACTTCCATACAACAGAGATCACATCCATACGAAAACTCGCACATTTATACCAAAGCACGCACATATATACTAAATCCAAGTAGAGCCTCTTCCATACCGAAACACGCACATTTATACCCAAATAGACACTTCCATACAAAAGAGATCACATCCATACGAATACATGCACATTTATACCAAAACACACACATATATACCACGAGACCTTTTATCCATGTATAGCCCCTTCCATACAAAAACAAGCACATATATACCAAAAAAGACACTCCCATACAACAGAGAGCATATATGTTTGACTTCATACAGAAGTTCATGTCTAATACTCCAAAAAATGTGAATTCTCAAGTTCTCATATACCAATCTCATAAAAAGAAATTCCTCTCCACGAATCACATGGAGTGCTTAGTTCGAATCTCTCCAACATTAGAGGACTATTGCAGACGCACTGATGACACTGAATGCTGCGACGAAACCTGATGGTAGAAAATATATTAGGAACCGCGCGAGAAAAAAATTTGAATATTATGCTTAAAAATAGTTACCTGATGTAAAAAGTTAGTATAACTAAATTATTGACTTCCAACTATAGGTTTCGGTTGGTCTTGTTGTCGCATGTTTTGATGTATCTGAGATGACTGCCCTTCACTTGTTTGTTTTACTCTTCGAGAATTTTTCGATTTTACTAATGCTTTCTCCACCCAACTCTTCTTCCTCCTTTTTTGTCCGCCTTTGACCCCCTCCTTCTTCTTTACTCCCTTTGCTTTTGTAAGAATTGAATTTGTCGCGACGTTATTAACCTTCACCGTTTTATCAATACCCTCATTGTCATCCACCCTCAAACTTTGCAATTGAGTTGATAGTTGCGCAAGTGCGTTCTCCATCAATGATGTACCCTCCTCACTCTCCGAAGCTGCGTTAGCCAACTTCTGTAAGCTTATTGGCGATGGTGCGTTCTCCATCAATGATGTACCTACCTCACCAACAACGGGAGCTAAATTTTTCACAGCATTCTGCATATATGATATGAACACAGATAATGAGAAACGTCTGGAAGCTTATTGGCGATGGCACCACCCATTGCAGCATCCTCGTCTGTAAAAATCGTCTTCGGCTTTTTATTTGAATGGACCTCAACTAATGTTTCGAATAACCATTCAAACGAAGCCATGCTTTCATCATATAGTAAGGCTGCACCGAAGACAACCATCTGACGGTGGTGATTAAAACCGGTAAATGCACCGAAGGGTCTCAACTCCCTATTGGTATTGAATGTAGTGTCAAAACAGATAACGTCACCAAAGAAGGAGTAATCTTCGCGCATTCGTGAATCTGCCCAAAATATATTTGTGACTTGGTCTTCACAATCGAGCTGTAGTACATAATGGAAGCGAGGATCTTGTAATGATTTCTCTTGAAAGTATGCCAATAGACACCCAAGCTCTCCTGCTGCCATCCAATTTTGACATCTTGTTCGTCAAAGGTTCTTATGATCCAATTTCGTGTATCCGAGATGCTCAACTCCTCCAGATAATTTTCCAGCAAGATCATGTGCCCCCTTTAGAGAAATTCCAACATCTGCAGCAATATCTATTTGAATTGATTGCGTCTCCAAAATTTGTCTTTGTGATCTCATCATGTGAGCACATTCTTCCAAATGTAATGGATGATTATGCTCCAATTTCAATTGTGTTACAATATACTTCTCAGATTTCTTGTCCCGGTTGATCTTCAAATGAGCACCACAACTGCATCGTGTTTGTGTTCTTGGTTTCGTTGTATCTTTGTCTCTTTTATCAAACCCTCTGTAACCCTCCTTAGCGCAAACAAATTTTGCCGAAGTAATTCCCGTGATTTTACTTTTGTTTATGTAGTCTTTACCTACATTGAAGCCGCATTTTGCTGCAAATGAATTATACAAATTGAACGCGTCTTCCACAGTTTCAAATTCCTGAGTTAACGATGGTCCATCAAATCGTTTAGAGGGCTCTTCTTCCATTGACAATTCAACACTGTTTGGATAATCGGTTTTAATTATAGTGTGAGAATCAACAACATCAATATCTACTAACTGATCTCCAGATATTGGCAAGCACGAGATCCGAATATCTTCCTTTAACCAACTACAAGAGACAAATTCATTGAAAAATGAACCAAGCATTAACATACAAAAATATGCACATTTAGTTAAAAACAAGTTATATTACAACAATGTACATTTTCAAGGAAAAGCATAACCAAAAAACAAGTTTACTAGTACAATGTACAAATAAGATGGCATGTGACTAGATGACCTAAATATACATTTCCAAGGAAAAATATAACAAAAAATTGTTATATTACATTATCAAACAAACGAGGCGGGGCCGAGAGGAGTTGAGATCCGGGGAGAGGATGGCGGCGGGGACGAGAGGGGGCGGGAGACGGTTGCGATAAAGCGACAAGACGACGAGAGACGGCTTCAGCAGAGGATCCGGCAGCGATGCGCGGGGCGGTGGTCCACAAGATGGTCGGGGTGGCGGCGAGGTCGGAGACGATGGTCGAGAGAGGGTCGGGGAGGCGGCGAGGTCGTGCGCGGGCGAGAGTCGGGAGAGTAGGGATTCAGGAGGGCTGCCCGTTCGCGAGAGGAGGGGGCTGGGGGCGAATCCTCAGTCGTTGGGAGACGGTGGGGGGCGAGAGAGGGCTTAGGTCTGGGGCAGGCGGCGAGGGCGGCGAGGGAGAGATGGTCGGCGGCTAGGGGAGGCTCGGGGAAGAGGCGACGAGAGGCGGGGAGGGATGCTCGGGGGTGGGCGAGAGCGAGTCGGGGAGGAGGCGATGGCGGGCGAGAGGGATTCGGGAGGGAAGGGGCCGAGAGGCATTCGGGAGAGAGAAGGAGCGGGGATGCACCTCGGATGAAGGGATGGCCACGTGTCAGCCATCCGTGGATTGCAGCAGAGTCTGCTGCAATCCACTTACGGCAGAGGATCCGAACCCCTTGTCATGTACTCATTATGTTAAACCAATACTGGATGAATGAAGAAAAGATAGCGGGTGCACCCAGATTAGCCACTCCTCAACGTGCGAGTTGCGACAATATTATCGGTCAAGCCTCGATAACTTTGTGACTGCTCATTCAAGTATAATACAATCATGCGTTCAGGTAGTGATCGGGTTGTCATCATCGCGAGTGAAGGTAATCGCGAGTGAAGGTAGTGTAAGGTCGATGAGTCCATTACAATAACCAATCACAAGTTGAAATAAACAACTGCATACATCCAGAGATATGTAAAAGAAAGGGAAAACGAAGCAACATGTTATTTATCATGTCACGTGCTACGTGCTAAGACATGTTCATGAGAAGACGCATACGTCGGACATCTGCACCATAGGTTCAAGCTACAACAGTAAGCAGCTATAATGAAATCAAAGGAAGCATATGTAGATACAAGCTACAACAATTAGCATCTATATTGAAAGTAATTGAAAACATTTATGTAGCTCCCGGTTACCCTATTATATAAGCAATTATATGTACAAGCTACAATTATATGTACAAGCTACGAAATGGAAGCATTTATAATATAACCAGCAACTGAAGCAGATGTAATAAAAGCATATTAAAGGGTAAGCAGACGTAGATAAAGCTACAATATTAAGCTTCTAGAATGAAATCAAAGGGAAACATATATTGATAGAATATGGTCATATAAAACAATAAATGTGTTGCGAATCGTTGAAGCAAACACGCACAAACACGATCAAACAAGTAAGACGCAAACACAAGGATTTACAAGGTTCACCCATAAATGGACTACGTCCTTGTGCGGTGGCGATCAGTTTCACTATATGGGAGAAAAAATGTAGTGCAGAGGATACTGAGAAGGTATAAATATGGGATGAGAAACAAGATCAGAATGAGGATTGCAGTATCTGATGGCTCTAGGGCCCTTTTTATACTGCAACAGAAGAATACCATCTGTATTCAGCAATCCATCCCAACAACTCTCAGCCAATCAGAAGACAGGATACTGATCAGACATGTCAGCAATCCTGGCCCAACAGCTCTCAGCCAATCGGAAGACATGACATAGATCAGACTTGCCAGCAATCCTGTCCCAACAGCTCTCAGCCAATCAGAAGGCAGGACACAGATCAGACTGTTGGACATGCGAGCCCACGGCGAGCCATTATGCAATAAATGTTATTGCACGTATCATTCCCTGATCTGAAATGAAGAATAAATAATTTGCATAATAGGTCCCTCTGTACAATTAGGGTTATGTACCATGGCCATCTTAATGATCATACAGCTGTTGATTCATTAAATGAATCATAGAGGCTGGTGCTTGGATGAATATCTAATGGGTTAGATAGAGGACTCATCAAGCACCGTCAAATGATTATTAAGAGATGATCTCTAGCCTGAGTAGGAGATGGCAATCCTTTCTCACATAGGCTGATATCTGACCGACCTCTTGATGCAGGTCCTCTGCATGGGAATAGTGATTCGGAGGTGTCAGATTAGTTAAGTCAGTGGGTTGACTTAGCGAGATCGAGATAACCTAAGTCCTATGTTGAATACTGTCACAACATAGACACACATCCTCTGACTAGAGACAGATGTGTTACTATATGTCTGAGTGTGTACATTTGGCAGACCATTAGGTTGATGACCTAATCAAGGTTTATACACCGGCGAGCTGGTGTGCATATAAGGGCATATGAGTAATACGATCTCTCAAAGGGATCATACAGGTTCACTTATGATCCGGAAGACATGAGCTCACTCATGAGGTATTGGGACCGATCAAATTCCATGCATGGTCGTCGTGCTTTGGAAGCATGACAAGAATTTGAAGGTATGATATATGCTTTGGGAAAGCATATGATCGATACCAAATCCCAATGACCAAGATTGAGAAACTTGGTGATCAAACCTTGAAGAAGACAGTATAAAATAGATTTTCATCTTCAGGTTGATCATTGGTCTTCCAGTATGCAGGATGTGCAGGTATTAGGAATACCTGAGGGTGATGTGATCATAAACGATTGTATAACCATGACGCTTCCAGTCCGAGGGAGTGATGAAACAGGTCTGGATTTTAGTGACTCCTCTCAGTAGAGAAGTAACTTGATCTTAGTCCAAATGTTGGACATTGATCTGAATGTGATTCAGATGCAATGAGAAGATTAAGTATACGGACTTGATTTAATCAAGCATCTATGAGAGGTCCATTAGATCTGGATTTGAGATGAGATCTCAACATCCAAGTCACTATACGTGGAACAATACAATCGCCCTGTCCTTATCTCCAAGTATATGCGGAGAAGGCACATTATTCTTGAAGGAGTTCAAGAATAATTCCTATGATGAATTTAGTATCCAAGCAAGAAGGTTTTGATGATTAAATGAGATTTAATTATCAAAGTATAATATGAATAAGATTCATATTATGAGAATGTGTCCAAGATAATTAAATGAGATTTAATTATCAAGTACAATATGAATAAGATTCATGTTGAGAGAATGATTGTCCAAGATAATTAAATGGGATTTAATTATCAAGGATAAGCAGATCGTGGATAGTGATATCCAGAATATCTGTGTATATTATAAATGAGATTTATAATATATCAGAGAGAGAGAAATATTGTAAATAACATTTGTTAATTATTAATGTGGATTGGATCCACATTAGTTAATTAATTGGAAATGTAATTTACAAATTAGTTTGGGATGTGAATATGATTCACATATTTTTCAATGGCATGATTGAAATATTCACAAATTAATTTGGAATTAATTTGGTGGATATTATTGCAATAATAATTATTGCAAATAATCAAGAAATAATAATACAAATAAAAGGAGACAAAACCACCTATAATCATAGGTGGCTTCACCCATGACTTAGTCATAGGTGACGCCTCCTTGATTTTAGGAGGGGTTGTTGTCTCCTCTTATTTGTTGACTTATTATCTCTTGATAAATTAATTTATGTTAATTAAATTTTGTTGATAATAATTCAACACATATTTAATTTAATATAAATTAATGTTGTTGGTTTTTAACCAACAACAATCATAGCCGTTGGATGGCTCTTGGATTACAATGACCGTTGGATCCATGAGAGCCATGGATTGAGATCCATTGGATCCCAAACTAATATATAAAGAGGGTAGCCTTAGCCCTTGAAAGCACACCAAGTAGATGCCTACTCTACTTCTCTCTCTCCCTCTCATTCTCGTGCTCTCTCTCTCTCTCCAAAGGGTGGCCGACCACCATTGTTGAGAAAGGAGAGAAGTTCTCGCCTTCGCCTTCGACGACTCGAGGATCTCCTTCTTCTTCGTGGCTACTTGCTGTAGAGGAAGACGACGGATTTCGCTTGACAAAATCAGGGGATCTATTGCTTGGATCTTCATCGAGGATTGCGGGAGGGACGTGACTCATCATCGTGCCCGCAAGTGCGTTCTTCGTGGATCGGACTTGAGACAGGAGGATTTCTTGTTTGGGATCTCGCGATCACAACCACGCTTCAAAGGTATTCCTTATACTTTGTGGTTTGATGAAACGATCCGAGAAGTGTTCTCGTGATCATGTGGTTTCATCGTTTGATTTAAAATTTTTAAATTCCGCTGCATCTTACGACTAGTACGACTAGTCGCCCCGATCGCATTCGATGCGATCATCACGCTTCCGTGATGCGCTTGAGGATTCTCAATATCCTTCAAGTGGTATCAGAGCCTTAGGTCGAAAAAGATTTTGGATATGATCCATGAACCATAGACGACTTGGGTTTTAAAATGGTCGCGAAAATTTTTGGCGCATTTGAATTTTCGCAACTCTGTCTAATTGATTTTTTCGGCACTGTTTAATTTGTTTAAACACGAAATATTCAATTGGATTTTGTTCCCCATTAAACAAGGAAACCATAGGACTTGAGTTTACTAAATTTGGATTTAATTTGCTCAAGATATGGCCTTTTGAATATGCATGTATTCACAGTTGCGGGAACTGCAGAACAGAACGTGATTAATTTGTTAATTACGGTTTTGTTACACCTCGAAATGCGTGAAATATCACATAGGTTCTGTAATAAATCAAGTTGTCAATCTTAGGGCACTAATTTTGCGAATTTTGGATTTAAATTGATCAAGATAAGTTAATTTTAGTGATAAGGGGTCACTGCTGGAAATTGACAATTTTTTATCATGAACCTTGTGATAGTCATTCAAATAAATGTTGATGAAAATTAATTGTTAATTTTCTGAAATTGATTATTGATAAATATTTGTGAAATATTTAAAGATGATAATCAATTCCTTGAATGACATCCCACTAAACCATAATGATAAGATAGTTGATCTTGATCATTGGTTAATTTGAAATTATCAACAAACATTGTTTTCATGAAAAACCCTAGGTCATCCTACAATAGTTATAGGACAACTTTTACATGCAAAACCTCTTGCTTGAATAGGATTGGGGATTTGTTTAACAAATCTCCTTATAATATAATCAAAAATGTTTTGATGTATATTATATGGTATAATTTCGGTTGAAAGACCGATGAGCATCTCAAAGTACATGATGATCTATCTGGCATTATCCTTTCCTGAGGTGGATATGGTGTCTAGTCGGAGATCGCTGGGGTAGCGGGTTGCAACGTATGTGGTTCGTCCCACTCTCGTCGGTACTGGCCATGACAACGGGTAGGGATTGGATAATGCCAGAGAAATCAAAGTGTATTTCTAATTATTAAAATTCGAAATAATACGTACTTTGAGATTATACCTACTATTCAAGTAAAATTCAAAGTTTGTTGATTGATAATAGGATTGATGATTGATTTAATGTGATTAAATTAATTATATCCTATGAAACACTCTATTATGAATAGATGTGTATTTCCCTTGCAAGAATTAATTATGTGAATATGATTCACGATACTTAATTACAATTTGAATATGAGGTGGAGGATCACATAAGTGACATCCATGGTCTCCCGTCAAGGCAAAGGATTCCGTCGCCAGTTGTTGTATATAGGAGACGCCTGTCCGAAGTGACAGATCCTATATATGATTTAATTGGATCGGGTTCTTTGCTTCTCGAAAGAGTAAGGCCGTATACGTAGTGACCCCAATATTGGGTCCTCATATTATTGGGGCGATATTGGATTGCGTATAGCGAGTTTTAAGCTTGTTGACGGTTGGTTCAATTAGCAACGGGTCAACATCAACTTAGGGGTGGTGGGCCCGGGTGTTAAAGACCGAATTGGGAAATGCAAGTTGGACTTGCAAGGCGGAATGTGTTCCCGCTTCTCTTTATTCGAGTCATAGGTTCTCATATTATTGGGATGTGATAAAGATAGAGAGGAGATCCCAGATCTTACTTGAGATATAGTGGTAAGTATATCTCTTACTTTGAAAGACGATTAGGGAATAATCTTTCATAGTAGACATAGCAAGACAAATTTGATTTAAAATTCCTAAATCAAAGTAAAATATGTATATATAATATATATACCCTTATGCAAATTTCTTATTTCAGATAATCCTTCATTGAACCCACTCAATGTTATACTCAATAATAACCAGTAAAAATATCATGGATTGGACTCATGATCCAGATATTGTACTTGCAATTGGACACATAATGTATGTGGTTGCAATGTGTAAGTTTCCTCAACATAATGAGGAATGACAATTAAATAAGACAATAAGACATCATCTTAGGGTTTGTATGTCTCTATAGTCTTGATATTTCATCGAGTGTACTTTGGAAGTGACATGTCGATGGTGATCGTAATTGTCGAATAATCCTTATAAAATCTAAGAAGATGTTCTGGCATACATATGAGCTCTAGACATTTAATCATGAATGACATGGTTCTCTACATTATGCAGAATGGTGGCTCGAAAGAGATGATGTATTCAAAATATTTGAATACCTACCTGAACCAATGTTTTAGGAGTCTAGATGGATGTAGATATGATGAGTGTCATCATTCTACTGTCTATACTCTAGTCATTCATGAAGCTTCATAGTATTCACATTGTATGAATTTAATGAAGCATGTATAAATGTTGAAATGCTCTTACATTGAATTCTTTTGAATTTAACATGAGATACCCTTAGTCTTGAACAATGGTTGTTTATAGATGAAGAGAGCACAGTGGAAGCGTGGGTCGGACCCATGTTAGAAGGAAAGTCAAAGAGTTGATTGTACTTCTGTGACTTCTATATGACATCCAAAGAGTTGGATGAATGCCTATACTGCAATAACTTGATGTGTTGATAGTGTGACTATCAAGTCTGTCTAGAATCCTTAGAGAAGGACTCAGATAGTGCATCATAATAATCTATATCTACATTTGATCATTGAAATTGACTTGCTTATTTGATAAGATAAAGTCTGATAATTGTATCTCAATCTTCTAACAACACTTGCAATGTGTTGCACATGTTTTAGAAGACTGGAAAATTTTGATCTTAAGGTTTAGCAATTGTTGCAATAATCTCTGTTGGATTGATATACTTCTTAATTTCAGTGGGAGAGCCTTAGTCTTAGAGAATGTCTCTATGACCTAGATATTAGAATACGCTCATTGTTTGTTTCTAAATATTGGAAATAAACATGAATTCTGGAATAAACCTATCATAAAGAGTTATGATGGATATATTTCAGATAATAATCTAGCATCTGGTGGACTCTACTAAATTAGAAATTTAATGAATGGTTCATTGAGATTTCTAATGCTGAAAGTTAAACCTTATAAGATCAATAGGAGGATAAAGATCATTTTGCAATGATTTAGCATCAAGTTTTGGACATATGCCTGTTGATTTGATCAATAGACAAGTAAGATATGAAACTTTAGAATGTCTAAAATTTCAAATCTTACATACTTGTGAATATTGTATTCAAAGTAAAATGTCTAATACACCTTTTTTTTGGGAGAGGTGTAAGATGTAAAGGTATTCGAGATCTCATACATATTGATGTATGTGAATCATCTGTATCATAGTGAACATTGTGGATATGTGATATCTATTGATGATCATGTATGATATGAGGTTTCTTCTCTTCACCTAGGAAACCTTTGAAATGTTCAAAGATTTCGTAATTTTGGTTTAGAACCAAAGTTTGAAGGAAGATTAAATGAATTTGATCTAATCAAGGTAACAAGTACCTATTAGATGAATTCAAAGAATATCTTATGGAGATATGAATATCATTTCTATCTCAATCCTCCTGACAGACCTAAACTCAATGGAGTTGTAGGAAGATACAATTAGATCATGTGTGACATGATTTGATCAATGATGAATTTTAACATAATTATCCCTTAGTTTCTAGGTATATATGTGTAGTAGAGACTACAATATATATATCTTTAATAAGGTTCCATGCATGTAAGCTGGAATCTAGCACTTGAGAGTGCTACTTCATTAGAAAAATAAAGGATGGTATTGGATACCTACTTTATGACCTTGAGATTTTTAAAATATCTCATCTTTGAGAATATGATTCTTATACGATGACTCTCTTGAGAATCAAGATGAAAATGAAGCAAAGGAACTCATTTAATCTTGAGAAGATATTGAGGCTCCAGAAATCGGAAACTAAAAGGGACAATTAAAGATGAAACACTAATACCTCTTCAAATGAGTTTGAAGATGTATTCCATGTGTCAGTTAAGTCTGACAATGATCGGACTTCATGTGATGAAGCTCCTGAGGATCATAACATGGAAAGATGGATATTAGCAATAAAGGTCTAAGGTAGACTTCATATACAAGTGTTGTATATGGACCCTCGAGGATCCACCTATAAGGGTTAGACCCATTAAGGTGTAAATGGATCTTCAATAGAAAGAGGGAACCCGATGAGAAGGTAGAAACCTTCAAAGCACGGTTCGTAGCCATGAGCTACACACCGAAGAGAAGATATCGATTGCGATGTGGCTTGCTTTTCAGTGATCATGCTTAAACCCATCAGAATGTTGCTAACCCTAGCTACACAATTTGACTATGGCATCTTCAAGATGTGAGTCAAGATTGTATTCCTCTATGAATACCTCTTTGAGGATATTCACATGAAGTAGCCCCAGGGCTTCATGGTTGAGGAATGCAAGATGTGCTGGCTAAAGAACTCCATCTTTGGACTCAAATAAGCTTATTGTCGTTGGAACACAATATTTGATGAAATTATAATTGTTATAATTTCAAATAGAATCTTGATGAACCACGTGAAGCTTAGTGGGAGTGCCATTGTGTTCATCGTGCGAAATGTAGATAATATCTTAATCATTTGGAATGAGATAAGGATGATAATAAGTGTTTTGTGATCTAGCTATTCCATACCTTGAGATATGATCTCAAAGATGCCTCTTAGATCTTAGTTCTGAAGGTGTTCAGAAGCAAAGAAAAGAAGGTATTGGGACTGTCACATTTGTAGTACACCTTGGACATGTTCCATTTTCTGGAAATTCCAAGAAATGCTTTCTTACCTTTAAGATTTGGTACTGACCTATCTAAAGGGATAGCACCTCAAAGAGTTGAGGAAGTGAATGCTAAAAATTGGTTGCCCTTTTGTGCATCAGTTACGAGAAGTTGAAAGTATGCTAAATGTGTACAAAAGCCAGATATCTGCCATGCAGTGGGAGTAGTAAACTGCTACTAATCCTACTATGGAGATAGAACACTTAATTGCAGTAATAACAATATCTTCAAAGATGACAAGGCTTTAGAGATAGTGATCTCTAAGTCTTATCTTCAAGAAATTAAGACTTTTAGATGGAGATCTAAAAGGTCTTAACTGCGAATACCTTAGGAGATAGAGATCTCCAGGGATAAGGGTATTCTGATAAGGATAATAGAAATTTCATGCTGGTTATAATAATATTTCTTTGAGTTGTAGTATCAAAGATACTATGACTGACAAGATTGAGTATTGGTTGCATTAGATGCAACATGTGCATTAGATGCGAGCACTGTTACTGGGGATATGCAAGTGCCGTAAAAGGACTTGGCGTAGTCTCGCGGGAACAGAGTGACCAATCAGCTTACCTAGCTATTTTCAGAATAGCCTATGATTGTCACATGAGTGTGGGTTTAAATGATTAGCCCATTAATGGCTCTTTGGGCTAGTGGGAGATTGTTGGAATGCGAGCCCACGGCGAGCCATTATGCAATAAATGTTATTGCACGTATCATTCCCTGATCTGAAATGAAGAATAAATAATTTGCATAATAGGCCCTCTGTACAATTAGGGTTATGTACCATGGCCATCTTAATGATCATACAACTGTTGATTCATTAAATGAATCATAGAGGCTGGTGCTTGGATGAATATCTAATGGGTTAGATAGAGGACTCATCAAGCACCGTCAAATGATTATTAAGAGATGATCTCAACCTGAGTAGGAGATGGCAATCCTTTCTCACATAGGCTAATATCTGACCGACCTCTTGATGCAGGTCCTCTGCATGGGAATAGTGATTCGGAGGTGTCAGATTAGTTAAGTCAATGGGTTGACTTAGCGAGATCAAGATAACCTAAGTCCTATGTTGAATACTATCACAGCATAGGCACACATCCTCTGACTAGAGACAGATGTGTTGCTATATGTCTGAGTGTGTACATTTGGCAGACCATTAGGTTGATGACCTAATCAAGGTCTATACACCGGTGAGATGGTGTGCATATAAGGGCATATGAGTAATACGATCTCTCAAAGGGATCATACAGGTTCACTTATGAACCGGAAGACATGAGCTCACTCATGAGGTATTGGGACCGATCAAATTCCATGCATGGTCGTCGTGCTTTGGAAGCATGACAAGAATTTGAAGGTATGATATATGCTTTGGGAAAGCATATGATCGATACCAAATCCCAATGACCAAGATTGAGAAACTTGGTGATCAAACCCTGAAGAAGACAGTATAAAATAGATCTTCATCTTCAGGTTGATCATTGGTCTTCCAGTATGCAGGATGTGCAGGTATTAGGAATACCTGAGGGTGATGTGATCATAAACGATTGAATAACCATGACGCTTCCAGTCTGAGGGAGTAATGAAACAGGTCTGGATTTTAGTGACTCCTCTCAGTAGAGAAGTAACTTGATCATAGTTCAAATGTTGGACATTGATCTGAATTTGATTCAGATGCAATGAGAAGATTAAGTATACGGACTTGATTTAATCAAGCATCTATGAGAGGTCCGTTAGATCTGGATTTGAGATGAGATCTCAACATCCAAGTCACTATACGTGGAACAATACAATCGCCCTGTCCTTATCTCCAAGTATATGCGGAGAAGGCACATTATTCTTGAAGGAGTTCAAGAATAATTCCTATGATGAATTTAGTATCCAAGCAAGAAGGTTTTGATGATTAAATGAGATTTAATTATCAAAGTATAATATGAATAAGATTCATATTATGAGAATGTGTCCAAGATAATTAAATGAGATTTAATTATCAAGTACAATATGAATAAGATTCATGTTGAGAGAATGATTGTCCAAGATAATTAAATGGGATTTAATTACCAAGGATAAGCAGATCGTGGATAGTGATATCCAGAATATCTGTGTATATTATAAATGAGATTTATAATATATCAGAGAGAGAGAAATATTGTAAATAACATTTGTTAATTATTAATGTGGATTGGATCCACATTAGTTAATTAATTGGAAATGTAATTTACAAATTAGTTTGGGATGTGAATATGATTCACATATTTTTCAATGGCATGATTGAAATATTCACAAATTAATTTGGAATTAATTTGGTGGATATTATTGCAATAATAATTATTGCAAATAATCAAGAAATAATAATACAAATAAAAGGAGACAAAACCACCTATAATCATAGGTGGCTTCACCTATGACTTAGTCATAGGTGACGCCTCCTTGATTTTAGGAGGGGTTGTTGTCTCCTCTTATTTGTTGACTTATTATCTCTTGATAAATTAATTTATGTTAATTAAATTTTGTTGATAATAATTCAACACATATTTAGTTTAATATAAATTAATGTTGTTGGTTTTTAACCAACAACAATCATAGCCGTTGGATGACTCTTGGATTACAATGACCGTTGGATCAATGAGAGCCATAGATTGAGATCCATTGGATCCCAAACTAATATATAAAGAGGGTAGCCTTAGCCCTCGAAAGCACACCAAGTAGATGCCTACTCTACTTCTCTCTCTCTCCCTCTCATTCTCGTGCTCTCTCTCTCTCTCCAAAGGGTGGCCGACCACCATTGTTGAGAAAGGAGAGAAGTTCTCGCCTTCGCCTTCGACAACTCGAGGATCTCCTTCTTCTTCGTGGCTACTTGCTGTAGAGGAAGAAGACGGATTTCGCTTGACGAAATCAGGGGATCTATTGCTTGGATCTTCATCGAGGATTGCGGGAGGGACGCGACTCATCATCGTGCCCGCAAGTGCGTTCTTCGTGGATCGGACTTGAGACAGGAGGATCTCTTGTTTGGGATCTCGCGATCACAACCACGCTTCAAAGGTATTCCTTATACTTTGTGGTTTGATGAAACGATCCGAGAAGTGTTCTCGTGATCATGTGGTTTCATCGTTTGATTTAAAATTTTTAAATTCCGCTGCATCTTGCGACTAGTACGACTAGTCGCCCCGATCGCATTCGATGCGATCATCACGCTTCCGTGATGCGCTTGAGGATTCTCAATATCCTTCACAGACATATCAGGAATCCTGACCCAACAACTCTCAGCCAATCAGGAAACAGATCAGCCACATCAACATCCCAACAAGTGGTTAAGATTCAAGTCAAATTAACAATCCTGACAAGTACGTATGGCCATATAAAACAACAAATGTTAAGCAAGTGCGTAAGATGTCATCTCCATAATTTAAAGAATTCGAGGGTTTAACCAAATTGTAGCAAGCAGTGTATCATTATCTCAAGAACTGTATGTACAAGCTACAACATGGAAGCAGTTAAAATGAAATCAAAATGAAGCAAATATAATAAAAGCATATTAAAAGGTAAGTACATGTAGATACAGGCTATAACTATAAGCATCTATAATGAAACCAAAGGGAAGCAACTATAATGACATCAAAAGGAAGCACATATCTATTGTTTGATTATCTCAGCAGCTGCAGATACAGAGACATATAGATGCTTTCCATTTGAGTATTTAAACTTGTTGATACAAAGCACCATATCTATATGCATATCTTCTATTTTAGTATTTAAGTCATTGTTTGATTATTTACAAGTAATAGATGCATATGATGTATTCATCAATTGGAATGCATATAAAAAGACATAAGTATCTATTATTGGATCAAATGAACATGTAAGGCATCAAATGGAAAGCATTTGCATAACAACCTTCTCATCATACAAAAGCATCAGAACCTACAAAAGCATGTGAACAAAGATACAACCAACAACCATCATATGAAGATAGCAAGAACAAAGCCAAAGCTATAACTAGCAGTTGAAGAGAAGATCATCGGTATCGATCAATCAACGAATAAACACATCAACTACATGCGTACGTGAGTATGCAACAGAGAATCCGCTTGCACTTGCACTCTTGCGAAAGGGTCATACATCGCTACATGCTATGTCAGTAGGATGCTCAGTCGCTCACGTGCACTTGCACTCTCGCCTCTGCTCTCCCAGCTCTCTCATTTGCACTCTCGTCTTCGATCTCGCTCTCTCACTCTTCATGACCTATGGAAAGGCTTGTGTGCAAATTCAGATAAATTTCCAATGGATCTTCTTCCAACTTGGATTGTACCTATAGAAAAGAAATTTGGTAAAAACTTAATTACCATTAAGATGAGTCAGGTAGCCACTGGTTTTCTTAAGTACACTACCTGATGATTGGTTCAATCTTTTAGGGAGAAAGGGAAAGCTACAGGGAAGATGCATTCTTCGTTGATATCAAGGGAGTGAACAGTGCCACATATATATATTCTTCATTGATATCAAATGAAGGAAAACCATGAAACTTAGGAAGAACGTAGATAAATGAAAATTCTAATCTAAATTATCCACGAAGTTAAGATACAAAATCCAAGGTTATTGAGAGTATAATCCAAGATTGTATGAGTCTTTAGGTGGGACTAATTAGATGTCTCTATCTCCTTCCTTTCTCTTTAATCTACGAGTTCCGTTAGATTTAGCTCGGTTGTGGAGGCTGGTAATGGTCTTTTTCCATGGCATCCAATTTGCTTTGATTCCTTTCAAAATAGTTGTGCAACTTTGGAATCATACCCATAAGTTGATTATTGAATAAACATTATTACGCAATCGATCAGGAGTTTGATCCATGATTAGAAGAGTAGAGTTTGAGCAGAGAAAGTGAGAATGAAGGAATGAATATATGTCAAGAGAGAGAGAGAAATAATTAGGTTGAGAGATGAAAACTGAAAAAAGCGCTTCTCCTTAAAAAGATAAAGAAAATAAATAATCGCTAACTAAACTAAAGCAAACCTAAAACAAAAATGAGATTGAGATGCACATTGTGAAGCAGAAATGTCTTGCGCTTTTTTTATTTTAAGTTCTTTAACTCAATTGTGCACAATTTGAAGTTATGCATCTTAAAACTATCTCTTGTATGTTGCCAATATACTATATGAAGGCTACATTGATCACTCAATGCATATGATCATACTTGGTCAAAGATCAATTAGCATACCTTTACTTAATAATATGACAAACCAAATTGATAGTCTACAACAAAAATAATCAACATTGTCTGTACTTACCAACTTGGAAAACCAAGTCAGTACTCGATTAAAGATTGATAGGCTAGGCCAATACTCACAAATTTGGTGAACCAACTCTCTACTTAATAGTGTCCCTAGTTGGTGGGCCAGTTTTTTCCCCTAACAACATATTGGGGTATAGGCACACAAAATATATAAGAGAGGAGGGTTCTGGTTTCTTTAATGTGTATGTACATCAAACAAACAAGTGTGAATTCATAATGAAATTTTAAAACAATTAGTAATTCAGATATTTTAAGATTACTAACCACTTGATTAGGAAGATGTTTTAACGTTGGATGTTCATTTTGTTTGAAATTTTCAAATATATGCATGCCATTGTCTTTCTTTTCATATGAAGAAGTCTCGTAAAGGGAGAAAATCACATAGTGCATGTGATCTGTACTAGGTATATGCCACGAACCCAAATTCTGGACCGTCGAATCCTCCCATATACGGATCTGGTTACTCATAAATAATTTATTTGACAATCACAACTAACATTAAGAAACAGACTGCAATTAAAAATACTAAGAAGAGGAAGAAGTCGTTCAACACTTTTCCATTTACAAAATAAAGTTTACATGGTACATTATCCTACTATAACCATTTACATGTGCATCATCCAGAATGGAAATAAACAAAATGATTTCCAACTACCTTATGGAGAAATGCTAATGTGGATGGTTCGATGGCTATTGTTCCTGTGATGAGTCTCTGATGCCTGTTGGGTTTTCAGAAAACATAAGAATGAAGATCAACATGTGCTAAGTAACGAAGAAGAGAAAAATTTAAGATTAGCGTCATTTAGCCAAACTTATTATACCAGAAAGTTTCACTTATTGTCATTACTTGAGTCATATTCCTTTTATTCCACGTCAGGGATTAGTCCAAGGGACTTACCTAGCCATTCATGGACTCCAAAGCGGTAGACACTTCAAGATTGGAGATGCATTGATCTGGTGAGCTTATGTCGCCGCACGTTGCCTCAACCAATCCTCCAATGCGGCCTGACAATTTCCATTTCTTTTATTATCCAGGGTTTCAAATCTTCAGCCTGACAAATAAGAAAGCACATCGTCCTCGAGGACTCGATAGCTTAAAACCACATGCTAACCTTTAATCACATATACTAGCGGCTTTAAATACATGTTATCGTGACCCAGCTGCTATCAAATCACATGTGCCTCCACATGGCACGACCATATCTTCAGTCAGTCAATACGTCAGGAAATACATTGTCCCCTACTGACAATCTTGGATGGCATACTCATCAAAATTTCTCATGGCAAGCCCCAAGTTCGCAACAACCAGTACATGTCAATTTCAGAGATTTTCCCCATTTCATCATATATTATGGGGCGGGCCTTCTTGGATGGCATTTGATTGTTTGAGATACCTGAAGGGATGGAGAACTGATGCAACGGATGGGATGTGCTTTGTGACTTCGGATGACTCGACTGCTTCTTTTTGATTGATTTGACAGTCAAGTACCACACATTATAAATCATTCATTTGATGCGCACTTATCATAACAGGGCAGTTGTGTACCACCTAGATGTGGAATCTTAATACATATGTTTTTCTGAAAAATCTAGAGGTTGCATGCCCAACCTGTAGTTCTACTTCAGTCATTCTTAACGTAAAGCACGATCCCTTCCACGATCCATATAAGTAGACCTCAATTCCCATAATGTAATTCCTCCATCAAACCTTTTATTTGCATATTCATCAATATTGAGTATAGACTTCCATATATACATGTGTGTATATATATATATATCGATTCATATGTATATATATTCATATTTATTTTTATCTAAAATCCCAAACCCTAACTTTTCAAGCCACTGCATCAATTTAATGTTTAGCCGTCATTTTAGTGAAAATCACAAAGTAACTTTTCATATTTTCTAAAAAATAGCTGAATTAAGATTCTTCTTAGCGAATAACACAAAATCAGAAATTTCAATGATCTCGTATGAAAATCCAACAACAAAAGGTAGCATTTCATTGCCTAATTGAGCTCTCTCTCACGTATGCAGTGCTTTATTGTGATTCATTTTCAGAAAGAATGATTTACGGCTCCTGAAGTGATCAAATTTCACTTGCGTATCAACAAGACTAAGAACGTGCGAAGAACACGAAGAACGAACGAAGAACACGAAGAATGCGAAGAATGAACGAAGAACGTGAAGAGCATATTTTCTCTCGAAATTTCGACGGAGTTTCCTCTTATATTAGGACATATTTCTACGAAAATTCTAGCATAGTTTTCCTTTATATCGTGATTTATTTATATGAAAATTTCAGTAGAGTTTCCCTTTATATCGGGATATTTTTCAAAAGAAAAAGGAAAGAGTTTCCTCTATAAAATTATTGAGAAAAAAACAACAACGAAACATAAAGAATATAATAGAACTACAAGTGATGGAGAATCAGTAGACACCACGAGTCTTAGATAAGTAAAGCGTGTGACAAATCACATGGTTCACTGACGTACATAGCCGTTCGCACCTAGGTAGGTTGTTACACAAATTTCTCCATCAAAATAACTATAAAAGCGAAACTGAAAGAATATAATAGAACTGTAAGTGATGAAGAATCATTAGACACCACGTGTCTTAAGTGAGTGAAGCGTGTGATGAATCACAAGGTTCACTGGCATGCATTATCCACCCATCTAAGAAGGGCGTTACACAAATTTCTCCTTGAACTACAACACAAAATGAATCGAAAAAGAAGAGTGTGAACTACTTCATTTTGTGTTAAGATCATACTTTTTTGACCAACTACTTTTGCGAATAGGAGAGCTAAAATTACAAAATGTATAGAAGTTGCTCTACTCCCCTATACTTAGGCTCTGGCAGCCTAAGTGTAGAAGAAGATCAAAAGTGGGGCGGACAAGGTCAAGAGTGTGACGCCCCGCCCCGCAGGGAGAGCGTCAGACCTAACTCCCTCGGATCCAGATACTCAGCAATAGCCACATTCATGCATCATGATTAACATTCGGAATGTAAAGCAGGAAAAGCAAATAATAAAATGCTCTAATGACACATATATTCATGGTTCCCAAAATTTGTATTGGGAACCATGAATATATAAGTGTCATTAGAGCATTTTATTATTTGCTTTTCCTGCTTTACATTCCGAATGTTAATCATGATGCATGAATGTGGCTATTGCTGAGTATCTGGATCCGAGGGAGTTAGGTCTGACGCTCTCCCTGCGGGGCGGGGCGTCACAGATGGTATCAGAGCAAGGATACTCCATTAGCCAACATTTATACTTATGATTATTAACGGTATTTGGAATGTATGGAATACATCAGGGTCCTATGACTGTGATGTTTTGTCCAATAGGAATGGTTCCCATATAAGAGTCCTAATATATGAAGACTTAGATATTTAGAGACTTATGAGTATAATTGATTCATGCAGAATCATGTCGCTTTCGAATGCTGAGATTGCTAGACAGTTGGCACTGATGATGGACATGCTCCAAAATATAGACAAGAGACTAAAGACCGTAGATCAAAGACTTGATGGATTTGAAGAATCCATTCGTACCCTTCAGAGCTATGGTGGTACTAAAGTTCCAGTTCCCCCTCCATCTATCGGGGATATCTTTCAGAAACATCAGAAAATATTTGCTAGCTATTGCAAGGGTCAAGTACCAGAGTTTGTGGGAGATACTACTCCTGAGACAGATGATGCCTGGTTAGAAAAGATTGAGAAAGTTCTCAAGATTATCCAAGTACCCAAAGACTGTTGGGTGCCATTTGCTGAATACTCTTTGAACGGCCATGCGAAGCGTTGGTGGAGTGCTTTATCACGACATTTACCACATCTCTTGACTTGGGACAATTTTGTGGTGTCATTTAGAGAACAGTTTCTTCCCGATTTCTGGGTTAGGAGAAAAAGAAAAGAATTGGATGAGCTGAAACAAGGATCGATGCCAGCTAGAGAATATCAGATCAAATTTGATGAGTTAGCACATCATTCACCCATGCTTGAATGTGTGAAGATGAACGAATCCTAAAATTTTGGTGTGGACTTCGCCTCGATATTCAACATAGACTCTCTTCTTGTTGGCCATCCACTATCCACGAAATGGTAGAAGTCATATCTCGCATGGAAGACTTACTTCACGATATGAAATTGAGCAGGGAAAACTTACATGAAAATGACAAGGATGAGCAACAAATTGTGATGCCTTATTCAATAACTTATAATGGTTCCCTTCCTTTGGAAGCAATGCACGAGACTACAACAAGTTCCACTATAAATGGATCAAGAGGAAGTAGCAGGCCTCGAAGATGTTATACTTGTGGCCAGAGGGGTCATAGTCAAGCATAATGTCCTCAGTGAGCCAATAGTGCTATTGTCAGAGTATTTGATGAGAGCATCCACATGCTGATGAAAAGAAACACAATTATACTCAAGGTATGTGATTGATGTAATGACTCTTATGACTATTAAATATGCTTGTAATTCAAAAAAAATTGTTAGACAATGCTTGTCTATGTGAACATAAATTATATTCTTCTTAAATTTTTGATAATATAAAGCAGGTCCACTAGAAAATATGATATATGGATTATATGATTCTGATGGTTATATTTGTGACAATGCTAGTGTCTTAGTTTTTTTTGATAATCTAAATGAGTTAAAAGATTGATAAATATCAAACCTTAGCTATGTGATATTGAGACTCGTATTGAGTAGTACATGCTAATTCGTAAGACAAGCTTAAGGACTGAAAGAGATGGCTTGATTCTTTTTAAGATTGTTATCGCTGGCTACGATAACACCATTTCTTTTGTTATAATTGATGGTAATAACTTGATTTATTTGATATTCTTATCACTAAATGATGACTATAATCTCTTTAAAGTTGTTATCATGATCACGAAAAAGGTTCTACCATGATTGTTATCACTCTTATGATAAGCATAAACTAGATATGGATCCATCTTCCTGCGTAATAAGGGGGAATACTTTAAGAGTGTTATCACCGAAGATGATAACCGTAATCCCTAAAGATGGTTACCATTGACCACGATAACATAGGTTCTATTAAGATTGTTATCACTCTCGTTATAAGTGGAATGTAGATACATGTACATCTTTTGAAGAAATATGAAGAACTCTCTTAAGATATCGATGGTGTCAACTGTAATTTCTTAAAATTATTTGTCATTGACAGAGATAACAAACGTTCTATTAAGATTGTTATCACTCCCGTGATAAGTAGATTGCATATGCGAGTGCATCTCTAGGAGAAATAGGAAGATCTCTTTTAAGATTGTTATCGCCTTCAAGCTAAGAATTTTTAAAGATGCATATTAGGAATTTTCTTTTCAAAAGTTATAACCTTAAGGTCTGTAGATAGCCTTTTGCATACACATGTCCCATACCAATAATATCTCTACGTGATGTAATGGATATTAGGCATGATATCGTGGATGTATATAACATATGTTATGAACTAAGAATACTTGCAACACCTACTATTTCTTGAAGTCTCGAGGACGAGACTTGTTTTAAGATTGTTATGATGTGAAACCCCTGGTTTTATCCCCACAACTTGGTCAAGTTGATGATAATCAAATAGTTGTGGTTCAATAAGAAATTTATGAAAAATCTAATTTCGATCTGATTGTAGCATGTTATGACTTGTTGGATGCGTATCGTCGTCAGGATTCCAACGCATCTGAAATTTTTCAAATCGGATATCAGATGAGAGAGATATGATCATTTTACTGAGGATGGGTCAAGTCTGAAATGGTCATACGGGATTGAGCAAGATCCATCTAAGAGATCCGCCCAACTATAATTTTTGAGATATAAAAGACCCCATAGGTTGCTCTCTCCTCTCATTTGCAAACCCTAGCCACCACTCACCATCTCCCACCTCTCAAGATCGTTGGAGCTCCGACGGAGCGTTGGCGGAGTTGGATGTCCTCCACTATTTTTTGTGGGGAAGTTTTCCCTCGACATCCTCTATGCAAATATCATATTAGAAAGGTAAGATCATCTCTCCATCTCCCTCTATTTGGTGATTTTGTTTATGGATTAGATCTTAGAAAATGTGCTTGTGATTTAGTGGTTTCCGTTATTGGGATAATATGTGGGAGACGGCTTAGAGCAAAGACATGGTATTACATGCGAGATCACTCTTATAGGTACGGTCCCCTCCCCTCTACTTTGTGACCTTATCGTCGCACATGTATTCCATGGACCTTCGTGTCCCTCTTGCTGGATTGGGTTTCCCCCTTGGTGTGGAGATTGATGGTTGTTTATATTCCTAAAGATATTTAAAAAAAGGCTAAATAATATGTTTGTTAAATCCATATGCAAAAATAATTTTAATATGATTAATATAAAAGATGTGTTGTATATATGTTGACACAAGGATCGATTGGGTCAGGGTTAAAGATTAAGGTACTTATCAATGACTGCACAATAATTTTAAACTTGTAACGATGTTCCCTTCCATCTTGATATTGATTTCACATATTTTTATCGCACCATATGTTTAAACCCTCGTAACATCATATGAATTCTTATACATGAACTTTAGATGATTTTTTGACACCGTGTAAATTGAGTTGTACTATACTGATATTATTTTTTAACATTGAATGGATTGCAATCGCAAACTTTTACTTTGACATTCGATATTAGTCTGTTATCCAAAAATTCCATCTATATTAGTGTGCCTTAAGAAGTCAAGGAATTCTTCCTAATCATAAGATCTTATACAATTTTCTACGTTTCATTCAACATGCCATGTGTTTCTCATATTAATACAATAAACATACACTTAATTATTGCCATAATGCATGTATGATGATAGTACATGGAACAAATGTGTGCCGTTAGGATTTTGGAGCATCAATCACAATCAACGTGCATGATTGCATTAAATTGGGGTTATATAAGTTATTCTAAATTGTAATATTAAATATTGCAAATGCTCCAGCCGTTACCTTCTTGATAAGAATATGTATAGTTTCGGTAGTTGTTAGCTTAGATAATTACTTGATAAGAGTGAATGATTAAATTTTCTACGGCATGGGATTGGTTTCTTTAATTCTACGAACGAGTCATTCGTCACCTTTGATGCCTAACCAATATCTTCGAATAGGATTCAACGGTTCTTTTGATTTGAAAGGTGAAATTTAAGAAAAATATATCATACATGATGGTCAACCTGTTAATACATGTACTATATCATGTTCGGCATATCTTGACGCAACAATCAGAATTAGATGTAGATAAAAAGATTATAGCACGGACATTTAAGGTCACATAAATCTATAGAGTTATGATGAATCATACATTCTTATAAATCTTGAGATGGTTATCATGTAGATAAATATATAAATATTTCTTGATTGGTTAACCATCCAAGTACGATTTATTAATGTAAATCCTATGTGTTCCATCTTTATTTTATTGATCGTTATTTCCTTGATAAGAGTTGCAAAGGACCATTCTTCCTCAAGGCCATGATTAAGTGAATACGTTTAGTAGTAATAAAAGAGATTGAATCAATACATAAAAATAATTGTCCATAACGCCAACACGATCTAATTCTATCAAAATAAAGTAATAACATATAAAGAGAATTAGATTATAGTCTGTATTAGATTGCATTAATGTGTGCATGTTTCCTCTTTATAACCTCCCCGTTATAATGATGATCATAATAACCTATTCTCTATAATGGTACAACGTCTCAATACATATGCTCCTAATCATTGTGTGTTTATAATTTTTAGTGTTGTTATTTTAATAAAAAGTTACGGTTACGTTTTCTACAATCTCACATGGTGTCACGCTAGAAACAACAAGTAAATCATTCGTTGTAGCTACAGACAAAAGAAGTCTAAGCTAAATGATAAAGTATGCTTAACCTCTTCATAACTTAGTCAAACATGATAGTCGTATGATGTACCAATGGAAAAACATCTAGCTAACTTCCAATTTTCAATAAGAAATCAAATGAACGAGTATTTTAACATTGTTTGGGTACATGGAGTTAGGTGTCACAAGGATTGGGACGTACACCATCATTAGGTCATGCGTAGATACCTTGAAGGTCGTAACCCCTACAGATGAGTTGGGTGGTACGTTGCACCTAGCATTCCTAATAGATTCGGAGTCGCTCGATGGAATGGACATGTGGCATGGTTAGCATGATTATTTGTGAGAAATAATCAATGATCGGGTGTGAATATTTGTAGTTAGACATTGTAATGACTATAACCCATGGGAGAAATCCCAAGATCAGTGTGATATTGTTCTTACGTAAATACTTAATTAACAAATGAAATTAAGATTGATTTATTACTTTATCATTGTCTTTTGCATTCGTTATATCTACAGAAGTTAGTATACCCGAGAGTGGGGCGCAACTCTCGTGGTCCCGGTGAGTCTTAGATGGAGTGTTAGTTTTAGTTCCGCGGGTCTGTCGGTGTGTTCCACGATTCTGTCGGTTGAGCGTAGTGCTATGGGTACAGTCGGTGAGTCTGCGTCCCTAGTACGACACTCGTCGAAGACTCGTACTTTGTCACAAGGGTGTACTCGGTGCGGTCCCGTTTGGCCGCGGTGTACTCGTTCCCGGGTATTCCCCTCGTGGCGGGTAAGCTGGGGAAACGGGTTGAAGTCGGAGTTGGGATTGTTGTCTTGAGTTGGTTGTTCCAATGCACAAGTTGTGACTACTAAGATTATATTGTTATTGCTTGAACTTGACAATTAAATGTTGGAAATTTGATACCTTGAATAGCATGATTATATACATATACGTATATTATTAATCCTATTTATCAATGTAGATAAATGTATAATTAGCGAGCTCGTATATGAAATAATAACATTACCAATAGAGTATAAATAATAAATTGCACGCAACTTATAATAACCATCTAATAATGATTGGGATGGTAAACAACAATTACAAAAATAATAGTGGAACATGAACAACCATCTCTGTCCTCTTTTGCACTTTCTACTTAGTGTAGTGTTAGCCTGTTTTAGCTGTATTGAGCTTTTTGCTCATACGTACTTCTTTGGAAACCCATCCAGGTTTACAGGTTGTTGAGCAGCAGTAGTAACTTGATCTTCCGCACTTTGTACAAGACATAGGGTACAGTTTCACTTGCAGAGTTGTAATAGTTTTCATTTTACTTTTGTAGCTTATGTTGTTTAAGTTGTTAGCCATGTAATAGTCTATCACGGAGTCTATTGCAAATTTGTAAAATTTTGAGAACCATGAATATATAAGTGTCATTAGAATATTTTATTATTTGCTTTTCCTGCTTTACATTCCGAATGTTAATCATGATGTATGAATGTGGCTATTGCTGAGTATCTGGATCCGAGGGAGTTAGGACTGACGCTCTCCCTGCGGGGCGGGGCGTCACAAAGAGGGGAAATGGATGAGTATATACATGACGGGCATCGGTCCCCCTATACTTAAGCTCTGGTCAGCCTAAGTATAGGACATGAGTGAGTATGAGAACCGATGTGATCTGGAGGATGTACAGTGAATAGACGCGGGTCACTCTCCCCCTATACTTAGGATCAGGTCATCCTAAGTATAGCCATAAAATGAAACGATATGGAGCCAGGGCGAGTGATTCGAATCACTGGGGAGGGAGGGTTAGAAATTATATATAAGAAAGAGTGAGAATATACAAGGATTAATAAGGTTTGTGACTAACCTTCTTGCGGACGCGAGGAGGTGGATAATATAAATATGTGTCGCTGTCGGAATCGTCCTCAGATGAATAATAGTGAGGTGTAGGGATCGTCCAATGAGGGTCGACACACGGCTGCTTGCTCAGATAAGGCTTGAGAACAACCGAACCGAGCTCACTCATATAAATCACCTTATCCGGACCAGATGAGGACTCCTAAGAAAATTCCTTCTTCGGTGTGTTGAAGGAAACTTTCTTAATCGATTTTCTAGAACCTGAATCATTGAGAGGGATATGAGAGCGACACACCTTGAGAGGTTCGGGGGAACCCCTCGAGGAATCAATTCTCAACTTCCTCTCACTAGATAGCTGACTAAAAGAGGGAGCAATCGTGTTTTTATGTGGAGTCAATTTAGTCTTGGTTGTTTCCTTTGAAGGTCCAGGACGTGTTGTGGTGCTGACCATGGGTTCCTCATCAGACAAGTCACCATATAGATTGTAATATTCCTGAAGGGTCAGCACTTGTCTCGGGAAGGTGCTAGTGGTCTCATTTGGCTTGGCATTATTGGGCTCTTGTGTCGAATCATCAAAATGGTCAAGGCAATCAACAAAGGTCATGTCCGACTTAATGATAGCTTCTGATCGTGAGTCCTCCTTAGAAGCTATCACGGTGGTGGTGAAAGCAATTGATGAAGTGGAGGTGTGGGGAGTCTTAGAACCAACGGTCGTCCAGATAGTTGGTCTCTCAGGTGTAGCAGAGAGGTGGGACTCATCTACCTCTCGATGGTCACGACTATCAGCGGATGTGCGGCTCACCTTAGAGTAAAGTGTATCAAAGAATGGGTGAGGTCGGAGTGCTTCCAATGCTGAAAAATCGATCTTCCGAGTCTTGTAATCTTTAGTCACCTTAGCTGAG
The DNA here is from genome assembly GCA_037367405.1 of Ottelia alismoides. NCBI lineage: Eukaryota > Viridiplantae > Streptophyta > Magnoliopsida > Alismatales > Hydrocharitaceae > Ottelia > Ottelia alismoides. The sequence goes on along the minus strand of JAZKJV010009691.1, from coordinate 181,635 downwards.
GCTAAGAACGGCTTCCCGAGAATAATCGGAGACTGGATGAACTCTCCTCGGTGCTCAATGTCAATGACTATGAAGTCTACCTGGAGTAGAGCACCTTGAAAAGTAACGATGACTGAAATATTTACTCTAGACCGTTTGATGGATCGATCAGCCAGCTGAACGATCTCTCTCGACTTTCTGATTGGCCTGAGTTTGAGCTTCTCAAACACATAGGTCGAGAGGATATTTATCGGAGAATCATCATCGATTCTTATATGGGTAAAGATAGTGTCTTTGATTTCACATTCTACCCTAGGCAACCGCTTCAGTCTGCGGCTCTTGGTCTTTCTCCCCATCACCAAGGAGGTGGCCACATACACTATGTGTCTCTCAGTCCTTGTTCTCTTAGTACCCGACCTCTTGGGAATCAATTTACTCTTTACAAACCTCTTGAGGTCGGGGAAGTGATATATGACCTTTATTAAGGGAAGTTTGAAAATCAATTTTTCATCGAGTGCTTCCCTTAGGGTAGATCCAATTTTTCTAAGTCTTTTTCATTTTTAATTTTTATGGATTTTTTTGATTTTTCAATTTTTTGATGTTTTTGATGGATGAATGATCAGACTCTGGATTGGAGGGTAAGTGGTTAGTAGAAGAGGAAGGTACAATGGACTCCGGCTGTATAAAATCTCTGTGGGTTCCCTGATGCTCGCTCGATTTTCAACATCAAATCTACTTACTTCCTTTTCCACTTTCATACCCAGGCTAGAAGAAATTGAGTGCAATATTTTCATAACATCTCTCAACTCGTTACCAAATGATTCATTTTTCTTAATAAGTCTAAAGATGTCATCCTCCACAAAATTCTCATGACAAATCATGGGAGAGTTATGCTCAATTGGAGGATACTGCTGAGATATTGGGGTCTCATACTCACATACCTAGACCCTGGCATGTAATCCTGGGTCGAGTATGGACCATCCGAATGACAGATATTGGTCGGAGCATCATATGATGGAGTCAATGAACGGGGGAATAGTAAGTCTAGCTCATGAGTCCACTCCTGGGAATGTATAGGCTCTCCGAATGTGTGACATGAAGGTTGGTTAATGGAAGCTTGATCACTAAAGTCAATCAAGTCTGGGAATTCATGATGTGCATGCCTCTTCATTCGGGTTGTTCGATCGACCAAGTTATGCCCTAAGGTCAAGTCGGGATGTGTAAATGTAAATTGTTGTATGGTCCCTCATTGAGGTGAGAATGAAGTATGTGGGGGTATATAATTTTTCCAATCATCTATCTCAGCAGTGGCTTGCTCTTCATTCGATTCTTTGATTCCTGCAAGCTCTCAAGAGTAAGGACAGTCAGCCCAAGGTGGAAGTGGATTCGGAGTGTTAGAATATGGAGTAGGTAAGAAATGCGAAGAAGTGAAGAAGTCAGTCGAAGTTATGACTTCATAATCGGGTTGAGGTGGAACTGACCATGGGTAAGGTTCTCCCGTGGGTGGCGGAAGATACATGAAAGAAGCGAAAAGCGAAGATGAATGGTATATGGTCGAGGAGGAATGACTAGAGGTCACAGGGTACGGGGACCAATATCCCGGCATCTTGAAGAGTAAATGATGAATGTAAGTAGGTTGAGGTAGAAAATGTGCAATTACACAGGATAACACACCAGGACAGACACAAAGACAAACACAAGAGAAAACTCTGAGTTCACACTCAACATGGTGAAGGACTCAAAACCGAGTCCGATTAATCTTGTTGATTTTAAGTGTGATTTTCAAGCAAATAGAAAAGGTTACGTGACCTATAGGGAAGTCGGCTCAAAGCCGGATGCGTCTTCCCTGTTTAACTTGTCGCCTATGATACCTGCGCCCTTCCTTTCTTCGCTCCTATCCCAAGTTGATGGGTTCAAAGACCTTCCCCTATCTACCTGCAAGAAGGCGGAGGCTGACAAGATTGGAACTTCACTCCGGGGGGTTACTAGCCACTTGTCGTGAAGAACCGCTAGTTCACCCTTATCTACCTGCAAACATGCAGAGGTTACTTGGTGCTAGTCAGTGAACCTGAGAAAATTCAACTCGTGATATTTGCTAGGATCAGTTGGTACGTGATATGGAAGGCAGGGATTTGAGCTCTGCCTTAAGGTGTGCATGATGAATCACCATTCATCACTCTTTATTCCTTTATTTTAGCTAGAAACCTTGGTAAAATACCATGTAAATGTTTGTAAATACAATAATTTGTCAAAATACATGCATTGTGTAAATTGTAATAATTAGCATGTTTTTGTGCAAAAATAAAAGAACAAAGAAATAAAGTAAAAGAGGGAAATATTTAGAATAAATATTGAGTGACCTGAACCCAAGGGAAGGCTCCACAAGGGCCTGATCGCGAAATAAAATGAGTAGAGAGAGATAGGGTAACTCAACATTGTGTAAATACCCCTCTTTGTGTAAATATTTTATTTTCTAAAAATAAAAGTGTTTATGTGTTCCCTTTATTTTGTAAATATTTATATAAAATAAAATAAAAATGGGAAAAATAAAAGAAAAATAAAAATAAAGACTTTCTCTCTCATCAGTGTACATATACCATGTACATAAAATAAAAGATGTATTTATTTCACCTTTGTAAATAATTAATAAAAATCAAATAAAAATATTTTTATATTCCATATTTTATGGTGTAAATAAATAAAATATAAAATTGGAATATTTTTACATAAATAAAATAATAAAAATAAAATTAAAAAATACATAGGTATTTTTACATGTACATAATAATAATATAATGTAAATACATAATTTATTTTCAGAAAAATAAATAAAAACCACTAAAAAATACTGTGAAAATAAATAAACATTTTCATGTTGAAAATTTTTCAAAATAAAATCATTTATTATTTTTAAATGAATTTATAAATAATTAATGAATCCTGCATTCTGATTGGTCCATGGGGGATTGTTGACCCCCGGTCAACTCTCTCCCCAGGACCACTCCTTCGCGGATCTGCACCCCGACCCGATCTTCTCCCATTTTTCTAGACGTGATCCGACCATCATTAACCCAAACCCCGGGATCCGAATATCGACTATACATCCCTAATCCACGCCCGAGAATCTTCTTAGGGATCCGTGCACCAAAATTGCCTGCCCGACTCCATCTTTGCCGGATCCCTACTAGTATATAGCATCATCTTCCTCCGCCATTTCACACACCTTCGGCCACCATCTTCGATCCCTGTGACCTCCATCGTCTTCCTCGAGTGACAGCGAGTGCGGAGGGTGTTTGAGAGAGAGATTGGAGGTGTGTACCCCAGGTCCGGCGACCCTTGTCGTCGAGCTCCGCCGCTGGCGTAGCCCGAGCCTCTGGAGGCGACACTCCATCGAGGAGAAGACCACCAAAGATCCAGCATCTCCTCCACAGTCGACTCCAACCATCAGGTACATCCCTTAGGTTCTATTTCGTCATTCACATCCGATTTTTTTCCACTTAGCTCCGCCAGCTCCGCCTCAGTGGCCGGAGCCCCATCACGTCATCCCATCCGTACCGATCGACTCATCGACCCATTGTCACCCTTCTTTCACGATCTGATCACCTCGAGCTGGGCTATCTGAGCCTCGATTGAGTCGGGTTCCATTCGCCACCTCCGCCGGGACCCCCCTTCGCCCATCTACGCCGCTTCTCGTTATCATTTCGCGAATAACCCATGCCGGAGAGTCCCTCTGAGCACGAGCTTCTTCTTGCAGGTGAATAACCGTAGGAGACCCCCCTTAGCCGCGTCTTCAACCCTTCGTCGGAGCAGCCCAGGTCCATCCTCCCTCGCTGGAGGATCTGGCCGTTGGTAGCTCCATCTGACGCCACCAACCGACGTGGATCGTCATCGAGAGCAGAACCCCCTCTTCGATCTTCTATCGGCCGTTTGGATCACCTCTAGATCACCAGACAAGCTTGACCCCCTCTTCGGGTAATTTGCGCCCGACCCCCTGCATTTTCTTCTAGTTTTTGTTTAGTATATTAAATAAATTAGTACATTTGGACAAATTGTATAGTAGGACTTGTACTTTTCAGATATTGCACTTTAGTCCTTCCTGTGTGGACTCACGTGCTTCGTCACGTGAGGTTTGGGTTATTTGCAATCTTAGGGCTTGGGTTTTCTGCTTGTTATGGAATGAAATTTATATTTTGGATATTATAGAAATGCCCCGATGCGTGGTTGTTTAGAACATATGCTGAATTGACGTGCATTTTACAGTGATGCCCTTATAGTTTATGTGCATGTTTTTATTTTGCCCAGAAACTTTGTTTCTTTGCACTTAGTCCCTGTGTGCTCTAGCCCTTAGATTGGTTGAATAAAATATCAAATTAAATCAAAATCATGTGAACTTTGGACACATGGCTCCTGCTACTATGTACAAATTTCACAATTTTTTGAGACATTTTTGTTGCTTTTTGGTATTTTTAAAAAATCAAAAACCTTCATTTTTGCTACCATTTTAAATAGAAAATCAACTAAAATATAAATATTCATCTAAAAATTAAAAAAATTGGGACTTGTTTGTTTTGTTGTTTTTAAGCTTTTGTCCATTTTTGTATTATTTGGATTTATAAAACCAAAAAAATACAAAACACCAAAAACCTTATAAAAATTGTAAAAAATTAAATAAAAATAAAAAAATGAAATTTTGGTTTATATAGTTTGGTTTTTATTGATACTTTTCATAAAAATTGTATTCAGATTTTTATAGGGTAATTATCTATTTTTAATTAGCCTTTCAATTCTGATTGCACATTACTTCATTGTTTTTACCTTTTTCTATTTTTATAAAATCAACTAAAAATGATAAAATTCTAAAAAAATACCAAACCCACTTAAAAATATAAAACAGAAAAATAATTTTATTTGAATTTTCTGGCTTGTTTTTGAGTGTTTAATAAATTTTTGGTTGTGTTCTTTTCACTCTCTTGTTACATTTTCTTTATAATTAAAAATACAAAAAAATAAAAAATCTCTAAAAACCATTAAAAATACATTTTATTTTTTATCTCTTTGACTACTCCATAGGCTCTTTTGAGCCAATCCATGCTCCTTGAGTTCGACCCTGGTCGCTATACCAGGTTAAATAAATACCTATTCGGATTTCATTTCTGATTACTTTTATTTGGTGGTCTATTTTTCTTGTTGAGTCCGATCCGCGAGATCTGGGTCACAACGACCCTTGATTGATTTTATTCCTACTCGGATTTCGTGGGATTTTCAGGTCATCAGTGCACACACACTCAAGTACCCTCACTCAGCATGAAAACAAGGTCCGGGTTAATCTCCCGCATGCAAGGGTTAATTTTTAGTCAACTTTTTTGGTTAAATTCAATTAGCAGTCCTGATTTTAGAGATTAGTTATCACTGATATTAATCCACACAAGCAATCACGTCTACCGTCCAGTCACAATTCCTTTATCCTAGGTTAGAAAATTGAGAAAGAGAGAATCGAAAAAAAACCAATGCAATTGAGAAAACGATGATGAATGCTTGATTAAGAAGACTTACAGTGCCTCCAGCTCTCTACAATGCGAGATGTAATACTAAATTGAAATTTTACACTAAATGAATGCAATCGAGAAAAAGCCGCTCCTAGACAAGCAATTTTATTAGCGAGTGAAGAACATGTTCGATTTGGCTAAGATCTGCGGTCTAAGTGCGTCTTTTATGTGAAGTGTGGTCCTAGAATTTTACGAGTGATGAATCCACGATTCATCATCTTAATATCTTGATCTTAGCAAAATCCCCAAGTAAAATCCCAAATAAATGTCCATAAAATACATAAATTAACAAAATGACTCTTGTAAATAAAATACACTAATTATTGTATATAAGATTGTACAAAATGAATTAACAATAAAAAGCCGCAAAATAAAGGAGTTTTATACGTATAAATAGCCCAAAACTTCATGTATTTTTAATAATTTCATTTCAACTCCTTTTTGACTAATTCTTTCTCTAACATGTTTATAAAAATATATATAAAAATACAAAAATACAAAATAAATTTCATCTCAAATAAATGCTCCTAGATCCCAAAGAGAAAAAGCCGTAAAGTCCAACTTCCAAGCCAAATTCCCACTCCGTATGAACTCCAAATTCACCAAACTCACTTTTAAAGTTCAAGTTAGAAAATTATCTATCCAACGGAAGTGGTTTCATTAAAATCGGAGCTCATTTGCAAAAGTTGGGTTTTGGGACCTAGATGTACATTGTACATTATGTATATATTCATTCTTTCTTTAATTTTATTTGTATCTTTCTTAATTATTAAAAATACAAAAAAATCATACTTATGTTGTATTTTAATTGTAGTATTTTATTGTATTTTTCCGTTGTAAATATCTCTTATTAAAAAGATAAAAAATTACATATTAGAAAAGTAAAAAAATGTGTACATGTTGTTTGTTTGTAAATTCTCCACTATTTCTCTTCTCTTTTTATTTTATTGTATTTACAGTAGACAACTTTATTTTATTTATTTATTTATTTTACATTCTCTACAATATCCACCATTCTTATAGAATAAGGAGAGAGCTTGGAGTGTTTTGTTGGTGACAGCTGCGAAGCATCGTCCTCAAGCGACGACCTCCTTCAGGTGAGATCCGCGGAGCTCCACTCCGCGTCATGAGTTCCCCGTCGAGCTCGCGTAGCTTCTCCAATTATGTTTCGCCAATTGGATCGAAGCGACGACAGGAGTTCAGCGTAGACTGCTCCGCCAATCCGGAGAAGAACAGGTAAGTATTTCTCCTCATTTCTCTTGTTATTTTATCTCATATTTTGTTTTTTTATATACCATATCATATTCACACACACCATCACCATCACTTTTATCATCCTCACCACCACCATCTCATCTCACTGTTTTCTTTTAACATATTCCCTTAACAAAATTTAAAAAAAATAAAAAAAATTAACAAAAAAAGGTTTTATTATCACAACAGTAAAAAAAAGAAAAAAAATAAAAAAACAAAAAACGAAGGAGGCAGCCGACCGCCACCCCCCTCCTTCCACGGGTAGGCGGCACCGGCCGCCGCCCCCTTGTCTCCATAGCCACGCGCGGCCGCCGTGCGCGGCTCCGCCACCCGCGCGTGGGCCACTGATGAATCTCCATTTCATCACCTTTATTCTATCATTTTGGCCTAAAAAACCCCAGCAAATGCATGTAAATAGCATCAAATTGTACATAATAGCATTCATTATTCATTGTATTTATTTTACATTAAATAAGGTTTTACTGCCAAAATTATAGAATAAAGAGGAGAAAAGAAAAAGGAATAAAATATTGTAAATATTTTATGACCCAAACCCCGAGACCAAGGCCAGCATGGTATTGGTCGACAAGGAATAAAGTAGGGGGAGATAAGGGCCAGTGTACAATAAATACCTCATTTATTCATGCATTTATTTATGCATTTTTGATACCTATTTTGTACGTAATTATTTATTCATCAAATAAAGAAACTTTGTACATGAAAGATGTAGATAATAATATGAATAAAAATGTAAAATTGAGTTTGTACAAAAATAATACCCAGTGTACATTTTACACACAGAATAAAAAGCCAAAATCTCAACTTCACAGACCCATGTCTTGCAAATAAAAACTCCAAATCACCCAAACTCACCTTTAATTGTATATAGCATTCCATAATCTATTTTATAAAATTGGTTTCATAATTTTTGGAGTCCATATGCAGAAGTTAGGTTTTTGGCCCTCCTTGTATATAGGACTGATTAAAATATTCATTTTATTCAATATTCATTATTTGTATAAATTCATATTTTTAGAATTTTGTAAATAATGCACATAATGCATACACATGAGAGAAGTTAAAGAAAACCAAAAATTAATTTGTAAAATAAAATAAGTCTACAAATTCATAGACAAAATACCTATGCTCTATACCTATATATAAGTAAAAAGGATTTTAATCCTTGATCCTTTTATTCTTTTATATTTTTATAATAATGTATACATTATACATAACTCATTAAAAATACAAAACCAAAATAAAAATCAAGAAAATATATTAAATAAATTAAGTGTATAAAATACATAGATAAAATACCTGCAAGTATACCAACATGCACCTATATCTATTTATTTAAAAATATAAATAAACTCCTAAAAATCAAACAAAAATATCTTTATACTCACAAAAATAAATTATAAATTTATAAAATAAGCCAATGAAATAATCAAAGAGAATAAACAAATTAAAAATAAAAATACATAAAAATACATGTAAATACATACAAATACACATTATTCAAATAAAATGATAATAAAACACCTCGAAAAATTCAATAAAAATCGGAAATAAATACTAGATGAAATAATACACATTTTTTATTTTATAAGAAAAAATTAATAAAATCATTTAAAGGGTCAAATAATTCAATTTCTACTCAGACCCCCTGTTTTGTCTTCTAGCGGCTGGCGTGGACTAATCGCGGGCCGGCCTTCGTTGACCTCCGGTCAACTGCTCCCCCAGCCGCCCGTGTGACTTAGCGTGTCTCTTCGCCCATCTTCTCCCATTTTTCCCGGGCATAACATCCATCAATCGAAGATGCTTCCTGCACAAGAATTACTTCCTAATCATCCATGATGCCCGCCAAAACCTCAGATCATGTAGATACTCATTGGATCAGCCAATAATCACCGGTCAATAAGGCCACTCGCCAACGTTTATAAATAACAAGCTCCACTTCCTTCCTCAAATTTGGCCACTTTTATTCCAACGTAAAGCCTCGTTCTTGCTCCTGGATTGTTCCTCGTGACAGGGGGAGTAGCCCAGCAACTTGACTCGGCCGGAGGAAGGAGATTTTGACGCGGCGGAGCTCCGGCGTCCGCCCTGCTCCCTGGAGGCCCCCAGGTATAAGAGCTGATCTTTTATGCGTTTCTAGTTAGACTTAGATGTTAGCTTTTCATTCCAGTCATTAGATTAGTTGTTAGTTAATCACCGTAGCTTTAAAATCGAAATTCGAAGTTCGCCGGAGCTTGGCTCCGGCGACTTTCTCACCGTGAATCTCACTGTCTCCGCCCGCTATATGCACCCCAACTCATTCCTCGTCGCCTTCTCCATCGAACGCCCACATTTGTTCATCCCAAGACCTTAGATCTTGGCGAATCGGGGCTCCTCCTCCGCCGTTCGTCGGAGCCCCTCCGTCCACCTCATTTTTGCGTTGCAGCTTCCAAACCCCGGGTCGAGGAGAAAGCTCTCTCGCCCGCGGTTCTTCCTGTGCAGGGATATCGAAGAATCGAGCCCAAATGGGCTCGCATTGAACCTGGAAGAGGTTCCTGGGTCCCCTTTCTTCTCCGACCTCGCTCCATCGACTCGGGCCCCCAGGAGCCATGAAAGTACCACCGGTCGACGCGGGATGTCATCAGCTACGAGTAGAGCGCGTCAAAGGCGAGGAAGATGCCCAGAGGAGCCTGAGCTACCCGATCGAAGCTCGCCGGGGGCGAGCTTCCTCCTCGTTCTTCCAGGCATCTTCAGAACTGTCAGATCGAAGGGCTCATCCCAGATCCAGCAGGAGCCGTCCGATGGAGCATCGCATCCACCGTCAGATCAGCCTGGCTGATCTAATCTCAGCCTTCCATCGGCGAAGCGTCATCGGGCGAGGAGGTAGCGACGCGTGGCAAGTGAAGAGAGCTGCGCCGTTGGATGAAAGCTTTGTTTAGGGGTAAATTTCATACCAAGCCCCTCTACTTTTTGTATTTATTATTTAATGCAAAAATCAAAAGTCCCTGCTGTAAATAAAATGTAAATTTTGCAGAAGAGCCCCCAATGTTTTAAGATTTGCTTTTTAGTCCTTCCGCGCCTCACGTGCAGTCCCACGTGAGGCGCGTGAAATTTTGCATCTAAACCCCGCCGGGTTTCTGTATTTATTAAATGGTCCTGAAAACAAAAGTTAAAGTGTATTTTTATTGTAATTTTTTGCATGTATGCCCCTGTGAACTATTTTATTTGCAAAAATACCCCTGCCAGGCCATTTAATTTTTGAATGCTTTGTCTATTTATTTTGTGCTCCATATTAAATCGAAAAATCTTGCAAAAATAGACTCAAGCTCCTGTTAGTGTACCCTTGCAAGCCATATTTGTAGTTTTGCATTTTGTTGCATTTTTGCCTTTATTAAAAATCAAAAACATGTCTTTTTATTCCCTGTCTAACTTATAAAACCCCAAAAAAATATGAAAATGCCTCTAAAAATCCCAAAAAATTACCTATGGTGTATTTTGACCTATATTAGTGTCAGTCCAAAAATCCCTAAAAATCTCAAAAGGAAAACCTTAAAAATTCAAAAATACCCAAAAACTTCAAAAAAAATTAAAAACCAAAGAAAAATCAGAAAAATATAAACTCAGGCCCTATTTATGCTATATTTTATTGCCTTTATTAGAAAAATAGCATGGACAATTTTGAAGCTGTTAGCTATTTTTAATATCTATTTTGGTGACGGCCAGTACCTAGTCCACTGATTGCTAATATTTAGCTAGTTAAAAATACCAAAAATATTTACAAAAGTACCCAAAAATCATAAAAACAGTAAAAAACCATGAAAATTCCAAAAAGACACTTTTCCTGAATTTTTGACTATTTTTTAGTATTTCTATAAATATTATAATGCCCCCTTTATGTATATATATATATCCTAAAAAAAGAAAAAAAATATATTATATATATATAATTATTTATATGTATTCTCATTAGTCTTAATATAAAGAATATATATATATATACATATATATATATATTTTATTATCTTTATATATCCCTATATATATATATTGCATATATTATAAGCTATATACTAACCCTCTATGTTTATACATATATTCTTATTTATAATATACATATATATGTTACCTAATTATATTATTAAAAAATTAATAATAATAATAATAATAAAAAATACATCAAAAACCCACACAAGGATGACTGTGATTTACATGTAGGCTATGACATTTTGTATTGCTCTCTGTGGTTCGACCTCTACATACTTGTCACTGTACATTTTATGGTAGAGTAAATAAAGATTAATTCACATTTATTTTTTGAGCTTGATTGTTGCATTCTTTGGATTGTGGGTTGATTGCTGATTGACACAGGTATCTTTGTGAGCGGTCGCCGCAGCGACACCTTTCATATTATTAATGGTGACCCTCGCAGGATACCCAGCGTGCTATCAGATGGCGCCGTTGCCGGGGAGCAATGAGCATAGCCTAATTATTTTGTCATTCTTGTATAAAAAAATTCTTGATTTATTATTCATTTTTTGTGAGCAGCCATTTTTATTGCTATTAATCACTAGGCTTCATTTCTTCATTTATTGTGATTATTTTCTCTGCTCTATTTAATTGATTGAGCTTTACTAATGCATTCTTTTTGTGACTTTGATGCGAGGGACCTCCACGCGAGGATGGCTTCTTAGGAGGCCAATGCAGCCAATCTTGGAGGAGGATGGTCTTCTTCTCATGACCATCTGGAGAGTGCACCAAAGAAGCAAGGAGATGTGCATTAGATAGGCTAGACACTTAGGAGTATTTATTTTGTAATTTATGGTGAGAGAGAGACTATTTTGGCATGTATATAAACAGGACTCTAATCTTCACAGTGAGGTCCAGTGCCCAGGTGATTGTTCACCTGGGGGCCTCATCGCGGCTTTTTCGAGTTTTCATCGCCTTCTTTTATTTTGTTTCCCGAAGTTTTGAGCTTTCCGCCTTTCTTTTATTTTGTTTTATGAGCTTGGAGCCCCTAGATATAGGTTGCTTGACTCGGTAGCTAGGTCCAAACATTAATAAGAATGCATGTTCCTATAGTCTACTTCGCTTGGATCTAGTCAAACTTAAACAAGTTGTTAATTTGTCTCTTAGCCCTCTGTGCCGTAGCAAACCCTGTAAAGCGCTTTCTCCTACCCTCAATTTGTTGAGCAGAGGAGGGGTGAGCCAAGACCGGACTCTTTTGGGCTAGAGATGAATTAGCGGCTTATGGTTCTTCACGCTAATAGCAGCTTATGTTTAGGGCGATTTTGTGCCTTGCATATCGACATGTAGATAGGTTTAAAAATTCTGTTCTGCATACCGCATGGAGAGAGCTGGGATGCACTGTAAGTCTTCTTACTCAGCATGCATCATTTGGTTCAATGGTGAGATTTCCATCATGGAACCACTTGCACGGCTTTTCCGCTATCTCCCTCTGATTTTGAGCACCTAGGACTTAAATGAAAATCTACAAAAACGTTAGGCGCTGGTATGAAACAGATCCAAAAAAAGTGAAAACCCAAAAACTTAAAACAAGGGGACTGCTAAATAAACTTTGACCTTAATTAAAATTCGTAATGGACTATCATTGTACCGGGTTCATAAAGCCCTCATTGTTTTCAGGTACCTTGGAGGGGGACCAAAACCCTACTCCCTTGAGCGAGTGCGATCCCTAAGGATTAAAGCCCAAAACCCAGTCTGCAACTGCCTTGTGTATCGCATGGATTTCCGAAGTAATGGCGCTTATATCGTACGTAGGCGAGTAGGACTTGGTCACCAATGGTGACTCTCTGTTGTGAGAGCATCGACCCTGTCCGAAGTATTGAGCATAGGCCACGCCTTCACGGGGGTGTCTGTCTCATCGTCCTGCGTCCGAGTAGGTTCTTGCACGCTCACGGGTGATTCCGTTGCGAGCAAGAACCGAAGTATTGGTTTCGCCTATCGGCTTCCTCTCTCTTTTCTTTGGCTGAGTAGGGATTCAGGAAGGGTTACAAGGACTCCAAAAAGTACAGACTACAGGTTACACAGGAGGAGGACAAGTACGGAATACTCTTCTGGCAGTACTCTCTCTCCTATAGGGTAGCGTACTAAGGACTTGTTATAAGATATGCCTGAAAATCACAACTCTAAAAATGAAAAGATAATAAATAGCCGAGCTTTCACGGCTTCACATGGCGTGAGTTGGTGAACCCGATTTTGTATTGTGTTTGAATGAATCTAGATTAAGGTTCAAAGATCAAGTCCCGCACACTTGAGCACATTTTTGATGTTTCTCCCTTTGACCACCCCGCTCAACCGAGCCTTTCTACTGTTTTACACTCCTTTTATTTCTCGTTGACCATCGTATCATTCTTCCAACATCCGACATTCTCTTGCTTCGCGAAGTTGATCTATGGATGGCTTCGTCGGGACCATGCCGACACCTACATCGATTCCATAGACTCAACTCCGCCAATAATTTCGAGGCGATTCCCAAGAAACCGATCCGGACTTTGCGGATCGATCTCCAGACTCCTCGTTTTCTACCTTTCTCTTGGCCACCCAATAAACTGGGATCACTTTTGTCCCGCTTCCGCCGTTGTGAATGGGAGTCGATTACAGTCTACATCCCTTTCCCATTCACAACATGCTGGGGTTGACCTGAATTCCAGCTTCATCACGGCAGCTGAAAGTTAATTGCAAGTGATCTGATTCGGACTATCTAATTCTGCAGATAAAAGCCAGTGCGAGCCCTGGAGACTACTCCGGAGTTCATCTCGTCCGACTCAGACCCTGACATGGCTCCAGGAGGAAAGGGCGAGGGTCAACAACCACCCATACCAGAGGGACAGGTGCCAGATCAAAATCAAGTTAATGCACGGTTGTTGGCATCTATCCAGGCCATACAGCAGCAGCTGACTGAGCAGGCCCTCACACAGACCGCGTTCCAGGATATGTTGAATGACATGATGAACCGTGACGACGGAAGAGGAGGCAGAGGCAGAGGAGGCCGGGGAGGAGGAGGTGGAAGTGGAGGAGGTGATGATCCTCCTGACGATGACTTTGAATTACCACCACCGAAGCCGACGCTAAAAGAAACATACAATCCGGGAGACAGCCAGATGATCGAGTGGATTCTCATTCCACCGGTACACGCTCACTTTGAGCTGAAGCCCCAGTTCATAGCCCTTCTCCCTGCCTTTCATGGAAACACGAACGAAGAGCGGTACATTCACCTGCAGCAATTCTCCCGCATTTGCCGCACCACCCACTATCCGAATGTCCCCCTGGACATTGTCAAGATGACGGCTTTCCCCTTCAGTCTACAGGACAAGGCCCTCTACTGGGTCAATCATATGGGAAAGGTCGTGACGACCTGGGAGGAGTTGAAGTCTGCCTTCCTGCACAAATACTACCCTCTCGGTCTGCTCAACCAGATGCGAGCACGTATTAGTAATTTCTCCCAAGGAGCACATGAGTCAGTACACGAGGCTTGGGAGAGATTCACTGATCTGCAGGAGAAGTGTCCCCATCATGATATCCCGAAGACCAGCTTGGTCCAACATTTCTTTGGGGGACTGAACATTGAAAGCCAAAGGCTCGTGGACGCAACATGTGGGGGCTCCCATTTCAATAAGGATGAAGATGTTGTTTGGCAGATTTTTGAAGAAATGGCCGAAGGAGAGGCCGCCCTCTCTTCATCCAAGGCATACCAGAAGCAGCCCCAGATCCTTCAGAAACAAGTTCACATGGCTGCATCCAAGGAAGCAGAGAGAGATGAGAGCTCCAACCTCAGCATTATCGGGGGCCATCTCTCTAAGGTAGATATCATTAAGAAGCGATCACAGGACCTCGAGAAACTCGCTGTGATCGAGAAGAGGACCCAGAACCTGGATAAGCTAGATTAGATCAACAAGAACCTCGAGCTGTTGGTCGGTACGATCAACTCTGTCCAGTCGGCTACACCATCAGACGCTCCCGCTGAGAAGAAGGACGAGCCGCAACCGCAGCATCAGCCTCAGCCGAGCCAGCAGCCACCGACAGTCCAACACGTGTACTACGTGCAGGCACCCGACCAGGGCCCGCCGCAGCAGCAGATGGTCGTCTACCAGCCAGAGTTCCTTTCTATTCCTGATCCAGTCTTCCCACCACCGCCCCTTATCCAAGAAGTTAATGGGGTATAGAGTAATGATGCACAGCCGACCCGTCCTAATGGACAACCCAGGGTCAGCAATTTGCCAACCGGCAGTACCACCAACCTCAGGGTGGTCGTTTTGGTCAATCCTCCCAGCAGCACCAGCAGTACCAGCAGCCTCCCCAGTTTGCACAACACTGGAGGCAGAGCTTTCCGTATCAACAGCAGCCGCAGTACCGCCACTCGCAGCCGTATCACCAGTACGCGGTTGCCCCCTCTCCGCAATATCAGCAGTATCCTCCTCTGTCATATCAACAGCTTCAACTTCCTGCACCACCGCACCACCAACAACAACCTCCCCACCCATCTACCCAACAGCAGCGTGGTTTGCACGGTGAGTCTTCTGAAATGTCCCCAGCTAGTCCCACCATGGAGTGTCTATCCCAGCTTGTTAAAGGGCTGGCGGAGATGACAAAACGGCTTGACGACTTGACCGCCACCCGAACCACTATTCCGGCGCAGGTCGAAGCCAACCCCAACAATTTCAAGAAGAAAGAGCAGGTAGAATGTGATGTCCAGTCCGTGTCTGAAAATGATATTACTGTTTATTCTAATGCTGTTACTCTCAGGAGCGATAGGGCCTTGCCTCCGCCTGCTACTACCAGTGGGGTGAATAAAGAAACAGGTGGATTGTCATCTTCCGCATCAGCCGTGCCAGCTCCAGGGGCGGGTGAGGAGGAAGAGGAAGGAGAAGCCAGTCCAGCCATCGTGCCTTGCCAGCATCAACCTCAGCCAAAAATACAAAAAAATCAGCAAAAACAAAAACACCAAAAAAAGCTTGTAGCAGCAGTAAAGCCGCGCCAGCCTTGGAGGAGCCGCCAGCAGCAGCCGATCCCTCGCCAGCCGATGGAGCTGACGCTACTCTTTTTGATCGCCCAGCAGCACCAGCATGTTTAGATTCAGCTTGTACTCCTTTTTGTAGTCCGGATGTACAACATTCTGTGGGCGATGATTTTGATGTAAATAAGAACTCTAATTTTCCTGCCAGTAATGTGAATATTCCTTTTCCGCATGCAATACAAAAATCCAAAAAAAATGCAAAACAAAAAAAGGCATTGTCAGATCCAGGTGTTGTGGAGATTTTGGATAAAGTGACTGTTGAGATTCCCTTGTTGAAGGCCGTGGAATACATGCCAGCTGTAAAGAAAGGACTGAAAGAGGCATGTACTAACAGGCGTCGCCTAGCACAAGACAACGGGCGTAGAGAAGTAGAAAAGCACGTTCTCTCCATGGCCACAGTTGCAGCTATCAGCAACCTCCCCCAGAAAAAGCATGATACAGGAGCACCTCTCATCAGTTGTGTGATTTTTGACCAGGTTTTCGAGCGTACTCTTCTTGACAGTGGTTCTTCCATCAACCTTCTGCCCTGGTCTATAATGCAAGAATTCGGGCTGGGACCGCTCAAGCAGACACGCATGATCCTTCAGTTCGCTGACCGATCCGTCAAGCGACCTCGAGGTTTATTGGAAGACGTAATAGTTACCGTGCAGGAGATGAAATTCCCAGCTGACTTTGTAGTTCTTGATATGGACTCACCTGCACCCCTGCTCCAGACCCCTATCATCCTTGGCAGACCATTCCTCCGTACTTCCGGTGCCGTGGTTGATTACGGGTCTGGGAAGATCACTTTCAGCTCGAACACTCAGCAAATCACGATAAACATGAACAAAGATCAGAATGCCACGACTGATGAGAGCCAGGCAGCAACAGAAGCAGACTATGATTTTATCGCAGAGATCAGAGATTCAGAGTTATCACTGGACGATCCATGGACCCGAGAAATCCTCACTCTTGAGGAGGACTTGGAAAGCGCAGTCAGCATATGCTCCGATGATTCTTGGGAGACAGATTCTCAGATGCAGGCGCATCTTCTTGAGCATTCACTCCAGACCGAACATGATCAGCTTAGTGCAGAACCGTTCGGTGCATCTCCGGGATCTCAACAGAATGATGAGGATGGTAGCAGCCTTAAAGTGCATTCCACCACCAGCATAGTATCTGAAGTGATAGGCAAAGTGGACAGATCAAAGCCAGAACTCAAGCCACTTCCTGCAGGCCTGAAGTATGCTTTCCTTGCGGGTGAAGAGCAAATGTATCCGGTCATCATCAGCAGCAAGCTGAATCCGGATCAGGAATCTCGACTTCTCGAGGTTCTAGAAAAGAACCGCAAGGCACTTGGTTGGAGCGTATCAGACCTCCGAGGGATAAATCCAGCCCTGTGTTCACACCACATTTACTTGGAAGAAGATGCCAAGCCGTCCCGCGAATTTCAGAGAAGGCTAAACCCTAATCTTCGGGACGTCGTCATGAAGGAGATCACTAAATGGTGTGACGCAGGCTTCATCTATCCCATCTCCGATTCAAAATGGGTAAGCCCACTGCATGTAGTTCCCAAGAAATCAGGGCTCACCGTGGTCACAAATGACAAAGGAGAGGAAATTTCTACTCGGGTACCAACCTCCTGGTGGGTGTGTGTTGACTACCGCCGACTCAATGCAGCAACCAAGAAGGACCACTTTCCCTTGCCATTCATTGATCAAGTTTTGGAGAGACTAGCAGGCAAGGAGTTCTTCTGCTTTCTGGATGGGTACTCCGGGTACAACCAAGTGGCGATCGCTCCTGAGGATCAAGAGAAGACTACCTTCACTTGCCCGTTCGGCACCTACGCCTTCAAGAGGATGCCCTTTGGATTATGCAATGCACCTGCAACCTTCCAAAGATGCATGCTAGCAGTCTTCGCCGAGATGGTAGGCAGTTTTCTTGAGGTGTTCATGGACGATTTCTCTGTCTACGGTGATAGTTTCGATGCTTGTCTTGAGCACCTAGACAGAGTGCTTCAGAAATGCCGTGAAGTCAATCTAGTGCTCTCATGGGAAAAGAGCCACTTTATGGTCACAGAAGGTATTGTGCTGGGCCATGTCGTTTCCAAACGTGGCATGGAAGTCGACCCAGCCAAGGTGGATGTCATTTCAAACCTTCAGCCACCTCAGTCAGTAAAGAATGTGAGGTCATTCCTGGGGCATGTGGGATTTTACAGACGATTTATCAAGGACTTCAGCCGTATTACCCGACCTCTAACAGAACTTTTGCGCAAGGAAACCAAGTTCATTGTTGATCAGCCAGTTCTCCTTGCTTTCAATCAGTTGAAGGAGCTTATCACTCAAGCTCCAATCTTACAGCCTCCCGACTGGACTCTTCCATTTGAGATAATGACCGATGCATCAGATTTTGCAGTCGGAGCTGTTCTTGGACAGAGGAAAGATAAGGCGCCCTATGCCATTCACTATGCCAACAGAACATTAGATGAAGCTCAAAGAAATTATACAGTGACAGAGAAAGAACTTCTGGCTGTGGTTTTCACCTTAGAGAAGTTCAGATCCTATTTGTTGGGGTCGAAGGTCACCATTTTCACAGACCACTCTGCTATCCGGTACCTACAGCAGAAGAAGGATGCCAAGCCAAGACTGATTCGTTGGATCCTTCTCCTCCAGGAATTCGATCTGGAAATCAAAGACAAACCTGGAGTTCAGAATGTGGTAGCAGACCATCTATCCAGAATAGAGCAGCATGAGTCTCCTCTGAGTAATGCACCTATCACAGAAACCTTCCCTGACGAAGCTATCTTAGCAGTGGATTCTCTCCCTTCGTATGCTGACATTGTCAATTACCTCGCCTCTGGGGTAATACCTTCGGATTGGACGAAGAATCAGAAGAACAAATTCATGTCGACCATCCGCTTCTACCAGTGGGAAGATCCTCTTTTATTCAGAGAAGGAGCAGATTGTATTTGGCGCCGATGCATCCCTCAGACAGAGCAATCTAGTGTCCTCGAGCATTGTCATTCGCTCGAATCTGGTGGGCACCATTCTGGAGATCGTACGACAGCGAAAGTATTGCAGTGTGGCTTTTGGTGGCCCACATTATTCAAGGATGCAGCAGAGTTTGTTAAAAGATGTATTGACTGTCAGCGACTGAAAGGTACACTCACTGCCAAAGATTCAATGCCTCTAAAAATTATTCAGATAGCTGACGTTTTCGATGCATGGGGCATTGACTTCATGGGACCTTTCCCTAACAGTCAAGGTTTTGAGCACATCCTTCTTGCCGTCGATTACGTGAGTCGTTGGGTTGAAGCTATTCCCGCCCGAGCCGCCGATAGCAAAACAGTTTGCCAGTTTCTGAAGAAGAACATCATTTCACGGTTTGGGATACCAAAAATTCTCATCTCAGACGGGGGTAGCCATTTCATCAACAAAGAGGTCAAGAAATTAACGAAGGAATACGGCATCGATCACCGTGTCGCATCTCCTTATCATCCGCAGACCAATGGCATGACAGAGTTATCAAACAGAGAAATCAAGACCATATTGCAGAAACTTGTTAGGCCGAACAAAAAAGACTGGTCTCAACTCTTGGACTCAGCTCTATGGGCGTACCGAACGGCCTACAAGTCTCCCTTGGGCATGTCGCCCGTCTTGTATATGGGAAACCATGCCATCTGCCCGTGGAATTAATTCACAAATCTCTTTGGGAAATCAGCAATTGCAACTTGGACTCACGAAGAAGTGGTCAGAAGAGAAAAGACGATCTGAACAAGCTCTTGGAATTCCGAGACTGCGCATACGATAACACCTTGATGTACAAGGAGAAGGTGAAACGCTGGCATGACCGGCACATCAGACGAAAGACCTTCGACGTTGGACAAAAAGTGTGGCTGTTTGATGCAAAGTTACGGATATTTCCCGACAAATTAAAGAGTAAGTGGACATGGCCATTCCGAGTTTGTGAGGTGCCTGACAATGGCAGTATCGCGATATCAGATTTGTCTCCTGACGCACAGCCCTTCGTCGTCAACGGCCAACTACTGAAGCCTCCAGATGCATTCTTGGTCGTTGTTGACTCTATTCAGCTAATGCACCATGATGACACCTTCACAGCACCTGCAACATCGAAAGATTCAGACTACGCCATTCAACAACTGTTTATCTGATTTTCTTCTTCTCTTCTTTTCTTCTTTTCTTCTTTTCATTTTCTATTCTTTTGTTCGTAACAAAAGGTGCCGCCCTTGTAGACAGTTTTCTATACTTAGGACATACTTGGTCCTAAGTATAGGGGGGATGTGCACCCCGAGTTCTTCATTTCATTCCGATCCTTTCCATTGTCTCCTATTCTTGTCTATATTTAGGAGTATCTTACCCTAAGTATAGGGGGAGACAATCTGAGTACGATCTGTTTATTCCCATCCTTGACCCTACCTGTTTTTTGTACAGTCTGCTATACTTAGGATTATTTGATCCTAAGTATAGGGGGGACGGTCAACTTCTCATTCATTCATTTCTTTCATATTTATTCTTTAGATCTGTCTATACTCAGTACGAGTTATGTCTTTGCTTTTACTTTCGATCTATGAGGACATAGCTCAAGCTAAGTATAGGGGGGTCGTATATACCATGTATATACTAAAAGCCATAACTCATACTAAAAAAATAAAAGACCACCTCATCATAAAATAAAATGTAAAAAGTAGCTCTATAATAATGAAAGATGATTGTGAGTTCCTCAGACTCTTTGTAATTATACTGATTATTGAGTCAGAAAAAGGTTTTGGGCGAAACATTCTCTTTCGAAAAATCTTGTGAAAATTGTTTGAAAAGAGTGTGTACAAGTATTCAAAGTTTGGAAAATTAGTTTTGGGTGTAAAATTTATTTTCTTTGAGTGAAACCAAAAAGTGTGAAAATCAGTATGCAAATGATTGTGAAAAATTTGATTGACAAAATTGTTTTGAAAAATCTATCTATGTTGTGTAAAACCTTTGTAAAAGGATTTTCAAATGCGTGAACATGTTTGCAAAATTATTTTGGACTATAGTTTTCAAAATCCTTGTGAAAATGATTCTCAAGTAAGTCTTAGGAGTCCGCACAAAAATCTCTCATTTGTAAATAAGAAATAAGCCCAAACAAAGCCTAAAAGAACCAAAGCTATATTATACATCAAATACTGTTTTTCTTCTTTTGTACATACTGATTAATAAATCAGATACCTATACAGTATGATTTGAAAAATAGTGTGACCAGTTTTGAAAAAAAATTGATGTGAAATGATTTCAAATGTGTAAAAAATATGTTGATTGCAAAACTTTTCTTTGTGTGAAAGAAAGGATTTTAAAAACCTATGTGCAAATATTTTGAAAAATGCTTGTCAAAATTATTGAGAAAAATTGTATCTATATATAGTGTGAAAAATCTTTGCAAAAATAGTTTTCAAATGTGTGTAAATGATTGCAAAAATTATCGTGTACTATAGTTTGCAAAATTATTTTCAAAAACTAATAAGAACACTCTTATAAACTCTTGTAAATCATAAATAAGACACATATAATTCTTTCCGTACAACTCTAAATAAACTACTTCATTCCAACCTTTAAAGTTTTTAGAAACTCATACATTTTGTGAATAAAGCAGCACGCCCGTGTAAATAATTGTATATACTTTTTGTGTATGTCCAGTTCTTAGTTTATTTGCAAAAATTCTTTGTGTAAGAACATTCTTTGATTCTTTCCAAACTTTTTGTGAAAAATTTGCATCATTCATTGTGCATAGCATAAGCATACCATTCATATTCTTTTTTGAGTGAGCTTGATGATTGAATCAGTCTAATAAAGTCTCAAATTGGAGCTTGGTTGGACCTTACCGCACCTAACTGCACTGGAACCTTATGGGAACTAGGCTTAAGGTACTTCAGGTCCATACAGACTTAATTCTTTGAGAAATCAGGGCTGGGTTCAAGTCACCTCAGTGGACTAACTAGAACTTTTTGAGACACACGTACGACTCTTGCCGACCGTGACCTAACTTGGACACTTGCACTTTTCACTTGGCTCAACTCAGTTGGAGTGGTGAGGGGGTTGGATTTGCCAGTCTGAGACGCACACGGGTGGAAACATTTGTCCTCGTCTAGGGAGGGAAGTGCACCCCAACCTAATTCAATAGCCATGAGGTCTAAAGACAGGAGATGTGGGTTGCGATAAAGCTTCAAAAGAGGGATAGTCTACTGGCTCAAGAGGAAAAACTCCTTATGTAAATGCTGCTGTGAATAGTATGTTAAAAAAAAATGGTCAGGCCTGTACAAAAATAAAATGCCTGCAAAGTATGTACAAAGTCAATAAGCAAGCTTGAGTTCCAAAGACAAATGTGTGAGCCTGCAGCTGGATGACTTGACTACACTGGTCTTGCATCCCGGGATAGGTAGCTACACTGGCTACCGTCCATTCTTCTCTTCACCCCCTCCTCTTGAGCTGGTTGCCACTTGAACTTAGAAGGGAATACCCTGCTCCTCGAGGAAAGAGCTGTTGGATTGGGGAATCACTGGGTTGTCATTCTGGAGAAGTCAGCTCCTTTATCATTTCAGTTGGGTATAACCACTATCACTTACACCGTACAAGTCAGCTTCATAGTTATAAGGGTTTGCGTATGATGTAGACTAGTTCTGACCTGACTATTGAGGTGGGTTGAACCGAGTTCTGTGACTATGGAAGGCTGTTGTATTTTAGAGCTGGTTCCCGACTAGATTCCACACACATTTACACCCAAGGTCTGACAGGAGCTCCAAATTCAGATTTTGTAAGGACATGCATTGCACTGAAAGCACCCGTATTCACTCTATCTTTCTTTTATTCTCCTTTTTCTTTTCTTTATTCTTTTTGTACTTATTGCATAAGTGTTTGCTAGGGACTAGCAAAGGCAAGTATAGGGGGGTGATGAATCTCCATTTCATCACCTTTATTCTATCATTTTGGCCTCAAAAACCCCAGCAAATGCATGTAAATAGCATCAAATTGTACATAATAGCATTCATTATTCATTGTATTTATTTTACATTAAATAAGGTTTTACTGCCAAAATTATAGAATAAAGAGGAGAAAAGAAAAAGGAATAAAATATTGTAAATATTTTATGACCCAAACCCCGAGACCAAGGCCAGCATGGTATTGGTCGACAAGGAATAAAGTAGGGGGAGATAAGGGCCAGTGTACAATAAATACCTCATTTATTCATGCATTTATTTATGCATTTTTGATACCTATTTTGTACATAATTATTTATTCATCGAATAAAGAAACTTTATACATGAAAGATGTAGATAATAATATGAATAAAAATGCAAAATTGAGTTTGTACAAAAATAATACCCAGTGTACATTTTACACACAGAATACAAAGCCAAAATCTCAACTTCACAGACCCATGTGTTGCAAATAAAAACTCCAAAATCACCCAAACTCACCTTTAATTGTATATAGCATTCCATAATCTATTTTATAAAATTGGTTTCATAATTTTTGGAGTCCATATGCAGAAGTTAGGTTTTTGGCCCTCCTTGTATATAAGACTGATTAAAATATTCATTTTATTCAATATTCATTATTTGTATAAATTCATATTTTTAGAATTTTGTAAATAATGTACATAATGCATACACATGAGAGAAGTTAAAGAAAACCAAAAATTAATTTGTAAAATAAAATAAGTCTACAAATTCATAGACAAAATACCTATGCTCTATACCTATATATAAGTAAAAAGGATTTTAATCCTTGATCCTTTTATTCTTTTATATTTTTATAATAATGTATACATTATACATAACTCATTGAAAATACAAAACCAAAATAAAAATCAAGAAAATATATTAAATAAATTAAGTGTATAAAATACATAGATAAAATACCTGCAAGTATACCAACATGCACCTATATCTATTTATTTAAAAATATAAATAACCTCCTAAAAATCAAACAAAAATATCTTTATACTCACAAAAATAAATTATAAATTTATAAAATAAGCCAATGAAATAATCAAAGAGAATAAACAAATTAAAAATAAAAATACATAAAAATACATGTAAATACATACAAATACACATTATTCAAACAAAACGATAATAAAACACCTCGAAAAATTCAATAAAAATCGGAAATAAATACTAGACGAAATAATACACATTTTTTATTTTATAAGAAAAAATTAATAAAATCATTTAAAGGGTCAAATAATTCAATTTCTACTCAGACCCCCTGTTTTGTCTTCTAGCGGCTGGCGTGGACCAATCGCGGGCCGGCCTTCGTTGACCTCCGGTCAA
Source organism: Ottelia alismoides (assembly GCA_037367405.1). NCBI lineage: Eukaryota > Viridiplantae > Streptophyta > Magnoliopsida > Alismatales > Hydrocharitaceae > Ottelia > Ottelia alismoides. Next base: position 157,526 of record JAZKJV010009691.1, on the reverse strand, counting down.
CTGCTCCCCCAGCCGCCCGATGTGACTTAGCGTGTCTCTTCGCCCATCTTCTCCCATTTTTCCCGGGCATAACATCCATCAATCGAAGATGCTTCCTGTACAAGAATTACTTCCTAATCATCCATGATGCCCGCAAAAACCTCAGATCATGTAGATACTCATTGGATCAGCCAATAATCGCTGGTCAATAAGGCCACTCGCCAATGTTTATAAATAACAAGCTCCGCTTCCTTCCTCGAATTTGGCCACTTTTATTCCAACCTAAAGCCTCGTTCTTGCTCCTGGATTGTTCCTCGTGACAGGGGGAGTAGCCCAGCAACTTGACTCGGCCGGAGGAAGGAGATTTTGACGCGGCGGAGCTCCGGCGTCCGCCCTGCTCCCTGGAGGCCCCCAGGTATAAGAGCTGATCTTTTATGCATTTCTAGTTAGACTTAGATGTTAGCTTCTCATTCCAGTCATTAGATTAGTTGTTAGTTAATCACCGTAGCTTTAAAATCGAAATTCGAAGTTCACCGGAGCTTGGCTCCGGCGACTTCCTCACCGTGAATCTCACTGTCTCCGCCCGCTATATGCACCCCAACTCATTCCTCGTCGCCTTCTCCATCGAATGCCCACATTTGTTCAACCCAAGACCTTAGATCTTGGCGAATCGGGGCTCCTCCTCCGCCGTTCGCCGGAGCCCCTCCGTCCACCTCATTTTTGCGTTGCAGCTTCCAAACCCTGGGTCGAGGAGAAAGCTCTCTCGCCCGCGGTTCTTCCTGTGCAGGGATATCGAAGAATCGAGCCCAAATGGGCTCGCATTGAACCAGGAAGAGGTTCCTGGGGGCCCCTTTCTTCTCCGACCTCGCTCCATCGACTCGGGCCCCCAGGAGCCCTGAAAGTACCACCGGTCGACGCGGGATGTCATCAGTTACGAGTAGAGCGCGTCAGAGGCGAGGAAGATGCCCGGAGGAGCCTGAGCTACCCGATCGAAGCTCGCCGGGGGCGAGCTTCCTCCTCGTTCTTCCAGGCATCTTCAGAACCGTCAGATCGAAGGGCTCGTCCCAGATCCAGCAGGAGCCGTTCGATGGAGCATCGCATCCACCGTCAGATCAGCCTGGCTGATCTAATCTCAGCCTTCCATCGGCGAAGCGTCATCGGGCGAGGAGGTAGCGACGCGTGGCAAGTGAAGAGAGCTGCGCCGTCGGATGAAAGCTTTGTTTAGGTGTTAATTTCATACCAAGCCCCTCTACTTTTTGTATTTATTATTTAATGCAAAAAATAAAAGTCCCTGCTGTAAATAAAATGTAAATTTTGCAGAAGAGCCCCCAATGTTTTAAGATTTGCTTTTTAGTCCTTCCGCGCCTCACGTGCAGTCCCACGTGAGCCGCGTGAAATTTTGCATCTAAACCCCGCCGGGTTTCTGTATTTATTAAATGGTCCTGAAAATAAAAGTTAAAGTGTATTTTTATTGTAATTTTTTGCATGTATGCCCCTGTGAACTATTTTATTTGCAAAAATACCCCTGCCAGGCCATTTAATTTTTGAATGCTTTGTCTATTTATTTTGTGCTCCATATTAAATCGACAAATCTTGCAAAAATAGACTCAAGCTCCTGTTAGTGTACCCTTGCACACCATATTTTTAGTTTTGCATTTTGTTGCATTTTTGCCTTTATTAAAAATCAAAAACATGTCTTTTATTCCCTATCTAACTTATAAAACCCCCCAAAAAAATGAAAATGCCTCTAAAAATCCCAAAAAAATTACCTATGGTGTATTTTGACCTATATTAGTGTCAGTCCAAAAATCCCTAAAAATCTCAAAAGGAAAACCTTAAAAATTCAAAAATACCCAAAAACTTCAAAAAAAAATTTAAAACCAAAGAAAAATCAGAAAAATATAAACTCAGGCCCTATTTATGCTATATTTTATTGCCTTTATTAGAAAAATAGCATGGACAATTTTGAAGCTGTTAGCTATTTTTAATATCTATTTTGGTGACGGCCAGTACCTAGTCCACTGATTGCTAATATTTGGCTAGTTAAAAATACCAAAAATATTTACAAAAGTACACAAAAATCATAAAAATAGTAAAAAACCATGAAAATTCCAAAAAGACACTTTTCCTGAATTTTTGATTATTTTTGAGTATTTCTATAAATATTATAATGCCCCCTTTATGTATATATATATCCTAAAAAAGAAAAAAAATATATTATATATATATAATTATTTATATGTATTCTCATTAGTCTTAATATAAAGAAAAAATATATATATATACATATATATATATTTATTTTATTATCTTTATATATCCCTATATATATATTGCATATATTATAAGCTATATACTAACCCTCTATGTTTATACATATATTCTTATTTATAATATATATATATATATGTTACCTAATTATATTATTAAAAAATTAATAATAATAATAATAATAATAAAATACATCAAAAACCCACACAAGGATGACTGTTATTTACATGTAGGCTATGACATTTTGTATTGCTCTCTGTGGTTCGACCTCTACATACTTGTCACTGTACATTTTATGGTAGAGTAAATAAAGATTAATTCACATTTATTTTTTGAGCTTGATTGTTGCATTCTTTGGATTGTGGGTTGATTGCTGATTGACACATGTATCTTTGTGAGCGGTCGCCGCAGCGACACCTTTCATATTATTAATGGTGACCCTCGCAGGATACCCAGCGTGCTATCAGCCACCGCGCGCCAGCGGCCCGCGCCCAATGCGCTGCCCTCAGTCCCAAGCCACCACCGTCTTCAGCCCTCCGCCGGCTTCAAACCCCCTCGCCCTCCGCCGACTTTCTCGCGCCACCGCCGCGCCCCCCCTGAGCCGCGCCGCACCACCGCCCCGCCTGCCGTGAGGCGCGGCCGCGCCGCCCGTCGCCGCCGCAACCCACCGTCCGTGGTGGGTTCTCCCCATCGAGCTTGAAGGAGGAAGAAAGGTTTCTCTTTTCTCTCATTTTTTTATTGTAAAATTTGCATAATATTTTTGTAGAGTTTTTATAATTGCAAAGAGGTCCCTGTACATACTTTGTTGTATATGTTGTTTTCTGAAATTGCACAGATACCCCTGTATTCGCATTCTAATTTGGACTTCAATATGGCATCTTTTTACTCAATAAAAAATATCATTGTGTTGAGCAACTTATCCTCTATCATGTGATTATTTACTTGTATTTTTATGGTAGTTAGGTAATTAATTAAAATTTGTTAACTGAAATTCTGTGTATTTTACCCAATCCGTGCCATTAAATTAATATCTCACACACAGTTGTTATAAAAATTCCACAAAAATTATATGTGATGCCTTGAAATGTGTTGAACTTACTGTCCAAATTTCATCTAAAATGAAGATGTCTTGTGCCTGAAATAAATTGTAGAGTGTTTTTAGGATTTGATTTTTAATTAAATCCACAAATATCCTTTTTGCGAAATTTCAACTCTACTGGATTGCCTATCTAAATATCTTTCTGAGATAATTCGCACTCTAATTAATTTGATAATGTGGATTTAATAGAAATTAATTACTCATTGTCACTCTGTTTTTAGTAAAAAATCCATAAAAAATTCATAACTTGTCAAAAAATTCCAAAAAAATTACTGTAGTCTCCTTGCATCATGTTTTAGTTCCAATATTGTTTTCATTATTTTTGCTTTCTGTTTGTGTGAAAAATTGCGAAAAAACCCATAAAAAGTGTGTATTTTTAATTTATGCATTTTAACCCCTAAAATTACAAAAAAATATGTTTTGTGTTCATATCTGGATTAGGATTATAGGAAGAATATAATTTGGCTAAATTGGACTAATTTGACATTAAAATTAATTTGGCCTTGTTGTATGCTTTCTTAGTGTCGTAATTCACGTGCATTTGTCTTTCACCTTCGTCTTTGCATTAAAAAATTTAAAAAATACCGCATTGAAAATCTAGATCTTAAATTTTGAATTAAACCCAAGTTGTTCCTTTACCTCCCTGAGTTCGACCCCGGACTTGCCCGGGATATAAATTAATGCCGAGACACTCTTCACGGAGATCTTCTCTCGGTTCTGACCGAATCGCTAAGTACACGTGCTACAACGAATACGAATTAATCATCGTATTTAGCGACTCGTCAACGAGCACAAACATGTCCTAAAATAGCTCTAAGAGCCGCAAGTGCAGGTCCTATTCTACGCAAAGCAATCCACACAGCACACGGGGACACGTTTTATTATTCACTTACACACGCGAGAACCCAAACGGAAACCGTTGTAAATGCAGATACTTTTTTTTACAAGTTAACAAAAATCTTTTTGGCGTCTCAACAACTGACTTGAGCCATGAATCATCGGCCTCCGATGCACTTCGAGATGCATCGACTTCAAGAAAGCCGTTCCAAGTCCACCGGACCCTCGCACAAAAAGATACAAATTATGTCATAGAGAGATATATACAGAAATGGTCAGAAAAACATATTAAAGAAAAAAATAGATAATTACAAGATGGCTCGGGGGTCAGACTACCCGAGTGAATGGAAAATGTAAATCTAATTTTCTAAAGTGATCCTAAGCCGTTTGCCTCCTTGGCAATGACCCCATTTTATTGATACTGGATCTACCCTTTTAATAGTATCAAATTAACGATTTCGTTGCAGTCAGATAAATCCGGATCGATCAAAAATTAACCGCACGAATTGAATAATCGACGAATGAATGTATGCGCAGTTTTATGTTTGTTTAACCTGTGCAAGCCCTGGGGTCGACTCAAGGAGGCAAAGGAACAACTTGAGATATGATTAGATGAATTAGATCGCGGTTTTCCAAGTGGATTTTTTTTAATTTTTTATGCAATAAAAAAATGCAGATTCACCGATGCGGATGAACTAGGTTATCAACAACTTAGCCAAAATTAATTTGAATGTGAAATTAGACCAAATTGACCAAGTTATATTTTTCCTGTAAACCTAATCTAATGATGAATGCAAATATATTTTTTTGGAATTTTTGAATTTAAAATGCATAAATGAAAAATGCAAACTTTTTTGGGGTTTTATGTATTTTTTCGTGCAAATGAAATGTTAAAATTATGAAAATTTTACTGGAAGTTAAATATGATGAAATGAAGCAACACTAATCATTTTAGAATTTTCTGACACTTTATGATTTTGTTATGAATTTTTTACTGAAAACAGAGTGACTGTAAGTATTTAATTTCTAATTAATCCACTAAATCAAATTATCCAGAGAGATATTTATCTCAAATAGATATTTCAATAAGGAATCCAAGAGAGTTGAAATTTCTCAAAAATAATCTCGTGGATTTAATTAAAAATCAATTACAAAATTCACTCTATAATGTATTTTATGCACAAGACAATCTAATTTCGATGAAACTTGGACAGTAATTAAAGAACACTTAAAGGCATCATTCACAATTTTTTCACAATTTTTGGAGTAGTAAATGAATACGTGCGAATTTCAAAGCTTAAATGGGTAAAATATCACTGATTTTCAATCTCTGAATTTTAATAAATAATCGGATGCTCACAAAAATGTAAATAGATAGCCATGAGATAAAGAATTAGTTGCTCATCGAAGTGCTATTTTTGATTGAATAAAATGATGCTATTTTGATGTCCAAATTGATATGACAATGCAGGGGTATCTTTGCAATTACAAGATCAAAATGAAATGAATTGAAATGTGCTCAGGATGTTTTTGCAAATAACGAAACATAGCAGACTGTATATGTAATTTTCACAAAAATATAAAATAAGAATGAACCTTCATGCTTGAACCTAGGGCACGATTAGGGAGAAGTTGGAGCGACGGCGACTGTCGCGGATGGCGGTGCGACGGGTAGTGGTCGTAGGGCAGTTGGAGTGGCTACGGCGGGGCGGCGTACGATATGCGACCGAGGGGTGCCACGCAGGGAAACTTCACGGGCTAAGGCGAACGACGGTGCGCAGGGCCGATGGCGGGTGGAGGGAGGTACGAGGCTGCCTGCATGGAGGCAGGGGGCGACGACAACTGCTTCCCCTGTTTCCTTTATTTTATTTTTTTAATTTTTATTTTATGTATTATATATATATTTGTAAACATGGAATGAATATGCAAAAAATGCAGTGAAGTGGTGAAAGATGATGTAGAATAATGATGGTGTGCATGCAATGAAGGTAGATGATAGATAAAAATAGTGAATGTGCATGACGATAGTGGTGTGAATGATGAAAGTGATTTAGTGGTGATAGACAAGATAAATAAACAACGTTAGATAAAAAAATTGACAACGAAAAGGAGAGGGAATACTTACTTGTGATTTCGCCAGAGAGCATAGCTGAGGTGCACGACTCCCGTCATGGCCTCGAGAAGGATGACTGATTCCTTCGAAGCTGAGCGAATCTGATTGGAATCCCGTGACACGATAACGGTGATGCAATGGATCTCACCTGAAAGGTTGTCGTCGCTCAACTTGTCTCCTTCAGCTGTCACCTGTTGGTTGAAGGGGCTTGACCTCTCTTCTCTCGAATCGGCGGATGATGAAAAATGGAGGATGAGATGTGAATATAAAGAGGAGGAGGGAGTTAGAAAAGAGGTGGTGAAGATGGTGGGATGGTGGAGGAAGCGGTGAGTTATTGGCTTGGAGTGGAAGACAAGTAATGGGAGAAGAGGTAAAAGGGGAATAAAATAAATAATTAATAAAGTAATATAGTTGGCTATTAAAAATAATTAAAATAGTAATAATAAAATAATAATAATAAATCCGAAAAATAATAACATAAATCCGAAAATAATAAAAAATAGGGTGACATGTGGCGGCTCCAGGAGCGGCCACATGTCGCTCCTAGAAAATTCAAAAACTAAATGTAAATAAAAATCAAAAAGAAATAACAAAATGGATTAAAATAAAAAGTTATCAACATAAAAGTTGCTCGTCTCGACGAGATCTACAACTTTCATGAAGGGCCGAAAATCAAATGAAATCATCTGTACAAAAATGTATTTTTGGGTGGTACCTTATAGGTATAAAATACCACATTTTTATCTTTTGCATTATTTTATCATTTTTAAATAAGAGAAAAATTAAAAGAAAGTTATAAAAATATGAAAGAAATATTTACAATTTAGTCTATTTTTTGGATTTTAATAATTAAGAAAATTAAAAGGATAAAATGTACGGGCATTTTGGTCAATATGTACAATATACAAAAGGGGTCCAAAACCCAAGTTTTGCATACGAGCTTCGATTTTAATGAAATTAGTCTTGTTTTGAAGGTCTCTGAATGTATATTATTTAAAAGTGAGTAGACCTCAATCGAAAACTGTATGAGAGAGATATGTGCATTTTAAGGCTCCTAGTTTCAAACTTGGATTGGGATTTTATTGGGTAATTTTACAAGTCAGTATTGTTTTGATATTTTTCTTTGATTAGTGTTAGTAATATACGCTATGAAGTTGATTTTATTAGATTAGTCTAAAATATATACAAATAGGTGAAATATGGTGAATATACAGGTGAATATTTACAAGTGAATTGGGATTCTTATTTAATGCAAATATGAATGTTAAAATGCAGATATTATTTACACATGCATGAATGCTAATGATGCAATATAAGTGGAAATATGCAGCTAATTACTCGGGAACAAAGCTTTATTTTCAACTTTTAGAGTGATGAATCACAGATTCATCAACCCCATGGTGAAGTATCGGGACGAATAAATCCTTTTTCTAAGCTTGTAACTGTACCTTTAACTCCCATAACTCAGCTAGTGACAACCTATATGGAGGGATAGAGATCGACTGACTATCAGATGTGAGAGAGATTTCAAATTCAATCTCTCGCTCAGGTGGTAATCTAGGCAGTTTATTTGTAAATACATCAGGAAACTCTCACACTATAGGTACATCTTCTATTATTCTATCTAATCCTGATGTAGTGGATACATAAACTAAATAACCTTGGCATCCTTACTCTATCAACTGTCGTGTCTTCAGATTAGAGATGTATTTGTCATCATCATTGGATATCTTTCCGATGAATTAGAATTCTGTCAAGTTAGGAAGGCAACAAGTTACTATCTTATGGAAATAGTCAAGGCATGCATGATGCGTTTCTAGCTAGTCCATCCCTAAGATGAGATCAAAATCCTCTGTTTCAATAAGTAGTAGGGAAACATGTAGCTGGTCTCTTGTTATATGTTCTACACAATTATCTGGGATTTCTTAGATTATAAATACTTGTCCTCCTAGTCCCTTGATTAGTTAAGGATTTTATGCTTTTATCAAAATCTTATCTTTATGGTCGGAGTCAAATAATTTTTTTACCTAAGAAGGACCTCCTCCACGGCTCCTCCAATTAAAGTAGGAGCATACTCAGTGGAGTTATGGTAGCTAGAATCTTCCTGACAAGGGTGAACATAACCCTTAGATCTATCACACACAGGTCTAGACGCCTTGAGTTTCTCAGCCTGGCATTAAGACTCTACTCTAATACCAATTGTCTTTGCCCCTTATCTTGGATCATCACCATCAGTGCAATCATTTTCCTAGAAATGTCTTGGTTTGTCATGATCCTCTGATGAATCAAGATCTAAGGTTAGGTCTTATGCATATTAACATGATGTGCATAGGGGACAATGACTTGTGAATGGCATTGTAGTCCATTATTAAGATTAAGGTATTTTAATACATCATTAGTTTCTGAATACAACTCATAGTTGTCAATTATAGAATAAATTACTGGAGTAACCGAGCTTTGATATCAAACTATCACGATCCAAAATTTTGGGTCATCGGATCCTCCCATATCTAGATCTGGTTACTCAGTAATAAATTATTTAACAATCACAACTAACATTCAGATTTATACTGCAATTAAAAATAATAATAAGAAGAAGTCATTCAACACTTTTTCATTCACAAAATAAAGTTTACATGGTACATTATCCCACTATAACCATTTACATATGAATCAGATGGAAAGGAGATATACAAAAAGATTTCCAACTACCATATAGAGAACTGCTACTGTGTTTAGCTGGATGGCTGTTGTCGTGGTGATGACTCTCTAATACTTGTTGGATTTTCAGAAAATATAGGAAAGGAGATTAGTATGTGCTAAGTAACGAAGAAGAGAAAAGAAAAGAAGCAGTGTATTTTAGCCAAACTTATTATAGTTTCAAACCTTCAATCTGACAAACAAGAAAGCACACCGTCCTCGAGAACTCAATAGATTAAAACCACATGCTAACCGTTAATTACATATACTAGCAGCTTTAAATAAAGGTTATAGTGACCCAACCACTATCAAATCAACAGTGCCTCCAACGGCATGACCACGTCTTCAGTCAGTCAACATGTCTAGTGGCAGTCGAGTACCACACTTCGCGAATCATTCATTTATTTTGTGTGCACATATCATAGCAGGGCAACTGTGTACCGTCTAGGTATGACACGCTAATACAGACGTTCTTCTGACAAACCTATAGGTTGCTTGCCCAATCTGTAGTTCTACCCGCAGTCATTCTTAATGTAATACACAATCCCTTTCAGGATCCATATCAATATACATAATTTCTCATAATGTAATTCCTCTATTAAGCCTTCGATTTGCGTATTCATCAACATTGAGTATAGACATCCAAATATATTGATTTATATGTATACATACATACTCATATTTATATTTATTTTACATTCCAAATCCTAACTTTTCAGGCCACTGCTTCAATTTAATGGTTAGCTATTATTTTAGTGAGAATCATGAAGCAAATTTTAATATTTTCTCAAAAATATCTGAATTAGGGTTCTTTCTAGCGAAGAACATAAAATCAGGAAATTCAATGATTTCATATAAAAATCCAATAACAAAAGCTAGGATTTCGTTAGCTAATTGAGCTCTCTCTCGCGTATGCAATGTTTTATCGTGATTCATTTCCAAAAAGGATGATTTATGGCTATGAAACGGTAGAATTTCACTTTTATATCAGATGAATATGTGATTTATCATGTTTTTAGACCTTTTATTGAGCAAAAAACATATGTAACAAGTTGCATTTTTGTATTTATTGCATATCTCCATTTCATGAGTTTCATGTTCATTGCACTCAAAATCATTCAAAGTTTGCATATTATTCATTATAGAAGAAATTAAAAATAAATAAAAAATATTCCGTCATCATCATCATTAATATTTTTTAAAACATGAGCTCCAAGATCATGTTAAAGTCTCTCACAAATTTAATTTTTAGGTCTACCTTAGAAGAGACTCAAGGGGCTCTAATTCCCTCCCTCTTCATTTGAAAAAAATAGCTAGAAGACAAAATATCTAACATCAAGCTGATGACACTATTTGAAAAAAATGGCACTGATGTCAGCGCCATCTTCAAGCTCTAACCACACCCGTTGCCCTTTGCTTTTCGACCGCACGTAATCGTCGTGTGCCTCCTCCCCTCCCCTCTTTGCCAATGGTCGCGTGCCTCCTCCCTTACACGCCTCGCCAACGGATGCCTCTTATAAGAGGGCGAGAGTGGCTCGCAATCAGGGGGCATGGAACCCATCAGAGAACCCATTCGCATCCGTACCATCGCTGCCTCAAACACATGCCCCTCCGCCGCATCTCTCTTCCACCTCTCCATCGAAGTGACACCACCATCGCTCCCCCGCCGCTCGTGCCACCCTCAACCTCGCCGCCATTGCCACCACTGTCAAGAAGAAGAAATGGTCCCAGGGACCCCTCATAATTTTTTCTTTTATTTTTTTTTGACCTAATTGCAATTTTGCAAAACTTTTATTTCTTTTATGTAATTTTCCCATTTTCTCCATTCTATATTTGTAACAATTGCAAATCTATCATTCACGTACCATTATGTATTTTTCAAAATCTCATTATCTTTGCAAATCTATCATTCATGGACCATTATGCAATTTTCAAAATCTCATTATCTTTCACTACAATCAATTTTTTTATCGATAAATTTTCATATCTGTAGAATTACTTTTCACAATTTTAGAAACTTCCATTAGATAATTTTTCTTACATCCATGCCCTTTACTTTTCTGAAAATCACATTTACATCCCTACATCTTTGTTAAATCATTAAAAATAGTCAGAACTCCAAAAAAATCGATGAGAAATCACAAGACCCTGGAAATATTTATAATTTATTGGAAGTATTTTTATTACATTCTGAGTTTTATAAAATCAAAGAAAAATTAAGAGAGCTCATCTTGCTTTTTTGTCAATTTCAAAGCAAATCTCTTTCCGAAACTTGTGCTATTTTTGTCTTCTCCATGTGTTCAACCCTTGAACTTGCCTTTTACCTCATAAGAGTTATTTTTTCTTGTTCATTGTTTATTTATCTGAGAATATCGAGAATCATGTGCGTACACAACGACATCTAAAATTTTTTTTATAGCACATCAATTTTTCGACTGATAATTTTGGTGTCGTTGCCAGGGACATGCAATATCATTCACATTTTCATTAGTTTATCATTTTTATTTCTAAATATTATCTCTCTTTCATTTTCAGGTGCTCAAAATTTCAAAAAAACATTTTTTCATTTCAAAGCTCTTCCTCTTCGGATCCTGATTTAAGCAAAACATAGCACAAGATTTTTCTAGATGCAACCATTCTCATTATTGTGAGTTCATTCTAATTTTAAGCAATTAGGTTGCTTGCATTGTGGTTGCTATGAATAAAATTTTATGAAATTGCTTAAAATTAACTTCTCTGCTTGCATTTATCTCTGTGGTTCTTCTCCCTCTAATAACACAAAATCTAAGACACCAATCATGCTCAATTAAAAAAACTTCCGAAAAGTCACCACTTGAATAGGATATTAAGTGGTATGAAGTGCTTGAAGTGTTGCACATTGTTCACAATCTCACGTGCAAAAACAAAAACCTTAGGTCAGAGCCCAAAATTCTATGTAGATTTTATTGACTACTTAATTAAAGTTTAACCGCTTTTTAGTGAGGGAAACCTTAGCAGAGTGGGTAATAAAAGGACATCACATTTGGCATCGTCATCAAGGAACATGGGTAGCCGTTCTGTAGTATGTATACTTGCACCCATATTGATTGAAAGTGAATGGAACTAAATATATAAAATCAGGCTAGTCCTTAATCTACAAATATATTTTAGGACATTTTTTCTATGCTTGATTTTTTGAGGGATAAATAAAATTGAAAAGATAACTGTTACTGTGGCAATTAGTGTTGAGTCAGGGAATCAGCATTTGGATTGTGTTTGTTTTGTACATGCATGGTCATAGATCTTTGAATAATCCAATTCAAGGATCGCTTGTAGGACCTAATCTACAAAAGAATTTTTTACCCATCCCATCCTATTGAGAAACACGATTCTAGGTCAAACCTAAAGGATATGGGGGATGACAACCAACCCAACCCAACCCATGATATTGTTTTACAATAACTCCAGTTGCTAAGAGAGGAAAATGCCCAGTTTTGTAAAACAATTTCGCCACTAAATCAACCACCATCTATTAGCACCTACTACAATCATGCGACTGAAGATGTCGTTCATTGGGTTCAAATTCCACTCGAAGTTGGAGACTTCGAATCCAGCCTCCGTATCTTTAATACCCAAATTCTATGGAAATGAAATCGAAGATCCCTTTGTACATGTTCAAGACTTTAGATCAGTCTCTGACACCATTTGTATTGCTTGGATAGAAAAGGAGTACATTTATATGAAGGGTTTAACATTCTCTATGAAAGAGCGAGTACTCCAATGGATCCAAAATTATGGGACTCCAACTACCACCTGGGATGCCATAAGAGAAGCTTTCATAAATAAATACTTCCCTGTAAGAAATACCAATGCCTTGAGATAAGTTATCTATTCTTTGACTCAAAAGATAAATCAAACCATTCATGAAGCTTGGGAACACTTCAAAGAACTCACTAGAAAATGTCCACATCACGCAATCTGAAATTGGAAGGTGGTTTACTTATTTTATAAGGTGGTTGATACACCATTCAAGATATTTATTGACAGCTCTGCGATGGTAACTACATTAGTCAAGATAAAACTTCGTTTGGACTCTATTCGAGAATACGACAGATAATTCAGTGAATAACTTCTCTATTGAATATTAAGGAAGGAACAAATGATTAGTTAGTGTAGTAGCTTCCAATAACCCTTCCATTCAAAACATGAATGCATTAAATTAGAAACCTAATAAATGGAAAACATTTTCCATACAAATGGATCTCATGTCACATGCTATTAGTATATTGGCTATGGACAAAGCCCAAAACAACATCACCGGGGTTACTTCAAACCCTAAAATTCAAGATTTTGGATAATTACTTTGTCCCATGATCAAGAAAAAGCACATGAAACTGTGATTTGGGTATCAAGGAAATTCAAATTCAAAAAATTATATTTCTGAACGGAGAGAGCAATCCAATTTTGGATGGAAAACTCAGAGTACCAATCATCAAAATCAATTACAACCTCAACCACTAATTGTCCCCAAATGAATCAACCATCTTCATCTATGAACTTTCATGCTCTGACTCATGCCATCCAGAAACTTGCTATAGCACAACAACAAGCCAACCAAGCACATCAACAAGATAGCATTGAGAATGCTTGACAATTCATCGAAATTCGATCTTATATCCCGGCTTTATCACATCAACCTCTACCCAATCCAAACACCAATAGAAGCAGTTCTTCTAAAGTCGTACACATACCACTTACATATGGATATTTCAATTCTCCCTTGTAGTTCAATTTCAATCCCAAGGATTCCTTACTTTACCACAGAAATTCAATAACTCCACTCAAGGAAATTAAAATGTAGGATTTTCTATGTTTGCCCAAGGATCCACTTCACAACGATTGAAGAATCAAGTGCCCTTCAAACCAGCGAATCATTCTAACTACTCTACCAATGTTGTGACTCTTAAAATTGGAAAAGTCACATCTACACATGTCGATCCACGCATCATTATACTGGATGAGGTCCGGATTGAGGATAAAGAGGATTTTGAGAATGTAAAGTACTAAGTGGGAACAACATACACACTTCTATTTCCTCCCCGACCGTAACAATACTCATTTCTAAAGCCTTTCATAGGAAAAACACTAAATCACCCACCATCGATCCGAATTTGGAGGAACCTTTCTCTGACATTGTCATCGAAGTTCCACTCCTTAGAGCTCTCGAACAAGTTCCAGCTTACTCTCGATTTCTGAAGGATAAGTGCACACTGAGGAGGAGAGTTAATAAAAAGAACATCAATCATGAAGATATTGCGAGACATGTTCTACCTAGAGCAACATCAAATGCCATATCACAACTCCTCCCTACAAAGAAAAATGATACGGGGGCATCGTTAGTGAAATGCACTATTAGAAAATTGACATTCGAGCATATATTGTTGGATAATGGTGCCTCGATTAACCTCCTCTCTACTGATATTCTGGAGCACTTTGACTTGGGAAAATTAAAAACTATCTCAATGATTTTGCAAATGGCCGATCATTCTGTAAATAGACCAAGAGGGATAATCGAGGATGTAATAGCAACAATTCATGGACAATAATTTCCAATCAATTTTGTGGTCATGGATATGTACCCAGCTAAAACTCTAGCTCAAACTCCGTTCATACTTGGGTGCCTGTTCTTGGCTACTAGAAAATCACACTTTGATTATGTGGATGGGAAGGTAGAATTCACAATTAATGGAAAGGTTATTCCAATTTGACCTTATCACTTCATCCCTTTTATACTTTGAAATCGAAGATTGTTGTTGGATAGAAGTCAGTGCCATTCTTGACATACACAAGATGATTTTGCTACTTAAATCTAACTAAAGATCCTTTCGAAGTGAGCTTGAACACCTCACGCTCCACTTACAAGGACACGTCCCATCAAATTGCTACATACTTTCTAAACTCTGCACTAGAAGAAGCACCATGTCCCCTCTCTGGTAATGAAATCTTAGAGTTGGATGGAACTTGGGACACATCGAACAATGAACTTTCATTGACCTCGTCCCTGATCATGCCAATGTTAGAACCACCATTTGATAGTGTATGCCCATCGGATGAGCATTTACCACCATCTTACTCAGATCATGCTTATGTAACTGTAATGGCAAGGAAAATACACATGCTGGATCCACCACTGAGGCCCCACCAACCCCCCTCATTGAACTTAAATGGTTACCCCATGATTAAAATTATGCTTTTCTAGATGATGCATGTATTCTGCCAGTCATCATCAATGCCAACTTAGAACAAAGTTAGGAAATTCAACTCATGGAAGTATTGAAGAGAAACTCTCAAGCTATTGGATGGAAAACAACTGATTAAAAGGGAATAAGTTCGACATTATGCACTCATCACATATACTTGGAAAATGATAGTAAACCATCTCGTGAAATGAAAAGGATGGTTAAATCCTAATCTCATGGAAGTTGTGAAGAATGAAATCTATAAGTGGTCAAGTGCTGGTATCATTTACCCAATAGATGATAGCCATTGAAATAGTCATCTCCAAATCGTCCCAAAGAAAGGTGGGATAAAAACTGTCAAAATTGAGAGAGGAGAGGACATATCAACCAGAGTAGCAACATCTTCAAGAGTCTGTCTCGATTATAGGAATCTCAATAAGGCCACATGAAAGATCACTTCCCATGAAACTCTATATTATTTATCCTAAATTCTATAGTATTTTTGACATCAAAAAAACTTAACGATGACATCATTTCATAGAGCTCATCAAGATCTTTCCAACGAGTCCATGAACATCAAATTCTGACATTCCTAGGCTAAGATATCGATGTTTTAAGTTGGATGACCGAGATCCATATATGGATCCAAACCAGTTTTGAAATTGGATCCATTTCACCCCCCTTCTATAAATAAGACATGATAGGATGCCCTCTCAAAAACCTACCGACCACCATCATTCTCTTTCCTTAGAGCACCTTCACCATGGCCGATTTGATTGTCAGATGGCCGTCGTCGATGTTGGAGAAGCTGCTCTGATAGAAGATCTGTGACCACTATCGCGTACAGGGGCGGAAACATGAATTTCATCAAGGAGGGGTCGAGTATACAACTACTCTGGATGCTTAAAAATTGAAAAATCTATGTATTTTCTAGCGATATTTTTAAATAGAATTAATATTAAAAAATGAACCTCTTTCAATCTTGATAAATGTAAAATTCAAATATATTATTAATTTTAGAATTTCAAAAAGATTTGTATTTTCAGTGACTATTTTTTAAATTAGATAAATATAATAATTTTAGCCTCTCTAAATCCACCCTAAAAGGCTAAATTACCAAGTGAATTTTTGAAACAAAAAAGTTCATGATTAAAGGAAATAATTAAATTTATTTTATTTACAAGGAGTAATATAAACAATATGGGAGATAAATAAACTCGAATACAATTTTATATCTAATTATTTTCATACTTTGAAAGTGATTGGATAAACCATATAAAAGAAAGTAAAATTGATAGAGATAAGATTCGGACCTTAGTCTTCAAAACAAGAGCCAAGGCCACTCTACCACTTGACCATTTAATGATACTACAATATCTCTCTAGCAACATTAATTATAATACAATTGAGGAGGGGCCGTATTAAAAAGTTAATACATTGTACAAGTGATGTATAATAATCATGGGGGGAGCCATGGCCCCTCCATAATATATATTATTTCCTCCCCTAATCGCGTATGAAAGCTCGAGGTCACCATTGTGCATGCATTAGCGTTACAATCAAGCGGCGAAAACACCGTTTCCACACGAAAGGAGATCCCGAAGGAACATCCTCGGAGGTGACGATAAATACCTCGCTGTTGTTGTTGGTGTTCACATGATTATATGTCCTAAGTTTTTCAACGTCATTAGAGAGCCTTAAGTTCTCTCAAAACACATGTGCATTAGCCAGCTATCTCATATCATACATGACCTATTTTAAGGTGATGTTGTTTTCTTTATCATTCAGAACATAGATTAATCAAACCTATACAACAGGACCTTGAAATAATTGCATCGGACTATATTCTAGCTATAGTGTCGTCAACCTTCTAAATTACAAATCACTGTAGATGAATAACTTTTGGTATAAAGAGGTTCAGGATAGAAATTCAAACCATCATATTTACACGTAAGTTAAGATTCTATAAAAAAGAATTGACGTTTCACGAGTAAGCATCGTTATTAACCTGAAACCATTAATGAAATCAATGACATGTAACTAATCCATGAGAATCCTAGACGCAGAGAATTCAATTGATCCGTTTTAAATTTTAAAACTAATATATAGTTCGCATCTTCTGTGTTGCGAATCGCGGAAGCGAACACGCACAAACACGATCAAACAAGTAAGAACGCAAACACACGGATTTACAAGGTTCACCCGTAACTGGGCTACGTCCTTGGGCGGCGGCGATCGGTTTCACTATGTGGAGAAAAGAATGAATACAGAGGATACTTAAAACCCTAACCATAAGGAGTTTATATAGTACTCCCATACAGACGGATCCCTAAAAATAGAAGGATCCAAATACCCGAATACAAATAGACCCGCTCCATAAAATTTTTGCCCGTCTTGTTGGGGTATGGTACGATTGGGGGATGCATATGCAGTTCTTCAACTTGGGTCAGATGGTTAGGATTCAAGGCATATCAATAATCTCCACCTTGAATTGAATCCTCTGAGAAGCTTCGCTAAGCTTCGCCGTGCCGCCGCCAGCCCCTCCTTGGGGCTACTCCCAACTGTCGACATTGAGCAAGTCCAAACAATGTTTGAACTTACTCCCAGGAACCGCCTTCGTGAACATATCGGCTGGATTATCTGCTGTACCAACCTTCTTCACCTTGATCCTCTTCTCAGAACGAATGAAGTGATATCTGACATCTATGTGCTTGGTTCTCTCATGATGAACATGATCCTTGGCTAAGCATATTGCACTAAGACTGTCACAATATACTATAGCCTGATTTTGTTGCAGACCGAGGTCTCCAAGTAAGACCTTCATCCAAATGCCTTCCTTTGCAGCCTCTGTCAGTGCCATGTATTCTGCCTCTGTAGTAGACAAAGTAACCGATGGCTGTAAGGTAGCCTTCCAACTGATGACCAAATTCCCCAAAGTGAAGACGTAGCCTGTCATCGATCTCCTCCCATCAATATCTGCTGCATAGTTTGAATCTGAATATCCAGCAACCAAGCACTCTGAATCACTTCTATAAATGAGGCCAATGTCTGTTGTTCCTTTCAGATAGCGGAAAATCTGCTTGACTGCCTGCCAATGCTCCTTTCTTGAGTTACCCATGAATCTACTGACAACGCTCACAGCATGAGCGATGTCAGGTCTTGTGTATACCATGGCATACATAAGACTCCCAACTGCGCTGGCATAGGGAACACGTGACATGTATTCCTTATCAGCATTTGACTGCGGTGCAAAAGAAACTGAGAAATGAATATTTGAAGCGGATGGAGTACTTAGAGGCTTGGCTGTAGACATCCCAAATCTCAGTAGAACTTTCTCAATGTAGTTCTTCTGAGATAAGAAAAGTTTCCCTTCTGCACGATCTCTAATAATCTCCATCCCTAAAATCTTCTTCGCTGCACCAAGATCCTTCATGTCAAATTCTGAACTAAGGAGCTTCTTCAGATCATCTATGGTACTCCTCTGTTTGGCAGCAATCAGCATATCATCGACGTACAGTAGCAGATAGATGAAGGATCCATCCTCCACCTTGTTGTGGTAAACACAACAGTCGTATGGGCTCCTGTTGAACCCATGATCAATCATGAAACTATCAAACTTCTTGTACCACTGCCTGGGAGACTGCTTAAGCCCATACAAAGACTTCTTCAATCTACATACATGATCTTCCTTGCCCTGAGATAGGAATCCCTCTGGTTGGCTCATAAGAATGTCTTCTTCAAGTTCACCATGTAAGAAGGCTGTCGTCACATTTAACTGCTCCAGCTCCAAGTCTTGATGTGCTACAAGAGCTAGTAGCACCCTGATGGATGTATGTCTTACAACAGGAGAAAATATATCGTTGTAATCCACACCTTCCTTCTGACTGTAACCCTTCGCAACTAGGCGTACTTTGTATCTGATGCCTTCACTGTCTGAAATTCCTGTCTTTTTCTTGAAGACCCATTTGCATCCAACGATCTTCCTCCCCTTTGGCAATTTGACAAGTTCCCATGTCTGATTCTTGTGAAGAGACTCCATCTCCTCACCCATAGCAGCAATCCACTGCTCAGATTCTGCCCCAGATATTGCCTCCCTGTAAGTAGAGGGTTCTGGTGACTCTGCCTCCTCCGCAACCTGCAGTGCAAATGCAACCATGTCTTCGAATCCGTATCTCTGCGGTGGATGTATCTCTCTACGGGGCCGATCAGTAGCAATACTAGGTTGCCTCTCTTCTGGTTGCTCTGCTTCAGGCTGTTCAACAACAGCCTGATCAGGAGTGGTGTGACCAACTGCGTGATCACTACTTGGTGTCAGTTCGAACTCCGCCTGTTCGGACACATCATCACCTGTCCCTGCATCAACAGACTCACTACTCGAGTGAAGCACAGAATTCTCATCAAAAGTAACATTCCTGCTAATAATAATTCTATGCTCAGAAGGGGACCAGATTCGATACCCCTTCACTCCTGCACCATATCCTATAAACACCCCTTTCTTTGCCCTTAGTTCTAACTTTCCTTCACTAACATGATAATAAGCAGCACAACCAAAAACTCGTAAAATAGAATAATCGGCATGATTACCAGACCATACCTCCATGGGTGTTTTGCAATCAATGGCAGACACGGGACTCCGATTCACCAAGTAACAGGCTGTATTCACAGCTTCAACCCAGAATGCTATACCAAGTCCAGCATTAGAGAGCATGCACCTTGCTCTCTCCAGAAGCATTCTATTCATTCGTTCAGCAACTCCGTTTTGTTGTGGCGTATCTCTAACGGTAAGATGTCTCGCAACACCCTCGTCCTTGCAGAACTCATTGAACTCCGATGAACAGAACTCCAGTCCGTTATCTGTGCGAAGACGCTTCACCTTCTTAGAAGTCTGATTTTCCACCAAGATCTTCCACTGCCTAAAGGTCTGAAATGCTTCGCTCTTGTGCTTCATAAAATACACCCACACCATCCTGGAATAATCATCAATAATAGATAGAAAATACCTGGCGCCTCCTAAAGATGGAACCCGTGAAGGGCCCCAACAATCAGCATGGATGTAGTCAAGTGTCTCCTTCGTCCTGTGGATAGATTTACTGAATTGCTTTCTGTGTTGTTTCCCGAACACGCAATGCTCGCAGAACTCCAGCTTAGATCCCTTGAGATCCCCGATGAGACCCTTCTGATTGAGGATATTCATCCCCATCTGACTCATGTGTCCTAGCCGCATATGCCACAATTTGGACTCTGATCTTACGGCTTGGGACACCACTGCAACAGAACCTGTAACTGTAGACCCTTGCAGGATGTATAGGGTCTTCTGCTTGTTGCCCTTGATGACAACCACCCCGCCTTTGGCAACCTGCATGACTCCACCTTCAGCACTGTACCTATATCCTTTAGAGTCCAAGACTCCAGGGGATATTAGGTTCTTCCTCAAATTAGGGACATGACGTATTTCTTTGACCGTCCTCACGACTCCATCATGCATCTTGATCTTCACAGAGCCGATCCCTACTATCTTGCATGCTGCATCATTCCCCATGACAACGTTCCCGCCATCTATCTTCTCGTAGTTGTAGAACCAGTCTTCATTGGGAGTCATATGGTAAGAACATCCTGAATCAAGAATCCATGTGTTGTCTGTGGTCGTCTGAACTGTGACGGTGAGAACCGGGTCATCTTCAGAATCTGTGCCTCCATGAGCCACGGCAGCAACTGTGGCTTTCCCTTTCTTCTTCGGGCAGTCCTTCTTCCAATGTCCAGGTTCCTTGCAGTAATTGCAAATGTCCCTAGCATTGTGATTCTTCGATTTGGACTTCTGCTTTCCCTTCTTTGCGTAGCCAGAATTGGCATGACTCTTCTCATGAGTCATAACCAAACCTGCAGCGTTAGAGTCCTGCTTCCCGGTAGCCATAGGTCGAAGTTCACGCGTATGCAGACTCGCGCGAACTTCCTCTAGGGTTATCGATTCTCTTCCCACAATGAACGATTGAACAAAATTCTCAAATGACAATGGAAGAGAAACTAACAAGATCAAAGTAGCATCCTCATCTTCAATCTTAACATCTACGTTTCTTAAATCCATCAACAATGTATTTAAGCGATCTAGATGTTCTTTAAGAGATGTACCTTCCTGCATGCGGAGAGAGAACAAACGTTGCTTCAAAAGCAACTTGTTGGTCAGAGACTTCGTCATGTATAGACTTTCGAGTCTCAACCACAGACCGGCCGCAGAAGTCTCATCAGCAACCTCCGCGATAATCTCGTCCGCCAGACACAACATAATCGTCGAGTGCGCCTTCTCTTCCTGCACCGTCAACTCAGAGGACTCGAGTGCCTTCGCACGCTCCTGGTCCAACGGCGCCCAGATGCCCTGCTGCTTCAGAAGGGCGCGCATCTTGATCTGCCATACACTGAATCCGTTCTTACCTGTGAACTTCTCGATCTTCATATTGTGTGACGACATCTTGCTGGATGATCCTGACGGAACCCGAGGCTCTGATACCAGTTTGTTGCGAATCGCGAAAGCGAACACGCACAAACACGATCAAACAAGCAAGAACGCAAACACACGGATTTACAAGGTTCACCCGTAACTGGGCTACGTCCTTGAGCGGCGGCGATCGGTTTCACTATGTGGAGAAAAAATGAATACAGAGGATACTTAAAACCCTAACCCTAAGGAGTTTATATAGTACTCCCATACAGACGGATCCCTAAAAATAGAAGGATCCAAATACTCGAATACAAATAGAACCGCTCCATAAAATTTTCGCCCGTCTTGTTGGGGTATGGTACGACAGGGGGATGCATATGCAGTTCTTCAAATTGGGTCAGATGGTTAGGATTCAAGGCATATCAACATTCTGCTTAAAATCAGAATACGAAACATGGATGAGATTTTGAGGGTGATTTGTCATTGAATATTAATGTCGTGATAAATATTTTTTATTCGGACATAACCATTCATCATATCAATCCATGAAGCAACATTAATGATACTAACCTAGAGTACTCAATGTTAATATATTTCATGCAAAGGTTTATACCAATGTTCCTTCCAGCACATTAATATACTTGGTTATAGTTATATGCAATAGATAGAAAGTCATGAACATAGAGAATAGATTGGAATTTCATGTAATTAATACTAGGGTAAATTACATAAAAGGAACTAGTCTTTTCATGGATTCCCAAATCAGGGACTGTTTTTTAGATTGTAACAAACACGGGACTCGTCTTTGTCTTAACGGTGAAGTCCCCAACGACGTTAATAAGTTATATCCATTTTGTACTGAAGTTGGACGAGTATGCCCCCGCCTATTAGGGATTTTGTTTTGGCACATTCGGCCTTCATCCTCACACGCACAGAACGACGTTCCTCTTCCTCCCTCCCTGGCGGTTCCACAAGGTGCGGCATAGCTCACGATACTCTGCCCGACACCTCGACGACAAAGCGAGGAGTTCAGCAGCTGTTCCCATTGAAGGTCCTCCACCCCCCATCGATGATTCAGGTAAAAACCTATATTTTGAACTTCCGATTTGGGTGTCCCTGTATTTGGGTTCAAATCTAGGGTTTGATATGGGGGTGGTCATGCACGATAAGTGAAATGGGGGTATGAAATGGGGAGACCCGTGCAGAGATCGGGGAATGGAGTATGAAATAGGTGCGATCGTTCACGGCACGGGAAATGGGGTCATTGCAGACCTCGCAGTTGACCTCGCAGTAGAACCCCTCATCACCTCGCAGAACCCCTCGCAGTAGTCATTGTTGTGCCCTAGAATGATATCATCCCTCCCATATAGCAGAGGATTGTATGGACGAATGTGGTTTGCCTATAGGGATATTTTCTGGGTATATGGTGTTGCATTCATCTATATCATCATGAGATAATGTAACTGATATTCTTAATTTCTTTCGTACGAGATAATGTAATCCCGCAATTCTTTTCTTATGAGATATCATCCTTTAATCGTTTTAGAATGCTATACTTTCATTTCTTTCGTATGCTTTAATTCTTTTCCGTAGTTATATATTTATAGTTTATACTAAGTGATATAAATTTCTTTTGTAGAAATGTCTACACAATACCACATGTTAGAGATCCGGCATTGACAAACTTATTGACAATCGAGACTATGCTGGCGGTAAAGTAGACTATGTAGAGAATGTGGATCCATATATGATTTCTTTATTTGAGATGCATGGTTTTCTCAGTGATCTTGGTCTTGACACGGATAAATGCCGAATGTGGTACAAGCCAACAAGTAGAGATTCTAATTTGATTATGGTGAATTCGGATAAAGTTGCATTCGAGATATTTAATCATCACAAAGAATTAGAGCCTTTGGTTATTCTTGTTGAATCACTTGATGAAATTTACACTGTCACATGTGTCGTTCAAGATGATATGAAAGACACTGATGAAGTTGAATTGCATATGTCAACTGATAGTGATGATGACGATATGTATGACAGTGATTTCTCTCCTATAGAGGATCTTAGCCAAGATGAACTAGTGAATGAAAGTTGTGGTGATTGTGATTGTAGAGGTAGCATATGTCTTGCATTGGTGGAACCGAACCTACCAAGTAACAAGGGAAAGAATGTTGCAGATGATTCAGGTATGTCAGACTATGACTTGCCATCTGATGACTTGATTAGTCTCAGTTGCAGTGACAACGAAATGGTTGGTGTGACAAAGTACAAAGATATGGATGATGAAGAAATGTCTCATCCCACTCTCGAACTTGGCATGAAATTTTCTTGGCCGAGGAACTAAAGCAAGTCATTCGACAAGCAAATATTTTAAGTGACAATGATATTAGATTCCTTGCAAACAAGCCACAGAAAATACAGGTTGCTTGTAAAGATGCCACATGCCAATACAAGTTATATACATCATGGATGACTTCAGAGCAATCATTTCAAATCAAGTCCTTCCAACCACATCATACATGCCCAAGACAATTGCAAAATCACTTGATTTCATCAAAATGGTTAGCAAATCAATATCTAGACATGGTTAAAGATGTTCCGGAATGGAAGGTTAGCACAGCACAATCTTCAGCAAGGAGGGATTTCATGGCTAATATTGGGAAAATGAAGGCTTACCGAGCAAAAAGAAAGGCATTGCTTCAGATAGAAGGCTCCCACAAAGAGCAGTACACACGTCTTTGGGATTATTCCTCCATTCTTAGAGTAAAGATGCCGGGGAGCGTAGTGAAATTGGAGATTGAGAACGACACTTTTCGCAGGTTTTTCTTTTGTCTCAAGCCTATTAAGAGGGGTTTCTTAGAAGGCTACAGACCCTTTATTGGCTTAGATGGTTGCCATCTAAAAGGACCTTGCGGAGGACACCTTCTTAGTGCCATAGCAAGGGATGGTTAAATCAATTATTTCCCCTTGCATATGCTGTGGTAGAACAGGAGACCAAGGACTCATGGGTATGGTTCTTGGAGTATTTATTAGAAAGTATTGGCTCTGTTGAAGAGTTTGCATGGACATTCATCTCCGATAGACAGAAGGTAAAAATTTCCAAATTTTAAACTCTTGAGTATCAAAACAAATTCCTATTTTACACTACAATTCACTTGATACGTATTGTTTTCCTTGTGATAGGGTCTTGTGCAAGCATTCAACATTCTCATGCCAAATGTTGAGCATAGATTTTGTGCATGACACTTGTACGGGAATTTCAAGAAACAATTCAAAGGCGTCTCCATGAAGAAGATTTTTTAGAGAGCTGCTAGGGCATCCACTCCACCAGAATTTGATGCAGCAATGGCATGTTTGAAAAATGATGCAAATGGAGATGATGCTTACAACTGGTTGATGAAAGAGGAAAGTGGTATATGGTCACGTGTTGGCTTTAGATCATGGTCGAAATGTGATCTTTTAATAAATAACCTTTGCGAGTCATGGAATAAGATGATACTGGATTATCGTGACAAACCAATCATGACGATGCTGGAATCGATAAGAAGGAAGCTGATGACTAGATTTCAGACTAAGAGGGACTCTATGAGTAACTATAGTGGCTCCATTTGCCCTACGGTCCAATCGAAATTAAAAGAAACTATGGCCACAATGTAAGAACTTGCAAGGGAATCCATATGAGAAAGAAGCTTATCATTAAAAGATGACCTAGTGCTACAAGAGGATCTTCCAATACAGAAAAGCATGCTCCAATGATGGGTCCATCACAATGGGGAAGAAGAATCCGAAGGGGATCATCTCAAGTTTGACTTGTCATCATGCTTTGACATGTAAGTATTGTAAACCTTACGCGACAAATAGTTTAGTTTGAAGTACCGATAAGCTCTATATGGCAGGTGGTTTTTTGGAGTGATTGATCGTTTACATATCTCTGTTGCAGGGATTAATGCCATGGTGGATATTGGTGGAGTTCTTTGGCTGGATATTCTCACTTGACGATGGAGCATATGTTACTTTTTTGACTGGATATTCTGACTTGACGCAGGGCATATGTTACTTTTTTGACTGGATATTCTCACTTGACGCAGGGCATATGTTACTTTTTTGATATGTATAATGATAGTTGTTTTTTGTGTAGGCCACCGACAAACTGATGATTATATTTGGAAAGTTTTTTGTTATTCTTGGCCATTCTTACATGTTACGAGGGCCGCCTTATTGTAGACCTTGATGGCTGGATGTAAATTGATAACAAACTGCTATGTTTATTTTAGTAGAATATATTTTCTTGATATTGTCGCTCTTGGTCAGTAGCGAACATTATATACATTTGCTTAATCATGTTTTTCTTTGATGCTCGTTGATGAAGAGATGCTTCATATTTCTTTGATTTATGTGGGCGAATATGCATGTTAAGATTTTGTCTATGCTGGTTCTGCACAGGGAAATCCATGCTCCTCAAATGCACAAGTTTATTCCAAAAATATGTTCTTAAATCTCTTAAATAAGAAATATCAAGGAAAAGTAAATGCCAATTCAAGAGTTCAAATCAGATTGTTGCATTCATTCAAAGAAATTTGGCATATGACCATTACAGTATGACTTCAATACTGTAATAAACAAACAAAGCTTCTGATGCTAGACACAACCCATGCAAATTTTCCTCCAACAATAGTCTCTAGGCATTCCTGAATTCTTTTCATACAAGGGGAGAGATTTACTAAGACGATAAAAGTTAGCGTGATTTGGTGGGATGGTGTTGATTTAGAGAGAAGTGTTAATCTGACATGGGTCAGGCTTCATTCCAGTTATTCTTCCATTGTTATCGTGGGTTCTTATTACCATCACTGATGGTTATAGTGTCCGAGAGGAACAACAACGAGGAGGAGGGACTTCACGGAGAGATGGCAGTGATGTCTCTGGAAGACGAATGTGCACTGGATGAGAGGGGGTCCGTCGAATCGGTGGAGGAGATGTCCATGGAAATAGGTTCTGAAGCACAGGAAGGGGCACTGCGCAACCGTGAGAATTGATTTTCCTATCTGCATAGCTAATGAGCGCATTAGCTTTATTTTTTAGTTGGTTTTTATTTTTTATTTATCGACTTCCTCATAAGGTGCATTTTTATCTATGAAACTTGGCATAGGGAAGGTTTTCTTGTTGAGTCTTAAGAAGTGAAAGATGGATATTATGCATACTAAAGACCATAAGGAAGGGGATTGTGATATTCAAATCTCTCAAAATATATCCACTTTAATGCCCAATCCGGATGCTCTAATATCATTTTTCTTTAGCTGAGGCTGAGAATACCATAAGGCTCCTAAAAAACAAATCAACATGCATTGTGATTTAAACAAATTTAAGCATCATTCATAACATGTCATAAGGTTCTACAACATTAAATCCTTACAAAAAAATCCACATCAGTACAACCATGAAACAACATAGTAGTAGGACTAGCATAATCTTGTTACACCATTTCTTTGAACGTGACCTTGATCTTTTTTGGACTTCATCAACTCGGAGCGAAGCATTTTATTTTCTATTAAAAGTTCGCATATGACATCCTTCCCTCGATAGCAAATTGGCGGATCTAACCAACAAAAGTGATTGCAACCACCATCATCATATCGATAGCATCCATAAAATCTTCGACCTCGATTTTTGTCAGTCCAAGAAGTTCGAAGTGCAGCTTTAACTCCACATTTACACTTTTCTAGGATCTCCTACTCTTTCCATTCATTACGATGAACCATCGGTCTTATTTGTCCTGGTGAGGATGAAGAGGACATCATTTCCTGAAAATTAAAAGCAAAAGACATGGATTTATAAATAAAACAAATCTGAATGATATGCATGCCATAGCATTCTATTTTTCTCCCGAATAAATTGCAGAGTAACATGCTTCTTCTCACGGGCGTTATTGCTGTATCATATAGGAGAGCTTCCCATTTCCCATTTCCAATTGATGTAGCATATAGGCGAGGTCTGCAATGAAAGACGGGTTGGGCACGCACGACCCCATTTCCCGTGACGTGCATGATGAATACTCATTCATCACTCTTTATTCTTATATTTTAGCTACAAAAACCTTTGCAAATGCATGTATATAGTTGTAAATATAAATAATTACCAAAAGCATGCATTGTGTAAAAATCTATAATTAGCATGTTTTTGTGCAAAAATAAAAGAATAAAGATTAAAAAGAAAAAGAGGGAAATATTTAGAATAAATATTGAGCAACCTAACCTAAGGGAGGGCTCAGCATGGGCCTGACCGCATAAAAGCCAAAGTAGAGAGAGATAGGGGCTCATGCGTGTAAATATTTATGGAAATAAAATAAAAGTATTTTCCTTACAAAAATAGACTCAAATTGGCTTGTACATATTTGTATATATTCATAAGTATAAAAACAAGATAAAAATAGAAAAATCAAAAAAAGATCAAAAACATCACTTTCACCATGTATATAGACCATCTATATTTATTTAGCTTTATAAATAAATAAAATTAATTTCCACAAGTTTTGTAAATATTCTAGATTATATAGTGTAAATAAATAAAATAAATTAAAACAAAAACAAAATAAAAATAACAAAATTAAAAATCCAAAAATACTTTGTAAATATACCATGTATATAAATGTACATATGTATTTATTTCACCTATGTATATAAATAATAAAAATAAAATAAAAATATCTTTTTATTCCTTATTTTATGGTATAACTAAATAAAATATAAAATGGCAATAAAATTGTATAAAAATAACAAATTAAAAATCAAAATTAAAAACCTATATATTGTATATATACCTATATATGAACCTACTATGTACATACCTTATTTTTACTTTGAAAAATTAATTAAAAATCACTAAAAATAGAAAAAATTAAAAGAAAAATATTTCATGTCTTGACTTTTTCATAATTCGACCATTCGGTATTTTTAATGGAATTTTCAAATATTATCCACGTGGCCTTCACCCATTGGCCCTGGGGATTGTTGACCGCCAGGTCAACTGCCCCCCCAGGACCACTTCCCACGGGTTAGGCGCCCGACCCGACTTCCCCCTATTTTAGCGCCTAAACCCGATTCACCCTCGCCAAATTCCCGGGTCCGATTCCTTCCTGACATATCCGAGACCCTTGCCGGAGCCACCATCTCAGGATCCGCGTGCTCCAGTGCCCTACCCGCGCCCTTCTTCCCGGACCCTCCAGCATATATAGCCCGAGCTCCGCCACATCCATTCGCATCTTTGGCCATTCGTTCCACCCCCCTGTGAGCTCCAGTGTGTGCGTGAGAGTGACAGCTCACTCCAGGTGCTGTCGAAGCGAGGATGGAGTGCGAGTCCATTGATCCGGCGATCAAGCACCACCGTGCTCCGCCCTGAGCTGGAGCTCGAGCCTCGGATGTCGGCGCTCCGTGAGGCGAAGACCCAGAGCTGAGCAAGCTCGCCCACAACCCATTCAGCCACCCAGGTAGACCCTTAGCCTTTTCCTTTTCGCTAATTTTAGGTTACCCCCATTTCGCTCCGCCGCCGTTCACCTCCGATTCCGATCACCCCATAGCTCCGTTCGACCATCAGGCTTCGCCATAGCCTCCGCCTTCTTCCCGCGCACCTTCTCCATACCTCCATCCAACCCAGCTCGCACAGGAGCTGGGGTTCGAGCTCCTCCATCTACCCCCTTCGCCGGAGCTCGCCCATATCGCACCTCCGACCATCTTCACCCCGCCTAACCGGGTCGAGGCAGTTTGCCCTCGACCCGCGAGTCTTCTGGTCTAGCTTGCAGGTACATCCAAGCCCATCTGAGGGCTTGGACCATTTGGTCCAGGAGCTCTACCTCCGTCGACCTCGCCGGAGCTCCCTAGAGCTCGGCTGGGTCATCGGAGACCACCAGCAGCTGCGGAGCGTCACGCCGGAGCTTCTCCGATCTCCAAAGGCAGCAGGGGAGGATCCCAGCGCACGCACGAGGCCGGCAAAACTCGCCGGCCAACTGTTGTTCCAGCATCTTCCCCGACCGTCCGATCGTCCTCGACCTCCAGTTCTCATCCTGACCGTCCACTTGAGGAGACCCCGTCACCGTCAGATCCGTGGAGAGGAGATCTGGACCGCCCGATGCGAGAGGGTTAGCCACCTACGCCCTTCACCGTTCGATCCCCCACGTGGCGAAGCCTCCGCCGTCGGATTCGCCCGAGGAGCTTAGCTTGGGAGCGCCAGTCACCCTCCACCGTCAGATGCTCCACGTGGCATCCATCCAGCAGCTCCATTAATAAAGGGTAATTTACCCTTAGGCCCTCCTGTTTCTTTTATTTCGCATTTAGTCCTGTAATTACATAGTGTAGTTGTTTAGTTTTTGGTACATTTGCATAGAGGACCCCGCTCTTTATTTAGTTTGCATTTATGCCCCTATATATGGTGTGACACGTACGTCGACACGTGACTTTCTGGTGTATTTGCATTATATGCCCTGTAGTTCTGAGTTGTTAAGTAATGAATGAAAACTTTTGAGATATTGCATTTATACCCCTGTGCGTATTTTAATTGTGCATGTGCGGATATGTTTGGGTTATTTGCAGACTAGTCCCTAGACTTTTGGTACATGTTACCAAATAGTCCAAGGACTTAGTTTCTCTTATATTTGGGTCCCTGAGTGCCTCAGGCACGCGCCACGCGCGTGACTTCCTGGGTATTTTGCACCAGACCCCTCAGGACTTCAGGTATTTGCACTTAGGTCCCTGTGCACAGTACCCTCTTTCTATTTTTGAATAAAATAGCAAATCACCTCCAAATTTTATGAAAATTGGACACATGGCTCCTGCCATGATGTAAAATTTTCTACAAATTTTGAAGACATTTTAGACACCGTTTGATATTTTTAAAAATTCAAAAACATCAATTTTTGTTACTGTCTAAGTTTAAAAATCACAAAAAAATAGTAAAATTCATCTAAAATTCACAAAAAAATTACTTACTGTTTGTTTATGCTTGCTTGATTTTCTAGCCAATTTTGGTTAAAAATTGAAAAACACTTAAAATTTTATAAAAATTCTAATAAATAGACTAAAAACCCAAAAATAATAATTTAGGTGCCCAATTTTTCCTTGTTTTATTCTTTATATAGGAAAAATACCTCCAGGCTAATTTGGGGCTTCTAGATATTTTATCTAGGTCCCTTTAGCTCGGCTGGACAGTACGTACAGTTTCAGTCCTTGTTTGATTTTTAGAAAATTAAATAAGCCTCAGAAAAATCCCAAAAATTCATCAAAAACAGTAAAAATTATAAAACACATAAAAATATTTTTTTAGAATTTTTGGTTTATTTTTAGTGCATTAAATAAATTGTTGAAGTGTGTTGTTTAGTTGCTTTTCTTATTTTCTTAATATCTTAAAAATCCAAAAAAATATAAAATAATTAAAAACCACCAAAAATACATTTTTCTTTTCTTTTATTTCCTTTTTGACTACTTCGTAGGCCGCGAGGCCAATTCGTGCTCCTTGTGTTCGACCCTGGTCGCTATACCAGGTTAAATTAATAGCAAGACCGCTGCTGCGTTTGATTGATTTTTCATCTTGTTTGGTGGTCTATTTTTCTTGATTGATCGATCCCGATCGCTTGGGTCGCAACGACCGATTAGCACCTTATACCCTAGCAGTCGGATTTTTCGGTCATTCAGAATGGCGCCGTTGCCGGGGAGCACGGCTTAGTAGTTTTCATTTTATTTTCGTTTTTGTTTTCGCGGCTTTTCGCGGCTCTTTCAGAGCTCGTGGCTTTTCGAGGCTTTTTGTTTTATTTTGTTTTATTTTCTTTTCTTTTATTTTTGCTTTTTTTTGATTTTGAGTGTTTATTTTATTTTGTATTTTTGCATATATACCCTCATTTTATTCTCATTTATTTTTCTTATTATTATTTGATTATTTTTATTGGTTTGACCACTTGTCTTTTTTCTTGCGAGGGCCCGAGGATCGAGGCGGCCGATTTCGAGAAGCCGACGCCACCGCGAGACTCGGAGGCGGCTCCCTTCTGTACGGAGCCGTAGGAGAGCGTGAGAGGAGAACTGAGTGGGAGAGGTTTAGCTTAGGTTTTATTTTTCTTTCATTTGATTATTATTGTAATAATACAGGGACTCAGAGACTTGGACTGTGGACTTGGTTGACTAGCAGGTCTGTTTCGCCGAGCACCGGTGTACTCGGGGGACCCTTAGATTTTTCACGGTTTTTCTCGCGGTTTTGGTTTTCTTTTTACTGCCTTTGATGGTTTTCAGCATTTTTTCTCGAGCCCCTAGACTTAGGATTTTCTGCTTGCTTGTGCCGTAATTAGTAGGATCCCCACACCTAATTATCTGCCTGTTCCTATAGTGCGATTAATTGGACCTACTAATAATTGATTAATAAAAATAACTGACTCATCTCCTTCGTAGCCTACGTATCGTAGTATGCCCTGTAAAGCGCTTTCTCCTACCCCCGATGTGTCGGGCAGAGGAGGGGTAGACCGAGACCGGACCTTTGGCTTGGAGGTCGGTGACCAGTTAGACGGTTCTGCGAGTAGACTTGCTCATCTAGGACTCGGTTTTCACCGCTGCATCATTTAGGTAGTTTATTTTCTGTCTTTAAATTCCTGCGCGGATCACTTGCATGTAGAGTGCTGGAGGAAAGGTACACATTTCTATCTTTGCATGCATCATTGATTTTATCACGCATCGGCTTTTTCGTCTTCTCCCCCCTTGTTTTTGGCTAAATAATCAGGAGAACCGAAAAATTTGTTAGGCCTTTGTTTTTATTGAAAAAAATTAAAAAGAAAAACCATAAAATTGGGACTGCTTAAACTATTGACCCTAAAAGACACTCCACCTAAAGATTTATCTTGGGGAGAGCAACCCCCTCATTGTTTGGTTTGCTTGCGCGAGAGAGTGACCCGCACACTAGGTAGAGCCCTCCGGTGCTATTTCCAGCTGACTACCGACTCTTCCGTACGGGCCAGTCGGTTGGGGTAGCATCAGGTATCCTAACAGGTCACGTAAGCGCTCTGATAAACTATTGGTTCACCTAATAAAAACTGACAAGATAATTTGACCGAGCCTTTACGGTCTTCAGCTCGTGTTGCGTTGGTGAACAGAGGGGTTTGCATTTTGATCATAGTTTTTCCAGATCTCATCCGCACTACTCGCCAGATCACGATGATGGGTAGACGCTCTCTTAGGCAGCCTCTGGCTGCACCGCTTTCGGGCACGTCTACCCATTCATCTAAGTTGGCCCACGAGAGCCGAGACCAGTTCTCCGAGCCCGAGTATGATTCCGCCCTGTTCCCCCTCGACCCCCTTTCTTTCGGTTCTGAGAGATATGAGCCAGAGGAGAGACTAGCAGATTTGACAGCACCTGAGTTTGGCTCATTTGATTTTGCAGACGCCATGGCCGGCAGTTCCGAGGATCGTTCCCGAGGTCCACAGCCTGAGCACTTCGTGCTGGACCAGGGCGCAATCAACTCCACCCTGATCGCCTCATTAGAGACCGTTCAACAGCAGTTGAGGGATCAGGGAGCATTCATGCTCGACATGAGGAGAGAGATGGAGCAGATGCGAGCTGAGAGAGCAGAGCGAGAGCAGAGGAGAGAGGGACCGAGGATCCCAGAGGATGCTGACGCAGCAGCTGCAGCCGCCTCAGCCGCGGCAGGAGGACCACCGAGACCGATGCGGGAGTTGCACAACCCCGGATCGACGCTGACGCACCACTGGGTAGTACTTCCAGCCATCGTGGGGGACTTCAAGTTCCCCCCGAACACCTTGCAGCTACTCCCCCGCTTCCATGGACTCGCGACTGAGGATCCCCATCTCCACTTACAGGAGTTCCTGATGATTTGCAGCACTGTCCACGACCGTCAGGTGGACCAGGACACGATCAGGATGATCGCCTTCCCCTTTTCCCTAGCAGACAGAGCAACCACCTGGCTGAAGCATTTGGGGAAGTTCATTTACACCTGGGAGCAGCTCCGCACCGAGTACTTGAACAAGTACTATCCACTCGGGCGGACCAATGCAGCGAGAGCCCTCATCAGCAACTTCTCCATGCTCCCCAACGAGCAATTCCATGAGGCATGGGAGAGGTTTCGTGAGCTGACTGACCGATGACCGCACCATGATATTTCGAAGCCGAACCTTGTGCAGAGCTTCTTCAGCGGGCTGACACCAGAGTTCCAGGGCTTGGTGAATGCTTCTTGTGGCGGGTCCTATTTCGCCAAGGATCATGACCAGGTCTGGGCCATCTACGAGGAGATGGCCGAGAACTATATGGTGATGTCCCAGACCCGGTTGTATACTCAGGGCAGACCCCAACAGCAGCCAGGACCCGTGCAGTACCAGAGGATAGCACAGGTCGATGCCGGTCCATCCAGTTCATCCGCAGTAGCAGCAGCACAGGCAGAGTCGTCCGCTGCGGATATGGGTATTATCAGCGAGAAGTTGGATCGGATGGAGCTGATAGAGAAGAAGCAGTGCCAGGGCATCACTCAGATGGAGCAGATGGCACAGACTCTGAGCGACATGAAGACCCAGCTCATGTGTCTCCAGGAGGCACAGACGGCTTCACAGCCCCGTCTTCAGTCGCGAGGCGATACCGGCGGCAGCAGCAGCTCGTCCCAGCGCTCCAGCTCCTTTCAGCAGCCTAGACTGGTTCACCTTGTACAGGCGGAGCCGTACCAGCAGCAACAACTCTCTTACCAGTCCCCACCATCTCCAGACATGCAGATGGTGGTATACCAGCCGGATCAGCCTCTGGCAGTACTCCCGCCAGCCCAGTACGACTCAGAGCCGTTGATGGATGTCAACGGGATTTGGTATGACCGCCCTCAGCCTGGGATCCGACGAGACCATCCCAGATTCAGGTGGGGGAGTGGAGGTACCCAGCCCCAGCAGCAGTCATCCGGTCAGGGAGGGCAGTATAGCCAGCAGAGGGATCACCAGCAGCAGCAACCCCCAGTCTACCAGCCACACCAGCAGTCATCCTTCGTTCCTCGTCCCTATCAGCAGCAGGGACAGTCTTGGAGGCGAGAGTAGCCTCACCAGCCACACCAGCAGCAGCACCCTCCTTCTTACCCCTCTCACCAGCAGCACAAGTTCCAGCAGCCTCAGCACCAGAGAGGCTACCCGTCGGGCTCTCATGGTCCGTCATACGAGAGCCTCGCTTTGGATGACATAGCCCGCCTCCTCACGGATCAGCAGGCTACCTTCAGACGGGAGATGGACGAGTTCCGCCAGGAGATGCGGGACATTGTGAGAGGAAAGGCCGCCATTCCTGCCCAGATAGAGCCGAATCCCAACAGCCTGAAGCGGAAATCTGAGCAGGTAGATTCCACTGAGCATGCCACTCCTAGTGATCCATTTGTTGATGCATCTTCGGATCTTTTTGATGCTGATTTTGTTACGCTTAGGAGCGGTAGGACACCAGCAGGCGGCGACGCCTCGTCTGAGCTACACCACGAGGATCCATCCAGGGTGCCAGATGAGGAGGAGGAGAGCGGTACTGAGGCCGCGCATGATGATGACGGTGGTACTGACGCCACCAAGGATGCTGATTCCACCGGCGGTACTGAGGCCACCGCTTCACCAGTTCGAGAAGGTGGTACTGACGCCACCCGAGTTGCCGAGCCAGCACGCGGTACTGAGGCCACGAGACGTCCAGCAGAGCCAGCCCGTGGTGGTACTGAGGCCACCGGTGTTCATTTTGAGAGAGATGTTGTTTTTCCTTCCACTGATGTATCTCAGAACACTGTTTTGAATAAAGGAAAAGGTTTAGTTTCTTCTGGTCCCACTGTGGTGATTGATGTATGTGCGGATCCGGTCGTCGAGCCGTCTAGACCTATTCCTAGTCCTTCATCTGAGAAGGACCCTGTGATCCCCTTCCCTAGAGCCCTTCTGATGGGGAAGGGGAAGAAAAAAGAAAAAGACCCAAAAAAGAGAGAGCAGGAGGAGTTCAACCAGAGCATGATCGACAGATTTCACATTCAGCTGACCCTTCAGGAGGCTTTGCAGCACATCCCCCTTCTTCAGTGATCGTTGAGAGATAGGACCATAGTCAGGAGGAGGAGGAGCAACCACCAGTCAGAGATTCATGTGCTGACGAAAGCCACGTGCTTCGCTATCCAGAACCGTCTGCCGGCCAAGAGGCCAGATTCAGGAGCCCCATATGTCAGATGTCTTATTAGTGAGCAGAGGTTCGACCGGACTCTATTGGATAGCGGATCGTCTATCAACCTCCTTCCGGCAGCCCTTCTCGACCGCTTCGAGTTGGGCACTCTTAGACAGAGCAGGACAATCCTTCAGTTCGCTGATCGATCTGTCAAGAGGCCGAAGGGGTTGTTGCGAGATGTTATCGTCACTATTCAGGGCCTGTAATTCCCTGTGGACTTTGTAGTGTTGGACATGGAGATCCCTGATTCAGTGGCCGATACCCCCATCATCCTCGGTCGTCCGTTCTTGGCCACAGCCAAGGCGGTGACTGATCATGATAGCGGGAAGGTATACTTTCGCGTCGAGGGCGAGAGTGTACAAATAGAGACGTTCGAGGACTACAGAGCCAGAGACAGAGCATGCTCCAAGACCAGCACAGATATAGAGCAGCTGACAGATGCCGGGCTAGACATCCACCAGGACTGTGATTTTGTGATCACAAATGATGAGGCAGCATGGGCAGACCCTGCAGCACAGGCCATCCTCTCATATTAAGATACCGCTGATGCCGAGATGACAGTAGAGGAGAGCTTGGAGAGCACAACCCTGGTCCAGGATATTTCAGTGGCAGCAGAGCCGATTCTCGACCGCGACACGGTTTCTAGTGATGGTGGTACTGAGGCCACCTTGTGTTACGGTGGTACTGACGCCACCCTGTTTGATGCAGATCCCTCAGATTCAGAGTCTGATTGGGCAGATTGTGATGATCAGATGCCAGACCTGAGTCCCACAGAGCCTACAGATGAGGAGGAGGTAGATGCAGAGCAGATCGGAGACAGTACAGTTGAGCAGCCTTCTCCAGTTCCAGTTTGAGAGAGCTCGTTTTCTTTCTCCCAGGCATATTTGGCAGATTTAGCAGCATTCACACATCTTCTTCCGAAGCCATATTTGCCAGTACGCAGCTGTCCAGAGCTGAAGCCGCTCCCTACTTTGCTGAAGTATCGATTCCTTGCGGGTGAACCTGAGATGTACCCAGTCATCATCTCCGCCGATCTGACTGGAGAGAAAGAATCCCGTTTGATGGGGGTTCTTGAAAAGAACCGCAAGGCAATCGGATGGAGCGTAGCAGATCTCCATGGGATTAGTCCATCAATGTGCTCCCACCATATTTATCTCGAGGAGGGGGCGAAGCCGTCGCGTAAGTTCCAGCGGCGGCTGAACCCCAACCTGAGAGAGGTCGTCATGAAGGAAATATCAAAATGGTGGAGTGCAGATTTTATTTATCCCATTTCCGACTCCAAGTGGGTCAACCCCTTGCATGTGGTGCCCAAGAAGACGGGCATCACGACTGTGATCAGTGAGTCGGGAGAGGAGATTGCTACACGAGTACCCACCTCTTGGAGGGTCTGTGTTGACTACAAGAGACTCAACCAGGCCACCAAGAAGGACCATTTTCCCCTGCCTTTTATTGACCAGATCATTGAGAGACTGGCAGGGAAGAGCCATTATTGTTTCCTGGATGCGTACTCGGGCTACAACCAGGTGGCCAACGCTCCTGAGGATCAGGAGAAGACCACCTTTACCTGTCCCTTCGGTACATATGCCTTTCGACGCATGCCATTTGGGCTATGCAATGCCCCTGCGACTTTTCAGAGGTGCATGTTGTCGATCTTTTCAGACATGGTAGGGGAGTGTTTGGAGGTCTTCATGGACGATTTCTCGGTCTACGGCGACGGATTCGACTCCTGTCTTGACTGCCTAGACCGAGTACTCCAGCGATGTATTGAGTACCATTTGGTTCTATCTTGGGAGAAGAGTCACTTCATGGTGACTCAAGGGACGGTGTTTGGCCATATCATCTCCAACAGGGGCATGGAGGTTGATCCGGCCAAGGTTGATGTCATTAGAAAACTCGCACCGCCGTCCAATTTGAGGTAGCTACGGTCATTCCTGGGGCACGTTGGTTTTTATCGGAGATTCATTCATGATTTCAGCAGGATTGCCCGGCCGTTGATTGACCTCTTGACGAAAGACACTGAGTTCCTTATCGATGACAAGTGTCTTTCGTCCTTTGCGACTCTCCAGCAGTGTGTGATTGAGGCTCCTGTCCTCCAGCCGCCTGATTGGTCTCTCCCATTCGAGATCATGACGGATGCCTCTGATTTCGCCGTAGGGGCCGTGCTGGGACAGAGGAGGGATGGAGTCCCCTTTTCTATCCACTACGCTAGCCGCACATTGGATTCCGCCCAGCGGAATTATACAGTCACAGAGAAGGAGATGCTAGCTGTAGTGTTCGTCCTAGATAAGTTTCGATCTTATATCATTGGATCTAGAGTGACCCTGTACACAGATCACACCGCCATCAGGTACCTCATGGCAAAGAAGGATGCCAAGGCCAGACTTACTAGATGGATCCTTCTACTCCAGGAGTTCGACATTGAGATCAAGGATAAGCCTGGAGTCAAGAATGTGGTGGAGGATCACCTATCCCGTATAGAGCAGCCTGAGGAGTCTGAGAAGATTGATCCCATTTGTGAGACCTTCCTAGATGAGGCGATACTTGCTATCGCCTCACTCCCGTGGTATGCCGATATTGTGAACTTTCTCGTTGCTGGGAAAGTCCCACAAGATTGGCCCAGGCAGAGGCTTGAGACCTTCCTTGGGAAGGCCAAGTCCTACCACTGGGAGGATCCCATCCTTTACCACGAAGGAGGGGATAGCGTCTGGCGTCGGTGTATTCCTCAGGAGGAACACCATAGCGTCCTCACTACTGCCACAAGCTTGAGGCAGGAGGACAACATTCTGGGAGGAGAACGGCACAGAAAGTGCTCCAATCCGGCTTGTGGTGGCCTACCCTCTTCAAGGACTCTGATGAGTTCGTGAAGAGGTGTACTGACTGTCAGAGGATGGGCACTTGTGGACAGCGTGATATGATGCCGATGCAGCCCATTCACTTCTGTGAGGTTTTTGACGCATGGGGCATCGATTTCATGGGTCCATTCCCTAAGAGTCAGGGATTTGAGTACATTCTGTTGGCCGTTGATTATGTTAGTCGTTGGGTTGAGGCTATCCCCGCCCGAGCCGCTGATGCGAGGACAGTTTGCAGATTTTTGAAGAAGCACATCATCACGCGGTTCGGGGTTCCACGAGTTTTGATTTCTGATGGGGGGTCTCATTTCATCAACGACCAGGTGAAGGCCCTTGCTAACGAGCTCGGTATAGACCATCGTGTTGCTACACCTTACCATCCACAGACGAATGGTCTAGCCGAGGTGTCGAATAGGGAGATCAAGACTATATTGCAGAAAGTCGTCCGCCCTGACCGAAAGGATTGGTCACAGCTTTTGGACTCGGTCTTGTGGGCATATAGGACGTCTTTCAAGACACCATTGGGCACATCCCCCTTTCGCCTCGTTTATGGCAAGTCGTGCCATTTACCTGTTGAGTTGAGGCACATGTCACTTTGGGCAGTTACAGACATACTTATGGATCCAGATGGTGTAGGAGACCAGAGGAGGGCAGAGTTGGCAGCCCTGGAGGAGTTGAGAGATACCGCCTTCTCAAACAGCCTACAGTATAAAGAGAGAGTGAAGGAGTGGCATGATTCTCACATCAACCACAAGCATTTTGAGATTGGACAGAGAGTATGGCTGTTTGATGCGAGGCTTCGTTTGTTTTCAGGGAAGCTACAGAGCAAGTGGAAGGGACCCTACTTGGTCAGAAAGGTACATGACAACGGTAGCATTGATATATCCGAGTTGTCTTCTGAGAGTACCTTTCGAGTGAACGGCCAGCGGCTCAAGCCATTTCTAGATCATGAGCCGCGGGTCGTTGATCTTGCCCCTATTCATTTTGCGTGAGATGTGGTCTTTGACTCACATCTAATGCATCTCACGCCTGAGTTTCACTGATCTTCCGCCCTGTATAGATCCAGATGTTTATATCCCTACATTCTTTAGTCCCACATCCCTTTCTTCATCTTGTGATTATGCTATACTTAGGGTGTACTTTACCCTAAGTATAGGGGGGATGTGAGACCTTTGGGTATTTCTTTTGTTTCTTTCTACCCCTGTTTTGCTGCCTATACTTAGGGATATTTCACCCTAAGTATAGGGGGGTAGACCCTGTACATTCTCCACTCGGTTTTCCCTTAATATACAGCATGCTATACTTAGGATTACTTGATCCTAAGTATAGGGGGAACACCCGAGACCTTCTTGACTTTTCTATTTCGTCTTTGTATATATCATTCCTTTTAACTTTCCCTATACCTAGCATGAGTTATGCCTTCTTCATCGCTCTTGACTCTGAGGACATCGTTCGAGCTAAGTATAGGGGGGTGTGTATATATTTCATATATACTTTAGCCATAACTCGTACTTTGTGTGAGTGTGTTAATAAATAAAATGGCTAAAAACCCTAAAAATTACAAAAATTAAAAAATTTTCATGTACATAAACTTCTTTTATTTGCACATAAATAGCTAGTGTACAAATTATTTTTATAAAAATGATTTCAAAAATTGTTTGTGTAAAGCTTGTGTAAATATTTTCTTATCAAAATTATGTATATAGTACAAAATTTTTCCAAAATGTTTTGAAAATCAAAAGTTTGCAAAAATCTCGTGTAAATGTATGTAAATACTTTTTGCAAAACTTGCACTTCATGCATCATCCATTCATGATTTCAAAACATTTTTCAAAAATTTTGCATGATTGTAAACTTTGTGTAAATAGCATCTTTTGTACATATGTATATAGTTTTTCTGGATGATAGTTGACATTTAAACTAGCCTGTAATCAAATTGAGAAATGGAGCTTGATTAAGATCTTA
Source organism: Ottelia alismoides (assembly GCA_037367405.1). Classification (NCBI taxonomy): domain Eukaryota; kingdom Viridiplantae; phylum Streptophyta; class Magnoliopsida; order Alismatales; family Hydrocharitaceae; genus Ottelia; species Ottelia alismoides. The sequence goes on along the minus strand of JAZKJV010009691.1, from coordinate 116,878 downwards.
ATCCACCTAACTTCTAAGAGGAACCTTATAGGGCTTAGGTTTAAGGCTTTTCAGGTCCATGGTGACTTAATTCTTTGAGTCCACTAGGCTATGATCACATGTCATCTCAATGAGCCTAAGTAGAGCACTTAACAACAACACATGACTCATATAGACAATGGCTTTACTTGGACACCAGCACTATGCACCGAGCTCTCTACGGATGAGGTGGTGAGGAGGCAATCTTCCTTGACTTGGGGTAGCATATGAGGGTAGTACTTCTAGGCGGAACCTCTCTTCTTCTTTTAGTGAAGGAAGTGCGTCTCAACTTGGTCTGGTTGCCATGAGGTCTAACGACGGGAGTTGTGGGTTGCAATAAAGCTTCAAAAGAGGGATAGTCTACTGGCTCAAGAGGAAAAACTCCTTATATATATGCTGCACATGTATATGTTGTATAGATGCACTTGAAAAAAATGCAAAAAGAAAATAACTCCAAAAAAGTGGTGGGTCTGATAGAAAATGATAATCCCACCGGAGTATGTATATAGAGTGCAATAAGCAAAGCTTGGTTTCATGATCCACCTGATGTAGCTTGCAGCAGGGAGACTTGGCTACACTGGTCAAGCTCCCAAGGGTACATGGCTACACTGGCCTTGACCCATTCTCTTCTTCCTCCTCTTCTTGAGCCGGTTGAACTTGAACTTAGAAGGGAATACCCCGCTCCTCGAGGAAAGAGTGGCCAGATTGAGGTCATAGAGTTACCTTGTTGGGGAGGGTTGTCAAGTTGCCATTTCTGAGGTGGAGAGCTTAGACCTCACATTCACAGGACAAGAAAAGATTCATGGTCTTCAGGGTTTGTGATTGATGACTTGTTCTGATCTGGAGCATTGAGGAGTCTTGGTTATAGATTAGTGGAACTTAGAGGCTGTTGAGTTTTAGGTTTAAGTCCAAATAAGGTTCCAACACATTAATAATCCAAAGATCTGATCGAGCTCCATACCTTAATTTAATGAAGGCAAGTTTAATAATCAACCTTGATCCATGTACATTCTCTTTTTCTTTTTCTTTTTCTTTCTTTTTCACTTCTTTTTCAAATAAGTGTTTGCTAAGGGACTAGAAAAGTTAAGTATAGGGGGGTGATGAATACTCATTCATCACTCTTTATTCTTATATTTTAGCTACAAAAACCTTTGCAAATGAATGTATATAGTTGTAAATATAAATAATTACCAAAAGCATGCATTGTGTAAAAATCTATAATTAGCATGTTTTTGTGCAAAAATAAAAGAATAAAGATTAAAAAGAAAAAGAGGGAAATATTTAGAATAAATATTGAGCAACCTAACCCAAGGGAGGGCTCAGCATGGGCCTGACCGCATAAAAGCCAAAGTAGAGAGAGATAGGGGCTCATGTGTGTAAATATTTATGTAAATAAAATAAAAGTATTTTCCTCACAAAATAGACTCAAATTGGCTTGTACATATTTGTATATATTCATAAGTATAAAAACAAGATAAAAATAGAAAAATCAAAAAAAGATCAAAAACATCACTTTCACCATGTATATAGACCATCTATATTTATTTAGCTTTATAAATAAATAAAATTAATTTCCACAAGTTTTGTAAATATTCTAGATTATATAGTGTAAATAAATAAAATAAATTAAAACAAAAACAAAATAAAAATAACAAAATTAAAAATCCAAAAATACTTTGTAAATATACCATGTATATAAATGTACATATGTATTTATTTCACCTATGTATATAAATAATAAAAATAAAATAAAAATATCTTTTTATTCCTTATTTTACGGTATAAATAAATAAAATATAAAATGGGAATAAAATTGTATAAAAATAACATATTAAAAATCAAAATTAAAAACCTGTATATTGTATATATACCTATATATGAACCTACTATGTACATGCCTTATTTTTACTTAGAAAATTAATTAAAAATCACTAAAAAATAGAAAAAATTAAAATAAAAATATTTCATGTTTTGACTTTTTCACAATTCGGCCATTTGGTATTTTTAATGGAATTTTCAAATATTATCCACGTGGCCTTCACCCATTGGCCCTGGGGATTGTTGACCGCCAGGTCAACTGCCCCCCCCCAGGACCACTTCCCACGGGTTAGGCGCCCGACCCGACTTCCCCCTATTTTAGCGCCTAAACCCGATTCACCCTCGCCTAATTCCCGGGTCCGATTCCTTCCTGACATATCCGAGACCCTCGCCGGATCCACCATCTCGGGATCCGCGCGCTCCAGTGCCCTACCCGCGCCCTTCTTCCCGGACCCTCCAGCATATATAGCCCGAGCTCCGCCACCTCCATTCGCATCTTTGGCCATTCGTTCCACCCCCCTGTGAGCTCCAGTGCGTGCGTGAGAGTGACAGCTCACTCCAGGTGTTGTCGAAGCGAGAAGGGAGTGCGAGTCCATTGATCTGGCGATCAAGCACCGCCGTGCTCCGCCCTGAGCTGAAGCTCGAGCCTCGGACGTCGGCGCTCCGTGTGGCAAAGACCCAGAGCTGAGAAAGCTCGCCCACAGCCCATTTAGCCACCCAGGTAGACCCTTAGCCTTTTCCTTTTCGCTAATTTTAGGTTACCCCCATTTCGCTCCGCTGCCGTTCACCCCCGATTCCGATCACCCCATAGCTCCGTTCGACCATCAGGCTTCGCCATAGCCTCCGCCTTCTTCCCGCGCACCTTCTCCATACCTCCATCCAACCCAGCTCGCACAGGAGCTGGGGTTCGAGCTCCTACGTCTACCCCCCTCGCCGGAGCTCGCCCATATCGCACCTCCGACCATCTTCACCCCGCCTAACCGGGTCGAGGCAGTTTGCCCTCGACCCGCGAGTCTTCTGGTCTAGCTTGCAGGTACATCCAAGCCCATCTGAGGGCTTGGACCATTCGGTCCAGGAGCTCTACCTCTGTCGACCTCGCCGGAGCTCCCTAGAGCTCGGCCGGGTCATCGGAGACCACCAGCAGCTGCGGAGCGTCACGCCGGAGCTTCTCCGATCTCCAGAGGCAGCAGGGGAGGATCCCAGTGCACGCACGAGGCCGGCGAAACTCGCAGGCCAACTGTTCTTCCAGCATCTTCCCCGACCATCCGATCGTCCTCGACCTCCAGTTCTCATCCTGACCGTCCACTTGAGGAGACCCAGTCACCGTCAGATCCGTGGAGAGGAGATCTGGATCGCCCGATGCGAGAGGGTTAGCCACGTACGCCCTTCACCGTTCGATCCCCCACGTGGCGAAGCCTCCGCCGTCGGATTCGCTCGAGGAGCTTAGCTTGGGAGCGCTAGTCACCCTCCACCGTCAGATGCTCCACATGGCATCCATCCAGCGGCTCCATTAATAAAGGTTAATTTACCCTTAGGCCCTCCTGTTTCTTTTATTTCGCATTTAGTCCTGTAATTACATAGTGTAGTTGTTTAGTTTTTGGTACATTTGCATAGAGGACCCCGCTCTTTATTTAGTTTGCATTTATGCCCCTTTATATGGTGTGACACGTGCGTCGACACGTGACTTTCTGGTGTATTTGCATTATATGCCCTGTAGTTCTGAGTTGTTAAGTAATGAATGAAAACTTTTGAGATATTGCATTTATACCCCTGTGCGTATTTTAATTCTGCATGTGCGGATATGTTTGGGTTATTTGCAGACTAGTCCCTGGACTTTTGGTACCTGTTACCAAATAGTCCAAGGACTTAGTTTCTCTTACATTTGGGTCCCTGAGTGCCTCAGGCACGCGCCACGCGCGTGACTTCCTGGGTATTTTGCACCAGACCCCTCAGGATTTCGGGTATTTGCACTTAGGTCCCTATGCACAGTACCCTCTTTCTATTTTTGAATAAAATAGCAAATCACCTCCAAATTTAATGAAAATTGGACACATGGCTCCTGCCATGATGTAAAATTTTCTATAAATTTTGGAGACATTTTAGACACCGTTTGATATTTTTAAAAATTCAAAAACATCAATTTTTGTTACTGTCTAAGTTTAAAAACCACAAAAAATATTAAAATTCATCTAAACTTACTGTTTGTTTATGCTTGCTTGATTTTCTAGCCAATTTTGCTATTTTTCATTACTTAAAATACCTAAAAATTAAAAATCACTTACAATTTGATAAAAATTCTAATAAATAGACTAAAAACCCAAAAATAACAATTTAGGTGCTCAATTTTTCCTTGTTTTATTCTTTATACAGGAAAAATACCTCCAGGCTAATTTGGGGCTTCTAGATATTTTATCTAGGTCCTTTAGCTCGGCTGGACAGTACCTACAGTTTCAGTCCTTGTTTGATTTTTAGAAAATTAAATAAACCTCAGAAAAATCCCAAAAATTCACCAAAAACAGTAAAAATTATAAAACACATAAAAATATTTTTGTTAGAATTTTTGGTTGATTTTAGTGCATTAAATAAATTGTTGAAGTGTGTTGTTTAGTTGCTTTTCTTATTTTCTTAATATCTTAAAAATCCAAAAAAATATAAAATAATTAAAAACTACCAAAAATACATTTTTCTTTTCTTTTATTTCCTTTTTGACTACTTCGTAGGCCGCGAGGCCAATTCGTGCTCCTTGTGTTCGACCCTGGTCGCTATACCAGGTTAAATTAATAGCAAGACCGCTGTTGCGTTTGACTGATTTTTCATCTTGTTTGGTGGTCTATTTTTCTTGATTGATCGATACTGATCGCTTGGGTCGCAACGACCGATTAGCACCTTATACCCTAGCAGTCGGATTTTTCTATCATTCAGTGCACGATCGCACCCATTTCATACTCCATTCCCTGATCTGTGCACGGGTCTCCCCATTTCACTTGCCGTGCATGACTACCCCCATATCAAACCTTAAATTTGAACCCAAATACAGGGACACCCAAATCGGAAGTTCAAAATATAGGTTTTTACCTAAATCGTCGATGGGGGGTGGAGGACCTTCAATGGGAACGGCTGCTGAACTCCTCGCTTTTTCGTCGATGTGCCGGGCAGAGTATCGTGAGCTATGCCACCCCTTGTGGAACCGCCAGGGAGGGAGGAAGAGGAATGTCGTTCTGTACATGTGAGGATGAAGGCCGAATGTGCCAAAACAAAATCCCTAATAGGCAGGGGCATACTCATCCAAATTCAGCACAAAATGGGTAACCCATTAACGTTGTTGGGGACTTCACTGTTAAGACAAAGACGAGTCCCCTGTTTGTTACAATCTAAAAAACACAGTCCCTGATTTGAGAATCCATGAAAAGACCAGTCCTTTTTATGTAATTTACCCTTAATATTACAATAATAATTATTTAAGATCAATTGCTACGTACTCGACCGTTAAGTCTAGGGGTGTAAGAAAATTCTCAAGTTCGATATTCGCTCAGGTTCGGCTCGCTAAAAGTTCGATTCAGATTCGGTTCGGAAATAAATGAATCGAACCTGGACACAAGTTTAGGCTCGATTAAATAAACGAACCGGACCTAAAATTCATAGGTTCGCTCAAGTTCGATTCGTTAAAAGCTCGATAAACATAAACATATACATATCTAGGAATCCTTATCCGTAGAAGTGGACTTATTTTGAGATGAGTGGTTTTTAGCCCAGGGTAAGTGAATTTGTCTAGAGATAACTAAATATTTACGGGATAACTAGGTTTTATCTCGGTATAAACTATCCAAAAATAAATAGTCACATCATGTTTACAACATTTATCATCTATGGTCTAGTACTTTTTCCTTCTTTATCTTCAAATCAACAGAACAAGTACAAACATTACTTATCGAATATCTTCACATTATTCTCATTCCTTATCCCTATCTGAATAGATATAAAATATATTATAATTATACTTTTTTCAAAGAGACGAATCCTTATTAATCTAATTTTTAAAAGATGAAGATGAGTTAGATACAGGAAAAAACTAAATGAATATTTATTCTAATTGTAAATACACATATATATTTCCATTTCTCTTCTTTTCACTCCCATTTATTAGAGAATTCTTAAGTTCGATATTCGCTTAGCTTCGATTCGGGTTCGGTTCGAAAATAAACGAACCGAACCTGAACACAAGTTTAGGCTCGATTAAATAAACGAACTGAACCTAAAAAACATAGGTTCGCTCAGGTTCGGTCCGTTTACACCCCTAGTTAAGTCCATTTCAAATTCCCATGAGGATGCATGAATACAATTGGCACTCTTTAGCAATAACTATTGATGGTTTACCCAAATCATATGGTAACGATCTACATAAGCAAGAGTTTTAACACTTTCCTTTGTATTTAATCATTATCGAGAGAGAGAGACAGAGAGAGTTAACTTTCGTGCATAACCTATTCATAGTTTATAACCTATAGGCGATATATTCAGATTTTGATCGGGAAAATCCTTTTCATAATTACACTTTAAAAAAAAAGAATGACTCGGATAATGTTACTAAGGACATTATTATGACTGGGGTTGAGTTATGTTTCATGCAATGACTGTTAGGTAAAGAAATTAATAATTTAAAACATGTTGATAGTTTCGATCGATTGATAATGATCTGGTGGATGGAGTTAGGCACCGTAAGAGATTACCATGCACCTTTGGGCCCTGGGTAGATACCATGAAGCTCACGACCCCAATGGACGAGTTGGGCAACGTTGCACCTAACAACTCGGTATCTGGAGTCGTCGACGGAGTAGATAGGTAGCACGGTTGACGTTCTTGGTTTCACATTTATACATGATATTAAGACTCAGAATAGAACTAGGTGTGGCCGCATCAAATTCTGCTTCAAGTATTAGTGTTGTGAGCGGTCTTCTTGGATGTGGTTTGAAATTGGAGAAATCGGAATTATAATATTTTTCTTGTTCTAGTTGTACAAGAAGTCCTTGAAGGTTTACTTCAGATGACAAACATGTTCCCGCGTAGGTGTGATCTATGAATCGTGTACTTGCAAGTGCTAAAACAATACAAGAAATGATTCACGATCAGATATAAGTAGTTGTAATTATATACATTATGAACTCTAACCAATGAATGGAAATATCAAGACCATTGTGTTAGTTCTTGAATAATGATTAAATTAATTAATAAATTAGTGATCATATAATTCCTTGTAAATTAGAATAATTTGGTATCCACTTTCTACAATATATGCATATGTCACTAGATAGAATTAAGTACACATGCCTTGCTTACTACTATATTATTTATTATAGTATTTGGCTTGTCGTTGAGAAATTATTCATAACGTTACCTTCGTGTGAACCCAATAGGTGTAGCTGAGCAGCAGCCACAATAGTAATGGTTTCGAGGAGATTGGGCTTTTTACGTCGTACTTGCACCAGAAAGGGTGCGTTCTGCTTAGAGTAAATTTTATTTGCTTCCAGATTATATCCCTTTTCTTTGAGAGACATTATAGTGAGATAACTTGAGAGTGCAACACATTTTATAACTACATGTTGTATGTTATTTGTGGACAAGGACTTGATTATTTTTATCATTGAGAGTGAATGTTGCATTTTCCATTTTACTTTATTATATTCTCCTGATGTTATATATATTTCAAATGATTGATCTAATGTGTATAAGATAGTTTGCTGAGTATCAAAGATAATGGGCATATTTGAACCGTAGGTTCGATGCTCCCATCCCATCAATTTCGGTAGGTGGAGGGATGGGGCATCAAACTTCACATTACCATTCATTGAACAAATCATTAAAAGATTAGTCAGAAAAGAATAGTTTGATTTTTAGATGGATATATTTCCTATAACCAAGTTGCCATAGCACTAGAGGATCAAGAAAAGACCACATTCACTTACCCATTTGAGACATACACCTTCCGACGAATGCCTTTCGGACTATACAATGCGCCTGTTACTTTTCAGAGATGCATGATGGGCATTTTTCTGAATGGTTGGTGATCTCATGGATGATTTCTTTATCTTTGGAGACCCTTTTGAGGGAACATTAGGATTTTGGATAGAGCTATCAAGAAACATATTGAAGTTAATATTATATTGGAGAAAATCTCATTTCATGGTAAAAAAGGGAATAGTGCTAGGACATATTATGTCTAAGAAGAGAATGGATGTGCATCCCTCAAAAATTGAAACAATCACTCACTTGAGCTCTTCTGTTAAAATCAAAGGAATTCGATCTTTTCTGGTCACATCAGTTCCTACCGACGATTTATAAAAGATTTTTCTAAACATGCACAACCACTCACCAAATTGCTTGAGAATGATCAATAATTTACATTCGCAAAGGAAGCATTTGTGTCGTTTGTTCTACTAAGAAGGATCATCATTAAGGCTCCAATTTTGCAACCCCCTGACTGGGCCCTTGAGTTTGAGATAACAGTGTTCGAATAAAGGAATGACAGAAAACCATATGCTATCCACTATGCTAGAAGAAAACTAGATGAAGCACAAAGAAATTATATATGACTGAAAAAGAATTGCTACATGTGGTGTTTTCACTAAGAAATTCCAATCTTTCATTTTAGGATCACGCATCATCGTCTATATTGACCACTCTTCTATAAAATATTTTCTCACAAAAAGGATGCCAAGCCTTGACTCATTAGATGTATTTTATTACTTCAAGAATTTAACCTAGAAATAAGAGATAATGCAGGAGTAAGGAATATTGTTGTTGATCATCTATCAAGACTTCCTTCACCTCTACTACTATATAACTATGTCGAATCCACGATCCCCATTTATGACATGTTACCAAATGAGAATATTATGGCTATATCTCAAATCCCTTGGTATGTTGATATTGTCAATTTCCTTGTAACTTCCAAATTACATGATGATTGGCCGAGACACAAGAAAGAAAAGGCCAAGGCTTAGGCTCGACCCTACACTAGGATGGCCCTCTACTCTTCAAAGATGGCACTGATTTGATATGGAGACGATGCATACTTGACTTTGAAGCTCTTAGTGTCCTAATTCATTGTCACAGTGTTGGATGTGGAAGACATCATTCAACGAGACGAACTGCAGCTAGGGTTTTTTCAATGTGGATTTTATTGGCCTACACTACACAAGGATGCTGATAGATTTGTTCGAGCTTACCTGGAATGCCAGATAGTTGGAACCATGACTCGTAGAGACATGATGCCTCTTTCACAGTCCATGTTGTCAAAGTCTTCGATACATGGGGCCATTCACTAACTCACATGGATATCAATACATATTGTTGGCAGTTGATTGTGTCTCCCATTGGGTTGAATTGATCCTACTCATGCTGATGATAGGACAACTGGAGTCAAATTTCTAAATAATTTGTTTGCTCGCTTTGGCCACCAAAACTGATCATTAGTGATGGAGGAACTCATTCTTAAATACTACGATAAAGAAACTCATGAACAAGAATGGAGTCCAATATCGAGTCTCGACTGCGTACCATCCCCAAACCAATGGTTTGGTTGAATTGTCCAATCGTGAGATAAAACCATCCTTCAGAAAACTGTGAGATCGGACCGTAAGATTGGTCACAACACTTGACTTTTGCTTTTTGAGCCTACCGGATTGTCTTCCGTACCTCTCTAGGAATGAACCCATTCGTATTGTTTACGGCAAAGCATGTCACCTTCATATAGAGATCCTCACAAATCCCTCCAAGCTATTCAGAAATGTCACCTTGATTTCGATGATGCTGGGAATAAAATATTATTGGATCTTATTGAGTTACAGGAATTGAGATCTCAAGCATATGACAATAATTTGATCTACAAATATAAAATTAAGAAGTTGCATGATGCTCATATTTTGAGGAAAAGTTTCAGGGTTGATCAAAAGGTATGATTGCTTGATGCTAAACTGAAGTTATTCCTTAGAAAAGTGAGATCAAAATGGAAAGGAACTTATGTTGTAACTGAATTTTTTGATAATGGTGGCTCTGTAGTAATTAAATATTCAAGCTCTAATGCTACATTCGAGTGAATGATCAGTGATTAAAATCAATAATTGAACCCAATGGCCCGATGACAGCGGCTAGAACTATACTCTTGTAGGAAGTCTATGTACTGCATACCTTGGCAAGGTATAAAATTAGCCGTCTATTTGTACAACTGGCTAAGGTATGTTTTAATTATTTTTCTTATTGTTGTTTATACTTAGTTTGGAATAAGTGTGGGGGAACCCCACAAAGCATCAATTGGAAAAAAAGCAATAAAAAAGTGAGCATCTTTCATCAGTTGCATATGCATTCCCTTCAATCAAGATATCTTTTTTTCTTCCCGCTCTATTATCACCATAGGGTCATGGCTCTATCTAAGGATGGGTTGTGCATCACATTTCATGTATTTTTTATCATTTTTCTCATTTTTACATGCATTCAATTTTATTTTACATTTATTTTAAAAAATCCAATTTTTTTTTATTTTGATGCATTTTCAATTTTTATTTCAAAAATTGCATCATTTTTGCACGTTTTACCAAAATACCAATAAAACATTTTCATACACCTAAATTTTAACTAAAAATTGCAAAAATTATCACAAAATTTCTTTCAGAACAATTCATTTTTTTCAAAAAATGCAAAAAAAATTCCCCTCTTTTCTCCTAACTTTTTTTGATATTTTATTTTGATTTTTACAAGTTTCGGACTTAGACTAAGATGATCTTAATTCACTTAATTTCAGAAGATTCCTTTATGCTTGAGTATTATGTTTCTTCTTGTCTATTTTAGACTTAATTATTTGAGTTTCACTAATTTTGTGCGATTATCAAAATTTGTGTCTAAATAGATCATCTTGACAACTATAGCACTCTTTTATGGTTGATTGATTGTTGAACAAATTGCACATTACACCTTAGTTCAACTTAGTTTGCGTGTACAATGGACCGTTTTAGTCTCCATCAAGGGAAGGCAGTGACTCTAAATCTCGGGTAAGAAAAATTCAATGATCTAACTTAAGGAACCATTTATTTTATGTAAGTTTGGGTATGTTTGTAGACTTGCCTTTTACATATATCTGAAAGTCACATTTTCTACATATACACACTTGATATCCAATGACACAAATCCTATCAAAAAGAAGATACAATAAGGGACACATGTTCCAAAAATACAAACACAAAGCAAAGATTTACCAAAGAAAAATCTACTCGAATAACCCAGCTCTACCAAATAAGCCAAGTAGCAGACCAATGTCGCTGCTAGTTTAAAAGAGATCAAAGAGGTCCATGATTATGCTCTGCAAAAAAATATGAGATTAACAGACCAAAGTGGTCTACAGAAAAATAAAAATAAATCAAGTTCTCTACAAATTGCACCCATTTTCTAATTTTGACATATTCAAGTAAAATGAGAATAAACCTAGAATTAGAGAGAGTAAAGGCTTCAGATTTTGTGAATGTCCTAGTACCATGCTTAAGATTGTATGGTATACTTGTCTCGCAAGTTGGGAAGAGCTACAACTTTCACACACACTTCAAAATCAACTCAAGGTTAAAGAGAATATTTTTTTGATAAGGATGATCCTACTTGACCTAAGGATGTAACCGGCTAGAATTGATAGAAATTGAGGACTGTTGAATCGAATATTCTAGTCTAATAGGAACCCAAATACATTGTTAATCTATAGGTCTACTTAGTCGTTGTTTATTATTTGTTCAGACATGGCTTAAAATCTCAGGACTTTGTGGGTGTGTCTGCTACACTCTTTGAGTATTATCTAATTGTTTTCTCTTTCTCTTTGCATATCATTATTTTGCTTGAGACTAGAAAAAGTTAAGCAGGGGGTATGATGAATCCGCGATTTGTCATATTTTTATACCTTTTATTGAGAAAAAATCATGTGTAATTAGTTGCATTTTTTCTGTATCTATTGCATAATTTCCATTTCATGACCTCATTGCATTCAAAATCATTCAATATTTTACATACTATTCATTATAAAAGAAATTTAAAATAAATAAGAAATTATTCCATCATCATCATTATTATTTTTCAAAACATGGGCTCCAAGTTCATGTTAAAGTCTCTAACAAATTTATTTATTTCTTCAGGTCTAAATTAGAAGAGGTCCAAGAGGCTCCAATCCCCTCCCTCTTCATTTGCAAAAAAATTGCTAGGAGACAAACTAGATGACATAAGCATTTGAAAAAAATATAATATATAAATGGTGTTGACGTTAGCGCCATCTTCAAGCTGTAGACACGTCCTCCTGCCTCCCTTTTCTCTTTGGTCGTGCGCAACCGCCATGCGCCTCCTCCGCTCCCCACCTCACCAACGACCGCATGCCCCTCCCTTCCCTGCCTTGCCAATGGCCACCTCTTGTAAGAGGGCAGGGAGAGCTCACCATCAGGGGACAGGAACCCATCAGAGAACCCATTCGCCTCCGCGCCATCGCAGCCTCCAACAGGCGCTCCTCAACTGCATCTCACTTCCTTCTCTCCACGAAGTGCCACTGCCACCACACCCCTCCACCGCACCCTCCTTCTCGCACCAAGCCGCACTCGGCATTGTCGCCTCCACCACCACTACTAGGAAGATGGAGGGTCTGGGGTCCTAGGGACCCTTCATAACTTTTGTTTTTCTTTAGTTTTTTTTATAAATTTTGACCTAATTGTAATTTCAAAAAATTTATATTTCTTTTATGCAAATTTTCGATTTCGTATTTTATATTTTGTGATAATTGCATATCTATAATTTTTGTTTTGGTTATTTTCGCTTTAGTCCTTCGGGAACCATTTTGTAATTTTCAAAATCTTATTATCTTTCTCTGTAATTTTCCATCAATTTTTTATTGATAAAATTTCATAATCTTTTCAGTAACTTTTCACAATTTCAGAAACTTTCATGAGATAATTTTTCTTACATTCATGCTCTTACCTTTTTTTGAAAATCACATTTACACCCCTACATCTTTGATAAATCATTAAAAATAGCCAGAGAGTCCAAAAAATCATCAAAAGAAATCTTATGGGATCCTAATATTATTTGCAATTTATTATAAATGCTTTTATTACATTGTGAGTTTTATAAAATTAAATAAAAATTTAAGAGAGCTCATCTTACATTTTTGTCAATTTCAAAGTATATCTATTTCCAAAACTTGTGTTATTTTCGTCATGTCCCTATGTTCGACCCTTGAACTTATCATTGTACTCCTTAGGAGTTATTTTTGCTTGTTCATTATTTATTTATCTGAGAATGTCGAGAATCGTGTGCGTACACAACGACATCTAAAATTAACTTTTTATCACACCGATTTTTCTCATCAATATCAAGAACACGAAGAACGTGCCAAGAATGTGAAGAACGAATAAAGAACACGAAGAATGTGAAGAATGAATGAAGAACATAAAGAACGTGAAGAACATATTTCTCTCGAAATTTCGACAGAGTTTCCCCTAATCAGGACATACTTCTATGAAAATTCGACAGAGATTTCCCTTATATCGGAACATATTTCTATGAAATTTCGATAGAGTTTCCTCTTATATTGGGATATTTTTTAAAAGAAAAATGGAAAAAGTTTCCAATGTAAAATCATCGAGAGAAAAACAACAATAGATATAATAGAACCACAAGCGACGGAGAATTGGTAGACAACACACATCTTAGGTGAGTAAAGCATGTGATGAATCACAGGGTTCACTGATGTGCATAGCCGCCTGCTCCTAAGTAAGGTGTTACATAGATTTCTCTATCAGAATAATTATAAAAGTGAAATCGAAAGAATATAATAGAACTACAAGTAATGGAGAATTAGTAGACACCACATGTCTTTGGTGAGTGAAGCGTGTGACGAATCACAAGATTCACTAACGTGCATAATTGCCCGCACCTAAGTAGGGTGTTACACAGATTTCACCTTGAACCACAACACAAAATGCATTAGAAAGGAAGATGAATCGAGAACTTGTCTCAAGTTAGAGCTACTTACCTCTTACACTAAGCCAACTAGGAGAGAAATGTAACGTCCTCCTCCTCGTCGTCGTCCTCTTAGCAACGCTTCGTTAGAGCCTCTTCCCCGCTTCCCTCTCAACCTCCCGACCTCTCGATTCTATCCCTCAGGGTAGTGGTGGTAGTGGAAATCATATTTTTATAGAATGAATGGCTTGGGGATATATTTATAGTCTTAAGTAGACCTCTAATCATGGTTAGTAAACCATGGTTTAACCCTTAACTATAGTTAGCAGCCCATGATTTTGGCCAAAGCTTATCTGAAACTTAAGGCTTAAGTTAGAACCTTACAAAACCTTCTAGATTCGCTAATGATGCCTACTAATCGCGACTAAGTTTTACTAATCGTGATTTAACTTTCGCAAATAAGGCTTAATTTTTATTGATATTAGATTAGTTTTCATTAATAGTCATTAGTGGTCCTCAATCCATCATTAGTTTATTTAATCACAATTAGTTGTTTTTAATGACAATCATTAAGGGTTTGATGACATCTTAAGTCCCCTTACTTCTCTTTCTTCCGAAAATCATAATAATTCGAAACAAAGTCTGATTCACATGAAATAAATTTCATGGATTTCCTCTTGACATGCCAGATCTTATGATACAATATCCAAAAGAGCCCAGTACGAGGCTTTATAGTATGAAACCTTATCTTGACTCCATCACTTTACATACAGATGCATAAAATAGGCACGTAATGTGTACTAGGTATGAAACACTTATCTTGGATCCAATACTCTACATACAAATGCATAAAAATACTCTTAAATCTAACTATATGGATGAAAATCTAGCACAAGCTCTTATATGAAATCTTTTTTGTTATGCTTTGAAGTTTTGATTTTTTTAAGTTCTTTAAATAATTGAGAAAAATCAATTCCACCCTAAGTATGTATAATGTAACTGATGCAAAAAGTAAAGTATAGGTCATAGTGATGTTCGAGTAGAATCATGCTCTCACACCACAAGTCAAGTTATTATAAGTTGAACTAAAATTATTGGAATAAAACCTAAGACATTACAAAAGTCTTTTCGATCTTCATCTTTTGTGAATTGTTAATGCATATCTGTTACTCGGAAAAATGCATATCTGTTACTCAGACAATGGAAGAAATCCACATTCCATGGTCATCGTGCGGTCAAAGTATGCTTACATAACATGATGTTAAATAATACAAGAATTAGACAAAACAATAAGAAATACGTATGAAGTAGCTAAGAAAATATGCTCTAAAGCCATGCCTCTGCAACAAGAACAACATCAAAAAATGCTCTAAAGCCATTTATGCTCCAACACTCCACTTGATGCCTCCCTCCACCACACCAACCTCGCCAATCGGTTCTTGCGTGGATATCTGCCGACGATAGCAACTCCAGAGCATTCGTCCAAACAAGATAACTCACACCCCTCTTAAGATCCTCTAATCCTCTCTCTATTTCCTCCAAACGACTCCACCCTCTCCACATCCTCCTCTGAATTCACCTTCAGTTCCTTCTCCTCGACTCCACCATCTCTCTCCATCCACCTTATCCTTCTGATTATTCCATGGGATGCAAAGTCTATAAAAAGCATACATTAAAAAAACAAGCCAGAGCACAGCTTCTCCTCCCTCCTGCACTAACCATCTCTCACTCTTCCCCCCATTCACACTAATGAACAAATATCTGGTCAGGTCCTAACCTAAACCATCTTTGAAAAAAGATTGCGTCCCCCAGAAGGTTAAAAAAAGAATAACCCAGAAAAATGTGATGCAAATGCAAAGTTTTAATCCTCCAATGAAAACTTTCTCAACTACTAACATCATCCCCCAAAATCATAATCTTGGACACAATTCTATTGGCATTATCCATCAACCACTAAATTGAGCTTTCCAACCCTAAGTCAACTTGAACCCTCAATTAAAAAATCCTTCCCATCTATCTCGCCTTACCATCCATTGGGATTGATGGAGATCGTCCATAACCTTAGCGATCAAAAATTTTATCCAGTTGGGTCTACCATTCCTCACCATTTTTTGAACCCCACTGATAGGGTAGCAAGCCATCGAACTTGCCGAGGTCACTAGTCACCCCTCGTAGAAGAGAAACCACCCCTACATCCCAGAGAAAGAACCCTCCTCAACTCATCCAGCCTGAACTGACGTCATCACCAATAATGTCACCCACCACACCAAGCAAAACTTTCTCTCACCTTACCAACTGGCTCAATCCTTGGAAAATAGAATGTACCTCGTGTACCCCTCCAACTCTTTGGAATCCCTTCAGCATCCCAAAAGTCACATCATCCCCCCTCACTGCCTCGGTATCAACTCCCCCATACAATCACAACCATAACTAAGGTGGCTCTGTCATCATTACAGGATCTACCCCTTCTCCTAAAGGATATTCACACCATAACAAAATCACCCTCGACCAAGTAAAATGCCCCAAAATCATGTTGCCCATATCAATGCATGTCATACCTCTCGTGCCAAAATACTAAATGCTTACATGGTAGAATACAAACCATCTAACCCACCGCTCTTCGACAATGGATAAACCTCAAAAGGAGACCCAAGAAACACAACTTGCGATTAAAAAAAACACCCTCAAATGCCAACCTATGCCTCGTAACTCCCTTCCTTATACCATCTGCTTTAATTATCTTCGTCCTGGGCAGCCATAGCGTCGTTGCCCTAACCAAGCACAACCACTACCGAAACGGAGAGGAGTTCCTCCCTACCCATGCTTCATCAAACCTACATTCCAAAGGCGACCCCCACTTCATGATCCTCGTAGGGAGAATGCCCCCTTCCCCCTCCTCTAGAGACCCAAACTCCAGAGCAGACATGGCTATGCCATCCCACTGGTGAACAGAGCTTTGCAGCGAGTCCATTGTGTTGAAATGCCAACTCTTGCATTGCATGATTGTTGAGTTCTCAAAGGATATCCTGTCACTCAAATGGGAAAAGAAAGCCCTCATCGATGAAGTGGGGTTGGGTACTTTTAGATTCTTCTGGAAGGTATCAAAGCATCAGATCATCGTTGAGGTCTCCTCTGAGATGAAATACAAAAATTTAGTTGATACCTCTTGCACCTCCCTTGATGAGTTTACAATCTGATTCTATAGAAGGTCCCCCTACTTTGGAGCTAAATGAATTGAAGAAACCTCGGACTATTGGATAGAAGTTATGGGCCTACTACTCCACCACAGATATCCATACATCCTTAACAACCTATTTAAGAACTTTGAAAAGCTTCTCTTCTACGAGATCCCTCCTCTCATGGAGTATTGTGACAATGTGGTATGTGTCCAACTACTAGTTGATATCCCAAGAATCCAAGCGATCCCTAAAGGGATCGAAGTGACAACCACTGATGGAGTCTTAGAAGCCATCTTCCACCCTCTAAGCCACATGAGAGATGTTGCCTTCATACGCTACAACATGCCCTTTTCGGAAAAATTGCATGGTTCCTCCTAACAAAATACCAACAAACAGACCCCACCCCACAATATCCATTTATGTGTAATTGCGACAAAACTAGCCCTAAATTTATAGTCAAGCTAGTTCCTAGAAAATTCAATCTATGCCTCGACTCATCCTGGTTAAAAGCAACCATTGATCCCCTTCCCTTTCCGATACATCATGGCTCTTCTATGTAGGAAGGTATCTGCTTCTCAAAGAACCTTGACAGAGAATCGCTTGAGAATGCTATATTGTGGTTGAAGGCCATAGGGGCGCAGCTGGATGATAACATTATGAAGAAGGCAGCTCGGCTCTCCTCTAAGCAAGCAAAAGAAAAGATGACAACCATCCTCGGCCCCCAGAGCCTGAATATGCTAGCATTATCGGAGACTACCAAATAGAACCAAACGAAGGAAACTCTTGAAACTATAACAAATACAAGGGAAAACCAAGACATGCCCTCCTCCTCCAAGCAGGAAGTACACCCTGCCGAACCAGGTATGTCCTCTACTTATTCTTTAGATTTCTCTGAGCATATCATAGATTTCTTAAGCCCTTAAAAATCCCCTTGGATCTCCAAAAATCACATCTCTCCTACGATTAAATATGGAGCGTGCTCACTGATGAGTCGCTAAATATGACAATATAATTTGGGCACGTTATGGTATGTGTACTTAGCGATTCAGTCAAAACTGAGAGAAGATCTCCGTGAAGAGTGTCTTGGCTTTAATTTATATCTCGGACAAGTTCGGGGTCGAACACAGGGAGGCAAAGGAACGACTTGGGGTTAATTTGAAAATTTAGGTGTAGATTTCCAATGCGTATTTTTTAGATTTTTTTAATGCAAAATGAATGTCAAATACAAGATGCGGCTGAATTAAGACAATAAGAAACCACACAACTAGGCCAAATTAATTTTAATGTCAAATCAGATCAATTCAGCTAAATTATATTTTCCTAGAATCCTAATCCAGAGATAAACACAAAACACATTTTTTTGTATTTTTTAGGGTTAAAATGCAACAATGAAAAATGCATACTTTTTATGGGTATTTTTGTAATTTTCACACAAACATAATGCAATAATTATGAAAATTGTACTGGAATAAAAACATTATGAAATGAGACTAAAATAATTTTCTGGATTTTTTGACAAAATATGAAATTTTATGGGTTTTTTAGTGAAAACAGAGTGATAGTGAGTAATTAATTCCTAATAAATCCATAATAGCAAATTAGGTAAAAATCGAATTATCACGTATATGTATTTTTGTAAGGAATCCAGGAGATTTGAAATTTTGCGAAAAGGATGTATGTAGATTTAATTAAAAATCAAATACGAAAATTACTCTATGATTTATTTCAGGCACAAGACAACTCCACTTTGGATGAAATTTGGACACTAATTAGATTGTTAAGGCATCATTTTTGCTTTTTTAAGAATTTTTAGAGCAACCCTGAGTTAGATATCAATTTATGAGTACATAATGGGTAAAATATGCAATATTTTAGTTAAATAATTTTAATTAATTACCCACAACTCACAAAAATACAAATAAATATTCATAATGTCAACAATTAGTTTCTCAACAAAATGATATTTTTCATTGACTAAAAAGATGCAATACAAGTGTCCAAGTTAAAGACAAAGACAAGGGTATCCGTACAAAATATAAATGACTTAAATTACACAACAAACGCACATGGACTGTTTTGTAATTACATAAACTGTATAGGAAAACTATGCAATTTTTACTATAAAAAAATAAAGAGAAAAAAGTGGACCTTCTTCTTCCTTTGCTGGGCACTATGGAGAAGAACCCAAAAGCGGGAACAACATCGGAGGCAGCATCGGGCGGCTGCGCCGTGCGCGAGGGAGGTCGCGGTGGTTAGTAGAGATAGGAGGAGTGGCGGGCGGCTCGCCACTGGTCGTCAGAGAGGACGGGGCTGGAGGAGCTTGGCGGTGGCGGTGGGGAGTTGCGCGGTGCCTCCGTGCGCGGTGGAGGCCTCGGGGAAGCAGAGGCGGAGAGGAGGGCGGCCAGGCGCAGGTCAGCCGGCTGCGGGCAGCGCGGTGCCTAGCTGGGCTGCGATGAAGGAGAGGGGGGTGGGGTGGCGGCGTTGCTCCTCCCTCTGTTGTATTTTTTATTTTTTTAATAATTTTTTCTTTTGTTGTTGCTATGATTTTTTTGTTTTAGATTTTCATTTTTTTTAATTTTGTTTAAACATGGAAGGAAATGAATGTGGAAAAAGAGAAAAAATGTGATGATGATGGTGTATGATAAAGATAAACAAATGGAGGATGGGTGGTGAATGTGATGTGCTAAAAAAATGTAAAACTAACAAGATGATAAAACGAGACGAAAAATTACCTACGATGGAGACGATCGCCTATGATGTGCTCACGAGAGCACGATTTTCGCTCAAATCGTCGGCAAGCGATGAGCTCGAGCAACACACGGATGTGGCTGCGATGTTGGCCAAAAAGCCAACGGATCTCACTGGAGAGAGGGCTGTCGTCGTTCGACCGCGGTTGCGTTGCTGTCACCGATTCAACTCTGGGAACTAAGCTCTCCTCATATAAAGATGGATAAAGTGAAAAATGAGGAGGTTGGAATGTATATAAAGATGAAAAACAAGAAGTTATTAAAGTGGTGGAGTTGAATAGGAGGTTGTATTATTAATGGAGCTGAATGGGAGGTTTAAAAAATGGTGGAGTTGAATGGAGGTTGGTGGTAGAATGGAGTTGAATGGTGGTTATTGTAGAGAATGTAAAATAAATAAAGAAAAATAAAATAAAGTAGGCTACTTTAAATACAATAGAATAAAAGAGAAGAAAATAAATAGTGGGGAATTTACAAAAGAAGACAAACAACATGTACAATTTTTTGTTTGCTTTTCTAATATGTATAATTTTTTTGGTCTTTTTAATAAGAGATATTTACAACAGAAAAATACAATAAAATATTAGAATAAAAATACGACACAACAATGATTTTTTTATATTTTTAGTAATTAAGAAAGATAAAATAAAAAATGAAGAAAGAATGAATATATACATAATATACAATTTACATCTAGTTCCAAAACCCAACTTTTGCAAATGAGCTCTGATTTTAATGAAACCACTTCCTTGGATAGATAATTTTCTAACTTGAACTTTAAAAGTGAGTTTGGTGAATTCGGAGTTCATACGGAGCGTGAATTTGGTCTAGAAAAGTTGGACTTTACAACTTTTTCTCTTTGGGATCTAGGAGCATTTATTTGAGGTGAAATTTGTTTTGTATTTTTGTATTTATATATATATTTTTAGGAATAAGTTGGAGAAATAATTAGCCAAAAAGGAGTCAAAATGAAATTATTAAAAATAGATGAAGTTTTTAGCTATTTATAGGTATAAAACTCCTTTATTTTTGCGGCTTTCTATTGTTAATTTATTTGTACAATCTAATATACAATAATTAGTGTGTTCTATTTACAAGAGCCATTTTATTAATTTAATGATTTTTATACATTTATTTGAGATTTTACTCAGGGATTTTGCTAAGGTCAAGATATTGAGATGATGAATCGCGGATTCATCACCCCCTATACTTAAACTTTGCTAGTCCTAGAGCAAACAAAGAATGAATAAGCTGAATTAACCCCCTGACTGTGCATGTGAATACAAGACTTGATCCGTTCAAGAAATCTCGGTTTTAGAGATCCTAAAATTCTAAGATGAACCAAGCTCTAGTCAAAAGGTATCCAATTTCACTAATTATCACTCTCTTTGTGTGTGTATATATATAGAGAGAGAGTAAGGATATGACGTAAGTGTTGACCGCAGTTACAAGAGTAGAGTCGCAACGTCACCCAAGGTTCCAGTCCAAGAGACTCTCCTAAGAACCCGATTCTCAACATTAGGGAATAAACCATTTCTTGCATCCGATCCACCGTCTCTTTAGTTGTCAGACTTAAAAGTGTAGATGGAAGGCCAGTTGATGGAGGGTATAGGATTGTGTAATTTATTCTCTCCCTCTCATTGGAACAAAGATCCTCTCGAGTGCCTTATTATGCAACATATATTTTTTGGTGTTGATCAGTGCATCCGTCAAGAGAAATTGGAGTCGTCTGCACTTGTTTTCCTGGGAGTACACCGGGGTGTGCCTTTTTTGAGTATTTATTATACCTTCTACACCCAGACTTGTAGCATTTACGATGCATAGCCCTTTTTTGATGCAAGCCCGACTCCTGGTCTTAATAGCGGTGGTCCAAGTGGGTACTTTGAAATGGTTGGGGGAGCTCGCCTTTGGTGGAAGCTCTTTTGATAATTGACTTCGTATGAAATGAGAGCTTTTCTTTAATATTTCATTGCTTTGTAGTATTTTGGCTAGCTCCACTGCTTTTACCAAGAGTTGGTGCACACTGATCAACATTTTTTTATTTTATCACACCCTGGCACATAGGTAAATGTCAAGAGATAGTACAAGAACCATGTTCTCATACTGGCTAAAGATGCTGACACTCAGGTTTCATGAAGCCTTCATTGATTTTATCCCATCCTCGAGCATCATCAAATCAAGTCCAAACTCAAATCCCACATCTCAGTTCCTCAAGTGAAATTTCAACTCATCTCATCATAACTACAGTCGTGTATGTGAGGTGTTGATCATATTCTTAAGGTAGAGACTAAGCATGCAATATAGCACACAAATATTTCAAACTAGGGAAATGTGATTAATTAAGTCCAAGACCCTAATGATTAAGGTTGGTTAACTCAAAATCTCAAGACCTCATAAACCAAGTGTTCTTGAACATCACTATTCTTGTGTGAAAGTGAATTGTGTCAGGGATTAAACCAACTTATTAGTTAGTTTTTTTCTTTTGTTATTTTTTAGAAAGTTTTTTTAAAAAACAAAGGAAAGAAGAAAGTTTTTTTAAGAAAAAGTTTTGCTTTCTTTTTTTGAAAAAGATTGGTTGATAAGAAAGGACAATTTTTTTTTGAAAAAGTTTTTTAAGAAAATAAGGAATTTTTTTTGTTTTTGTTTTTTTGTTTTTTGTTTTTTGAAAAGGTTTTTTAAGTTTTTTTTTAAAAAGTTTTTTTGCCCACCCCATAATTAATATATACAAAAATACGTGAAAGTACGAGCTATGGGTAAAGTATATATGTAATATATACACGCCCCCTATACTTAGCATGTGCTATGTCCTCAGAGCACAAGAAGCGAGAAAAAGACATAGCTCGTGCTAAGCGTAGGATGACTAAAATAATAAATAGTATAGAAGTCGATCCACCCCCATACTTAGGCTCTAGTCAGCCTAAGTGTAGAAGAAGAGCGAAAAATGGGGCAGACGAGGTCAAGAGGAGAAGTAGATGAGTATATAGACATGACGAGCATCGGTTTCCCCTATATTTAGGCTCTGGTCAGCCTAAGTATAGGACATGAATAAGTGTGAGAATCGATGTGATCTGGAGAATATACAAAGAAGAGAGAATGTACAAGAGAAATGAATCTTCTAAGATGTTGAATCTTCATGAAGAGTAATATGATGTATCTGCTCTGTGCTCACTCTTATGAAGTTGATGACCTCAACTTGGACTAACTGCTCTTTTGAATCTACAAAATGCTTCAACAGTTGTCCATTTACCACATGAGATTGTGCACCATCTGTGAGATCAGATATCTCTACACTTCCATTCCCGTGCACTTTCTTAACAATAAAGGGACCCGTCCATTTAGATTTGAGCTTCCCATGGAACATCTTCAACCTGGCATTGAACAACCATACCTGTTATCCAGGGACAAAGTCTTTGCACCTAATGTGCTGATCATGCCATCTCTTTACTTTGTCCTTATAAATCAAACTATTGTCATATGCCCTGTTTCGGATTTCCACGAGCTCGTTCAAGTTCAAGTCTCGACAAAGCTTCCCTAGGTGACAACT
The DNA here is from genome assembly GCA_037367405.1 of Ottelia alismoides. NCBI lineage: Eukaryota > Viridiplantae > Streptophyta > Magnoliopsida > Alismatales > Hydrocharitaceae > Ottelia > Ottelia alismoides. Next base: position 93,602 of record JAZKJV010009691.1, on the reverse strand, counting down.
CCAATTAATATTTTTAATTGCCCATTCGGATTTATGAATCAACTCTGTGGGAAAATGGCATGGCTTGCTATAGATCATTCTAAATGGTGAAGTACCCAATGGTGTCTTGTAGGCTGTCCTATAGGCCCACAGAAATTGGTCCAAGAGCTGAGACCATTTCTTCCTATCGGGACGAACCAATTTCAACAAAATACTCTTCATCTCTCTGTTTGAAACCTCTGTCATGCTGTTGGAATGTGGGTGGTAAGGACTAGTAACTCTATGCTCAAATCCATAGTCCTTAGTTAAAGATCTCATATCCCGGTTCACAAAGTGGCTACCTCCATCAGATATCAAAACTTTTGGAACCCCCGAACCTTGCAATAATATGGTCTCTCACAAACTTACAGACAGTCTTGCTGTCTGCGGTTCGGGTTGGGATAGCCTCCACCCACCTAGATAAGTAATCAACCGCCAACAATATGTACTCATGTCCTTGACTGTTGGAAAAGGGACCCATAAAATCTATACCCCATGCATCAAAAACATCACAAATAATCATCGGTTGCATGGGCATCTCATCTCTCTGTCAACCTGTCCCTCCCATCCTTTGACAGATCGGGCACGATCGTACAAAATCAATAGCATCTCTAAACAAGGTCGGCCAATATAATCCACATTGAAGTAGTTTGTGAGATGTTCTCTTTCTCGAATGGTGTCCTACAACCTCAAGTGAATGAAAATATGTGTGGACACTCTGATATTCCTCCTGAGGAATACACCTTCTCCAAATACAATCTGGTCCTTCAAAGAAAAGGAAAGGATCGTCCCAGTGGTATCTCCTCGAATCCGACTTCAGTCGATCAATGCTGCTCCTAGTCCAACCATGGGGAACCTGCTTGGAGACAAGATAATTCACCATGTTGACATACCACGGGAGTGAGTCAAGACACAAATTGACTCATCTGGGAAGGTCTCTTTAATCCGCTCATAATCAGGAGAATCCTTAAGTTCAATCCGAGAATGGTGATCATCCACGACATTTTTCACTCCAGGTTTATCTTTTATCTCCAAATCAAATTCCTGGAGGAGTAAAATCCACCTAAGAAGACACACCTTCGCATCCTTCTTTTCCATTAAGTATCGAATGGATGTATAATCAGTATATATTGTCACCTTAGACTCCAAAATATATGATCTGAACTTCTCGAGGGCCCATACTACCGCGAGCATTTCCTTTTCAGTCACTGTATAATTTTTCTGTGTAGGATCTAATACTTTGCTCGCGTAATGTATCGCAAATGGGATTCCCTCTCGTCGTTGTCCTAACACAGCTCCTATAGCAAAATCTGAGGCATCAGTCATGATCTCAAAGGGGAGAGACCAGTCAGGAGCTTGTAGGATATGCGAGGCACAAATCTTCGTCTTCAGGAGCTCAAAGGCCTCCAGACACCTGTGATCTACAACGAACTCTCTGTCTTTCCCTAAGAGCTCAGTCAATGGGCGAGCGATCTTTGAAAAATCCTGAATGAATCTTCTATAGAATCCAACATGCCCTAAGAATGACCGCACTGACTTCACGTTGGTAGGTGGATCAAGTTTCTTGATCACCTCCATCTTGGCAGGGTCAACCTCCATTCCCCTTTTGGAGATGACATGCCCCAACACGATACCCTCCATCACCATAAAGTGACTCTTCTCCCAAGAGAGTACCAGATTCACCTCTCTACATCTCGTGAGGACTCGGTCCAAGTGCGCTAAACATGTATCAAAAGAATCACCGTGGACCGAGAAGTCATCCATGAACACTTCAGGAAATCTCCCACCATCTCGGCAAATATGACTATCATGCACCGCTGACCCAGGGCATTGCAAAGCTTGAATGGCATGCATCTGAAAGCATAAGTGCCGAATGGACATGTGAATGTGGTCTTTTCCTGGTCCTCAGGGGCTATGGCCACCTGGTTGTATCCTGAGTACCCGTCAAGAAAACAAAAGAACTCTTTCCCTGCTAGTCTCTCCAAGATCTGATCAATAAAAGGCAAGGGAAAGTGATCATTCTTGGTTGCAACATTCAGGCGCATGTAGTCAACACAGACCCGCCATGATGTAGGTACTCGTGTCACGATATCTACCCCCTCCTCATTGGTGACCATCTGAATTCCTGACTTCTTCGGGACAACATGAAGCGGGGCCACCCACTTGGAGTCAGAAATAGGGTATATAAACCCTGCTTTCCACCATTTATCAATCTCTTTCTTCACCACTTCCCGTAGATTGGGGTTAAGTCTCCTTTGGAACTCACGGGAAGGTCTCACATTATCTTTAGTAAAAATGTGGTGCGAGCAGAGAGTGGGGTTAATCCCCACGAGATCCGACACTGTCCAGCCTATTGCTTTATGGGTCCTCTCTAAAACTTCTAACAACCTAGACTCCTGTTCTAAAGTCAAGTCTGAGATAATGATGACATGATATCTCTCTTTGGGTCCTGTAAGAAAGGCATACTTGAGTGTAGGAGGTAATGATTTCAGTTCTGGCAATGTGGTATCATCAAGCAAATCTGACTGAACTGAATTTGGTTCCGTGCAGCATGAAGGTGGGCTAAGCTGAGTAGTACTCGCTACCAACTCAGAAGTATGGGGAGTCGGATCGCCAAAGAAACGTGGTAGTTCGGCCAAAGCCGCGTCTGACTCATCATCTAAATCCCAAGATCGTTCCGAAGGGGATGGAACTGACAGATCCATATGGATCTCTGTGTCATCATAGGAATAGGTAGATGCATCTCTCACAAGATCAGACAACACCTGACAAACTGCATCATCCACTATACCCTTTCCAGATGAAAGGGACTCGCTCTGTCCTGAAGGAATCTATCCCCAAATCCCAACTGTGCTAATCATACTGCAATCTGCCTCTAAAGATGAGTACTCTGTGCTACTCTCTGAATCGGGTCGCTGATACTTGGTTTGCTTCATCTCATAATTTACTTTTCCGCCTGGAGAATGGAACTTCATCATTCCTGTACCATAATCGAAAGCTGCACCTGCGGTCCTAAGGAAGGGCCGCCTGAGAATAATATGAGATTCTCTCCAATGATTGGGGGTCTCCATGTCCAAGAATGTGAAGTCAACCTGATAGTTCTGCCCCTCAATCGAGATAACTACGTTCTTCACTTCTTCCTTAGGTCTCTTCCCTGAATGATCAGCGAATTGGAGTAAAGCTCTAGATTTGTGAAGTGGTCCCAACTCCAATTTCTGATATAATGCTAAGGGAAGTAAGTTGATCGAAGAACCGTTATCTAAGAGTGTGCGTGCAAACGCAATGTCGTCAATACGACTCTCCACATAGTGAGCACCCATGTCTCTCTTTTTCCTTGGCAAAGTCTGATTCTTGAGATAATATGTTGTGGCTACTGATAAGACACGTGTCTTTATATTTCGGTTATCTTTCTTCTTGCTAACCCTTGTAGGTGTGCATCTCACCTTAAGGTATTTTTGGAATGCAGGATGGTTAGCAACATATTCATCAAATGGCACCTTTAAAGTGATATTTTCTTCACAAAACTGAACCATATCGGGGTCTTCTTTCTGAATCTTTTTGATACGCTTTCCTGTCGTAAGAGCATGGGGGAAAGGGATTGAAGCTAGGGAAATAGATGATGAAGAGTCTGAATCATGAACTGAAAAATCATTCTTTGCATTAATGAAAATAGAGTTCTTCATATATGAATCTTTTTTATGCAACATGGGATCGAAATTAAAACTATCTACTACAGGTTGTGGAATAGAAGCTGGAGTGGTATCTGCCACAACCGGAGATGCAAGGTCCTCCATAGAATCAAAAGTGTATCCATGCTACCAATGTTGCATTCGTGCTCTCCTTCTCCTCTCGGTTCTCTGAGTAGAAATCCTCGAATGGTGCTGATGGGGCTCCGAAATATGTTGTCTGTCCTCCTCGTCCTCTGAAGACTCCTCAAATAGAGCTCCAGAGATGCCCCTCCTCGTGTCCCTCGCCCGGTCAGGTACGGTCACGGTCCTTCCGCTCTTGAGTAACATGTGGTTAGCCTCATCACACGAAAGAATCTCATGTTCAGATCTAGGAGATGCTGAATAGTATACCTGACCAAAGTGTTGCTGAGAACTAGATCGGTTCAGGCTATTAGGGTTAGCCTGAACTTGGAATGGGATCGAGGTAGAGGGTGTAGTCTGCTCGTCTCGCCATCTGGACAGGCGGTTGACATCCACCTGTAAGTCATGAATCTCGTTCTTGTAGGAACGTAGCTCGTCGAGTATCTGCTACTGTATATCCACGGGACTAGACGAAGAAGGAAGTGGATAAGACTGGTAAGAAGAATGGGAAGACTGGCCCTGCTGGCCAGGGTAATGCCTCTGCTGCTGTTGGGGTATCTGCTGAGATTGCGGGCCCTGCTGGCCCACCTGGTAATGGCCCTGTCGGCCATACAGCTGGTACTGTTGTCGCTGCTGCTGGAGACGCTGGAATCCAGGGCTCTGCTGTGAAGGAGGTGGTGCGGAGGTGAATGCAGTGTTATGAAAGGTTGGGGGACGCTGGTAGGTCTGTCGGTCTCCCGAACTTCCCTTCCTGGCAGGGTTCTAAGTATACCATATCCCATTCACCTCCCAAATTGGTGGAGGCTCCTCTTGAACTGTCTCTGCTAATGGACGTGGCTGCCGGAAAGAGTGGGTGCAGGATTGGTCCTGCTCCCACGACTGGGGTTGCCCTGACACCATCTGCTCCTGAATTTGGTGAACTCTGTATACGGGAGCAGAGGATGCAGTCACGGTAGATATCCTTATCTTGGATACCTTCTCAGTCAACTCCTCCATCTTTTTTGGAAGTTTGGAGATGCTCCGGTCTAACTCATCAATCCTCTTGTCGATCTTCTCAACTACTGTAAGCTTGTCTGCAAGGAGTCCCATGCTAGGGATCACGTCTCAAGAGAGATTGACTACAACTGATTTTCCCCTTCCAAATGAGAGTGAACCGGGGGACGGTGTATAGGCCTTGCTGGCCATCTGTGAGCGGCTAGTTTCAGTCATCTGCTCGAATACCTTCTAGACGGTATCCGCTCCTCGTGATGTATAGCTGCCTCCATAGGCAACACTCACTAAACCCTGCATCTCAGGGTTGAGACCAGTGAAGAACGACTGGACCAAGATGTTGTCATCTAATCCATGATAGGGACACTTCTGCAGGATGTCCTTGAATCTTTCCCAAGCATCACAGAAGGCTTCATGGGGTAACTGGGAAAAACTCGTAATTCGCATCCTCATCATGTTAGTTCTACTCAACATGTAGACCTTGTTCAGGAACAGGTCTTTGAACTGGGCATAAGTGGTGAATGTAACTCCAAGATTCTTCACCGAGTAGTCGGCTTTGCCACCCAAGGTAAATGGAAGGGCTTTGAGCCTAATATAATCCTGTCTAATATTTTGATGTTTGAGGTTAGCGCATATGAGCTCAAAGTCTCTTAGGAATGCATATGGCTCCTCAGAAGCATTCCCATCAAAGTGTGGCAGCAGGTTAATAAAATGCGGCTTTAATTCAAAATCAACAGTGGGTTCGGTCGGACTCAAGTAGTTCCGAATTTGATATTGTCTAGGGTTATATGCCACATCCATTGGTGGTTCAACCCCAACATTTAGCTGTCCTAACTAAGCTCTCAGTAATGCGTGTTGCTGCTCAGATGCAGCTAATCTGGCAAGTATCATTCTCATTGGGTCTTCATGATTCTCTTCTTCCTCGTCTTTCTTCTTTGGAGGCATTTTCCTTGAATCTTTTTATGGCCTGAATCAGCAATGTGTTCTTGATTAGAAGAGGATTTATGAATCAGGATATTCTCATCGAGGCGAAGGTCTTCCTCGGTGAGGTGGGAAGAGAGAAAGGGAATGGTTTGAGAGTAACCATCCTGAGAGTGGGTGATCCTGGACTCAAGAGGGACATGAGTATGGGTTGGTCCAAATTGCGCTCGGACTTGTAAGGACATACTTCTTGGATGGTTCAATGAGAGATTCACAAAGTCCGAATAAATATCCCCCCAATCGTTCATCTTTGATGTCAAAAGAACCGATTAGAACATGATATTCAATGAGGCGCTAGTTCTACGGTGCACGTAAATGTGCGGAGTAAACTCACACAATACAAAGGCAATTCAAACCCTCAATTTCACCAACTCAACACGTGATAGCCGGAAGCGTTCAGCCGAATTATCTTGTCAATTTTAGTTGGTGATAAATACAATCTTGGAAAGATTAACGAGCTGTTAGGTGCTTGTATTTTCCTACAGACTGGCCCGGTTCTTACGACTAGTTTGACCTACTTTCAGCCAGTATAGGAGTAAGTACAGGCCGAAGCCCGTTCCTTCAGGACTAAAGCACCTTCTAAGCCTCCCACTCTGCTAAGGAAGTCCGGACCGTATAAATATGGCTACCCGTATTCCTCACTGAAAATAGCTAATCGTCTAAAAATAAAGAACCAGTAGTAAGTAAGAAATCCTGGCTTGGCTCTATCCTAGGTTAGTCTCTCTCTCACTTGCAAGTAAAACAAACAATGAGGGCTTTATGCACCCGAGAACATGGGTTCTTTTTATTCCAATTATTTAATCGACCTGCTCAATTCAGTCCCAATTTTAGAGTTAGGTTATCACTTGAAATCAATCTGAACACATAAATACGTCTACCATTCAGTCCCAATTTCCTTTTTGAGCTTAAGTTGTAAAACAAGAAGGGAATCAGAAATCAGAATGCAAACAAGAAACTATGATGCATGCTCAGAAGAAGGTATACTTACAGTGAATCCCAACACTCTCCATGCGTTATGCAAAACTGAATTTGTAAATATTACACTAAATGCATGCAGATCGAGAAAACTACACCTAAACAATATATTATTAGCAGGGAAGAATTGATTTGATTTTATCTAAGTAGTACATGTCTATGTGCGTCTCATTATGAATTTTATAAGATATGTGAATCTTCTAAGATATGTGTGGCCTAAATTACGATGGGCACAAAAAAGTTTGATTCTATACTACCGTGTGCCTAATCCTTTATTTCGCCACTCAAGTCGAGCCCACCCTCACCGGAGAGTGAAACAGGTCTCGACACACCACAAATAATGTCCAAGTCTTTTTACACGTGCGAGCTCTCAAACAAGAGCCGCTATAAAGGAGCAAGTTACCTAAATTATTACAACAATAATTACAAAAAATTTACAAAAATTCTCTCGAAGATAAATGAATTATCCTCGCTCTTCAGCAGTCGGCGCGCATCACGTCCGACGACCTCCGATATACTCCAAGTCCACCGGGCCCTTGCAAGGAAAATAAAGTTATATTAGAGAGATTGAAAATAAAATATATATGAAAGTGAGCAGAAAAATAATTGCGAAAAAAATGAAGTAATTACAAGTGGCTCGGGGGTCGGACTACCCAAGTAAATGAAAATCTAGATCCAAAATTTTAAATTAATCCTTAAGTCGTTAGCCTCTCCTGCAACGACGCCATTTGATGAGTCGCTAAATACGATAATTATAATTTGGGCACGTTGTGGTACGTGTACTTAACGATTCAGTCAGAACCGAGAGAAGATCTCCGTGAAGAGTGTCTCAGTTTTAATTTATATCCCGGGCAAGTCCGGGGTCGAATACATGGAGGCAAAGAAACGACTTGGGGTTAATTTGAAAACTTAGATCTAGATTTCCAATGCATATTATTTTAGATTTTTTTAATGCAAAATGAATAACAAGTACAAGATGTGGCTGAATTAAAACAATAAGAAAACACACAACTAGGCCAAATTAATTTTATTGTCAAATCAGTTCAATTCAGCCAAATTATATTTTTCCTAGAATCCTAATCCAGATATAAATACAAAACACATTTTTTATTTTTCAGGGGTTAAAATGCAACAATGAAAAATATACAATTTTGGGTATTTTCGTAATTTTTCACACAAACAGAATGCAATAATTATGAAAATTTTACTGGAATAAAAATATGATGAAATGAGACTATATTAATTTTTGGATTTTTTGACAAAATATGAATTTTTTATGGATTTTTTTAGTGAAAACTAAGTGACAGTGAGTAATTAATTCCTAATAAATCCACAATAGCGAATTAGGAAAAGAGAGAATTATTTCATATAGGTATTTTCATAAGGAATCCAGAAGATTTGAAGTTTTACGAAAAGGATGTATGTGGATTTAATTAAAAATCAAATATGAAAATCACTCTATGATTTATTTCAGGCACATGACAACTCCACTCTGGATGAAATTTGGACACTAATTAGATCATACATTAAGGCATCATTCCTGATTTTTTAAGAATTTTTAGAGCAACTTGAGCTAGATATCAATTTATGAGTACAGAATGGGTAAAATATGCAATATTTCAGTTAAACAATTTTAATTAATTACCCACAACTCACAAAAATATAAATAAATATTCATAATATCGACAATTAGTTGCTCAACACAATGACATTTTTCATTAAATAAAAAGATGCAATACAAGTGTCCCAATTAAAAGACAAAGACAAGGGTATCCGTGCAAAATATAAATGACTTAAATAACACAACAAAGGCACATGGACTGTTTTGTAATTACATAAACTGTACGAGAAATCTACACAATTTTTACAATAAAAAAATAAAGAGAAAAAAGTGGATCTCCTTCTTCCTTTGCTGGGCACAATGGAGAAGAACCCAAAAGCGGGAACGACGGCGGAGGTGGCGTTGGGCGGCTGCTCCGCACGCGGGGGAGGTCATGGTGGTTGGCAGAGATATGAGGCGTGGCGGTCGGCTCGCCGCTGGTCGGCAGAGAGGACGGGGCTGGAGGAGCTCGGCGGTGGCGGTAGGGAGTTGCGGACGACGCCTCCGTATGCGGTGGAGGCCTCGGGCCGGCGGAGGGGGAGAGGAGGGTGGCCTGTCGTGGGTCAGCCGGCTGCGGGCGGCGCGACGCCCGGCTGGGCGGCGATGGAGGAGAGGGGGGTGGGGCGGCGGTGCTGCTCCACCCTCCGTTGTATTTTTATTTTTTTTAATAATTTTTTTCTTTTGTTGTTGCTGTGATTTTTTTGTTTTAGATTTCATTTTTTAATTTTGTTTAAACAGGGAAGGAAATGAATGTGGAAAAAGAGAAAAAAATGTGCTGATTATGGTGTATGATAAAGATAAACAAATGGAGGATGGGTGGTGAATGTGATGTGCTAAAAAAATGCAAAACTAACAAGATGATAAAATGAGACGAAAAATTACCTATGATGGAGACGATCACCTATGATGTGCTCACGAGAGCACGGTATTCGCTCAAATCGTCGGCGAGCGATGAGCTCGAGCAACGTACGGATGTGGCTGCGATGTTGACCGAAAAGCCAACGGATCTCACCGGAGAGAGGGTTGTCGCCGCTCGACCGCGATTGTGTCGCTGTCACCGATTCAACTCTGGGAACTAGGCTCTCATCACATAAAGATGGATCAAGTGCAAAATGAGGAGGATGTGATGCATATAAAAATGAAAAAATGTGAAGTTATTAAAGTGGTGGAGTTGAATGGGAGGTTGTATTATTAAAGGAGTTGAATGGGAGGCATAAAAAATGGTGGGGTTGAATGTAGGTTGGTGGTAGAATGGAGTTGAATGGTTGTTATTGTAGAGAATGTAAAATAAATAAAGAAAAATAAAATAAAATAAACTTGGTTACTTTAAATACAATGGAATAAAAGAGAAGAAAATAAATAGTAGGGAATTTACAAAAGAAGAAAAACAACATGTACATTTTTTGGTTTGCTTTTCTAATATGTATATTTTTTATCTTTTTAATAAGAGATTTTACAATAGAAAAATACAATAAAATATTAGAATAAAAATACAACACAACAATGATTTTTTTTGTATTTTTAGTAATTAGGAGAGATAAAATAAAAATGAAGAAAGAATGAATATATACATAATATACAATGTACATCTAGGTCCCAAAACCCAACTTTTACAAATGAGCTCCGATTTTAATGAAACCACTTCCATTGGATAGATAATTTTCTAACTTGAATTTAAAAGTGAGTTTGGTGAATTTGGAGTTCATACGGAGCGTGAATTTGGCCTAGAAGTTGGACTTTACAGATTTTTCTCTTTGAGATTAGGAGCATTTATTTGAAGTAAAATTTGTTTTGTTTTTTTGTATTTATATATACATTTTTAGAAACAAGTTAGAAAAAGAATTAGCCAAAAAGGAGTCGAAATGAAATTATTAAAAATATATGAAGTTTTTAGCTATTTATAGGTATAAAACTCCTTTTATTTTTGTGGCTTTCTATTGTTAATTTATTTTGTACAATCTAATATACAATAATTAGCATGTTCTATTTACAAGAGTCATTTTGTTAATTTAATGATTTTATGTACATTTATTTGAGATTTTACTCAGGGATTTTGCTAAGGTAAAGATATTGAGATGATGAATCACGGATTCATCACTCACCATTTCGAGTCTAGGTATTTCCTTTATTGACTCCCCAAAAAAAAATCTTCTTCATCAACACCGTCTGGAGACACCAAAGCTTGATATGCTAATACTAGATCAAATCACAAGATCCATCCACAAAACCCCAATATGGATATTAACCTCTTGTCATGGAACATCTTTGGTATTGCCAGTCGGTGGAAAAGGAATCAGTTACATGACAGCATCTGTTGCCAATCGATAAATATCGTGGCACTGCAAGAAACTAGAACTCATAGCGCCTACAAAAACAATTACTTCGCCTCCCTGGACAACTTTAAACGGCACATGAATATTGATTGTGTATCCTGGGGGATTCTCATAGGTTGGGACTCACATCTCTTCTTCCTAATTTTGACAACAAACTCCGATTCCTTTACACTATTCTCTCCAATTTTTCCAAAAAAGGCGAGACCCTACACCTATACAATGTTTACAGCCCCCCACAAACCTCCCATAAACAAAGTTCCTAGACCATATATCCACGATCACCCTCCCCAACAGGAAAATAGATCTGGAGAGGGACTTCAACCTTTTTGTTTTCAATCAGAATCCTCATCTACTCAACGACCATATTCTTTTACCCATCATTTTAATGTTTGGTGTCTTTCATCTAAGCTTACTGACATCAAAGACCCCTCATCAGTCTCTACCTGGATAGACCCCAACAAAAAACATTGGGCAATATTAGATAGAATTCTTATCTCCCTCCCCACTCCTTGAATCAGTCCCCTTATCAAAACCCAAGTGCTCTAGAAAACCTTATCGGACCATATAGCTCTGGCAATGATAATATCCACCATCAAACCAACTCTCCCTTCCTTCAAAATGGAAGTGTTCTGGTTTAACAAACCTACCTTCTCTCTAATGTTCTCCTCCTCATGGAATACGCCAGGTCAAGGCTTCAACCCCTTTAACACTTGGTTTCTAAAAATAAAATGACTTAAATTTGATATAATCAACTGGGAAAAAAATCAAACCTTACCCCCTTCCACATCTCAAAAGAAAACCTAACACAAAAGATTGCTTCATTAGAACTATCCCTAACCCTACCAAACTCCGAACCAAATAAAACAAGAAAACTAATACTCCTACATAAATCCCAAAAGCCTTTCACGAAGACAAATACATGAGACTCAACCACCAAAGGTCCGCTAGCTTCGCTACAATCTGTGGCTTCAAAAAGAAAGAACCAGAAATTCCAACTTGGCATTAAAAGACAACCATGGGGTGGTACGTACATCTCCTGCTGAGATCTTTTAGCTTGCAATCTCATATTACCAAAAACTATACTCGAGTAAAGGAGAAACTCCACCAATCCCCTTCGGTCTTGAAAACCTCCTCCAGGGCAATATAGAGGACCTGTACTAACTAATAGAACCTATCTTCGAGACTGAAACTTTCGCAGTGATAAAAAACCTAAAAGACCTAAAGGTTCCTGATTAGGATGGAACAATCCCTGAGTTCTTCCAACGTTTCTGGACCGTTATTGAAGATGACTTTATGAAACTAATCAACCACATGTTCTCCCCTTCTTTCATCCCCAAAGATATGAAATTCATCAATAATTCAATAATAACTTTAATCTCCAAGAAAGGAGATCCCCAAAACATAGTAAAATACCGACCCATCAACCTTATAAACCTCCCCCTAAGAATAATGTCAGAATTCCTGGCCAATGGACGGGCCCCTAAGATAAACAAACTTCTCCCAATGTGCTTTCCTTCAAGACAGAGGAGCATCTGATGCCTTTGCTATCATCTCAGAAATCCTCGCCCATTAGAACCAGATCAAAACCAAATCACGCGTCCACAAGATCAACCTTTGTATAGCTTTCATTTACTTAAACTGGGACACCTTATCCTCGACACTAAAATACACAAACTGCCTAAAGTCCTTTACCAACTTAATAAAAGCCTTCCTTCAAAGCACGACTATCTCATTAAAAATAAACACCAATATCTCTGGATTCTTCAAACCTTCGAGGAGAGTGCAATAGGGTAACCCACTCTACCTGCTACTTTTTATAAACACTTTGAATATCCTTGGTGGTATGCTTCAAAACATGGCAAATTCCAAGTTGATCGAAGTTGTTCAAATCCCGGGGGAGGACATCTCCATCATAAACATGCTCTTCGTTGATGATATCCTCATATTCCTAAAATACAACCCTCAACCCATAAAGTGCATGAAATTAACACTTAATCTGTTCTCTAAGATCACATGTATGTTTATAAACGATGAAAAAATTACCATCCATACTCTAAACCTCACAAACTAGGAAACCCATCTAACAACCAACATCCTTAATTGGTCACCCCAACCCTTCCTAGTAAACTACTTAGGAACCCCGCTCTCCCCATGCCCCTTACTAGATCAGAGCGGCTTCCCATCATCGAGAAATTTGAACAAAAACTCTTGAGCTGGAAGTCTCGTATGCTATCCCTCCCTTCCAGAATCACACTCCTAAACTCATCTCTCACCTCTCAAATCCACCATATGATGGCCTCCCTCAAAGTACCTAAATATATCCTCTTGAAAATCGATAAAATTAGGAAAAATGCTTTGGTCAAGATCCTCAAACTCCAATCACAGACATCAGGTGAAATGGCATACATATGCCATCCGAAAGAAAATGATGGGTAGGGTATCTTGAACCTTGAAACCTTCAATTGTGCTCTACCCGACGAAATCTTAGCTCCATACAATGGAGAAGCCCAACCATCTATTCTCCATAATCATCCGGGGACACATTCACAAACAAAAGCCCATGCCAATCCTTGAAACCAATCTCAAGAGAGACTCCCCTTACTTGTGATAAATTAAATTAAAATAGGATCTCAAAGGTTATGATATCTTGCATCAGCATTGGGAGATGGGAAATATCCCCTCTTCTAGACCGACAAACTCAACAGTAGTCCCTCTATCTTATTACATGAACCTCTGGGCACTGGCTAGGAATAAAATATCATAGGTGATAATGCCCATTCCACCATCAATGCTAAAACAAATGGCTGAAAGCGCTTGTGAGCCGAGCTCCTTAGCTCAAACACACAAAACTTTATAGCCTCTATCTATTCATTAAGATTGATGCAATCTACGCCTGACGCAATCACTATCCCATAATACACCATAGCTGAGACTTACCAACCACTTATACAACATTCTAACTCATGGTGTACTTGTCTCGAAACTCGCGTCAAACTTTTGGAAAAGTCCATTTCATCCCCAAGTCACCATCTTCCTATGGATGCTTTGCCATATTAAGTTGAGAACCCAGGGTTGCCCAATACTACCAAATATACCATCGGCATCTACTTGCCCATTATGCCTCGTAGCGGAAGAGACCTTAAGCCATCTTCTCCTCGACTGCAGATACTCACGTTTCCTTTTTAGCATTTTAAATCTTCTATCTTCAGTGATGATTTTTAAAATATTTTCAAACAACACTTACAACTACCACCATCCTCCATTTATCGTAGATCTCTGTAGCCCAGACCTCAACTTGGTGGTTGATATGGAAGGAGAGATGTGCGAGACTCTTCTAAGGTACCTCCCTCATGTCCACATCTATAGCAAAAGAGACCTAGCTTATCATGACCTCCTTAGAATCCGCCTCATCATAAATGAAGGTTTTCTTCACTTTTCAAATTTTCTAACCCCTTAAAACCCCCCACTGCGAGGTAGACAACAAAGTACTAGCACTACGAACCCGAGACCCCGCATAAGAAAGCAGCGTGCGACCAGATCTCTCCACCAATGAAACAACCTACTCGGCATACCAGTTTCACCCATCCAATCCCTGCTGCAGTCTCACCTTCTTTTATTATTAAAAACTCATCAATTATTTTTGGCTCGCCCTTTGGTAACTCACCGGTTGTATTAAATACCAGACCAAAGGGTGATTAACACTTTCTTATTATGTTTTATCCTACTTGTGACATGTGTGATGTTTGTCTTTTGGGAAACTGTGAACTTTTGATCCTGTAATCCCTCATGGACTCTTTTGATGAAATGAATTGGTGATCCTTTATCTAAAAAACATCAGAAACACAGGTTGATTGAAAATATTGAATTATCATTGCAACTTATAATCATAGGATCGATTTTACATTTATAATAGTGATGTGTAGTAAAGGTATATACTTGAAAGATGGATGGAATAATGCACAATGATTAGAGAAATTTATCAACATTTTAATATATATTAAATTTAATTTTTCTTGTTAGCTTATGAGAATATATGTTTTATAAAATTCTCAATTTTCAACTTATTGAAATTATTTTAAAATAATAATAATATATAATATATAAGAACACTTATTATTTATAGTATTTTGGTCCAATTTTCATGTATTTATGCATTTTTTGAAAATTTTATTATATTTTTATGATGAAAAATACTTGATACAAACCGAATAAATTCTAGCAATAACGATATTTAACTGACGGTTAATCTTATGGAAAAAATTGACTATTACATAAAACATATTTTTGCATATTTTTATCATTAAATTTTGTGTTCTTGTAAATTCTATAATAAAAATGAAGGTTCTCATTTAGATAAAAAAATTTAGAGTTATCTAATATGATCAGAAATCATACAAAAATGTATTTTTACACTGATAACCCAATATACTTTCATATTTACATGATGACCCATTTATAAATGCAAATTACATGGAGAACCTCAAGTAGTTACTCCGTCTTACATTCTAGAACCCTTTGTTAGTTTACAAAACTAACTTAACCATTTCATTGAGTTAATCTTACAATACTAAATCCTATGGTCAATATTGATGTGCTATTTTTATTTGACGATCCGGATTGAGAAGGGCGTTTGGGATCTTTGGTGATTGTAACTCTCCACTTCCTCCTTTGCTTGTATTAGCTACTCAGTGTCAGAGTACCTAAAGTAGAGCTCCAGAAGGCTAGACAATGTGCTATGAACGGTAAAAGTTGCTTCGAGGTCAATGATGATCCATGGTGATGTAGTGAACAATAATGAAGAACTCATCGACCAACGATGCAATGTAGTTTTGCTGTTGTGATTCCTCAACGATTTGGAGATGATGAAGGAGAAGGCTTCGTTGGGGGTCGTATGTAGTGATGGTCAAGCGTAGATGGAATAAAAGATTAAGATGGGTCACTCCCCCTATTAAACGACGTCTATTCCTTGTTCCCAACCTTCTTGTTCTCCGTGGAACACTCAGGGGATGCATGAAGGGTGGTGATTTTCAGTAGTGCTCCTACGAGGAGCTATTGAGGGATGGATGCCTGAAGTAGAAGGAAAGTTTCAAGCTTTAGAAGATCAGACAAGGGGGTAAACTCAAAAGCGATGCTTGCATTTGTGGCTGGTGAGCTTTGTGAATGATGAGGAAGGTTGAATTAAGTCTAGAGGCCATGATTTCGCCCAACAATGAGAATGGTGTAAGGTTGGGTAGAGCAATGGAAGAATTTGAGGGGAGATGGAGTCAGATTGGGTTCCCTCAGTAGAGGAGACAAGGATTCGATGCGAAAAAGGTCGACGATTGTTGGTGCTACTCTACTTTGAAGAAGATGCTATGCTTGTTGGAACTTTGGTCCTATCTGAAGCTCATGGTTCTTGTTCGCCTTGAAGTTGGTCGAGGCTTGACAGTCTTGGTGGGTGAGGAAAATGAAGATACTGGAAATTTTCTACGATGATGTGGTCTACTGAAGCTCGCAATAGTGGCTAAATATTCAGTTCCTGATTGACCAGATGTGAGTTGAAGGTAACGTTACACCATATAAGGAGCAATGGCATCGTTTATAAATTGGTGTACTTTAAGAAGGGACAAACTTCTCCACATTTTATTCTAACTCATCATTCAAAACTTAGACAGAAGAAGAGACATACATAGACTGAGATCGACTCTCTTCTCTCCCATTGTTTTAGATTAAATCATGGCTTAAACAATCAACAATGCATCAAGATTAGCAGAAAGAATATATACTTCGATTTGATTTCCGGCGTGCAAAGTAGTAAGGAAAGTAGTTCTTACTAGGTCTTATTTGACAAGCAAGGGTCATTCGAGGTCTTACCGATGCCAAAGATTGAGTGGGAAAGTTATGTTTTCTTCTCTTTCCTCATCTGTCATACAATGTTCTGATGAATCTCCATTTCATCACCTTTATTATTTCATTTTATCCTTTAAACCCTAGTTAAATACATGTATGGATCATTAATTTGTGAAAATAAACATTTCATAAATTGTATAAAATACTATATGAATTATTGTATAAATACTACATTTATTGCCAAAATAAAAAATAAAGAAGAGAAAAGAAAAAGTGTCAAGGATACTGAATGATCTTAACCCCCAAGAATTATTCATCACAATGATTTAGTCAACAAGGAATAAAGTAGGGGAGGTAGGGCGACTTATTGTACAGAATACGCAGGCTAAAAACCCTAACTATAGAGGACACTAATTATATTTTGGGACCTATTTTATTATTATTATTTATACATCGAATCAATAAACTTTGAATATGAAACATGTAGATAAAAATGCAAACAAAAAATACACATTGTGCACTATACACTCAGAATAAAAACCCAAAACTTGAACTTCACAGACCTATCTAAAAATTTACCAAAATCACTTTAATTGTATATAATTATTAATAAGATATTTAATGAAGGTGGTTTTATTTTATTTGGAGTTAAGATGTAAACGCTAGATTTTGGACTTCTATTGTATAGTATATTTGGATAAAATATTCATTTTATTTACTATTTATATTTGTCACAGTTTCTGTATTTTTATAATTTTTCAAATATTATTTAAAACATGTATATATAATTTAAAAACAAACTCACCAAAAAGACATTAAAATAAATAAGTTTATTTCTATACATAGATAAATATATTGTACATATACCTATACAAGTAATATCTATAATTATTTAAATGTACATATGACTTCAGTAAAATAAAATGAAATGACACCAATAAGTATATAAATAATTAATAAATATATAAATTATGTGCATAAAATAATAAGATCTAAAATAAAAATAAAATATACAGTATATAAGTAAATACCTATAACTATACATGTAATTATTAGCACCTAACAAATTAATTTGTAAAAATATATAAAAATCATAATAAAATACTATGTAAAATAAGAAACATATTTTATGTTCTAAAATAAAATAATTATATTATTTACTATTTTAGACCCGATTAATAAGGATTTTTAGACCCGGGAATTTTCTGGTTGGTCCACGTGGACCGACCAGAGAGCGGCCTTAGTTGACCTTCGGTCAACTCCTCTTCCCAGGTTACCAACCCATGTCAGAATGAGAAGACCCCCCATCTTCTCCCCTTTTTCCTGGGTGCCCAATCACTCATATCAATCTGATCTTCCACACAAATTACACCATGATCGAACCTATTGCCCTCATAATCCTAAAATCTCGTATACATTCCCTAATCTTCCAGAAATCACCGATAAATAATCCTCATTTTCCCTGTTTATAAATAAACACTCGTTACCTCCTTGCTTGATTTAATACCTCTTCTTCAATCTTTAAACCTCAAACATGTCTCCCATCGAGAGCTTGGTGACAGGAATCTCCTGAAGGTGATTTGCAGCGAGGAGAGGGCAGGGAGTAGGAGATCCAAGTCCACTGCCATAGCGACACGGTGGTTCTACCTCTTCGATTCACGTCGAATTGAGGCCCCATCTTCCCTTTTTACTTAGTATTCTTAATCTACATTTCAATTATGTTTTAAGTCTAATCAGTAGAATTTAGGTTAAACCCATGATCTTTGTTGACCTGGAGATCTAGCTCCAGGTCAATTTCATCGTAAATCATTCTCTATTTCTAGCTGCTACCACACCCATTTTTATCCTCATCCATTTCCCTACAGAACCTCCATATTTACCCCTTGAATATTGCATGGATTCGAGGTCCGTGAGATCCATCTATTGTCGACCATTGGAGTTCATCCGCCCCTCAACCTCACAAGGCTTCATGCCTCCATTTTTGGGCCGGGGTTTTCGCCTTGAGCCAATGAATCATTTGGTATAGGTCAGGGGATCCCAGGAGGCGCCTGAAACCTTGTTGAATACTTTGAGCAGCTTCATGTGCTCTGACCTTATCTGAGCATGTCGAGAACTCTCGCTGTCCTTGGAAGGTCCTTCTGCACAAGGAGGAGCTCCAGTAAGCTAATGGAGATGTTAGATAAGATATTAGTAGTCGAAGTGAGGAGTTACACCAGATCAAAGTTCGTTGGCCTGTTATTTTTCAAAATTCTTCCTCCACCCACGCGAGCCGTCCGATCACATCCACACTCTAGATCTAATCTGGAGTGCTCATTCCACGTGAAGAGGTGCTTGTCCCAGGCCATGCAATCTTTCACGTGGCATATAGAGGGTGGCTTGATCCAAGAGTCGTAAATGGTATATTTGCAAAGCCCCTTATGTAATTTTTGTATTTTCTATATCGTTCTATAAATATTAAGTGACGTACAAAATTTGTTGGACTATTTACGTGTACCCCCTTGAACCTTTTATATTTGTAACTTAGTCTAGTGGCACGTCACCTCACGTAACCCCCATGTAAGGGGATATTTTGCATCCAAGAACCCCCAGTTTCTGTATCTACATTTTAATATTTAAAAATCAAGTTGCAGTTACAAAAGTATTGGTTATTTTGCATGTATGACCTCGGATTATATTTTATTTGCGAAAAAACCTCTGCTAGTTTGATTTATTTTTATTATTGCATTCCTTTTTATTTAAAATACTCCTGTAAGCTAAAAAATCTTAAAAAAAGGTGTCTATGCATTATTGGATGATAAATCATGCTCTCATTTTTTTTGCCATTTTACATATTATTTGCCATTTTGCATATATTTTGCATATATGAAAAATCAATAGGAGCCATTTTAATCCTTATTTAACTTAAAAACCCTAAAAAAGAGCAAAAATTTTCCAAAAAAATCAAAAAATACCTACTATCTATCACCTTATTTTATAACTCTAAAAAATTACAAAAATCTCAAAAGAAACTCTTCAAATTAGCAAATCTTGCTAAACCTAAAAAATATAAAATATTTCCAAAAATCCCAAAAATATTAGTTTTGTGATATATATATTAATATCTATCAATTAAATTTGATTTTGAGACATTTCCAGACTATTTGATATTTTTAAATCTCAAATCAATTATGTCCTCTTAAACAACCACTGTTTTGCTTTATTTCATATTTTAAAACTCTTAAAAAATTGAAAAAAAACTCCAAAAATCCATAGAAAAAAATTGAAAAAGTTTAAAGTTTTATTTGGACCTTTTTGCTTATTTTACCTATATTTATATATAGTATACCGTATATAGCCTATAAATATCTATGTATATCATTATATATAAGTACTATTATTATTAATTATGATAAATACTTTATAATTATTTTAAAAACCCTAAAAAATAAAAAGGACTTCTCTTGTGGTTATTTTCTGATTTCTATATATTATATATATTTTATACTATATATTATCTACATCATACATATATCTCACTTTATATATATCCCTATATATTTATATTTATACCCTCATGTATATGTTTATATATATATATTACTAAATATTATTAAATTAAAGAGAAATAAAAAATAAAAAAACTAGAAAAGTGGATAAATAAACAATTATTTAATTAAAACCCACATGCAGATTAATTGATTTTGTGCATACATATACACACATACACATTATTTATTTACAAATAATAACTTGCTACCGCGTATCGCTTCTTGTGTTCAACACCCTACCATACTTGTCAATACACACATTTCATTGTAGGGTCATAATAAATTTTGATTCACTCCATAAATAATTGCTTTAACTATTTATCTTGTGTGGGTTGATTATTGACTTAGCCAGAGGTCTTCGAGAGCTGTCATCACAACGACTTAGGGGTCCTGCTTTGTATGGATCACAAGACAGTTTCTTGGACATTTTATCACTTTTTCAAATGGCACCGTTCCCAAGGAGGAACATTATGTAGCATTTTGTGTTATATATACTGCTCATTATTTCCATTTATCTTCTTATTATTTATAATTATTTGATTTGTTCTAATCAATTATCTTTGTTGACTTTCTCGTGAGGGACTGCGTGGTGATGATCGCTTTTTAGAAGGTAGATGCATGTAAGCTATGCCAAAATTGACTTTTTTTGCATAGGTTAATTGGAGTGGGCGGGAGGAAGACAAGGAGAGGAGCATCTTTTCACTTAGATTTTTTCTTATTTTTCGAGAGAGCGCACCATTTTCTACGTATTATTTAAAATAACTTGGACACTACCTCTACATTACAAGGTCCATTTTCCGGGTGTTTGTTCATATGGAAGCCTCGTTTCAATTTTTCATGTTTTTTCGCTTTTATTTTACTTTATTTCATGTGTTTTGAGCTTTTATGCCATTGTTCATTTGTTTTCTATGATTGAAGCCCCTATATTTAGACTTGTTTGATTCGGTAGCTAGGTCCAAAGCCCAAATTAAAAATTGCAAGCACCTATAGTCTGTTATGCTTGGACTTAGTCAAATAACTAATTGCAAATTACTTGGATCTAGAGAAGCGAGCCGTGAGAGGCCCCATACAATGATTGCATGACCCATTATGGTGGGCATCGAGGGGTCTCCAAGACTAGACACTTGGAGCTATTTTTTAGTAGTTTGCATCTTGTTCTTCCCAATAATAGAAAGTATTGTTTAGGATGCTTTCATTGCTTGCATATCACTATATAATGTAAATATTTCAATTTTACCTTGCATCCTGCATTGAGAGCACTGGGAAGCACTATGAGTCTTCTTACTTTACATGAATAATTTGATACGTGGGTAGATTTCCATTTTCGTATCCACTGGCATTGCTTTTATGTTCTCTTCTCCTTGTTTTATATCTCACTTAAAACTCAAAAGAAAATACAAAAAAATTGTTAGATGGATTGCTTTGAAAAATACCCAAAAAAGTGAAAATCCAAAATTTAAAAAAGGAACTGCTAAATAAACTTTGATCTCAATTAAAATCGGTAATGGACATCCTTGTTTTGGGTTCATAAAGCACTCCTTGCTTTCGTGTACACTCCAGACTGAGAGAGGCGCGACCCCCTAAGGTAGAGCCCAAATCTCGATCATTGGATCTTTGATTATCACTTGGGATGGTGAAGTATTAGCGCTTTTATCATACGTGATCGAGTAGAGCCTCGTCGAGCATGGTGTTCTCGCCTTGTGTGGAGCATCCGACTTGGTTTGAAGTACTAAGTGTAGGCCATATCCTCATGAGTATGTCTGTTTCATCGGTTTGCATTCGACTATCTCGCTTGCGAGGGAAGCAGTGGTTTAGCTTATTGGCTTCCTTTCTCTATTCTTTGGCTGAGTAGCCGCCGAGACACGAGATAAAAGGCCTTTCAGTGCAGAGATCACATGCTTATAAAGGAGGTGGAAGAAGTACAAGGCGCTTGCCAGATAGTACACACACTATTATACAGAAAGCATACTTAAGAACTTGTTAAAATATTTGCTTACAAAACAACCATAAAACTGGAAACATAAAAATAGCCGAACTCTCATAGCTTCACCTGGGTTGTGTTGGTGAATTCAAAACTGGTTTGGTCTTTGTTTGATTAGATTAAGGTCAAAGATAAAAACCCTACAAACTCATGCAAATTTTGTCTCCCATTTCATCTTCTTTTATTCCCATTTGACTCCCTCTTGTTTTGAGCCATTCTACTATTTTACACTCCTTTTATTTCTCGTTGATCTTCGTATCATTCATCCATTCTCGATCTTTCTTCTTGATATCGAGATGACGACTCATAGATGGTTTAATTGGATCCTGTTGACACCAGCATCGATTCCATGTGGTCGACCTCTCTAATAATTTAGGGTGATTCCTGAGAATATGGTTTGGACTCCACGAACCGATCTCCAGACTCACCATTTTCTCCAATAATCTGAGATCACTCTTGTCCTGAACTATGCTTAATTTGGATGGTAATTGATTTCACTCCTTATACATCACCATCCTTAATGAAGTTATGTGTCAGATATCCTAGGATCCATAGTCCTATGATAATCATGCTTTGGATATTGAAAAGCAAGAACATTGTTTTTTCTGTTTTTGTAAACATTTGATGTTGCTGTTATATGACCCATGTTATGGACATATTTTGAGATATTTTATCATGTTAAGAATGTCCAAATATGAGCCAAAATATCAAGACAATGGTTGGTTATGATTTGGCAAAGATTCATATACAACAAGTTCTCACAGTGCATTGGTTTTGCATACATACTTGGATCTGTAACAAACTATTTTTAGTTACAACTTTCCTATCATGTAAGTTGTTAAAAACACATTAATTAAGTAGATAATTAAATCAGAAAATTTCTCATATGTATCTCATGTGATTACGACTCTGTTTGCCCTAGATATTCCATATTTAGTGGAGATGGTCAGAAGATGATTGGATAATCACATTAACTTTATTAATGTATTTCTCATTCATTATTGTCATGAAATTTTGAAATTTATCATGATTAGTTGTTGTATCATTTATTTATAGAAATAAATGACAAACAACAACCTTGAATGATTGCTTCATGACATGAAAATCCTACTTTATCTTACAATAGTTGTGGGACACCTTTTACATGCAAAACCATCCTTCTTTCTTTGATATGACTAGAAATTTATATTTTTTAAAATTATTTTAAGATACTTAGATCTCTGAGTGTGTATATATAAATAGTATTATACCGATCATCAAAGTTGATCACTAAAATTACAAGTACATTGATCCAATCTATTATTCTGAATCGTGATGGTGAAGGTGTCTAGACTGGGTTTTGCTGGCTTGGTTTATTAATTAATGCCTTGAATGTCAAAGAAATGTGCCCTCCCATCATATACTCGAGCATCTAGCCAGACTCATTTTTGAGGAGGGATAATATAAGTAAGTAAAGTTGCACTCCAATTAGTAAAATCAGAATAATACATACTTGTGAAAGCTAATACTATATAGTAATATTAAGAAAACCTAATTAATTATTGGTTACATTGGATTATTAGTTAATTTAATGTGATAAAATTAAGTTAATCCAATTAAAATAAACAATCTATTCTTAATAGAATTGTGATTCTCTTAGAAGAATTAATCATAAAAGTATACTTCTAAATAATTAATTAAAATTTGAATGAGATATGGAGGATCATATAATGACATCCATGATCTCCCGCCAAGGTAGAGGGTACCACTGTTAGGATTGTATTGTGGAGACGCCTATGCGAAGTCACAACTCCAATATACAAGCGCATATAGATCGAGCTCTCTTCTTTCGAAAGAGATAGGTCGTATGCGTGACCCCAATGTTGTTCACCATATAATTGAGGAAATATTGGATTGTGCATGGCGATTTTTTTTGTTGTTGACAGTTTGTTCAATTGGTAACAAGTGAACATTACCAGGGGTTGTGGGCTCGGGTATCAAAGACCGAATTGAGAGGCAAGTTGGATTTGTAAAGATGAAAGATTTTCCTCTTCCTTCACTGTAGTTGCATTTTCTTATGTTATTGGGGTGTGATGAAAGTGGAAGGGAGATCCCACATCTCGCTTGAGGTAAATTGGTTGGCATACCTCATGCTTTGAAAGTTGAAAAGGG
The DNA here is from genome assembly GCA_037367405.1 of Ottelia alismoides. Classification (NCBI taxonomy): domain Eukaryota; kingdom Viridiplantae; phylum Streptophyta; class Magnoliopsida; order Alismatales; family Hydrocharitaceae; genus Ottelia; species Ottelia alismoides. Next base: position 69,408 of record JAZKJV010009691.1, on the reverse strand, counting down.
ATCAGACTTTCAAAGTAATAAAAAATCGAGATGACTTTGATTTAAAATAGTAACTTTAATCAAAGCAGGTATTTATGCAAATTATCTTATTTCAGATAAAATTCATTTAAACCGCTCAATATACATATACTCAATCGTAACCAGTATCATAGATATGATCCATGATTATGATGTGTTGGTAAAGATATGCTCTCTCAACATTTAATCATAAATAGCATTATTCACTGCATTATGCATAATGGTAGCTCCTTAGGAGATGATGTACTCAAAATGTCTATTTACCTACCAGAACCAAAGTTTTAAGAGTCGAGATGGATGTGGATATGATGTGTATCATCATTCTACTAGTTCTACTCAAATGCAATTGAAGCTTCATAATTTCATATTGTATGAAAGGGTTGAAGAAAATATAAATGTTGAAATACTTTCAAATTGATGTCCTTTGAGTATATATTAAATTAGAGGAAACCTTTATCTTAATCAAATGTTGTTTAGGGATCAAGTAAGTGTAACGGAAGCATGTGACCAACCATAGGATGAAGAAAGGTCAAAGAGTTGACCATACTTCTAGAACTCCACATCCAAATAGCTAGATGATTTCAATTACAACAATAAGATGATATACTAGAAGAATGACTATTCAGAATATCTATAATTCTTAGAGAAAAATTCAGATAATACATCAGTATATCCTATATCTACAATTCACTATTGGAACCAACTTACTTGTTAGACACAGATTAAGTTGGATAGTTGTATTTGGTTCTTCTACTATCTCTTGTAATCAGTTGCATATGTTTTAGAAGATAAGTGAACTTGATCTAAAAGTTAATAGTATTCCATGTGGGATTTGATGCAATCGTTGCAACAATCACTATTGATAGATAGACTACCTCATTCTGTTGGGAGAGTCCTAAGTTTTAGAGAATGTCTATATGAACTAGATGTTAGAAATTATTCGCTATCTATTTCTAATCATGTTAGAGATAGACATACATTTTGATATAGACCTATCATAAAGTATTATGGTGGATATATTTCAAAAAGTAATCTAACAATCAGAGAACTCTATAGAATTAGAATATTAATGGATGGATCATTAATATTTAATGTTGGAAATTAAAGCTTTAAAGAACAACAGGAGAATGAGGATGATTTGATGATGATCTAGCATCATGAATTGAATGCGTGTCTATTGATAAAATCACTAGACTGTGAGATGTGAAGCTATAAATTATCTAAAAGTTTAGAACTTACCTACTTGTGAATATTATATTCGAAGTAAAATGTTCAGGGCACCTTTCTTCAAGAATTATGTATGACGAGGAGATATTCAAGACCTCATAAATATTGATGTGTGTGGACCGTCTCTATCATAATGAACATTAATGATATCAATTGATGGTCATTTGCGATACGGGTTTTCTTCCTCACATATCTTTGAAATGTTCAAGATTTCATAATTCTAGTTGAGAACCAAAGATGGGAGGAAGATGTATACAATTCAAACTGTTTAAGGTAATGAGTACATGTCAGATGAATTCAAGAAACACCTTATAGAGAAAGAAATATTTTTCATCTCACTTCTCCAAGAACACCTAAGCTTAGTGAGTTGCTGGAAGATACAACATGATCATGTTGGACATGGTTATATCAATGATGATACATAGCACAATTAAGTATTAGTTTCGGAGGAGATGCAGTAGAGATTGGAACATACATCTTAATCCATATTCCATGCAAATATGTTAGAATCTTATACTAAAGAGTGCTGCTTCATCGAGTATGTAAAGGATGGTATTGGATACCTACTTTGTGACCCCGAGATTCTTAAATTCTTCATCTTTAATGATATAATTATTAGAGAATGACTTTCTTAAGAGTCAAGATAGAATGAAGTAAAGGAATTCATTAAATTCAAATAGGATAATGAAGTTTCTAAGGTAGAAAATAATAAGATAATTAAATATGAATTACTCATACCTCATCGAAAGAGTTCGAGGGTGGTTAGACTATCCAAAATGTATGGATACCATGTGTCAGAAGAGTCTGACAATAATCATGCTTCATACAATGAAGTATCCAAGTATTATGATATGGATAGATGGATGTTAGTAATAAAGTATAAAGTAAATTCCATAACATTGCTATCTATAGCGGCACAATTTGACCATGACATCTAGAAGATGGAAGCCAAGACTGCATTCCTTACTGAATACCTAAACAAGTATATTCATATGAAGTAACCCCAATGCTTCATAATTGAGGAATATAAAGTGTTTATGCTAAGGAAATCCATCTATGGGATCAAAAGATTCTTAAAGTTGGAACATCATATTTGATGAAATTATAGAGGTTACGATTTCAGATAGAATCCTGATAAAGAATGTGAAGCTTAGTGGGAGTGCCATTATATTCATCTTACTAAATATAGATGTAATCCTAATCCTTTTGGAATGATGTAGGAAAATGATAAGTGTTTCGCAATCTGGTTGTCCCATACATTCGAGATAAAAGATCCCAAAGATGTCTCTTGAATTTTAATTTTTGAATCTGTTCAAAACAAAGAAAAGAGGGAGTTGAGACTTTCATATCAATGGTACACCTTGGATAAGACCTACATGTGAAATGCCAAGGAATGCTTCTTTCCCTTAAGGTATAGTACTGACCTATATAAAGGAATAAGACGTCAAAGTGTTGAGGATGTGAATGGTATAGTTGCATGCCCTTGGGCATCAACTATACAAACCCTAGTGTATGCCATGAAGTGCACAAAAACTAGATATCTACCATGCAATAAGAGAAGTAAATTGTTACTAATCCTACTGTAGAGATTAAAGACTTGATTGTAGTAATAAAACATCTTTTAAGGCTTAATACTCTAGATATAGTGATATCCAAGTCTTCAGATACCTTTGAAAAACTTAAGGCTATGTTTTAGTATAAGGAGATAGAGATATCTAAGCATAAGGGTCTTGCAAATCTCTTAATGGTTATTATAATTGCTAACTTGTGGTGCAAGCACTGTGACTACTTCAACAAGATTGAGTATTAGTTGTTTAAGGTGCATCATTCACATTGGGTGCGGGCACTATTACCGTGGGATATGCAAGACTGTAAAAGGACTTGGCATAGTCTCTTGGAACAGACTGACTGATCAACCAACCGAGTTGTATTTCTACATGGTTCATGATTAGCACACAGTGTGTGATTAAAGATTAGCCCACTATAGGATCTTTGGACTAGTGGGAGATTGTTATACATATGTTCCCATGGCTAGCCATTATGCAATAAAAGTTATTACAACTAATTTACGTAATAGGTTCCTCCATACAATTAGGGTTATGTAACATGGACATATTAATATCATACAACTATTGATCCAAATGTTGGATCATAGAGGCTGGTGCAGTGTTGAAAATCTAAAGGGTTAGATTGGGGACTCAATTACACCATCAAGTGATTATTAAGACAAGATCCCCTGCCTCAAAAGAAGATGACAATCCTTACTTTAAAGGCTGACATCTGACCAAGCTCTTGATGCGGGTCCTCTACATAGGAATAGAGATTCAGAGCTATAATACAAGCTAAGTCAAAGAGTTGATTTAGCGAGATCGATATAACCAAGACCTTACCGTATGTTGTCATGATATAGGCACACATCCTCTGACTGGAGACATATGTATTATATATGTCTGAGTTTTTACATCTGGCCAACCATTAGGTTGATGACCTAATCAAGGTCTATATACTGGCGTGTTGGTGTGCATATAAGGGAATATGAGTAATACGATCTCTCAAAGGGATCATAGAGGTTCACTACTGAATCGAAAGACATGAGCTCACTAATGAGATATTGGGATAAATCAAACTCCAATGTTGGTTGTCTTATTTATAAAACAGGACATGATTTAAGGGTATGATATATGCTTTTGGAAAGCATATGATCTATACCAGCTCCCAATAATCGAATGTGAAACTTATCGATAAAACCATGAAGGAGATAATCCAAAATGGAATAAGAACTTTAGGTTTAATCACAATCTTCAAGTATGCATGATGTACGAGTATCAGGAATACTCGATGATGATGTGGTCTCACATGATTGTATACTATGACGCTTCCATTCCAAGGGAGTGATGAAAGAAGTTTGGATTTTAGTGACTCCACTCAATGAACTAGTTATCCAATCTTAGTCCATATAATGGATATTGAACTCAATTGGATTTGTAGATAATAAGAAAATTGTTAACATTGTCTGACATGATCAGACATCTCTAGGAGGTCTTTTGGATCTGGATATGGGATTAGATATTATTATCTAACACTATACATGGATATGCAATCACCCTGACCCTATCTCCAAGTATTCATAATGAAGACATACTATCCTCAAAGGAGTTTGAGGAATGTTCCATTAGAGATAAATCTGAGAATTTATACAATTTAGTGATGTTTGAATCACTGAGTGAAGAAGAACATTTAGTATTATTAAATTGGATTTGATTGTCCTTGATAAATTATCTTGGATAGTGTTATCTACATTTATCCAAGAAATAATGTGCATAAGATTCACATTATTGGATATATGTAGAGAGGATTTTGAGATATTTAAATTGAATTTATTTGCCTTGGATAATATTATCATGGATAGTGTTATCCACATTTATCCTAGAAATAATATGGATGAGATTCTTATATATTGGATAGTGTGGATAAGATCCACATTATCTTATTGAGACTTGATTGTGAATCACAAATTGATGTTAATGTGAATTGGACTCACATTAAACAATAAATGTAAATTGGATTTAAATTTAATTTTGGATCAATTAATATGTTTCATTTAATCAATGCTATATTTTGTAAATGCTACAAATTATTTATCTAAATAAACAAAAGGATAAATAGTGGAGATAATCAACTATAAAGAAAATAAATAAAAGAGGATAATTCTACTCAATATAGAGTAGACATCCATGGTGGGGTCTACCATGTTGATGTCTACAATATACTGAGAGAATTATCTCTCTCTTCTTTTTTATCCTAATTTTCTTATTTCTTATTTCTTATTTTAAAGGATAATTTAATTAGTAATTAATTTTTAATTCTAGTCTTAATAGGTTGTTGAGAGCTCATTTAAATACTGAAATTTGTTTGATCTCCTTCGATCTTGACCATTGATTTTGCAACAAGGATTGCAATCCTAACGACCCGAATTCGTATATAAGGAGATGTAGGGCATGCTCCCAAAGACACAATAATTAAAGGAAGTACAAGTCTCTCTCTCTTTCTTTCTCTTCTCTAGGTACATCCTCTCACAGGGACTATGCCTTAAAAAATGTTCTAAGCATTCTCCAACTATGAGTAGGGTCGGCTACATGGATTCTTGCTCAAATCCATGTTGAATGCTTTGACTATTTTTTTCGCTGGCTATCGACTACCTAGCGCAACCCCTGCAAGAAGGGGATTTGAACCCTGATCTTTTGAATGGTAGACACACTACATTACTACCATAACATTTAGGTATTATGCCCTAAATGTTGGATATTTTCCGTTGGCTCTCACGGTCGTCCTCTTGTAGTGGATGATCCTGTTGTTACAATGTCGGATCCATTTGATTGATCTTGTACAGAGTTTCTTCATCTTTATTCTTTAGGATCTTGATTAAGAAGGATCATTTTGTATGATGAAATCAGGAGCAAGAAGTCTCATATTATCTCATTGGATTGCAGGAATTACATGGCTCATCCTCATGCTCATAAGTATTGTCTCTGTTAGATCGGACTTTAGACATGAGGTATCTTGCTTTAGAGACACAAGGATCACATTCATGCTTCAAGAGTTAATCAAATTCTCATGTGATATTGATAAAACATATTGGGAATGATTCCTAATCCATGTGGTCTAGTTGAATATATTTTTAAAATTTTTGCTACTATTACGAGTTGTATGACAAGTCTATTTTCGATTGGATATTGATCTGATCCCCACGCTTCTGTGATGCACGAGGCTTAAAAGCCTCCCTTCAAATAGTATTTGTTCAAATACTTGATACGAAGTTGTAACCATGTCGTGACATATCTCCCAAGATGCTTCAACCAATAAGAGACCCTATTAATCGAGGAGAATGGAAAAGTGATCATCCTGATCGTGTCCGCGTCCACATGTAGGTCATGCATCATACTACATATCAACTCTAAATCATGTAGGTGCAAGTGTGACTCCTCAGTAAAATGTCCATGGAACTTGGGAAACAACTACATGGTTTAGGACTTGAACTCAAAGTTGCCACGAAGAGCAGGGAGATAAATCCACCAATCTGTAATAGAAGCTCCAAGGTTGTGGAGCTCCTTCATGATACGAGTAGGTATGGGTGGAGCTCTTTCCTCTCTATTTGGTATATAAACCCCCTCCACATCTGGAGTATCTACCTTCTCTGCATCCAGAATGTCTCTCCTCTCTCTCAAATGTGTCAACTCAGCTCAAACATTAGTTATCAATCGACCTTGCTCCCTAATCTAATTCAGTATCAACTTAAGGGATGCAAGCAGACTATTGTTGATCGCTGCCTGATCTAGAATGATAGAATTATTCTGTGGATGTGCTCTCTTTCCAGCCAGAGTGTTTGGCACTAGAAAGGAGAAAAAAATCCAAATTAGGCTCTAACAAATCCACGTGTAACTGTCGAAATTGTTTTTGTACTGAAAAAGGTGTGATGGGAGAAGAAGAAAGTCGAGTGGAAGAAGAAGATTTTCTAGGGTTGGAGTCATATCTGGAAGAGGAGACATGACTAGATGGAAAAGTGTGCAAGAAAGAGGGTCCGCAAGAGCCGACCAAAGTGACCGCGTACCCATCATCATGACTAAAAAGGGGTGAAATTGAACTAGAAAAGAAACAGAAAAGAACCTCCAAGACTTGATACGACGAGTGACTACTTTCACAATAGATTCACATATCAGATCTCAACAAATGCAATCCAAACCCTCAATTCACCTACTCAACTCGGTGACGACCGTAAGGTCTTGATTGTTATCTTTTCACTTTTAGAGTTAGGTGATCAAATAACTCTATTAGCACAAACTCACAGGTGTAGTCTCTTAGAGTAGACAATGAGCAGATGAATCTCTTAAGTAGAGAACTACCTACGTAAGAGCTCAAGACTAGTTCTAAAAAAATCCCCATCCTTACTCATGTGATTACTTATCTAACGTCTGAGGCAAGTGCTTGTAGCAATAACGAGCCCAGAGAGTCGAAAGTCCAAATGCTTAGGGAATAAGTTTAGGACTCTGGGCTCTAACTCCTATATGTACGTGCCTTACTCAATCTGGAGAGTATATGTGTCCAATGAGGGGATTGATGTCTCAAATCAGTGAAGGATATCCATTACATTTTTTAGGTCAAGTAGATTAGCATTCCCAAATTTATTTTGTTTATCACTCACTCTACATGCAAGATGATCCGCGGAGAAATGTAAATCTAACCTATATGCATGAAAATCAGAAAAGAAAACACGTAACCTAAAAAAAGAGTGGAAAACTTCTACATGAGGAAGAATCAACTCACTTTGACTAGGTTATGTGATCCATAAATCTAATTAACATATGATATGCACAGGAAAGAAATAAAATCCTAATAAAGCACCTAGACACTTACAAAACCATGACAAACATTGAAAAAGATGAGAAAACCAAAACTCGCAGTGAGGTCCCCCGACACCTGTTTCATCGAAACATGCCCTCAGAAGAATGGAGTAAAGGTCGAGTACAAGTAGGGATGTCCTTAAATTTATGGGGCCCCTTCTACAAATGGAAAATGGGCAAGTGCCTGACTCTCTCTCTCACCAAGGGAAACAAAAACAGAAATTTTTCGTCTCAACTCACGTCACTCCTCTATAAACCTCTCGTGAAGAATGTCGATCTCTAGACTCCTAGACTTCTCGACTCTTGAAAAAGTCAACCTCGATACCTAGACCCTGCAACACTGGTTACGTAAAATAATATATATATATATATACAAAAAATAGAAAGAGCGATATAAAATGAAATAGAAGAAACAAATACCATCAAAATAGAAATAAGAAGCTAAAATAGAAAATAGATGTCTAAGTAAGAAACTGACTCTAAAAACCTAAGGCTCTAGTTAACTACCCAAGTGCTACCTTTCTGGCAATGACACCATCTGAAATATTGTACAGTATGGTGCCTAAAAGAGATAGAGCAGTGTCGTTGTGTCAATCGAATGAAACTTGTAGAAAAAGATTTTTAGATTTTATTTAGACTCCTAAAATTAAGGTATATAGTGTGAAGTTCGGGAATGTCGAACTAAGAGAGGCAAACAGTGTGAACTAGGGTAGAAAAGTAAAGTGAACCAATTATCCATGGTTTGTGAATTTTTAATGAATTTTTTAACTGATTTTACAATTTTAAGTTTGTTTTAGTTGTTTAGAAATGTTTTTAAGTTGTTATATATACCTATGTGTAAAGAAATAAAGGTATTACTTTATATTTTTATCTTTGATTTTATCTTTTAATATTTTGTTTTATAAATGCTTTACCATTTTTAGTGATTTTTAAGAAGTTTTTAAAATTTTTATTTATTTTGATTTGGATTTAAAGTGAAAAATAAACGCTTTTATACAAAAATAAGAAAGTGTTTTGATTTTTAAAAATAATAAACAGAAAGAAATTTATTTAATTTTATTTTTATAATTTAGAATATAAAAATACCTTTAAAACAAGGTAAAATGCTTATTTTTAAGATTTTTTATGAATTAATTAGGATTTTTATAATTTTTAATGTAATTTTAGATTTTTAAGGATTTTAATATTTTGTTTGTATTTTTTAATTATTGTTTAGAATATAGTAAAATATAGTTAATATATTTTTTGTAGAAAATTTTGAGTGTATTTATATTTTTATATATTTTAAATGTTTCAATGCATTTTTGTGGCTTGTTTTTGAATTATTAAAAATAGAAATTATTTTTAATTCTCAATTTCCTTTTAATACTACAAAGATTATACTATACACATTTAATATTTTTTGTTTTATTTTTATATCATATATATTATTTAATATGTATTTAATACAATTATGTATTTAATATGTTGTGTAAGGGTTAATGTGTAATTATTATAAACTATAGGGTGATAATCGGAAGTTGAGGCGCTAACCGTAAAAATCCAAGTGCACATGGTGATCCACATGCTTTACTTCCTAGGAGGAATGTGTTCACGAAATCGAATAATATCGGCGGAATGCGAATTATTATAAGGCATGTGATACCTCATGTGTAACTAAAGTTTAATGAACATGTATGCGAATAAAAAGCGACTGAGAATGTCTCACAAAAGTCACAAAATAATCTCACACGCACGTGAGTTGCACGTGACTCAACTAAAGCAATTAGGTGATGGCGAATATGGAGCGTTTGATTGAATCCGTTCGAACGACTGGTGTATGTTGGCTGCAGGCAGTGACTCTCGTTCAACCTTCATATTTGTCTTCGACGATGAAGCTCTCAATCTTAGGTGCTTCTCGATCAAAAGTTCACTAAGATACAAATGATACCTCACGTGAAATCCCAAACTTGCTCGTCTACATTCCCACTATGTTCTTAATTCATCAACTATAACCATTTCTTTTCCATAGTGATAATCGATGATGTCTGTCTTTCAATAATTCTATCCAGCATCGCCGCATCAAACTAAATTCCTTGTGAGAGAAAATATATTCGAGGCTCCCATGATCACTAAGGACATTGAATTGACACTATAAATGTAATGTTGCCAAAGTTTTATAGCAAATATTAGTGTTGCTAACTCCACATCAATAATAGGGTGATTCCTCTCATGTGGTCTTAGATGGCATGAGGCATAAGTAATAACTTGTTCAATATGCAAAATAACATACCTACGTCACGTGCCTCGTGCATCAGTATATATTATGAACTCCATTGCCTGACGGAAAGTCCAAGATTGAGGGTAATCAATCTTTTCCTCAATTGTTGAAAATTTGTCTCACATTTTTTGCACCCAAGAAACACCACATCATTTCTTGTGATCTTTATTAGTGATAGTGAGATTCTTAATTTTTTTATGAAACGTCAGTAGTATCTGGCCAAGTCCAAAAAACTACATATCTTAGAAGCATTCCTTAACTGACTCCAATTCATCATTAATTTCATCTGTATTGTTCCACGTCATGCCATCCTTTGATATGATGTCCCTAAGGAATTCAACTTTTTCTAGTTGCAAGTTACATAAGAGAATTTTGCATAGTGTTGTTGCCATAGTGTTTTGAATACAATTTATCATAGTATATGATATTTCTGAGCAAGTCCATGTCATATGGGAGGCTAGTGTAGACGATGCAGTTTATGAGACGTTGTCAGAGTTCTTGAGTAATGTATCTCCCTATTCCCTTGATAATATAGAGGTCTCTATGAAACTATCGATTCCACTTCCTTCAGAGCAGTTAAGGGATATGAATGATGAGTAGGACAACCTTGGTTGAATTACCACATTTTTCTTTGGGGATCCGACTCTTTGTTCAGGCACAGTTAGTGGCCAATACTACAGAGTTAGCATTATGTTCATGCAGTTCATGCAGTATGGAACCGGATTCAGCTACACTTTGACCTGATTTGATTGACGATACTTCTTTGCTAGAGCTGAAGCCGCTACCTCTTACACTTATGTATTCTTTTCTTGTGGGACTAAAGAATAGATTTCCTATCATTAGTTCTAAGCTGACTATAGAATATGAGTCTAGAGTGTTAGATCTCGTGGGTATAAATCATGCACTTTGCCCACACCATATTTATGTTGAGGATAGTATGAGACCTTCCCATGAATCCAGAGGAGACTTAATCCAAATCGGGTAGTAGTTGAGAAATAGATTGAGAAATGATGCGGAGCATGCTCTATTTACCCTATTTCAGACTCCAAGTGGGTGGTCCCCATTCATGTTCTCCCAAGGAAGTCAGTAATTCATATGATCACCAATGAGGAAGGTGTTGAGATTGAAACACGAGTACCCACGTCATGGCACATTTATGTCGACTACAGATGATTGAATGTCGCGACCAAGAAAGATCACTTTCCCTTGACTTTTATTGATTAGATCTTGGAGAGACTAGCAGAGAAAGAGTTCTTCTATTTCCTTGATGGGTACTTGATAATCAGGATTTTTTCGCAGGTCTAAATAGTCCACACAAGGCGGGACTACGATGTCGTTGTGGCGACCCGCAAGAAACCGTAATTAATCAACAATTAACCCACAAGATAAATCAATCAACGACAAGCAATGTGGAGTTAAAATTTATTTTACTCTAAAAGAAATGTGTATAGGTGCAAGTATGTAGAGGTCGAACTCAAGGAGCAAACAAGATAAATCAAGCAAAGTGCAAAGTGATAAGTGACTATGATAAGTGTCTACAAATATGCTATTTTTGTGGGTTTTTAATTTCTATTTTTATTATATTTCTTAAATTTTGTATTTTTGTATTTTGATTTTTAATTTACTTATTTTATATTTTCTTTTTATATTTTATATTTTTCATATATTTTTTCTTTTTCAATAATAGAATATATATATAATATAAGAAAAGAGGGGATATGGTATTTATAAAAATAAGGAAAAATGCTAAAAAATCAGAAGATAAAGTATTTTTGTTCTTTTTATATTTTTCTGATGTTTTTGTGATTTTTCTAGATTGTTCTTCATTTTTTGGTATTTTTTAAGGTTAAAATATAAGAAAACAGTGAATTAAACTACTGGCCGAAATTAAAAGGATTAAAAATAGAAATCGGAGTCTAAAAATCCTCAAATTAATTTTAAATAAAAGAGAATAAATCAGAGAAAATTCAGAAACTAAAATTGGATTTTTTAGATTTTTCTTGAATTTTTTTGATTTTTATGAAGATTTTTAGAGTTTTCTAATTTTTAAAGTTTTTGTCTTTGAAATTTTTAGTGATTTTTGAAAAGGAGTTAAAAGACACTAAAATAGACCTAAGGTAATTTTTTTGGAATTTTTCAAAAAGATTTAATATTCTTTTGGTATTTTCTAATACAAACAGTAGCAAAAATGCATGTTTTTGATTTTTAATAAATATTAAAATGCTATAAAAATGGAAAATAAAAATACAGTGCGAATAAGCAAGAACAAGAGCCTATGGTATTTTTTTGGTAATTTTTCAAGTTAAGATGATGCACGAAATAAATACAAACAACCAATAAAAATCACACAACTGGTAGGGGTATAAGTGTAAATAGCGGGAAATACATGGGCCAAAGTGCAATTTTCACACAAAATACAATACTGAATAAACCACTTAATGGACCAAAAATAAATTCCAAGACCCGCAAGGGTGCGCCTGCAAATAACCCAACCAAGCGCATGACTAGCACGCGCCTGGGAAGGACCTAAATGCAATATTCCAAAAACAAAGGGGTTGATATGCAATTTACTCAAAAACATTACACATGATATAAAAGTTCATGGGCTAAAGCTAAATAAACAAAGTCACGGGGGGTCCAGTGCAAAATGCTCTGCGCCTCACGTGTACTAGTCACGTGAGGTGACGTGGCCGAGGACCTGATCATAATTAACTAAAGTTCAAGGGTATGGATGCAAATATTACAAAATATTTAAACTGCAAATAAAAGTTTAAGGACTAAATAAAAATACAAAATGGCGCGGGGCTCAGATACAAAATACCCCTTATGCGCGTGATCCGACGGCTGATGATCATCCACTTGCCACGTGTCGAAGATCGGATGGTCGATGACGCTTCGCAACCGACGCCTGAGATTAGATCTCAGATCGAGATCCAACGGTGGATAGCGCTGATGATCTGACGGTCGACGTGCGGCTGGAGCTGCGGCCCGATCCGACGGTGGAGAAGCGCGGAGGAAGAACGGGGAAGAACGCCAGCGAGGCGAACTTCCCTGAGCCTGATCTCCGTGCTCCGGTGATCTGGAGTGCTCAAAATTGGGCTGCAAGCTCCTAGGAGCTTCCTCTAGATGCTGGCTGGCCCAAAAAGCCTCGACGATGGCCGAGGTTCGCTGGAGACGACGTCGGAGCTGGAGGTGCTTCGGGGGTCTCCGGCGAAGGTTAAAATGGCCCCCAGGCGTCCGTTAAGGTCCAAGTACCTGCAAGAAAGAGTGAGAGTGTCCAGGGCAAAATACCTGGACTCCGCGGAGGCTAAATGGCGGCGAGGGGTGGCGTGAAGGTGATCAGCCGGAGGTGCACTCCGGCGAGGTGTACGTAGAGCGTGATTCGATGGATGAAAATGGAAGATTCGTGGGGGGATTTCATCCTAAGACTAAGGGAAAGAAAATGCAAAAGAAATAAAGGGGATATAGTACTGCCTCGATGGTCGGAGACCAGAGGGTGGTGTACCTCGACAGCGAGCTTTATCGGAGATGGTGGAGATGCCTCTGACCTCCTTCGCCTTGGCTGACGACACGAGGGTGGAGCTGTCACCTCCAGGACCCTGTGGAGCTCAAAAGGGACGAAGAGAGGTGGACCAAAGGGACTATATGGGGGTGCACTATATGGGGTTTGACTATGTGACTCTGGCGCTCCAAAGACCAAGAGAGATCGACGCAATCGCCGGCTCTCGGCCCTAGGAGAGCTAAGGGCGTGCATGGTGGATAATCGAGGAACAAAAGTCCTCTAAGGCTTGACATGAATAGATGCGTGTGTTGACCTCGAAAAAATCGAGAAATAGGGGGCGCAACGAGGTCTGACAAGGCACACAGAGGGGAGGACGACCATTTGACCGAGGTCAACTATGGCTGGCACCTGGTTGGTCCACGTGGACCAACCTGGAAAAATCCCCTGAAAAAGATTTATTAAATCATTTAAAAATAGAAAATGATTTTATTATTTTTAGGTTCTAAAATAAAAAATGCTTGTTATTTTCTAAATTATTTTATGGTGATTTTTAATTATTTTTATGAGGTATAATTTTACAAGTTGTCTTTTTAGACCTATATAGGTACATATATCTATATAATTTATTAATTTATTATTATTTTGTGATTTTATTTATTTATTTTTGTTTATTATTTTATAAAATTGTAAAGTATTTTTATACACTTAAAAATATTTTTATTTTATTTTTCTGATGTATTTTATACACTTAATAAAATATAAGTATGTATTATATAGTATATATATAGGTATTATACCTATGTAAGTTATATACAAGTATTTTTATTTTGTATTTTCTTTAGGGTTTTATTATGATTTTAATGTACATATATATTATAAATAATATTTATAAAATTATAAAAATATAATGGTAAAAATAATGAATAAATAATAAAACTAATATTTTAATCTGTAGAAGTATACAATAGGGGGTCCAAAACTCAACTTTCAAACCGTAGCTCCGCCAAATGAGAAACCATCACTATTAAATAGCTTAATTTAAATTATATAAAATTAAAGGTGAGTTTGATGCACTTGGAGTTTTTATTTGTGAGATACAAGTCTGGGAAGTTGGGATTCCATGATTTTATTCAGACCATAACTTTTTATCTATACATTATTTTTATGTGAAATCAATTTTGTATTTTTTATTAATTAAATTATCTACAAATTTCATGTACTAAGTTTCTTTATTTGAGATATAAAAAGTGGAACCAAAAATAGGTCCCAAAAATGAATAAAGAATGAATAAAATAAAAGGTATTTTTATTGTAGTCTGGCCCTTATCTCCCCCTACTTTATTCCTTATCGACCTAGTCATCGAGATGCCTAGGTCTCGGGATTTTGGGTCATAAAATATTTACAATATTTTATTCTTTTTCTTTTCTTTTATTTATTCTATAATTTTGGATTTAATTACAGTATTTTTACACTATTTCCATGCACATGCATGAATGCTAAGATGCCGGAATTAATGATATTTAACGCATTTACTAGGGTTTTTGAGGCCAAAATGATAGAATAAAGATGGTGAAATGTGGATTCATCATCCCCCTATACTTTACCTTTGCTAGTCCCTAGCAAACACTTATGCAATAAGTGCAGAAAAGAAAAACAAAGAAAATAAAAGAAGAAATGTGGATTAAATTTAATGATCAAACTTGTCTTCACAAAATCAAAGTTTGGAGCTTAGGTCTGACCTTTGAAATTTTAGTGCGGGCGGAATCTTAATGAGAATCGGATTTGAAATCCAACAGTCCCTGAGAATCCCAAAACTCTGTCCAAGTCTCCTCAATAGCCAGGTTAGAAATACTTCAATTCATATGCAAACCCTTACGACTATGAATCTGACTCGTACAGTGTAAGTGATTGTGGCTCTCCCCAACTAGAATGATAAAGAGACTGACTTCTCCAGTATGACAACCCAATGATTCCCCAATCCAATAACTCCTTCCTTGAGGAGCGGGGTATTCCCTTCTAAGTTCAAGTGGCAACCAGCTCAAGAGGAGGGGGTGAAGAGAAGAATGGACGGTAGCCAGTTTAGCTACCTATCCTAGGATGCAAGACCGGTGTAGTCAAGTCATCCAGCTGCAGGCTCACATATTTGACTTTGGAACTCAAGCTTTCTTATTGACTTTACAACATATTCACATACTTTGCAGGCATTTTATTTTTTGTACAGGACTGTCTCTTTTTTTTAAATACTATATACAACAGCATTTACATAGGGAGTTTTTCCTCTTGAGCCAGTAGACTATCCCTCTTTTGAAGCTTTATCGCAACCCACACTCTCCTGTCTTGAGACTTCCTCATCACTGGATGGGTTGGGGTGCACTTCCCTCCCTAGAGGAGGACAAGTGTTTCCACTTGTGTGCGTCTCATACCGGCAAATCCAATATCCTCACCACTCAAACTGAGTTGAGTAGGTGTCCAAGTTAGGTCATTATCAACAAGAGTCATACGTGTGCTCCGAAATACTCTACTTAGGCAGTCAAGAATCCATTGAACCAAGTCCCGTGATCCTCAAAGAATTAAGTCATCTAGACCTGAAGTACCTCAACTCTAGTTCCTATAAGGTTCCTGTTATTAGGTAGATTTTAAGGTCCAATCAAGCTCCAATCTTCGGATTTTAATTAGTCTTGTTCAACTATCAAACTCAATCCTAAAAAATGCTCATGCTATGCAAATGATATGCATAATGCAGAAAATATTTTTGTGATGCAATTTTCAAGAATTTTGAACTTTTTATAGATTTTTGAAAAGATGATGATGATGCATATGCATTTTTTGTATTTTCCAAAGAGATTTTCAAATGTTTTTGGTATTTTAATTTTGCAGATGTTTTTGGGATTTTTGAAAAGAAAAGATTTTCGCTAAAAACTAGGTTAAAATATTTACACGGGAGTGCTTCTTATATATACAAGAAGTGGATTTTAAGAATTTGCAGGGTAAGTGATCAATTTTATAGGTGTATATATATAATGAATTTTAGGGGAGATGTATGTATTCCTCAAACTTATTTGACACAGGTTTTTCAAACAATTTTGAAAACTATAGTCCAAAATAATTTTTACAAACATTTTACAAACATGTACACACATTTGAAAATCATTTTGCAAAGATTTTCAAACAGTATAGATAGATTTTCAAAATATTTTTGCAACCATTTTTCAAATCATTTGCAAATCATTTTTCAAACATTTTATTTCACACAAAGAAAATAAGCTTTATAAATCAAAATATTTTTACAAAGGTTGAAAACATGTAACAAAACATTTTCAAAATACTTTTCAAAAGATTTTTCACAAAGATTTTCAAACTATTTTTTCAAACATTTGCAAAAAACATTTTCACCTGATTTATTAATCAGTAAATACAAAAAAGAATTTTGAGGAATAATCACATCAGTTTATTGAGGTTTTTAATGAATTTTAAAGAAGAATTAGCCATATTATGAAGAAAGTACGAAAGTACGAGTTATGGCTAAAGTATATACGCAGTATATACGACCCCCCTATACTTAGCTTGAGCTATGTCCTCATAGATCGAAGAGAAAAGAGAAGATATAACTCGTACTAAGTATAGGAAAGTCTAAAGAATAAATAAATAAAGGAATGAATGAACGAATGAGAAGTTGACCGTCCCCCCTATACTTAGGATCAAATAATCCTAAGTATAGCAGACTGTACACAACGCATGGAGGGTCAAGGGTGGGGATGAACAGATCATACTCAGATTGTCCCTCCCTATACTTAGGGTAAGATATTCCTAAGTATAGATAAGAAGAGGAGATAATGGAGAGGATCGAAGAATAGAGAAACTCGGGGTGCACACCCCTCTATACTTAGGACAAAGTACGCCCTAAGTAAAGAAAACTGTCTTCAAGGGGCGACACCTTTTCGGTAGAAAAAGAAGATAGAGAAGGAAAAGAAGAAAAAAAGAAAAGTAGAAAATAAATCAACAGATGAAAGATTGATATGGACAGATGATCTATACAACGGAAGATGGAAGTGATCACCATGTATGCGATGCAAATGATATGAGTCAAAGAACACATCTCATACCAGAAGAATGGGGGCGACGTCAACGGTCGACGGATCATAATCTAGATATAACTTCAGGCGCTGACCGTTAACACGGAAGGTTGAGGAAGATGATGGCTCGGATATATCAATACTACCGTTGTCATGTACCTTCCTGACCACATACAGACCTTTCCACTTGCTCTGTAATTTCCTTGGAAATAATTTCAGCCTGGAATCAAACAACCATACGCGCTGATCAGGCTCAAACTGTTTATGGCTGATATGAGAATCGCGCCATGTATTCACTTTCTCCTTATAATGTAGGCTGCTAGAAAAGGTTGTATCTCTCAACTCCTCCAGGGCTGCCAACTCTGCTTTCCTCTGTTCTCCTATACTCTCGGGATCCAATAATAACTCAGTGATTGCCCAAAGTGACTTGTGCTTGATTTCCACTGGCAGATGGCATGGCTTGCCATAGACGAGACATAAGGGAGATGTCCCTAATGGATTTTTGAAAGAAGTTCGATAGGCCCACAAAATCGAGTCCAAAAGCTGTGACCAATCCTTTCGGTCTGGGCGGACAACCTTCTGTAAAATAGTCTTGATCTCCCTATTTGATACTTCAGCAAGACCATTAGTCTGAGGGTGATACGGCGTGGCAACACGATGGTCAATGCCGAACTCATCTGCAAGGGCCCTAACCTTGTCATTGATAAAGTGAGACCCTCCCGTCTGAAATCAAGACTCTAGGTACCCCGAACCGTGAAATGGTATTTTTCCTCAAAAATCGACACACAGTCTTAGCATCTGCGGCTCGGGCGGGGATGGCCTCAACCCATCGGCTGACATAATCTACAACAAGCAAAATGTGCTCAAACCCCTGACTCTTAGGAAATGGGCCCATGAAATCAATCCCTCATGCATAAAAAACCTCACAAAAGTGAATGGGTTGCATGGGCATCATGTCTCTCTGCCGCAAGTACCCATCTTCTGACAGTCAGTACATCTCTTCACGAACTCATCTGAATCCTTGAAGAGAGTAGTACACCAAAGGCCGGATTGAAGCACCTTCTGTGTTGTCCGTCTCTCAGAATGATGTCCTCCTGAATCAAGCTTGTGGCAGTATGTGAGGACGCTATGCTGCTCTTCTTGAGGAATGCACCTCCTCCAGATACTATCCCCTCCTTCATGATAAAGGACGGGATCCTCCCAATGATAAAACTTGGCCTTCGCCAGGAAGGTCTCGAGTTTCTGCCTGGGCCAACCTTGTGGAATCGTCTTGGCAACAAGATAGTTCACAATGTCGGCATACCATGGGAGCGAGGTGATAGCCAAGATCGCCTCATCTGGAAACGTCTCAGTGATAGGTGCGATGGGCTCAGATTCCTCAAGGTTCTCCAAGAGGGAGAGGTGATCCGCCACCACATTCTTAACTCCAGGCTTATCCTTAATTTCAATATCAAACTCCTGGAGCAGAAGGATCCATCTGGTAAGGCGTGCTTTGGCATCCTTCTTGGCCATTAAGTACTGGATGGTGGTGTGATATGTAAAAATGGTCACTCTAGATCCGAGAATATACGATCGATAATTATCCAAAGCAAAGACTACAGCCAGCATCTCCTTCTCTGTCACAGTATAATTCCACTGAGCGGCATCCAAAGTCCAGCTGGCGTAGTGAATGAGATACGACAATTCATCCCTCCTCTGTTCAAGCACAACCCCTACGGTAAAATCAGAAGCGTCCGTCATGATCTCGAATGGGAGAGACCAATCGGGTGGCTGAAGGACAGGAGTCGTGACAACCATACTCTTGAGAGTCTTAAAAGACGCAAGACACTTATCATCTACAATGAACTCGGTGTCTTTTGTCAGCAAATCTGTAAGCGGTCGGGCAATAAGACTGAAGTCCTAAATGAACCGTCGGTAGAAACCTACATGCCCTAGAAAAGACCACAATTGACGTAGATTGGACGGTGGATTGAGTTTTCTAATGATATCCACCTTGGTCGGATCGACCTCCATGCCCCTGTTGGAGATGATATGACCAAGGACCGTCCCTTGAGTCACCATAAAGTGACTCTTCTCCCAAGATAAGACAAGATTGACCTCTATGCAGCGCTGAAGCACACGATCTAGGCAGTCAAGACAAGCATCAAACCCATCGCCATAGACCGAGAAGTCATCCATGAAGACCTCTAAACAGTCACCCACCATGTCTGGGAAAATGGACAGCATGCACCTTTGGAATGTCGCGGGTGCGTTACATAGACCAAAGGGCATCCGTCTGAAAGCATAAGTCCCAAACGAACAGGTGAATGTCGTTTTCTCCTGGTCTTCGGGCGCAATGGCCACTTGATTATATCCGGAGTACCCGTTAAGAAAACAATAATGACTCTTCCCAGCTAGCCTCTCGATAATCTGATCAATGAATGGCAGTGGGAAATGATCCTTCTTGGTGGCCTGATTCAATCATCTGTAGTCCACATAGACCCTCCAAGAAGTGGGTACTCGGGTAGCTATCTCCTCTCCAGACTCACTCACAACTGTAGTGATACTCGTCTTCTTGGGTACCAAATGTAATGGACTAACCCACTTGGAGTCGAAGATGGGGTAGATGAAATCGGCGCTCCACCACTTCGATATTTCTTTCATGACCACATCTCGAAGATTCGGGTTCAGCCGTCGCTGGAACTCACGCGAAGGCCTAGCGTCCTCCTCAAGATAGATGTGGTGGGAGCACAGAGCCAGACTAATCCCTTGGAGATCAGCTATACCCCATCCTATTGCCTTGCGGTTTCTTTTAAGAACCTCCATTAGACGAGATTCTTGCTCTCGTGTCAAACCTGTTGCGATAATGACTGGGTGGATATCTGGCTCACCTGCAAGGAATCTATACTTCAGCGACTGCGGTAAGGGTTTCAGTTCTGGAAAACTGGGAGGTGGCAGATCTGGCTTATGATATGTCTGTGTGAAGGCGACCAGGTATGCATGGGAGAACTCTCACTGTGCATGAACATCCGACGAAGGGAACCCTGCTGAATCATCTACGAACTGAACTGGCTCGTAATCCGTCCTAGCTGTCGGCTCATAAGGAATCAAACACGATAAATAATCATCAAAATCATCCCAATCAATGTCAGAATCTGAGGGATCTTAATTAGAAGAACAAGATTGAAAATCATCATCACTCGTCCCACAACTGTCAACCTCAAATGTATCCTCGTCCAGGAGTGTGCTCTCCAGACTCTCAACTGGCATAAGCTGTAAGTATGGTGAATCTGTAGGCAAGGCGAGGGTCTGTGCTACGGGATCTGTCCAAATGGATTCATCATCTGTTATCACAAAATCGCACTTCTGGTGGATGTCTATCTCGGCCTCTGTCATCTGCTCAATATCACTGGACTGCTCTGAGCATGCTAATTCTCTCGCTCTGGTCTCCTCGATCGTCTCTATTTGTATGGTTTCGCCCTCTACGTGAAAACATACCTTCCCACTATCATGATCGGTCACTGCCTTGGCTGTGGCCAAGAATGGGCGTCCAAGTATGATGGGGGCATCGGTTACCGACTCAGGGATCTCCATGTCCAATACAACAAAGTCCACGGGGAATTTCAGGCCCTGAATGGTAACGACCACATCTCTCAACAACCCCTTCAGCCTCTTAGTCGACCTATCAACAAACTGAAGGACTTTCCTGCTCCTAAGAAGATGACCAAACTCAAATCGGTCGAGTATGGCTGCCAGAAGAAGGTTAATAGAAGAGTCGATGTCTAATAGAGTACGATCAAACTGCTGCTCCTGAATCTCGCATCTGACATAGGGAGCTCTTGCATCAGGTCTCTTGGCTGGCAATTTGTTCTGAATGGTGCAGCAAGTGAAATGGGTGAGCACATGGATCTGATCTCTATGGTTCCTCCTCTTCCTGCAGACTGTAGTCTTCTCTTTCAAGTTCTTTTTGAAGAGGGGGATGTGCTCAAGTGCTTCCTGTAGAGTCAGATGGATCTGGAATCTATCAATCATCTAGTTGCTGAACTCTATCTGTTGGGTTTTTTTGAGATTTTCTCTTTTATTCCCCTTCGCCAAGCGGAGTGCTTCAGGGAAGGGGATGGTAGGGGCCTCCGTAGATGGAGGACTAGGGATAGGTTCCTGTACCTGTGAAGGAATAGAATCCATACTATGATCATCATGCAACACATATGGATCCGAAGTATACACAGAAGCCTTTCCTTTATTTATTTTTTTGTTCTTTTTGTTACCACAGTCCTGAGATACAAAAGGTGGCAACACAACATGTGGGAGCTCAACAAAAGTAGAAGTGGTGGCCTCAATACCACCAACGGCATCTGACTTCGCGGCATCAGCACCGCGCTCTGGCTCTACATCAGGCAAAATGGTGGTCTCAGCACCACCGTCTGCATCATCAGCAGCATCAGCACCGCTACCTTGCTCATCTGGCGCTCCTGGTTCCTCATGTGGCTGTCGCTCAGATGAGGCATCGCCGGCTGGCATCCTACCGCTCCTAGTAGTCACAAAATCAGCATCATACAAAGAAGACGTGTCACTCAAATAATCACCAGGAGAAGTATCCTCTGTGAACTGTACCTGATCATACCTCCTCTTTAGATTGTTCGGATTTGGTTCAATCTGAGCTGGTATGGCGGCCTTGCCCTTGATGATATCCCTCATCTCCTATCGGAACTCATCCATTTCCTGCCGGAAGGATGCTCACTGTTCAGAAAGCAAGCGGGCAAGGTCATCTAGAGCTGGGTTCTCAAAGGCGGGAGCCTGAGAACCAGAAGTGTTTCCCTACTGGAAATGAGGATGCTGATCCTGGTACTGGGGAGGATGGGAGTATGTCTGTTGAGCCTGCTGACGCTGCCTCCACTAGTGTCCTTGATAGGCGGGACGAGGACCATGCTGGTACTGCTGGTGGGCATATTGGGGCTGGTGTTGCTGCTGGCTGTTCTGTTGTCCCTGAGCTGGAGGCTGTTGTTGGGAAGAGGTCCCTCCGGTGGTCCATCGGAATCCTGGGTGATCACGTCAAATCCCAACTGGATGTGGGTACCAGTCGTACCATATCCCATTGACTTCCATCAATGGCTCCTGTTCGAAGGATGGTGGAGGTAGAAACGCCAGTGGCTGATCAGGCTGATAGACCACCATCTGAGTGTCCTGAGATGGTGGCTGTGACGGGTAGTACTGTAACAGCGGGACCGGCTCTGCCTGGATGTGGTTGACCTAGCGGTGTGAGGCAGAGGGCTGGGTTGAGCTGCTACTGCTGGGATCAGCTCGTGACCTGGGAGGCTGCTGAGTAGATGTTTGTGCCTCCTGGACGCAAAGAATCTGCATCTTCAGGTCACTCATGGTCTTGGTTATCTGGTCCATTTGGTCCAGTCCTTGCATCTGCTTTTTCTCGAGGATCTCGAGACAGTCCAACTTCTCACTAATGATGCCCATCTCAGCTGCGGCTGATTCGGCTTGGGCTGCGACTGCCGACGGAGTATGAGGACCAGCATCGATGCGGGCGATCCTCTGAAATGATCCCGCTCCTTGGGGGGGGATTCTGTTGTGTGTAGACTCTGGCTTGGGCCATGACTGTCGAGTTCTCTGCCATCCCTTCATAGATAGCCCAAACGTCGTCTTCACCCTTGGAGAAATAAGACCCACCACAAGAGGCATTTACTAGCCCCTACAGCTCCGGTGTCAGCCCACAGAAGAAACTCTGAACTAAGTTGGGCTTGGATATGTCATGATGTGGACACCGATCGATGAGCTCTTTGAAGCGATCCCAAGCCTCATGGAATTGTTCATTCGGGATCATTGTGAAGTTACTGATCATAGCTCGTGCTGCGTTAGTCCGGCTGAGCGGATAATACTTCTTCAAGTAGGCGGTCCGGAGTTGTGCCCAAGTGTCGACGAAACTCCCCAAATGTTTCAGCCTGTAAGCGGCTCTATCAACCAAAGAAAATGGGAAGGCTATCATCTTGATGGCGTCCTCAGTCACCAGCCTATAATGAATTGTACTGCAGATCATTTCAAATTCTTGCAGATGGAGGTGTGGCTCTTCGGTAGCCAGTCCATGAAATTTAGGCAGTAGATGAATAGTGTGTGGGCGAAGCTCGAAGTCTCCATGGATGGGAGGGAGTCGGATCCATCGATGAGTGAAGGATGCCGCTGGATTGTGCAACTCTCTCATAATTGTCTGTGGCAGCCTCTCCTGGTTAGGTTCTCCTCCCTCGCCTGCTATTACTGGTATATCACCGCCACCGCCCCCAGGTCTGTCTTCACGTCCTTCTCGCATATGCATGATCTCCCTCATGAGGTCACTCATAAATACTCCTTGGTCTCTGATTTGTCTCTGTATTGTCTCCAGGGACGCTAACAACAAGTTGTTGATGGTAGCTTGATCATATAAGAATGGAGGGTGTTCCTGCTCATCTGGGTGTTCTCCTCTGTTTGCAATCTCTGGATTCTCTGAAAAGGCAAAAGAACCCATCTCAGGTGCCGTCAAATGATCTGAGCTCTATGATGCACTAAACTCTAATACTCTTGGACTGATGGAAGGAGAAGGGTGGTCAAGGGGGAACAGGGTGGAAGTGAACTCAGGCTCAGAGAGTCGGTCTGGACTCCCCAAGGTTGTCCTAGATGAATAGGGAGGAGTGCTGGATAGCGGTGCCACCAGAGACGGCCTAAGAGATCTCCTTCCCATCATCGCGATTATTCGAGAAGAGCAAGGTTGAGAAATGAAGAAGGAGGGGGGGGGGCAAAATTGCGCACAATTGTGCGGTGTTTTTGATCTTGACCTAAATCCAACTAGCAAATCAAACACAAAACAAGGGGTTCACCAACTCAACGCGTGAAGTTGTGAAGGTCCGGCTTTTATCTTTGTAGTTTTTAGATTGAATTCAGGCAATTATCTTTTAACGAGTCCTTAGAGCGCTATGCCTATAGGAGCGAGAGTACTGCCGGAAAAGAATCCCATACTTGTCCTCCTCCTGTATAACCAGTAGCCCGTGCTTTTTAAGGTTCTTGTAACCCTTCTTGGATCCCTACTCATCCAAAGAAAGAGAGAGGAAGTCGATAGGAGAAACCTATACTTCGGATCTCGCTCGCAACAGAATCACCCGTGAGCGTGCAAGACCCTACTCAGACGCAAGACGATGAGACAGACACCCCTGTGAAGGCGTGGCCTATGCTCGATACTTCGGACAAGGTCGATGCTCTACACAATAGAGAGTCATCAATCGTGACCAAGCCCTACTTGTCTACGTACGATAGTAGCGCCAATACTTCGGAAATCCAGGCGATACACAAGGCAGCCACAGACTGGGTTTTGGGCTCTAATCCTTACGAAGCCGCTCTACTCACTTGGAAGGAGACCTTCCCATGCAACCTGAATACAAGTGAGGGTATTGCTCACCCCAAGCAATGAATCCGATTATCCAATTTTATTTAGGTCAAGTTTTCTTAGGCAGTCCCTTTTTTAATTTTTTAGTGTTATCACTTGCTTTGGTTCAAACAAGCGCCTAACATTTTTTTATTTTCTTTGATTCCTATTTGATCCAAAAACAGAGGGAGAAGAGTCGGAAAAGCTATGCAAGGCAGCACCAAGATGGATATCTCACCTTTGTGCTTAAATGATGAATGAACAGATAAAAGACTTACAGCGCCTCCCAGTTCTCTCCATGCGGGATGCAAAGTAGGAATTTATAAACCTAATCTATATACCGATATACACACGGAAATCATCCTAAGCAGGCAATTGCTAGCGTGAAGAACCATAAGTCGGTCACCGATCCTCAATCCAAGAGTCTGGTCTAGGCTCACCCCTCCTCCTCTCGACACATCGAGTTCAGGAGCAACGCTTGGCAGGGTGGGCTCGCGGCATGACAGCTTGAAGAAGATGAGGCGACTGTTTAGAGTTTAACTAAGTCCAAAATGCACTATAGGTACATGCAATGGTTATTAGGATGTTTGGACCTAATTTACTCGATCAAGCAAGCCTAAAAAGCTAAGGGCTCATTCCACAAAAGAAAAGAAAAATAAAATAAAATCGGAAAATGACAACAGTGAAAATCGATGAAAACCGCGGTGAGCCCCCAGGTGTAGAAACACTTGGAAATTAGGCTTGAGTGTCCAAGTGTCCAAGTACATGTATTATTACAAATTAATAATGGTCTCTCTCTCGCAAAAATAAATCACTATCTACTCTCTCTCTCTCAAATCCTCCTGCTCTCTCCTGCCGGCTAGGCTAGAATAGCCGACTCTGCCTCCCAAGGATGCACAGGATCCCCTAGGCGATCCTCCTCGATCCGCGGTCCCTCGCAAGAAGACAAGAAAGAAAATGGTCAGATAGCTCACAAATATATATCAAAAATAAGAGAGATAAATGGAGCAATACTGGCAAGCAAATAATCACAATCAGGCAAAAATAAGATCTATACGCTGTTGCTCCCCGGTAACGGCGCCATTTGATAATCAGGATTTTTCGCAGGTCTAAATAGTCCACATAAGGCGGGACTACGATGTCGTTATGGCGACCCGCAAGAAACCGTAATTAATCAACAATTAACCCACAAGATAAATCAATCAACGACAAGCAAGGTGGAGTTAACATTTATTTTACTCTACAAGAAATGTGTATAGGTACAAGTATGTAGAGGTCAAACTCAGGGAGCAAACAGGATAAATCAAGCAAAGTGTAAAGTGATAAGTGACTGTGATTAATGTCTACAAGTATGCTATTTTTTGTGGATTTTTAATTTCTATTTTTTATTATATTTTTTAATTTTGTATTTTTGTATTTTGATTATTAATTTACTTATTTTAAATTTTCTTTTTATATTTTATATATTTTTTATATTTTTCTTTTTCATTAATAGAACATATATATAATATAAGAAAAGAGGAGATATGGTATTTATAAAAATAAGAAAAAATGCTAAAAAATCAGAAGATAAAATGTTTTTGGTCTTTTTATATTTTTCTGATGTTTTTGTGATTTTTCTAGATTTTTCTTATTTTTTTGGTATTTTTAAAGGTCAGAATACAAGAAAACAATGAATTAAACTACTGACCGAAATTAAAATGAGGATTAAAAATAGAAATCAGAGTCTAAAAATCCCCAAATTAATTTTAAATAAAAGAGAATAAATCACAGAAAATTCAGAAACTGAAATTGTATTTTTAAGATTTTTCTTGAATTTTTTAGATTTTTTGGAGTTTTCTAATTTTTAATGTTTTTGTTTTGAAATTTTCGATGATTTTTGGAAAGGAGTTAAAACACTAAAATAGACCTAAGGTAATTTTTTGGAATTTTTCAAAAAGATTTGATATTTTTTGGTATTTTCTAATACAAACAGTAGCAAAAATGCATGTTTTTTATTTTTAATAGATATTAAAATGCAATAAAAATGAAAAATAGAAATATAGAGTGAATAAGCAAGCAAACAGGAGCCTATGGTATTTTTTGGTAATTTTTCAAGTTAAGATGATGCACGAAATAAATACAAACAACCAATAAAAATCACACAGGTAGCAGGGATATAAGTGTAAATAACAGGAAATACAAGGGCCAAAGTGCAATTTTCATGCAAAATATAATACTGAATAAACAACTTAATGGACCAAAAATAAATTCCAAGACCCGTAAGGGTGCACCTGCTAATAACCCAACCAAGCGCGTGACTAGCACACGCTTGGGAAGGACCTTGTTAAGGAATGTAAGACGATGTTTATTCTGTGAGGTCTAGGGGTCCTTATATAGGACTAAACCCTAGGGTGCTCAGAGGAGAACTTACATAAATACCCCTATGGGGTTACATCGGGAAACAATTGATAAGGAAACAGTGATACATAAGGAAATAGAGGTAAATAAAGGAACAATAATATATGGTATTCTCTAACACTCCCCCTCAAGTTGGAGCATATCCATCAATCATGCCCAACTTGGAAGATATCCATAAAAGACGCTTCTTTGGTAATGCTTTAGTAAATACGTCTGCAAGTTGAAGATCTGTAGAGATATGTGGTGTGACGATCTGTCCTCCTCGTATTGCATCTCGGATGAAGTGACAGTCAACTTCGATGTGCTTCGTTCGTTCATGAAATACAGGATTTGTGGCAATATAGGTAGCAGACTTGTTATCACAGTATAGCGGTATAGGAGTAGTAGCAGGGAACCCAAGGTCTCGTAGAAAAGATACAAGCCACGTAATCTCACAAACAGCATGGGCCATTTACCTATATTCTGCCTCTGCACTTGATCTGGAGACCACGGTTTGCTTCTTGCTTCGCCATGAAACAAGGTTACCACCAACAAACATAGCATAGCCTGTAATGGATCGTCTATCCTCAGGAGAACTGGCGTAGTCAGCATCTGCATAAGCAGTAATATCAGTATGACCGTTGACCTTATAGATGAGTCCTTGCCCTGGTGATTCCTTCAAGTATCGAAGGATCAGAAGGACATCCTGCCAATCACTGTAAAGAGGTCTCTCCATATGGCGACTGGCTCAGCTTACAGCATAAGATATATCGGGCCTGGTAACGGTGAGGTAGATCAGTTTACCCACAAGACTTCTGTATCGTGTAGTGTCTTCAAACTCAGGATCAGTGGATGTATCGTGTTTTCGTACTTCTGCAGGGATGCCAGATGGTTTGCATCCTTGTAAACCGACTTCTATAAGAATATCCAAGCAGTATTTTCGTTGTGATAGATGTAACCCTTCTGCAGTACGTATCACCTCGATACCAAGAAAGTACCGGAGTTGTCCAAGGTCCTTGGTGACAAACACCTTCTGAAGGAAGGCCTTGGTCTCGAGAATTCCATTGTCGTCGTCCCCAGTGACCACCATATCATCAACATAGACAGCAAGTATCACAGTACCAGTGGATCGTCATCTAATAAACACAGAGTAATCAGATGTTGTCTTATGAAAACCAAGAGAGCTGATTTCACTGGTAAGTCTGTCAAACCAGGCTCGAGGACTCTGTTTTAGGCCATAGATGGCCTTACGAAGTCGGCATACATACTCCCCCTCGACGGAGTAACCCGACGGCTGCATCATATAGACCTCTTCTTCAAGATCACCGTATAGGAAGGCATTCTTTACATCCAGCTGATAAATTGGCCAATTCTTGTTAGCGGCAACAGAGAGAATTGTGCGAATGGACCCCATCCTAGCCACAGGAGAGAAGGTCTCAAAGTAATCGACTCCATATGTCTGGGTGAATCCTTTTGCCACAAGTCTGGCTTTAAGTCTGTCAATAGAACCATCTGGAGATTGTTTGGTCGTGAAAACCCATCTGCAAGCAACAGGCTTAATACCTGTAGGACATGGCACAAGATCCCATGTGCCTCTGGATATGAGTGCATCTATTTCTTCATTCATGGCCTGTCTCCAACCTGCATCTTGGAAAGCACTGTGATGATCTTTAGGAATGGAGATAGTCATTAGTGCATCGGCATATTGTTTGTCAGTGCATGAAAGTCCAGCAGTAGTAGTAACTTTAGACATAGGATAAGTGGTACACTTTCTCTTTTGCCTCTGTAATGCAATCGGCAGGTCGTCTGGATCATCCGGGACAGTAGTGGAGGGGACAGTTGAAGCTGGCATATCATCCTGAGGCAGAGGTATGGGTAGAGGGACATCTGGTGATGAGGTCTGAGATCGATGGGTATGGATGCTTGGTGATGGAGGAAGATGTAAAGGGACATTGGTGACAGGTTGTGTGAAGAAGCTGGTTTGCTCAAAGAAGGTTACGTCTGCAGAGATGTAGTATCGTCTGTCAACAGGATCATAACATCTGTAACCTTTTTGAGTGTAGGAGTAACCAAGGAAAATGCATTTGATCGCACGAGGGGATATTTTGTCTTTGGTGTGGAAGTTGTGTACGAAGGAGACACACCCAAATATCCGTAGAGGTAGAGGAAAGAGTAGATCATTAGGGTGAAGCAAAGAAAATGGTGTAGAGCCTTTGAGAGTAAGAGAGGGAATCCTGTTGATAAGATGGACTGCAGTGAGAACAGCATCACCCCAGTATGTTTTGGGAACTTTCATCTGGGTGAGAAGTGAGCGGGCAATGTTTAAAAGATGACGAAGTTTGCGTTCTGCCACCCCATTCTGCTGAGAGGTATAAGGACAAGATGTTTGATGTACTGTCCCATGGGAAGCAAAGAAATCAGAAAGATCTCGTTGAGTAAATTCCAAGGCATTGTCTGAGCGGAAGACCTGAATATTCGATGAGAAATGATTTTTAACATAAGCAAAAAAGTTTTTGACAATTTTATTGATTTCTGAGCGTTCTTTAAGGAGATAGACCCAGGATGATCTACTGTAATCATCCACAAAGACAATAAAGTAGCGGTGTCCACCAATGGTTCGGACAGGACAAGGTCCCCAAACATCACAATGAATTAAAGAGAAAGATATAGTACGACGGGGTTCAGTCCTAGCAGGAAAAGATGCACGGTGATGTTTTCCGAACTGACATGCCTCACACTCGAAGGGTTTAAGTATGGACAGTTCAGGGAACATTAAGGAAAGAGCTTTAGCAGAGGGGTGACCCAAACGAAGATGCCACAGAAGAGGATCAGCAGAGATGGAGGTTGCGCCAGCGAAACCAGAGTTGGAAGGGATATCAAGGTAATATAAGCCGTTCTTCTCATGTCCCCCATCAAAGATCTGTCTCGTCCGGATGTCCTGAAAATAACAGCATAAATCATCAAAAATCACACGGCAGTTGAGTTCTGTACATAATTTGTGAACAGACAGCAGACTGAGAGGAAAAGCAGGAGCACAGTAAACGTCCGTTAGCCTAAGTTTAGGGCTAAATTCCATGGTCCCCACACCAGTGATAGGTGAGTAGGCTCCATTGGCCACACGAACGTGCTTCACCGTAGAGGGCTCCCTGGGAGAGGTGAGGAGACTACATTCTCCTGTGAGGTGGGTTGAGGCACCCGAGTCGATGATCCAGGTAGAAGTAGAGGTGGAGGCAGAACTTGCAATTGTACCTGTGGTGGCTGCTAGAGTCGCAGTAGGGCCTGAATGCGTAGTGTCAGCAACTGGGTTCTGAAGGAGCTGGCGAAGACGAGCGTATTCTGCAGCGGTAAAAGATCCTGAAGCCTCTGTGAGAGACTGATCTTGGGAAGTTTCCATAGTATCATAATTCGTGTCATAAGATGGTGCCTCATATGCGTTATTAGCTTTGGGCATGCCAAAGGTAGCCCAACATTTGTCAGATGGATGGTTCCAGCGGCCACAATGAGTACATGCTGGATAACGAGCATAAGAAAAATCACGACCACGGCCGCGTCCCGAGTCACGTCCCCGTCCCTGTTCTCGTCCTCGACCGCGACCAAACGTACAGCCTCGTCCTCCATGGAAAGGTGGGCGTCCTCCAGCAAAGTGAGCAGCAGTGTCTGTAGGAGGTGATTGGTTGGGTGACTCCAACTCCTGTAATTTGCCAAAAATAGTTTCAAGAGATGGTAGGGCAGCCGCTGTCAAGAATTGATCTTTAACAGATTTGTATCGAGGGTGTAAGCCTGAGAGAAAACGGTACACCTGCCATTCTGCTCTTTCACCTATTTGCTTATCACAGCATGCAGGTTGAAAAATAAGCAATTCTTCAAACAATCCTGTTAGGAGCCGGTAATATTCTATCAAGGAGGTTTCTCCTTGACTTGCATACCAAATCCTTGTGTAAATGTCAGAAAGCCTGGATTTGGTTGTTTTCTGGGAGTACGTATTCTCAAGACTCTCCCACATTTCTTTTGCAGTTGTTTTGTAGAGCAAATTTGATGCAATATTAGGATCAACACTATTTGTCATCCAAGTGATGACTTGACAATTGTCGACGTACCAGGTGTCGTAGTTGGCGTCTGTCTCGGCAGGCGGAATGGTAGTTAGAATAGAAATCTTGCGTTGGCCACCAATGAATATTTTAAAGGATCGAGACCATAGTACGTAGTTCTCCGAGCCCTTTAGTTTGATAGAGGTGCCCTGTACCATCATAGATGAAGTAGGGTACAGGGGCTTGGAGTCCGAAGACGCAGGAGCAGATGTCATGGTGACCGCAGTGATCAAAAAAGACAATGACCTAGTATGCAGAGGAAATAGAGATCATACGCAACTAGCAAACCATTCTGATGTATCCGTGCAAGACCATCAATCTACGGTTGGGTGTCTGGAGCGCATAGAGCCAAAGGCTTTGCGAGGAGGATGCCGAAGAGGTCGCTGGGGCCGTGGGGCCGTCTAGCAGGAGTAGCCTGGGGCCGTTGGGCAGGGGCCGTGGGGCCGAGGGGCAGGGGCTGGATGCCGATGGCCGATGGCCTACAGCAGGCGTGGAGCACAGGCAGGAGCCTGGAGGGCGAGGTGCCGTGGGGCGAGGCAGGGGCCTGGAGGGCGGGGGCCGCTTGGGCGAGGGGCCGTGGGGTGAGGAGCCTTGGGGCCGTGGGGCGAGGGGCCTTGGGGCCGTGGGGCGAGGGGCCGTTGGGCGAGGCAGGCCCCGTTGGGCGGGGAGGCGAGGTGCGCCTGGCGAGAGGCGAGGGGTGCCTGGCGGGGAGGGGCGAGGGGCGCCTGGCGAGGGGCGAGGGGCGCCTGGCAAGGTGCCGTGCGCGGAGGGGCGAGGGGCGGGGAGGCGAGGGGTGAGGGGCGCCTGGAGGTGCGCCTGGAGGTGCGCCTGGCAAAGGGGCGAGGGGCGGGAGGGCGGGGGGGCGCCTGGAGGGACGCCTGGCGGAGGGGCGGGGAGGCGAGGGGCGAGGGGCGAGGTGCGCCTGGAGGTGGTGGGGCGCGTCAGGCGGGCGGCGAGCGTGGAGGTCTGGAGGCGGGAGGCGCGATGGCCTAGGGCGGCGGATGCCCTAGGTTACGATCATTGGCGAGGCTGGTAGGTGGGGTAGGGGTAGGGATCGAACATGCTCTGATACCATGTTAAGGAATGTAAGACGATGTTTATTCTGTGAGGTCTAGGGGTCCTTATATAGGACTAAACCCTAGGGTGCTCAGAGGAGAACTTACATAAATACCCCTATGGGGTTACATCGGGAAACAGTTGATAAGGAAACAGTGATACATAAGGAAATAGAGGTAAATAAAGGAACAATAATATATGGTATTCTCTAACTGACCTGAATGCAATATTCCAAAAATACAGGGGCTGATATGCAATTTACCCAAAAATATTACACGTAATATAAAAGTTCCTGGACTAAAGCTAAATAAACAAAGTCACAGGGGGTCCAGTGCAAAATGCCCCGCGCCTCACGTGTACTGGTCACGTGAGGTGACGTGGCCGAGGACCTTATCGTAATTAACTAAAGTTCAAGGGTCTGGATGCAAATATTACAAAATATTTAAACTGCAAATAAAAGTTTAAGGACTAAATAAAAATACAAAAATGGCACGGGCTCAGATGCAAAATACCCCTTATGCGCACGATCCGACGGCTGATGATCATCCACTTGCCACGTGTCGAAGATCGGATGGTCGATGACGCTTCGCAGCCGACGCATAAGATTAGATTTCAGATCGAGATCTAATGAACGACCTGACCACTAGGGTATAAGGTGCTAAACGGTCGTTGCGATCAATCAAGAAAAATATACCACCAAAAGAGATAAAATCAAATCGAAACAAGATAGCGGTCTTGCTATTAGTTTAACCTGGTATAGCAACCAGGGTCGAACACAAGGAGCACGAATTGGCCTCACGGCCTACGAAGTAGTCAAAAAGAAAAGAAAATGAAATAAAAAGTGTTGATGCGATTTTCCGCGGTTTAAAAAGATTAGTTTACCACGTCGTTGTTGTTCCACGAAAAATCGCAATCAAACAAATAATATTACAACTACAAGTATGGTCGGTTTACAAAAAAATTGTAAGCGGCAAGTAGAGGATCGAATCCACAGGGACCGAGCAAATTTGCGATATTTGTTCTTCTTTCAAACTTAAATCAAATCTTACTCCATGGCGATGAGAGAAAAATATGAGAGAATGTGATCTATGGTGAAAATACTTTCTAGAACTTAAAGTAATTGAAGGAGGGCACTAATGCAAATAAATAATAAGATGAAGGGGTGAATTGTAAATTAAGATGGAAGAAAAATTACTAAGTAAAAGTTATATCAAATAAGGATGGAGAATTGCAATATATGTTATAAAGAAAAACTAGAGTCAACAAAAGATATTCCCAAACAAACATTCTATCACCTTAATTTAAACAACAACTAATGCAACAAAAATGCAAGGAAGATATAAAGATTGAGAATTGTTTCTTCCAAAATCATCTTAAACAAACTTAACCATCATGATGAAATTACAAGAAGTAAATAAGATAAGAAAGAGAGTCTTCTCTATCGGAATCCGGCGTCACGACGAAGGAGGGCTGGCCGCGGGGGTGCGCTGGAGGGAGACAACCGCGCGAGCTGCTTGCTGGGGTGCACGGTGGTGCACGGCTAGAGTGAACTGCGATGAGGAGACCGCGAGAGGAAAGGGGGCGCACAGCACGATGATGCACGACTAGAGTGAACTGCGCACGAGGAAAGCATATAGGAGGAGACCGCGCGAGGGAGGGAAGCGTGCAGCAGGTGGTTGCAGTGCCCGCAACAGCTGTACGGACTGGAGGATGCACACGGCCGCTGCTACGGGCTGGAAGACCAAGCTGGATATTAGGTCTTCATCTATGCCTACATGAGAAGGAAAACGAGAGAGAGGGAACAAAAGAGTAAACGTGCATGAAAATGCCAAGGGGAGAGGTGCATGAGGGGAGAGGTGAATGGCGTGAGAGAAGAGTACGTGAATGAGAGCATGGGAATGGGGATAGAAAGGAGAGTGCGTGAGTGAGGGAGTGGGAGGAGAGGGGCATCATTTTATAATGGAGACATGCCATGCAAGTGAAGACAAAATACCATTATTAGTGTATGGAGACTTAATTGGTTTTGCATGAGGAAGGCATATGTGTTGGCTAGAATGCATGGGAATGGGAGAGGCATTTATTATTTGTATGGGGAAAGCATAATAAGGGTGGCTCTATGCATGATAATAAAGAGTGAGTCTTTTACACTATACCCCCTCTCTATTTCTTCCCAATAAAAAGGTGAAGTGAAATCTGTTGGATGTTTTATATTATAAGCATGCCCAATAGTTCTTCATTTCCTTTGATAACAACAAGTCTGATAATTAATCTCAGTATAGGATTATGATTTTTATATGTGAATGATGATTTTATCTCCTCTGTGTATAGGATGAAATTTATGTGAATTTGAAATTTATACATCAAAGATTAATGTTGTACTTCACATAATTTAAGCATGTTATACTAGTATATAATATGATCATCACACCCCCATACTTAAGTCTTACTAGTCCCGAGCAAGAATAAGATAAACAAAAGTGAAGGGCAAGGAGAATAGCCAAGATAGATCTGGTGAGGGTTTGCAGCAGACATACCCATAAAGTCTCGAGTTTTCAGATTCGAACCACACAAATACACAGACTTCAGTAGAGTTGACCTATGGATTAATGATTTGTTCGAATTTTCGACTTGACTCGAGTTTTGTAGTTTCAACAGCCTCCTAGTTCCAAAAAAATCAGACATGGTTTCAGAAGGTCGATCAAGTCAGCTCATCCCTAAGAAACAAGTATTCTCTTTGACTTTGAATGGATATAAATAGTGTTAGTGATGGTTTTAGCTTTCGTGAGTCAAGAGAATGAGCTATCAACACAATCTATCGAGGTACCGAATGATTCCCTATACATATAGCCTCAGTCCTTACCTGAATTCAGGCATATTCTCTTTTCACCCAAGTATGTCAGCATAAAGAAATAGGTCATAATTCTTTGGAAAATGGGACTTAATTTTTGGGGTTTTCCGTAGACCGCTTTGGTCTGTTGCTCTCATATTTTTCCTTTTGCAGAGCATAACCTTGGGCCTCTTTGGGCCTCTTTTAAAAATTTAGGTAGCATCATTGGGCTGCTACCACGGCTTTTTGGTGGAGAAGGGTTTATTTGGTGGTCTTCTTTCCTTGCTTTTGCTTTGCACATCTTTGCATGTTTGGTGGTTTTTGGCATTTGTATTGAGATATGCCTTTTTGTGGTGTTATTGTTTTGGGTTTGGCATCAATAGGTAGTATCGGCTAAATATTGACTTTGAAGGCACGATACTGGCTTATTTGCTGACATCCTTAGACTAGAAAGATCATGTTGCTCCTGAGTCAAGTTCCTTCATTAGCTATAGATAAGGTTCAGGCATTGGCACAACCAAGAGGACAACTCCTCACCTCAACTAGACTGTAATTGTATCTCGTAAACTCAACTCAATCAAGCTAAGTGCAATGTGCATTGTTCAATATCCACTGAAGAGTTTAAGAGTGCTACTAGTTGCTCAGGTGATCTAGTAGATACAGAGGTTCATTCACCAGTAGAGTTAGTGGAACTGAGAGAATAAAGTCCATATGGACCTGAAAAAGCTTAAAAACTCATGCCTAGTGAAATTCTGATGAAGTTAAGTGGATTAGGGTCAACTCAACCTCAGTCTATGATTTATGTAGTGAAGATCTGATTTCTCAAAATAGGATAAAACTAGGATGGATTTTTTTTGTGGTTTTCTTATTTTTTGAAAAACATTTTAGGGGAATTTTTGCAAAAGAGAGTTTTTTTCTTCTCTTTTTTTTGTGTTTTTTTTGAAAGAGTATGCAATTTTGAAAAACTATGCAGACACCCCCCCATACTTAACAGAAACCATGTCCTCATGGTGAAGATAATGTGCAATAGGAGGATCAAAAGGGATGTGAAATGTATTTTTTGTTTTTGTGTGTGTTTTTTTTTTGGAATGTAATGCAGAGAAGTACCCCCATACTTATCTAATGCAATGTAGTGAAAATAAACATGCGAGCAGTAACACAAAAAGATACCTGTGAGGGGAGGCTCACGAGAGTGCATGATTTAACGCCTCAGCTAGGCGATGTGGTGGTTCATTTTTCCTGCAGAAGTTATGTTGTACAAATAGGCATAGGATCAGATGGTTCAACAACGGGATTTAGTCTTTGACCATTGACTCTGAAAGTGGCTTTAGTGTTTGGGTCAGAAATTTCTATCGAGCCATTATCGAATACTTGAGTTACAATGTATGGTCCTTTCCATTTTGATCTCAGTTTTCCTGGAAATAACTTCAGTTTTGCATCAAATAGCCATACTTTTTGATTTTCCTTGAATGTTTTCCTCGAAATGTTGGCATCGTGCCACAACTTGATTTTCTCTTTGTATAGCAGGTTGTTATCATAGGCTTGTGATCTCAATTCTTCAAGTTCAGATAAGTCCAACAGTCGTTTCTTCCCAGCCTCATCATAATCCAGATGACATTTCTTGATTGCCCAGAGTGATTTGTGGTGGACCTCTACAGGTAGGTGACACGGCTTTCCATAGACTAACCGAAATGGGCTCATACCTAAGGGTGTGCAGAAAGCGGTGCGGTAGGCCCAGAGAGCAGCGGGTAAGTGTTGGGACCAGTCTTTACGATCAGAGCGAACAATTTTCTGGAGGATGGTCTTGATTTCTTGGTTTGACAGCTCGGCCATTTCATTAGTCTGTGGGTGATACGTAGTTGAGACACGGTGTTCGACTCCATTTTTCTTGAGTAAATTCTTGACTGAAGCATTCAGAAAGTGGGTGCCTCCATCACTAATGACCACCTTTGGCAATCCAAATCGAGAGAATAGGTCGTTCAAGAACTTGACAACGGTTGTGCTATCAGCAGCACGAGTGGGAATGGCTTCTACCCAACGAGAGACGTAATCAACAGCGAGAAGAATGTGTTGGTAGCCATGTGATGTGGTGAAAGGTCCCATGAAGTCTATTCCCCAAGTATCAAAGATCTTGACTATATGCACGGGTTGGAGGGGCATCATGTTACGACGGGTCATTGTTCCATTAGTCTGACAGGAAGGACAAGATTGAGCAAAATGATGGGCATCTTTAAAGAGTGTGGGCCAGTAGAAACCGCATTGTAAGATTTTAGCGGCTGTACGCTTCCCTGAGTGATGTCCTCCACACCCAGAAGTGTGGCAGTGAGTTAGGACATCATTGACTTCAGATTCAGGGATGCATCGTCTCCATATTAAATCAGTACCCTCTTTGAAGAGCAAAGGGTCTTCCCAGTGATAGTATCGGGCTTGGGCCTTGGTTTTATCTCTCTGATGTTTTGGCCAGTCATCAGGGAATGTGGAAGTGACGATGTAATTGACGATGTCTGCATACCAAGGGAGTTGAGAAGCTGACATTATGCTTTCGTCTGGAAAATTATCAGAAATTGGGATTGTGTCTGTGTTTGAGGAAGGGAATCTTGAAAGATGATCGGCCACGACATTCTTTGCTCCGGCTTTATCTCGAATCTCCAAATCAAATTCTTGGAGCAATAATACCCACCTAATGAGTCTAGGCTTAGCATCGGTTTTTGTGAAGAGATATTTCAAAGCCGAGTGGTCTGTGTAGATGATGATGTGGGATCCTAGGATGTAAGATCGAAATTTCTCTAAGGAAAACACCACAGCTAAAAGTTCTTTCTCAGTCACAGTGTAGTTCTTTTGAGCAGCATCCAGAGTTTTACTGGCATAGTGAATGGCATAAGGTTTCCCATCTTTCCTTTGACCCAATACTGCCCCCACAGCATAATCAGATGCATCGCACATGATCTCAAATTCACAGTTCCAATCTGGGGGTTGTAGGATGGGTGCTTCAGTGATGATTTTCTTCAGGGTTTTGAAAGATTCAAAAGCATCCTCAGTAAACGTGAAGTCTTGATCTTTTTCCAGTAGTTTGGTGAGAGGGTGGGAGATTTTTGAGAAATCCTTGATAAATCGTCGGTAAAAACCGACGTGACCTAGGAAGGATCGAACACCCTTTATATTCACGGGTGGACCTAAGTGAGTGATGGTCTCAATTTTCGATGGATCCACTTCTATTCCTTTCTTCGATACGATATGTCCCAACACAATT
The DNA here is from genome assembly GCA_037367405.1 of Ottelia alismoides. Taxonomy (NCBI): domain Eukaryota; kingdom Viridiplantae; phylum Streptophyta; class Magnoliopsida; order Alismatales; family Hydrocharitaceae; genus Ottelia; species Ottelia alismoides. The sequence continues at coordinate 30,952 of JAZKJV010009691.1, read as the reverse complement.
CCTTGTTTCACCATGAAATGTGATTTCTCCCAAGATAAGATCAGGTTTACCTCAATACATTTTTGTAAGACTTTGTCCAAAAATCCGAGTGTCTCCTCAAAAGAGTCTCCAAAAATTGAAAAATCGTCCATAAATATCTCCATAAAATCACCGACCATGTCAGCAAAGATACCCATCATACATCTTTGAAAAGTGGTAGGGGCATTGCATAATCCAAAAGGCATTCGTCGGAATGCATAAGTCCCAAAAGGAGAAGTGAATGTGGTTTTGTCTTAATCTTTCGGTGCTATGGCAACTTGGTTGTAGCCGGAATATCCATCTAAAAAGCAGAAAAATTCTTTTCCGGCTAGCTTCTCAATGATTTGGTCAATGAATGGTAATGGGAAATGATCTTTTCGAGTAGCCTTATTGAGTTTCCTATAATCTACACAGACTCTCCAAGATGTGGCTACTCTGGTAGGTATGTCCTCGCCTTTCTCATTTTTCACGATTGTTAATCCAGCTTTCTTTGGGACAACCTGGAGGGGACTAATCCAAGGACTATCGGCTATCGGATAAATGATGCCGGCACTCGACCACTTGTATATTTCATTCTTCACAACCTCTCGTAGATTAGGATTCAACCGCCTTTGCATTTCTCGAGAGGGTTTACTGTCATTCTCCAAATATATGTGGTGTGTACAGAATGTCGGGCTTATTCCTTTCAAATCAGTTATTTTCCAACCAATAGCCTGAGAATTCTTTTTCAATACCTCCATTAGTTGGATCTCTTGCATATGATTTAGGTTGGCATTGATAATGACTGGTAGAGTGTGGGCATCATCCAAGAAAGCATACTTCAGATCTTTGGGTAGTGGTTTTAATTCAACAGTGGTTGTCGATGGATTCAGAGTTGTAATGTTTCCTGAGTCTATTACAGAAATAGTCTCAAATGGTGGTTCCATCATGGGCATGATCATGGTTGAGGTCAATGAGAGTTCAGAGTCTAATGTGTCCCAGGCATTATCAAGCTCCTCAATTTCTTGTCCGGTGATAGGGCTTGGTGGAGCTTCTAGTGCAAGATTCAGATTGTAGGTGGCAATTTCATGGAAAGTGTTTTTGTAAGTGGATCTAGAGGTGTTCAGACTAACCTCTAAAAGGATCCTTGGTGAGATGGATGGGGGCAAAGTCTTTTTGAATGTTGAGAACAGCACATCTTTCTATCCAACCACATTCTTCGGTCTCAGATTCAGTGGAAGTAGGGGTGACCAGGTCTACCGGAATGACTTGACCATTGATTTTAAATTCAACTCTTCCAACCTCATAATCAAAATGAGCTTTAGCAGTGGCCAAAAATGGTCTTCCGAGTATGACTGGTGTCTCACTCAATATATTTGCTTGATCCATATCCATCACAACAAGGTCAACCGGGAATTTATGACCTTGAACATCAACTATCACATCCTCAAGTAGTCCTTTTGGTCTTTTTACAGATCGATCAGCCATTTGCAAAGTCATTGAGACAGGTTTCAGTTTTCCTAGGTCAAATTGCTCTAGAATAGCAGTCGGGAGAAGATTGATGGAAGCACCATTATCTAGCAAGGTGTGGTTGAAGGTTAATTTGCCAATTGTGCATCTAACTAGAGGAGCTCCTGGATCTTTCTTTTTTGTGGGTAAGAATTGGGAGATGGCATTGGTTGTTGCTTGAGGGAGCACATGTCTTTCAATATCTTCATTGTCCCTTCTACTTTTTCCTTTGGATTTTCGTTTTGGTGTGCATTTGTCCTTCAAAAATCGGGAGAAGGCTGGAACTTGTTCGAGGGCTTTCAAGAGTGGAATTTCAATGACGATGTCCGAGAATAGTTTTTCTAACTCCGGATTGATGGTGGATGATCGCGGTTTTCTTCGATTAAGAGCTCCGGGAAAGGGGATGGTTATGGTTGGAGAGGAAGGAGGGAGCATGGTTGTTTCAGCTGATTTCTCTCCATCATCAAACTCTTCCTCAATTTCAATTTGATCCTCAGAAGCTAGTGGTCTTGTGTAGGCAGAAGTGGTTTTCCCATTTCTCAAAGTGACAGCATTAGCAGATTGGTTTGGATGGGGTGGGGTTTTGAAATTAACTTGATTTCTAGGCGCTTGTTGTGGGTTCCCTTGGTTTGGCCTAGAAGGTGTAATAAATCCTTGATTCGGGTTTTGGAAACCAGGTGGTGAGGTGAAGGATCCGACAGGTGGAGGAGTTTGAAGTACTCCAGATGAGCTGGCCTTATTGGTATTTGGATTGGGCAGCGGTTGAGGTGATAAGGCTGGGATGTACGATCTGATCTCGGCGAATTGACGAGCATTCTTAGAGTTGGCTTTTTGTTGGGCTTCAGTGGCCTGTTGATGAGCTATAGCTAGTTGTTGTATTGCCTGAGCCAAGGCGTCAAAATTTACCGCAGTGGTGGAGGGTTGAGTCACGGGCGGTGCTATCGGTTGTATGGGTTGGGTGTGATTTTGAAAATGATAATTGTTTTGTCCATTCCACCCAGAATTTGGTTGTTCTATCCATGTGTTGTGGTTACTTGAATATCCTCCTCCTTGATTTCTCTGCACCCAATTCACAGTCTCCGGATTTATGTCTTGATTATGGGTGAATGTGGTGTGGTTAACTTCCTGGTTGGTGGGGTTATTCATGGCCAATTATTCTATGGCTTGAGTCATGAGGTTCATTTGTTTTGAGAGGGTTTCCCATTTGTCAGGATTCTCATTGTTAGATCTCTCATGATCAATGATACTGACTGTCCTCGTGTTTCCACTGTATTGTTCAATTGATGAACTACTTACCGAATTGTCAGCCATATTTTCAAATAATTTCCAAACGAAATGCTCATCACGACTGATGTAATTTCCATCGCAGGAGCCATCAATTACTCTCTTAAATGATGTATCTATGCCCTCATAGAATATCTGAACTAGCTTCCATTTGGGTATGGCATGATGAGGGCATTTCCTTTGAAGTTCCTTAAATCGTTCCCAGGCTTCATGAATGGGCTCTCTATTTTTCTGAGTGAATGATGATATGGCTTGTCTCAAGGCATTTGTCTTTCCTATTGGGAAGTATTTCTTGATGAATGCCTCTCTTAAGATATCCCAAGATGTGAGTGGAGTTCCATAATTTTTAAGCCATTGGAGTGCTTTGTCCTTGAGTGAGTGAGTGAAGGCTTTCATGTAGATGTATTCTTTTTCTACCCCAGGGATACTCATGGTGTCACAAGCAGATCGGAAATCTTGGATGTGGAGAAAGGGGTCTTCAGAGTCATTTCCATAGTATTTTGGGATCAAGGAGAGTGATGCGGGCTTTATCTCAAAGTCTCCTACCTCAGGCGGGATTTGGACCCAATGAACTAAGTCTTCTGCAGCCGGGTTGTAATGTGTACTAATGGGTGGCGGTCGGATGAGAGGTGCTATGGTGTGGCGAATTGTGGCATTTTCTTCTCTCAGCAGTTGTAATTGATGCAGGATGAGATCCAAAGGGTTTGGTCTTTCTTCTCCCATATTTCCAAGGTCAGTTGAAGGAGATGGGTTGGGTTTTCTCCTATAAATCGGGTCGTACTCTAATGGTGGTTGCACTGGATTTTTCAGAGACCTACGACCTAGCATACACAACACAAACACCAAGCAATTTGTTGTTTCACCAAATCACACAAAAATTACCACGGAAGCGGTTATCTTTTCGGTTTTAGTTTAGTGATTCAACAAAAGTTTTCAGAGAAATTAGAGTCCTTAAAGATGAGGTAGGTGCGGAAGATTGTGAGAAATCGATGTCCTAATCCAGCTGGGGGATCCAGGGTTGGTACTCAGATCGTTAGATCTGCTTTTCCCACAAGAACCTGTGCCCAACGCGTCGAGGAGTTATGATTTCTCTCTGCAATCCCACATAGCACAAGGGATTTTTTTGTCTCTATCCAAGGGTTCTATGTGCTCGTGATTTTTGTGTCATACACATGCATCAAATCAAGCAATCACAATTTGTCCGCTTTCTGCTCGGGCCACTGCGGTGGCCTTTCAAGCTTATCTTTTTAAATGATCAGCACACAATTTGGTGGTCTTTGAATTAGATTATCAGAGGGAGAAGACCACGGATATGATGCAAAGAAGAAGTGTTTTTTAAATTTTTTTCGGTTTAAGTTCGGAGCGCAAACAAATGCAAGAAATTTTTTAAAAGCCTAAGATGCCTAAGAGAAAGATGGACTCACAGTGCCTACACTTCTGGTGCTAATCCGTAATATTTTGTCCTGCTGATGGCGAGCTTTTCCGAGAAGGGGGAGGGAGAAAATATTTTTTTTTTCAAATTACAAGTTTGCTAAAACAAATGGCATGAAGAGACAAGTAAATTTTTTTTTTCTTTTTGAAGACTAAGTACCTGCAAAACAAAAAAATTGCACGGATTAGAAATTTGAAATTAAGTTAGAAAGTAGAGAAAAAAATTGCAAATGTTGCCTAGTCCCTGGCAACGGCGCCAAAATATTGATGCGATTTTCCGCGGTTTAAAAAGATGAGTTTACCACGTCGTTGTTGTTCCACGAAAAATCGCAATCAAATAAATAATATTACAACTACAAGTATGGTCGGTTTACAAAAAAATTGTAAGTGGCAAGTAGAGGATCGAATCCACAGGGACCAAGCAAATTTGCGATATTTGTTCTTCTTTCAAACTTAAATCAAATCTTACTCCATGGCGATGAGAGAAAAATATGAGAGAATGTGATCTATGGTGAAAATACTTTCTAGAACTTAAAGTAATTGAAGGAGGGCACCAACACAAATAAATAATAAAATAAAGGGGTGAATTGCAAATTAAGATGGAAGAAAAATTACTAAGTAAAAGTTATATCAAATAAGGATGGAGAATTGCAATATATGTTATAAAGAAAAACTAGAGTCAACAAAAAATATTCCCAAACAAACATTCTATCACCTTAATTTAAACAACAACTAATGCAACAAAAATGCAAGGAAGATATAAAGATTGAGAATTATTTCTTCCAAAATCATCTTAAACAAACTTCACCATCATGATGAAATTACAAGAAGTAAATAAGATAAGAAAGAGAGTCTTCTCTATCGGAATCCGGCGTCACGACGAAGGAGGGCTGGCCACGGGGGTGCGCGGGAGGTAGACAACCGCGCGAGCTGCTTGCTGGGGTGCACGGTGGTGCACGGCTAGAGTGAACTGCGACGAGGAGACCGCGAGAGGAAAGGGGGCGCACAGCACGGTGATGCACGACTAGAGTAAACCGCGCACGAGGAAAGCATATAGGAGGAGACCGCGCGAGGGAGGGAAGCATGCAGCAGGTGGTTGCAGTGCCCGCAACAGCTGTACGGACTGGAGGATGCACACGACCGCTGCTACGGGCTGGAGGACCAAGCTGGATATTAGGTCTTCATCTATGCCTACATGAGAAGGAAAACGAGAGAGAGGGAACAAAAGAGTAAACGTGCATGAAAATGCCAAGGGGAGAGGTGCATGAGGGGAGAGGTGAATGGCGTGAGAGAAGAGTACGTGAATGAGAGCATGGGAATGGGGATAGAGAGGAGAGTGCGTGAGTGAGGGAGTGGGAGGAGAGGGGCATCATTTTATAATGGAGACATGCCATGCAAGTGAAGACAAAATACCATTATTAGTTTATAGAGACTTAATTGGTTTTGCATGGGAAAGGCATATGTGTTGGCTAGAATGCATGGGAATGGGAGAGGCATTTATTATTTGTATGGGGAAAGCATAATAAGGGTGGCTCTATGCATGATAATAAAGAGTGAGTCTTTTACACTATACCCCCTCTCTATTTCTTCTCAATAAAAAGGTGAAGTGAAATCTGTTGGATGTTTTATATTATAAGCATGCCCAATAGTTCTTCATTTTCTTTGATAACAACAAGTCTGATAATTAATCTCAGTATAGGATTATGATTTTTATATGTGAATGATCATTTTATCTCCTCTGTGTATAGGATGCAATTTATGTGAATTTGAAATTTATACATCAAAGATTAATGTTGTACTTCACATAATTTAAGCATGTTATACTAGTATATAATATGATCATCACACCCCCATACTTAAGTCTTACTAGTCCCGAGCAAGAATAAGATAAACAAAAGTGAAGGGCAAGGAGAATAGCCAAGATAGATCTGGTGAGGGTTTGCAGCAGACATACCCATAAAGTCTCGAGTTTTCAGATCCGAACCACACAAATACACAGACTTCAGTAGAGTTGACCTATGGATTAATCATTTGTTCGAATTGTCGACTTGACTCGAGTTTTGTAGTTTCAACAGCCTCTTAGTTCCAACAAAATCAGACATGGTTTCAGAAGGTCGATCAAGTCAGCTCATCCCTAAGAAACAAGTATTCTCTTTGACTTTGAATGGATATAAACAGTGTTAGTGATGGTTTTAGTTTTCGTGAGTCAAGAGAATGAGCTATCAACACAATCTATCGAGGTACCGAATGATTCCCTATACATATAGCCTCAGTCCTTACCTGAATTCAGGCATATTCTCTTTTCACCCAAGTATGTCAGCATAAAGAAATAGGTCATAATTCTTTGGAAAATGGGACTTAATTTTTGGGGTTTTCCGTAGACCGCTTTGGTCCGTTGCTCTCATATTTTTCCTTTTGCAGAGCATAACCCTGGGCCTCTTTTAAAAATTTAGGTAGCATCATTGGGCTGCTACCACGGCTTTTTGGTGGAGAAGGGTTTATTTGGTGGTCTTCTTTCCTTGCTTTTGCTTTGCACATCTTTGCATGTTTGGTGGTTTTTGGCATTTGTATTGAGATATGCCTTTTTGTGGTGTTTTTGTTTTGGGTTTGGCATCAAAAGGTAGTATCGGCTAAATATTGACTTTGAAGGCACGATACTGGCTTATTTGCTGACATCCTTAGACTAGAAAGATCATGTTGCTCCTGAGTCAAGTTCCTTCATTAGCTATAGATAAGGTTCAGGCATTGGCACAACCAAGAGGACAACTCCTCACCTCAACTAGACTGTAATTGTATCTCGTAAACTCAACTCAATCAAGCTAAGTGCAATGTGCATTGTTCAATATCCACTGAAGAGTTTAAGAGTGCTACTAGTTGCTCAGGTGATCTAGTTAGATACAGAGGTTCATTCACCAGTAGAGTTAGTGGAACTGAGAGAATAAAGTCCATATGGACCTGAAAAAGCTTAAAAACTCATGCCTAGTGAAATTCTGATGAAGTTAAGTGGATTAGGGTCAACTCAACCTCAGTCTATGATTTATGCAGTGAAGATCTGATTTCTCAAAATAAGATAAAACTAGGAAGGATTTTTTTTGTGGTTTTCTTATTTTTTGAAAAAATTTTTAGGGGAATTTTTGCAAAAGAGAGTTTTTTTTTCTTCTCTTTTTTTTGTGTTTTTTTTTGAAAGAGTATGCAATTTTGAAAAACTATGCAGACACCCCCCCCCATAAATAACAGAAACCATGTCCTCATGGTGAAGATAATGTGCAATAGGATGATCAAAAGGGATGTGAAATGTATTTTTTGTTTTTGTGTGTGTTTTTTTTTTGGAATGTAATGCAGAGAAGTACCCCCATACTTATCTAATGCAATGCAGTGAAAATAAACATGCGAGCAGTAACACAAAAAGATACATGTGAGGGGAGGCTCACGAGAGTGCATGATTTAACGCCTCAGCTAGGCGATGTGGTGGTTCATTTTTCCTGCAGAAGGTATGTTGTACAAATAGGCATAGGACCAGATGGTTCAACAACGGGTTTTAGTCTTTGACCATTGACTCTGAAAGTGGCTTTAGTGTTTGGGTCAGAAATTTCTATCGAGCCATTATCGAATACTTGAGTTACAATGTATGGTCCTTTCCATTTTGATCTCAGTTTTCCTGGAAATAACTTCAGTTTTGCATCAAATAGCCATACTTTTTGATTTTCCTTGAATGTTTTCCTCGAAATGTTGGCATCGTGCCACAACTTGATTTTCTCTTTGTATAGCAGGTTGTTATCATAGGCTTGTGATCTCAATTCTTCAAGTTCAGATAAGTCCAACAGTCGTTTCTTCCCAGCCTCATCATAATCCAGATGACATTTCTTGATTGCCCGGAGTGATTTGTGGTGGACCTCTACAGGTAGGTGACACGGCTTTCCATAGACTAACCGAAATGGGCTCATACCTAAGGGTGTGCGGAAAGCGGTGCGGTAGGCCCAGAGAGCAGCGGGTAAGTGTTGGGACCAGTCTTTACGATCAGAGCGAATAATTTTCTGGAGGATGGTCTTGATTTCTCGATTTGACAGCTCGGCCATTCCATTAGTCTGTGGGTGATACGCAGTTGAGACACGGTGTTCGACTCCATTTTTCTTGAGTAAATTCTTGACTGAAGCATTCAGAAAGTGGGTGCCTCCATCACTAATGACCACCTTTGGCAATCCAAATCGAGAGAATAGGTCGTTCAAGAACTTGACAACGGTTGTGCTATCAGCAGCACGAGTGGGAATGGCTTCTACCCAACGAGAGACGTAATCAACAGCGAGAAGAATGTGTTGGTAGCCATGTGATGTGGTGAAAGGTCCCATGAAGTCTATTCCCCAAGTATCAAAGATCTCGACTATATGCATGGGTTGGAGGGGCATCATGTTACGATGGGTCATTGTTCCATTAGTCTGACAGGCAGGAAAAGATTGAGCAAAATGATGGGCATCTTTAAAGAGTGTGGGCCAGTAGAAACCGCATTGTAAGATTTTAGCGGCTGTACGCTTCCCTGAGTGATGTCCTCCACACCCAGAAGTGTGACAGTGAGTTAGGACATCATTGACTTCAGATTCAGGGATGCATCGTCTCCATATTAAATCAGTACCCTCTTTGAAGAGCAAAGGGTCTTCCCAATGATAGTATCGGGCTTGGGCCTTGGTTTTATCTCTCTTATGTTTTGGCCAGTCATCAGGGAATGTGGAAGTGACGATGTAATTGACGATGTCTGCATACCAAGGGAGTTGAGAAGCTGACATTATGCTTTCGTCTGGAAAATTATCAGAAATTGGGATTGTGTCTGTGTTTGAGGAAGGGAATCTTGAAAGATGATCGGCCACGACATTCTTTGCTCCGGCTTTATCTCGAATCTCCAAATCAAATTCTTGGAGCAATAATACCCACCTAATGAGTCTAGGCTTAGCATCGGTTTTTGTGAAGAGATATTTCAAAGCCGAGTGGTCTGTGTAGATGATGATGTGGGATCCTAGGATGTAAGATCGAAATTTCTCTAAGGAAAACACCACAGCTAAAAGTTCTTTCTCAGTCACAGTGTAGTTCTTTTGAGCAGCATCCAGAGTTTTACTGGCATAGTGAATGGCATAAGGTTTCCCATCTTTCCTTTGACCCAATACTGCCCCCACAGCATAATCAGATGCATCGCACATGATCTCAAATTCACAGTTCCAATCTGGGGGTTGTAGGATGGGTGCTTCAGTGATGATTTTCTTCAGGGTTTTGAAAGATTCAAAAGCATCCTCAGTAAACGTGAAGTCTTGATCTTTTTCCAGTAGTTTGGTGAGAGGGCGGGAGATTTTTGAGAAATCCTTGATAAATCATCGGTAAAAACCGACGTGACCTAGGAAGGATCGAACACCCTTTATATTCACGGGTGGACCTAAGTGAGTGATGGTCTCAATTTTCGATGGATCCACTTCTATTCCTTTCTTCGATACGATATGTCCCAACACAATTCCTTGTTTCACCATGAAATGTGATTTCTCCCAAGATAAGATCAGGTTTACCTCAATACATTTTTGTAAGACTTTGTCCAAAAATCCGAGTGTCTCCTCAAAAGAGTCTCCAAAAATTGAAAAATCATCCATAAATATCTCCATAAAATCACCAACCATGTCAGCAAAGATACCCATCATACATCCTTGAAAAGTGGCAGGGGCATTGCATAATCCAAAAGGCATTCGTCGGAATGCATAAGTCCCAAAAGGACAAGTGAATGTGGTTTTGTCTTGATCTTCCGGTGCTATGACAACTTGGTTGTAGCCGGAATATCCATCTAAAAAGCAGAAAAATTCTTTTCCGGCTAGCTTCTCAATGATTTGGTCAACGAATGGTAATGGGAAATGATCTTTTCGAGTAGCTTTATTGAGTTTCCTATAATCTACACAGACTCTCCAAGATGTGGCTACTCTGGTAGGTATGTCCTCGCCTTTCTCATTTTTCACGATTGTTAATCCAGCTTTCTTGGGGACAACCTGGAGGGGACTAATCCAAGGACTATCGGCTATCGGATAAATGATGCCGGCACTCGACCACTTGTATATTTCATTCTTCACAACCTCTCGTAGATTAGGATTCAACTGCCTTTGCATTTCTCGAGAGGGTTTACTGTCATTCTCCAAATATATGTGGTGTGTACAGAATGCTGGGCTTATTCCTTTCAAATCAGTTATTTTCCAACCAATAGCCTGAGAATTCTTTTTCAATACCTCCATTAGTTGGATCTCTTGCATATGATTTAGGTTTGCATTGATAATGACTGGTAGAGTGTGGGAATCATCCAAGAAAGCATACTTCAGATCTTTGGGTAGTGGTTTTAATTCAACAGTGGTTGTCGATGTATTCAGAGTTGTAATGTTTCCTGAGTCTATTACAGAAATAGTCTCAAATGGTGGTTCCATCATGGGCATGATCATGGTTAAGGTCAATGAGAGTTCAGAGTCTAATGTGTCCCAGGCATTATCAAGCTCCTCAATTTCTTGTCCGGTGATAGGGCTTGGTGGAGCTTCTAGTGCAAGATTCAGATTGTAGGTGGAAATTTCATGGAAAGTGTTTTTGTAAGTGGATCTAGAGGTGTTCAGACTAACCTCTAAAGGATCCTTGGTGAGATGGATGGGGGCAAAGTCTTTTTGAATGTTGAGAACAGCACATCTTTCTATCCAACCACATTCTTCGGTCTCAGATTCAGTGGAAGTAGGGGTGACCAGGTCTACCGGAATGACTTGACCATTGATTTTAAATTCAACTCTTCCAACCTCATAATCAAAATGAGCTTTAGCAGTGGCCAAAAATGGTCTTCCGAGTATGATTGGTGTCTCACTCAATATATTTGCTTGATCCATATCCATCACAACAAAGTCAACCGGGAATTTATGACCTTGAACATCAACTATCACATCCTTAAGTAGTCCTTTTGGTCTTTTTACAGATCGATCAGCCATTTGCAAAGTCATTGAGACAGGTTTCAGTTTTCCTAGGTCAAATTGCTCTAGAATAGCAGTCGGGAGAAGATTGATGGAAGCACCATTATCTAGCAAGGTGTGGTTGAAGGTTAATTTGCCAATTGTGCATCTAACTAGAGGAGCTCCTGGATCTTTCTTTTTTGTGGGTAAGAATTGGGAGATGGCATTGGTTGTTGCTTGAGGGAGCACATGTCTTTCAATATCTTCATTGTCCCTTCTACTTTTTCCTTTGGATTTTCGTTTTGGTGTGCATTTGTCCTTCAAAAATCGGGAGAAGGTTGGAACTTGTTCGAGGGCTTTCAAGAGTGGGATTTCAATGACGATGTCCGAGAATAGTTTTTCTAACTCCGGATTGATGGTGGATGATCGCGGTTTTCTTCGATGAAGAGCTCCGGGAAAGGGGATGGTTATGGTTGGAGAGGAAGGAGGGAGCATGGTTGTTTCAGCTGATTTCTCTCCATCATCAAACTCTTCCTCAATTTCAATTTGATCCTCAGAAGCTAGTGGTCTTGTGTAGGCAGAAGTGGTTTTCCCATTTCTCAAAGTGACAGCATTAGCAGATTGGTTTGGATGGGGTGGGGTTTTGAAATTAACTTGATTTCTAGGCGCTTGTTGTGGGTTCCCTTGGTTTGGCCTAGAAGGTGTAATAAATCCTTGATTCGGATTTTGGAAACCAGGTGGTGAGGTGAAGGATCCGACAGGTGGAGGAGTTTGAAGTACTCCAGATGAGCTGGCCTTATTGTTATTTGGATAGGGCAGCGGTTGAGGTGATAAGGCTGGGATGTACGATCTGATCTCGGCGAATTGACGAGCATTCTCAGAGTTGGCTTTTTGTTGGGCTTCAGTGTCCTGTTGTTGAGCTATAGCTAGTTGTTGTATTGTCTGAGCCAAGGCGTCGAAATTTACCGCAGTGGTGGAGGGTTGAGTCACGGGCGGTGCTATCGGTTGTCTGGGTTGGGTGTGATTTTGAAAATGATAATTGTTTTGTCCATTCCACCCAGAATTTGGTTGTTCTCTCCATGTGTTGTGGTTACTTGAATATCCTCCTCCTTGATTTCTCTGCACCCAATTCACAGTCTTCGGATTTATGTCTTGATTATGGGTGAATGTGGTGTGGTTAACTTCCTGGTTGGTGGGGTTATTCATGGCCAATTTTTCTATGGCTTGAGTCATGAGGTTCATTTGTTTTGAGAGGATTTCCCATTTGTCAGGATTCTCATTGTTAGATCTCTCATGATCAATGATATTGACTGTCCTCGTGTTTCCACCGTATTGTTCAATTGATGAACTATTTACCGAATTGTCAGCCATATTTTCAAATAATTTCCAAACGAAATGCTCATCACGGCTGATGTAATTTCCATCGCAGGAGCCATCAATTACTCTCTTAAATGATGTATCTATGCCCTCATAGAATATCTGAACTAGCTTCCATTTGGGTATGGCATGATGAGGGCATTTCCTTTGAAGTTCCTTAAATCGTTCCCAGGCTTCATGAATGGGCTCTCTATTTTTCTGAGTGAATGATGATATGGCTTGTCTCAAGGCATTTGTCTTTCCTATTGGGAAGTATTTCTTGATGAATGCCTCTCTTAAGATATCCCAAGATGTGAGTGGAGTTCCATAATTTCTAAGCCATTGGAGTGCTTTGTCCTTGAGTGAGTGAGTGAAGGCTTTCATGTAGATGTATTCTTTTTCTACCCCAGGGATACTCATGGTGTCACAAGCAGATCGGAAATCTTGGATGTGGAGAAAGGGGTCTTCAGAGTCATTTCCATAGTATTTTGGGATCAAGGAGAGTGATGCGGGCTTTATCTCAAAGTCTCCTACCTCAGGCGGGATTTGGACCCAATGAACTAAGTCTTCTGCAGCCGGGTTGTAATGTGTACTAATGGGTGGCGGTCGGATGAGAGGTGCTATGGTGTGGCGAATTGTGGCATTTTCTTCTCTCAGCAGTTGTAATTGATGCAGGATGAGATCCATAGGGTTTGGTCTTTCTTCTCCCATATTTCCAAGGTCAGTTGAAGGAGATGGGTTGGGTTTTCTCCTATAAATCGGGTCGTACTCTAATGGTTGTTGCACTGGATTTTTCAGAGACCTACGACCTAGCATACACAGCACAAACACCAAGCAATTTGTTGTTTCACCAACTCACACAAAAACTACCGTGGAAGCGGTTATATTTTCGGTTTTAGTTTAGTGATTCAACAAAAGTTTTCAGAGAAATTAGAGTCCTTAAAGATGAGGTGGGTGTGGAAGATTGTGAGAAATCGATGTCCTAATCCAGCTGGGGGATCCAGGGTTGGTACTCAGATCGTTAGATCTGCTTTTCGAATAAGAACCTGTGCCCAACGCGTCGAGGAGTTACGATTTCTCTCTGCAATCCCATGTAGCACAAGGGATTTTTTTGTCTCTATCCAAGGGTTCTATGTGCTCGTGATTTTTGTGTCATACACGTGCATCAAATCAAGCAATCACAATTTGTCCGCTTTCTGCTCGGGCCACTGCGGTGGCCTTTCAAGCTTATCTTTTTAAATGATCAGCACACAATTTGGTGGTCTTTGAATTAGATTATCAGAGGGAGAAGACCACGGATATGATGCAAAGAAGAAGTGTTTTTTAAATTTTTTTCGGTTTAAGTTCGGAGCGCAAACAAATATGCAGGAAATTTTTTAAAAGCCTAAGATGCCTAAGAGAAAGATGGACTCACAGTGCCTGCACTTCTTGCGCTAATCCGTAATATTTTGTCCTGCTGATGGCGAGCTTTTCCGAGAAGGGGGAGGGAGAAAATATTTTTTTTTCAAATTACAAGTTTGCTAAAACAAATGGCATGAAGAGACAAGTAAATTTTTTTTCTTTTTGAAGACTAAGTACCTGCAAAACAAAAAAATTGCACGGATTAGAAATTTGAAATTAAGTTAGAAAGTAGAGAAAAAAATTGCAAATGTTGCCTAGTCCCCGGCAACGGCGCCAAAATGTTGATGCGATTTTCCGCGGTTTAAAAAGATGAGTTTACCACGTCGTTGTTGTTCCACGAAAAATCGCAATCAAACAAATAATATTACAACTACAAGTATGGTCGGTTTACAAAAAAATTGTAAGCGGCAAGTAGAGGATCGAATCCACAGGGACCAAGCAAATTTGCGATATTTGTTCTTCTTTCAAACTTAAATCAAATCTTACTCCATGGCGATGAGAGAAAAATTTGAGAGAATGTGATCTATGGTGAAAATACTTTCTAGAACTTAAAGTAATTGAAGGAGGGCACCAATGCAAATAAATAATAAAATGAAGGGGTGAATTGCAAATTAAGATGGAAGAAAAATTACTAAGTAAAAGTTATATCAAATAAGGATGGAGAATTGCAATATATGTTATAAAGAAAAACTAGAGTCAACAAAAGATATTCCCAAACAAACATTCTATCACCTTAATTTAAACAACAACTAATGCAACAAAAATGCAAGGAAGATATAAAGATTGAGAATTGTTTCTTCCAAAATCATCTTAAACAAACTTAACCATCATGATGAAATTACAAGAAGTAAATAAGATAAGAAAGAGAGTCTTCTCTATCGGAATCCGGCGTCACGACGAAGGTGGGCTGGCCACGGGGGTGCGCGGGAGGTAGACAACCGCGCGAGCTGCTTGCTGGGGTGCACGGTGGTGCACGGCTAGAGTGAACTGCGACGAGGAGACCGCGAGAGGAAAGGGGGCGCACAGCACGGTGATGCACGACTAGAGTGAACCGCGCACGAGGAAAGCATATAGGAGGAGACCGCGCGAGGGAGGGAAGCGTGCAGCAGGTGGCCGCAACAGCTGTACGGACTGGAGGATGCACACGGCCGCTGCTACGGGCTGGAGGACCAAGCTGGATATTAGGTCTTCATCTATGCCTACATGAGAAGGAAAACGAGAGAGAGGGAACAAAAGAGTAAACGTGCATGAAAATGCCCAGGGGAGAGGTGCATGAGGGGAGAGGTGAATGGCGTGAGAGAAGAGTACGTGAATGAGAGCATGGGAATGGGGATAGAGAGGAGAGTGCGTGAGTGAGGGAGTGGGAGGAGAGGGGCATCATTTTATAATGGAGACATGCCATGCAAGTGAAGACAAAATACCATTAGTGTATGGAGACTTAATTGGTTTTGCATGGGGAAGGCATATGTGTTGGCTAGAATGCATGGGAATGGGAGAGGCATTTATTATTTGTATGGGGAAAGCATAATAAGGGTGGCTCTATGCATGATAATAAAGAGTGAGTCTTTTACACTATACCCCCTCTCTATTTCTTCCCAATAAAAAGGTGAAGTGAAATCTGTTGGATGTTTTATATTATAAGCATGCCCAATAGTTCTTCATTTTCTTTGATAACAACAAGTCTGATAATTAATCTCAGTATAGGATTATGATTTTTATATGTGAATGATGATTTTATCTCCTCTGTGTATAGGATGCAATTTATGTGAATTTGAAATTTATACATCAAAGATTAATGTTGTACTTCACATAATTTAAGCATGTTATACTAGTATATAATATGATCATCAAAAAGGTATTTTTGGTGGTTTCTAAGTCTTTTTATATTTTTTTGCATTTTTAAAGTATTAAGAAAATAAATCAAACAAGAAAGCAAGGCAATTCAATTATTTATTTAATGCACTAAAAATCAATCAAAAATTCAAATAAAAATATTTTTGTGTGTTTTATAATTTTTACTATTTTTAGTGAATTTTTGGGATTTTTCTAGTGTTTATTTAATTTTCTAAAAATGAAACAAGGTCAGAAATGGTAGGTACTGTCTAGCCGAGCTTAAGGGACTTAGAAAAAATATCTAAGAGTCCCCAATAAGCCTAGAGGTATTTTTCCTGTATAGAGAGGAAAACAAGAAAAAATTGAGCACCTAAATTATTATTTTTGGGTTTTTAGTTTATTTATTAGAATTTTTATAAGATTTTAAGTGTTTTTCAATTTTTAAGTGTTTTAAGTAATGAAAAATAGCCACAATTGGCTAGAAAATCAAGCACAACAAAACAAACAGTAGATAATTTTTTTGTGTGATTTTTAGATGATTTTTAATATTTTTTGTGATTTTTCAAATCAGACAGTAAAGAAAATACGTGTTTTTGAATTTTTAAAAATATCAAATCAAAATAAAAATGTCTCCAAAAATCCCAGAAACTTTTACACAATGGTAGGAGCCATGTTTCCAATTTTCATTGGATTTGGAGTTGGTTTGCTATTTTATTCAAAATAAAAACAAAGCAACAGTGCAGAGGGACCTATCTGCAATTATAATAATGTTTTGGGTCCCTGGACTAACATCCCTGGAAAGTATAGGGTAAGGAATGCAAATTACCCCCCGGGCCACGCACGATACGCGTGACTCAGGCCTGGGGGGACCTAATTGTCATTCCTATTAACAAAATTTCAAAACTTAACAGGGCAAAAAGGCGGGCCAATAATGCAAATACACCAAATAATCACGTGTCGATGCACGTGTCCACACCTGGCAGGGGTATAAATGCAATATAAAGAAACATGAAGGTCCACAGTGCAATTTTCACAAAAATAAAAGAACTACACTATGTATTTACAAGACTAAAAGCTAAATGCGAAAAGTAGAGGGGCCTAAGTGTAAATACCCCTAATTAAATGTCGAAGGCAGGATGTGCGCCACGTAGCAGATCCAACGGGCGAGAGCAGTGGTGCCTTTGACCTTGAAACGCCTGGCCTGATCGAACGGGTGAGGGCCCTCCACGTGGAAATCGGACGGTCCAGGTGCTCTGGAGTCTAAACCCTCGGTGAATCGACGGAGGAGAAGAGGACACGTGGGGATCTGACGGTGGAGATTTGTTGGTCCCCCTTCCTCCGATTGTGTGGTCCCGATCAGTCCTCCTATAGATCTGACGGTGGAGACGCTCCTGGATGGACGGTGCGGATGCGAACTGGAGCAGGAGGCTGATCTAACGGTCGACGAGGATCCTGGAAGAACTGTCGGCCGGCGGACTTCGCCGGCCCGATACTCGAGCGTGGGGGCTCCTCGTCGGCTGCGGAAAGGCTGAGAAGAAACGTGGGAGCCTTCCGCGTTTGGTGGCAAGCTCCGATGATGGCGGGAAGCCCTGGAGAGCTCCGACGGCGATGAAGACCTGGAGCTGCTGTACTCAAGCCTTGGACCTCCAGATGAAGTCCTTACGACGATCTAACCTGCACAAGCAAAACACGGGGTCGAGGGCAAACTGCCTCGACCCGTCAGAGCGAGCGGAAGGTGAAGGATGAGGCGGTATGAGGGCTCTCCGGCGAGCGGCGGAGGGGGAGAACCGGTATCCTTGCTCCGGGACGAGTCAAGGGGAATGGGAGGTCAGAGAAGGTGGAGAGGGGTCTAGTGGACGTGGTGGCGGTGTCGGATGGTTGAATGGGTGACCGAAGACGAAGGGTGGAGGCGGCGGAGCTACACTACCAGCAACTGAAAAATCCTAAACTACGCTAATCTACGGGCTAAGAAGGATACCTGGCGGGTGCTGTCGACTGGGCTGGAGCTCAAGAAGCTCCTGGGTCATGGCCTACAAGGGGCGTCGTCTCCCCGAGGCTGGGCGCGCTCGCGGCGGCACACGGCGGAGCTAACCACCAGATCAGTGGTCTCCTGGGACTCGTGCCTCGCTTCCACTCCAGAGAACTCGGCTGTCACTCAGGCACTCCGGAGGAGCTCCTTGGCGGCGAGAAGGAGGTCCAAAGATGCGTGAAATGCTCGCCAGAGCTGAGGCTTTATATGCTCAGGGATCCGAGAAGGAAGGGATCGGGCAAGTCGCTCGTGCCTCGGATCCCTAAGATCCACCCCGGGCGAAGGTCCTGGATGTTCAACGATCAATCGGAGCCCGGGGTTAAGTGAAATGGATGCCCGATAGAGCGGGTAGAAAATGGAGAAACTGGTCGGTTGCTCTGGATCCGTGGAAAGTGGTCCACAGGGGGTGAGTTGACCGGGCGGTCAACACTCCCCCGTGGACCAATCAGAGGAGGCCACCTCAGAAAATATTGAAAAATCATTTTAAAATAGAAGGAGGCCGAAATATTAAAAACTCAAAAAATGAAAAATGTTTATTTTATTTTTTTTCTATTTTTTAGTGATTTTTAATTAATTTTTCAAAGTAAAAATAAGGTATTTACATTATATAGCTATATATAGGTATATGTACAATATAGGCTTTTTAATTTTGATTTTTAATTTGTTATTTTTATACAATTTTATTCCCATTTTATATTTTATTTATTTATATCATAAAATTAGGAATAAAATGATATTTTTATTTTATTTTTATTATTTATATACATAGGTGAAATAAATAGGTATGTACATATATATACATGGTATATTTATAAAGTATTTTTTATTTTTAATTTTGTTCTTTTTATTTTGTTTTTGTTTTAATTTATTTTATTTATTTACATCATATCATATAGAATATTTACAAGATTTTTGGAAATTAATTTTATTTATTTATAAGGTTAAATAAATAGGGATGATTGGACTATATACAAGGGGATTATGTACATGAGTGATGTTTTTGTTTTCTTTTTAATTTTTTCTATTTTTATCTTGTTTTTATATTTATAAATATATACAAATATTTACAAGCCCTTTTGAGTCTATTTTTGTGAGGAAAATACTTTTATTTTATTTACATATATATTTACACACATGAGCCCCTATCTCCCTCTACTTTGGCTTTTATGCGGTCAGGCCCATGCTGAGCCCTCCCTTGGGTTAGGTTGCTCAATATTTATTCTAAATATTTCCCTCTTTTTCTTTTTGATCTTTATTCTTTTATTTTTGCACAAAAACATGCTAATTATAGGTTTTTACACAATGCATGCTTTTTGTAATTATTTCTATTTACAACTAGATACATGCATTTGCAAAGGTTTTTGTAGCTAAAATATAAGAATAAAGAGTGATGAATGAGTATTCATCACCCCCTATACTTAACTTTGCTAGTCCCTTAGCAAACACTTATTTGAAAAAGAAGTGAAAAAGAAATAAAGGAAAAGAAAAAGAGAATGTACATGGATCAAAGTTGATTATTAAACTTACCTTCATTAAATTAAGGTATGGAGCTCGATCAGATCTTTGGATTATTAATGTGTCGGAACCTTATTTGGACTTAAGCCAAAAACTCAACAGCCTCTAAGTTCCACTAATCTATAACCAAGACTCCTCAATGCTCCAGATCAGAACAAGTCATCAATCACAAACCCTGAAGACCATGAATCTTTTCTTGTCCTGTGAATGTGAGGTCTAAGCTCTCCACCTCAGAAATGGCAACTTGACAATCCTCCCCAACAAGGTAACTCTATGACCTCAATCTGGCCACTCTTTCCTCGAGGAGCGGGGTATTCCCTTCTATGTTCAAGTTCAACCGGCTCAAGAAGATGAGGAAGAAGAGAATGAGTCAAGGCCAGTGTAGCCATGTACCCTTGGGAGCTTGACCAGTGTAGCCAAGTCTCCCTGCTGCAAGCTACATCAGGTGGATCATGAAACTCAAGCTTTGCTTATTGCACTCTATATACATACTCCGGTGGGATTATCATTTTCTATCAAACCCACCACTTTTTTGGAGTTATTTTCTTTTTGCATTTTTTTCAAGTGCATCTATACAACATATACATGTGCAGCATATATACAAGGAGTTTTTCCTCTTGAGCCAGTAGACTATCCCTCTTTTGAAGCTTTATTGCAACCCACAACTCCCGTCGTTAGACCTCATGGCAACCAGACCAAGTTGAGACGCACTTCCTTCACTAAAAGAAGAAGAGAGGTTCCGCCTAGAAGTACTACCCTCATATGCTACCCCAAGTCAAATAAGACTGCCTCCTCACCACCTCATCTGTAGAGAGCTCGGTGCATAGTGCTGGTGTCCAAGTAAAGCCATTGTTTATATGAGTCATGTGTTGTTGTTAAGTGCTCTACTTAGGCTCATTGAGATGACATGTGATCATAGCCTAGTGGACTTAAAGAATTAAGTCACCATGGACCTGAAAAGCCTTAAACCTAAGCACTATAAGGTTCCTCTTAGAAGTTAGGTGGATTAAGATCTTAATCAAGCTCCATTTCTCAATTTGATTCCAGGCTAGTTTAAATGTCAACTATCATCCAGAAAAACTATATACATATGTACAAAAGATGCTATTTACACAAAGTTTACAACCATGCAAAATTTTTGAAAAATGTTTTGAAATCGTGAATGGATGATGCATGAAGTGCAAGTTTTGCAAAAAGTATTTACACACATTTACATGAGATTTTTGCAAACTTCTGATTTTCAAAACATTTTGGAAAAATTTTGTACTATATACATAATTTTGATAAGAAAATATTTACATAAGCTTTTCACAAAAGATTTTTGAAATCATTTTTACAAAAATAATTTGTACACTAGCTATTTATGTGCAAATAAAAGAATGTTTATGTACATGAAAAATTTTTAATTTTTGTGATTTTTTAGGGTTTTTAGCCATTTTATTTATTGACACACTCACACAAAGTACGAGTTACGGCTAAAGTATATATGAAATATATACACCCCCCCATACTTAGCTCGAACGATGTCCTCAGAGTCAAGAGCGATGAAGAAGACATAACTCGTGCTAGGTATAGGGAAGTGAAAAGAGAGGCTATATACAAAGATGAAATAGAAAAGTCAAGAGGGTCTCGGGTCTTCCCCCTATACTTAGGATCAAGTAATCCTAAGTATAGCAGGCTGTACACTAAGGGAAAACCGAGCGGAGAATGTACAGGGTCTACTCCCCCTATACTTAGGGTGAAATATCCCTAAATATAGACAGCAAAAACAGGGGTAGAAAGACACGAAGAAAATGAACGAATATATACAAGAAGGAGAGGACATCACTCCACCTATACTTAAGGTGAAGAACCTTAAGTATAGGCAACAACAGAAGTGATGAAACAGAACGAAGAACAACCCGGTGTTTTCACCCCCCTATACTTAGGATGAGCAATATCCTAAGTATAGCAAAGATAATCCTAAGCGAGACCTGGGGTGAAAACAAGAACGGAAGAAAGAAAGATCAAAATAAGACGAAACACGTATATACAAAAGAGTACAGTGTTGAGGTGCCTCTCAACAAGCGCTAGTTTTTACACCCCTAGCTGGGCGCAAAGGCTAGGACAACGCCGTATCAAGGTTCAGTACGGCATCGGTAAGGCGAATGCCGTTTTGTCATCGCAGTATCGGTATGAGAAAAGCGACGAAGGCAACAGTGTAAACAAAGACACCCAGGTATTCAATCAAGCGGGTGTCTGCTACCGGCCAGTGATATGGAAAGAAGTGATCGGGATCCGGTAGTACAAAAGAAATCATCGGCTCTGGATCAGACTGGAGTGAGAGTATAGAGCCGAAGAAATCAAACGTGGAGAAGGATGGATCAGTAATAGAATCCTCCACGTTAATCAGTGTCTCAAGCAGGTGTGGACAATCAAGATCAGGAGACTCTCTAAGCGGACTGATATCCGATGCATGATATAGAATCAGATCAGGCAAATCATCGAATATCTCCAGAATGGGCTCGTCCTCGCGAGGGTCGTCGAGGTGAGAAGACTCAGAATCAGAATGATCTGAAGACTCGGTTCCGTGTTCCGCCAGATCGGAAACACTCTCAGAAAGTGAAACCGAGTACTCATCGAGTGCGGTATCCTCCTGCAGATAACCCTCGGGGAGAGATGCATGATCAGAAGTGATAAGAAGAGGATCGGGATCTAGATCGGCATCTGCGCTGCTATCAAGTATCCACTCAGTGCACCAGGCTGCATCATCATCACTAGGTCTCGGCAATCTGGAAGCAGGAGAAGGTACTAGTCAATACCGTGGAAGCTGGCAAAGTGTTTGCGGCTGATCCTCGCTCTGCGGCTATGCTGGCTGTCTGCTGGTCCTCAGGAAGTGTATCTGTCTCTACAAAGTGGAGGACAAAAGGCTCGAAGACGGGACTCGTTGTGTCAGTACTCTCAAAGTGGTGTCCCTCCTCGATCGGTGGCTGCTGGGCTGAGTCCTGATAGCTGTCTCCATCTAAGAAGTGTCTCTGCAGAAAGGAAACTGTCTCCTCTAGGACTGGAATCTGAAGTGTCTGAATCAATGGCTGCAAAAGCTGCGGCTCCTCCGGCTCCCGGAGTATCAGAAGATCTGATATCCAAGACTCGTCAACTGGGAACTCTGGGGCTGACTCGAACTCCAACTGGAAGGCCAACGGGAACTCAAGTAGACTCTGGGTCCGAACGTCTGCTATCGCAGTCATCTCCTATGTCAATGGTGCTGCCTCATCCAAATCCTCGGGCTGGTGTGTAGAAGCTGTATCATCATGTAAAGTGACACACCGCACTGGTACCGCATCGTCCGCATGTGTTGTCCCGACTATGGCATCTCGCGGAGAAGATCTTTGTGAAAGTAAGCTCGAGACGGTGTCCAGGAAGTGAATGTCGAAACTGCGGTGTGAACCGCCACATGTAGTAATCACCAGTGCAAGCTGCTCTACGGTCATCCCCCGCGTGGAGATCTCTATCAAGGCTATAAGTGGAAATCCGTGCTCGGGAAATCTCCTCAAGAGGTCAAGAAACTTCGGCCATGCCTCGTGCAATGGCTCCTGGGGGCCTACTGAGAAGTCGGTAATCAATGATCGCATGAAATCTGCTCTACGTGGAGGGAAGTATCTCTATAGAAACTCTCGGCGTAGCTCTCCCCACGCCTCGAATGTCCTCCCCAATCTGCGGTGCCATCCCATGGCTCTATCGTGAAGCGTGAATGGGAAGGTCCTGCTCATCAGCTCCTCTACAGTGATATCTGAATATCTCTGAGCTCTGCAAACTCCTCGAAAGCGAACAGGTGAAGATAAGGCTCCTCGTGCGCCTCTCCTGAAAATGTCGGCAGTCGCTGGATGTAATCCAAATCCAAGACGAATGGATGTAATGTAGAAGCTGGCTCAGCTCCCTGTGCTATATGATCCTCCATCCCTTCGGAATAGGATATGTCTGGTGATCTCCACTGCTCTCTCTGATCACCAACGGAGTGCGCTCTCAACTCAGCATCAGCATCGTCCGGGTCTCGCATCTGCTCTATCTGGTCTCCTCGGACGTCTCGCACAGCATGCCCAAAGTAGTGAGATGAAAGGGAGGGAGGGAGCGGGAGGTTGGTCGGAGATCCGACCTCCCTAGAAGGTGGACTGGACTGATGGTCAGATAGCGAAGAAAAAGCCGCAAGAGTCGGCTCACAGTGAGGGGGATCCATCATCCAGAGGTAAAGGAGAAGAGAATGGAAATGAAGGGAGGTGAGGGTCGGAAAGCAGATGGATAGAGAAGAGGATGGGGAAGGATCGAAGAGATCTGGAAATCACACAAGATAAACAAGCAAACTCCCAATTCACCTACGCACACAGAGCTGAAGACTGAAAGGGATCGGTCAATTATCTTGTCGATTTTTATTTTAGGTGATCATCCAGTCTATCAGAGCGATTACGTAAGGTAAATAGGTATCCAGATCTTTCTCAACCGATTGTCCCGTACTGAAAGCTGGTAATCAGTCAAGAAAGATTGGAGGCTCTATCCTAATGTGCGGGTCACTCTCTCGCTCATCCAAACCAGACAAGGAGGGGGTTACTCTCCCCAAGACAGATTTTCAGTGAAGTGTCTTTTAGGTCAAGTATGATTAGCAGTCCTGATTTTATTGTTTTTGTTTTTAGATATTTTTCAAATAAAAAGAAACGCCTAACGAATTTTTCGGTTCTCCTGATTATTAAGTCAAAAACAGGGGGAGAAGACGAAAAAGCCGATGCGCGATAAATCAATGATGCATGCAGAGATAGAAATGCGTACCTGTCTCCAGCACTCTACATGCAAGTGATCCGCGCAGAAATGTAAAGACAGAAAATAAACTACCCTATATGATGCAGCGGTAAAAAGCCGAGTCCTAAACAAGCAAGTCTACTCGAAGAACCGTCTAACTGGTCACCGATCCTTCAAGCCAAAGGTCCGGTCTCGGTCTACCCCTCCTCCTCCCGACACATCGGGTTCAGGAGCAGCGCTTGGCAGGGCAGGCTACGACACGTAGGCTACGAAGGGGATGAGTCAGTTATTTTTATTAATCAATTATTAGTAGGTCCAATTAATCGCACTATAGGAACAAGAAAGCAATTAGGTGTGGGGATCCTACTAATTACGGCACAATCAAGCAGAAAATTCTAAGTCTAGGGGCTCGATAAAAACCGCTGAAAACCATAAAAGGCAGCGAAGAAAACAAAAGCCGCGAGAAAACCGCGAAAAACCTAAGGGTCCCCCGAGCACACCGGTGCTCGGTGAAACAGACCCGCTAGATAGTTCAAGTCCAAGTCTGAGTGTTTGTCCCTGTATTATTACAATAGTAATCAAATGAAAATAAAACCTAAGCTAAACCTCTCCCACTCAGCCTCTCTCTCACGCTCTCCTGCGGCTCCGTACAGAAGGGAGTCGCCTCCAAGTTCCTCGGTTGCGTCGGCTTCTCGAAATTGGCCGCCTCGGTCCTCGGGCCCTCGCAAGAAAAGAGACAAGTGGTCAGTCCAACAAAATAAGCAAATAATAGCAAGAGAATAAAAGAAAGGGTATATGTGCAAAAATGCAAAATAAAATAAACACTCAAAATCAAACAAAGCAAAAATAAAAGAAAATAAAATAAAACAAAATAAAGCAGAAATAAAATAAAAACAAAAAGCCGCGAGCTCAGAAAGAGCCGCGAAAAGCCGCGAAAATGAAAATGAAAATAAAACGAAAACTACTAAGCCGTGCTCCCCGGCAACGGCGCCATTCTGATGAACGACCTGACCACTAGGGTATAAGGTGCTAAACGGTCGTTGCAACCTAAGCGATCAGGATCGATCAATCAAGAAAAATAGACCACCAAAAGAGATAAAATCAAATCGAAACAAGATAGCGGTCTTGCTATTAGTTTAACCTGGTATAGCGACCAGGGTCGAACACAAGGAGCACGAATTGGCCTCGCGGCCTACGAAGTAGTCAAAAAGAAAAGAAAATGTAATAAAAAGGTATTTTTGGTGGTTTCTAAGTCTTTTTATATTTTTTTGGATTTTTAAAGTATTAAGAAAATAAAGCAAACAAGAAAACAAGGCAATTCAATTATTTATTTAATGCACTAAAAATCAACCAAAAATTCAAATAAAAATATTTTTGTGTGTTTTATAATTTTTACTATTTTTATGAATTTCTGGGATTTTTCTAATGTTAATTTAATTTTCTAAAAATGAAACAAGGTCAGAAATGGTAGGTACTGTCCAGCCGAGCTTAAGGGACTTAGATAAAATATCTGAGAGTCCCCAATAAGCCTGGAGGTATTTTTCCTGTATAGAGAGAAAACAAGGAAATTTTGAGCACCTAAATTATTATTTTTGGGTTTTTATTTATTTATTAGAATTTTTATAAGATTTTAAGTGTTTTTCAATTTTTAAGTGTTTTAAGTAATGAAAAATATCCACAATTGGCTAGAAAATCAAGCACAACAAAACAAACAGTAGATAATTTTTTTGTAATTTTTGGATGAATTTTAATATTTTTTTGTGATTTTTCAAATCAGTCAGTAAAGAAAATACGTGTTTTTGAATTTTTAAAAATATCAAATCAAAATAAAAATGTCTCCAAAAATCCCAGAAAATTTTACACAATGGCAGGAGCCATGTATCCAATTTTCATTGGATTTTGAGTTGGTTTGCTATTTTATTCAAAATAAAAACAAAGCAACAGTGCACAGGGACCTATCTGCAATTATAATAAAGTTTTGGGTCCCTGGAGTAACATCCCAGGAAAGAATAGGGTAAGGAATGCAAATTACCCCCCGGGCCACGCACGATACGCGTGACTCAGGCCTGGGGGGACCTAATTGTCATTCCTATTAACAAAATTTCAAAATGTAACAGGGCAAAAAGGCGGGGCCAATAATGCAAATACACTAAATAATCACGTGTCGATGCACGTGTCCACACCTGGCAGGGGTATAAATACAATTTAAAGAAACATGAAGGTCCACAGTGCAATTTTCACAAAAATAACTACACTATGTATTTACAGGACTAAAAGCTAAATGCGAAAAGTAGAGGGGGCTAAGTGTAAATACCCCTTATTAAATGTCGAAGGCCGGATGTGCGCCACGTAGCAGATCCAACGGGCGAGAGCAGTGGCGCCTTTGACCTTGAAACGCCTGGCCTGATCGAACGGGTGAGGGCCCTCCACGTGGAAATCGGACGGTCCGGGTGCTCTGGAGTCTAAACCCTCGGTGGATCGACGGAGGAGAAGAGGACACGTGGGGATCTGACGGTGGAGATTTGCTGGTGCCCTTTCCTCCGATTGTGTGGTCCCAATCAGTCCTCCTACAGATCTGACGGTGGAGACGCTCCTGGATGGATGGTACAGATGCGAACTGGAGCGGGGGGCTGATCTAACGGTCGACGAGGATCCTGGAAGAACTGTCGGCCGGCAGACTTCGCCGGCCCGATACTCGAGCGTGGGGGCTCCTCGTCGGCTGCAGAAAGGCTGAGAAGAAACGTGGGAGCCTTCCGCGTTTGGTGGCAAGCTCCGATGATGGCGGGAAGCCCTGGAGAGCTCCGACGGCGATGAAGACCTGGAGCTGCTGTGCTCAAGCCTTGGACCTCCAAATGAAGTCCTTACGACGATCTAACCTGCACAAGCAAAACACGGGGTCGAGGGAAAACTGCCTCGACCCGTCAGAGCGAGCGGAAGGTGAAGGATGAGGCGGTATGAGGGCTCTCCGGCGAGCGGCGGAGGGGGAGAACCGGTATCCCTGCTCCGGGACGAGCCAGGGGGAATGGGAGGTCGGAGAAGGTGGAGAGGGGTCTGTGGACGTGGTGGTGGTGTCGGATGGTTGAATGGGTGGCCGGAGACGAAGGGTGGAGGCAGCGGAGCTACACTACCAGCAACTGAAAAATCCTAAACTACGCTAATCTACGGGCTAAGAAGGATACCTGGCGGGTGCTGTCGACTGGGCTGGAGCTCAAGAAGCTCCTGGGACATGGCCTGCAAGGGGGCGTCGTCTCCCCGAGGCTGGGCGCGCTCGCGGCGGCGCACGGCGGAGCTAACCACCGGATCAGTGGTCTCCTGGGACTCGTGCCTCGCTTCCACTCCAGAGAACTCGGCTGTCACTCAGGCACTCCGAAGGAGCTCCTTGGCGGCGAACAGGAGGTCCAAAGATGCGTGAAATGCTAGCCGGAGCTGAGGCTTTATATGCTCAGGGATCCGAGAAGGAAGGGATCGGGCAAGTCGCTCGTGCCTCGGATCCCTAAGATCCACCCCGGGCGAAGGTCATGGATGTTCAACGATCAATCGGAGCCCGGGGTTAAGTGAAATGGATGCCGGATCGAGCGGGTAGAAAATGGAGAAACAGGTCGGTTGCTTTGGATCCGCGGAAAGTGGTCCACAGGGGGTGAGTTGACCGGGCGGTCAACACTCCCCCATGGACCAACCAGAGGAGGCCACCTCAGAAAATATTGAAAAATCATTTTAAAATAGAAGGAGGCCGAAATAGTAAAAACTCAAAAAATGAAAAATGTTTATTTTATTTTTTTCTATTTTTTAGTGATTTTTAATTAGTTTTTCAAAGTAAAAATAAGGTATTTACATTATATAGCTATATATAGGTATATGTACAATATAGGCTTTTTAATTTTGATTTTTAATTTGTTATTTTTATACAATTTTATTCCCATTTTATATTTTATTTATTTATATCATAAAATTAGGAATAAAATGATATTTTTATTTTATTTTTATTATTTATATACATAGGTGAAATAAATAGGTATGTACATATATATACATGGTATATTTACAAAGTTTTTTTGATTTTTAATTTTGTTCTTTTTATTTTGTTTTTGTTTTAATTTATTTTATTTATTTACATCATATCATATAGAATATTTACAAGATTTTTGGAAATTAATTTTATTTATTTATAAGGTTAAATAAATAGGGATGATTGGACTATATACAAGGGGATTATGTACATGAGTGATGTTTTTGTTTTCTTTTTAATTTTTTCTATTTTTATCTTGTTTTTATATTTATAAATATATACAAATATTTACAAGCCCTTTTGAGTCTATTTTTGTGAGGAAAATACTTTTATTTTATTTACATGTATATTTACACACATGAGCCCCTATCTCCCTCTACTTTGGCTTTTATGCGGTCAAGCCCATGCTGAGCCCTCCCTTGGGTTAGGTTGCTCAATATTTATTCTAAATATTTCCCTCTTTTTCTTTTTGATCTTTATTCTTTTATTTTTGCACAAAAACATGCTAATTATAGGTTTTTACACAATGCATGCTTTTGGTAATTATTTCTATTTACAACTATATACATGCATTTGCAAAGGTTTTTGTAGCTAAAATATAAGAATAAAGAGTGATGAATGAGTATTCATCAAGATCCAACGGTGGAGAGCGCTGATGATCTGACGGTTGACGTGCGCCTAGAGCTGCGGCCCGGTCCAACGGTGGAGAAGCGCGGAGGAAGAACGAGGAAGAACGCCAGCAAGGCGAACTTCCCCGAGCCTGATCTCCATGCTCCGGTGATTTGGAGTGCTCGAAATGGGGCTGCAAGCTCCTGGGAGCTTCCTCTAGATGCTGGCTGGCCCAAAAAGCCTCGGCGATGGCCGAGGATCGCTGGAGACGACGACGGAGCTGGAGGTGCTTTGGGGGTCTCCGGCGAAGGTCAAAATGGCCCCCAGGCGTCCGTTAAGGTCCATGTACCTGCAAGAAAGAGTGAGAGAGTCCATGGCAAAATACCTGGACTCCGCGGAGGCTAAATGGCGGCGAGGGGTGGCGCGAAGGTGATCGGCCGGAGGTGCACTCCAGCGAGGTGTACGTAGAGCGTGATTCGACGGATGAAAATGGAAGATTCGTGGGGGGATTTGATCCTAAGACTAAGGGGAAGAAAATGCAAAAGAAATAAAGGGGATATAGGGCTGCCTCGATGGTCGGAGACCAAAGGGTGGTGTACCTCTACAACGAGCTTTACCGGAGATGGTGGATATGCCTCTGACCTCCTTCGCCTTGGCTGACGACACGAGGGTGGAGCTATCACCTCCAGGACCCTGTGGAGCTTGAAAGGGAGGAAGAGAGGTGGACCAAAGGGACTCGAAATTCAAATGGAAGTCGGGTGTGCACTATATGGGGTTTGACTATGTGACTCTGGCGCTCCAAAGACCAAGAGAGATCGATGCAATCGCCGGCTCTCGACCCTAGGAGAACTAAGGGCGTGCATGGTGGATAATCGAGGAACAAAAGTCCTCTAGGGCTTGACACGAATAGATGCGTGTGTTGACCTTGAAAAAATCGAGAAATAGGGGGCACAACGAGGTCTGACAAGGCGCACAGAGGGGAGGACGACCAGTTGACCGAGGTCAACTAGGGTTGGCACCTGGTTGGTCCACGTGGACCAACCAGGAAAAATCCCCTGAAAAAGATTTATTAAATCATTTAAAAATAGAAAATGATTTTATTATTTTTAGGTTATAAAATAAAAAATGCTTGTTATTTTCTAAATTATTTTATGGTGATTTTTAATTATTTTTATGAGGTATAATTTTACAAGTTGTCTTTTTAGAGCTATATAGGTACATATATCTATATATTTTATTAATTTATTTTTATTTTGTGATTTTAATTTATTTTTTTGTTTATTATTTTATAAACTTGTAAAGTATTTTTATACACTTAAAAAAATTTTATTTTATTTTTCTGATGTATTTTATACATTTAATAAAATATAAGTATGTATTATATAGATATATATATATAGGTATCATACCTATGTAAGTTATATACAAGTATTTTTATTTTGTTTCTTCTTTAGGTTTTTATTCTGATTTTAATGTACATATATATTATAAATAATATTTATAAAATTATAAAAATAAAAAATGGTAAAAATAACGAATAAATAATAAAACTAATATTTTAATATGTACAAGTATACAATAGGGGTCCAAAACTCAACTTTCAAATCGTAGCTCCGCCAAATGCGAAACCACGGTCATTAAATAACTTATTTTAAATTATATACAATTAATGGTGAGTTTGATGCATTTGGAGTTTTTATTTGTGAGATACAGGTTTGGGAAGTTGGGATTCTGGGATTTTATTCAGACCATAACTTTTTATCTGTACATTATTTTTATGTGAAATCTATTTTGTATTTTTATTTATTAAATTATCTACAACTTTCATGTACAAAGTTTCTTTATTTGAGGTATAAAAAGTTGAACCAAAAATAGGTCACAAAAATGAATAAAGGATGAATTAAATAAAAGGTATTTTTATTGTATTCTAGCCCTTATATCCCCCTACTTTATTCCTTGTCGACCTAGTCATCGAGATGCCTAGGTCTCGGGGTTTCGGGTCATAAAATATTTACAATATTTTATTCTTTTTCTTTTCTTTTATTTATTCTATAATTTTGGCTTTAATTACAGTATTTTATACACTATTTACATGCACATGCATGAATGCTAAGATACTGGAATTAATGATATTTACACGCATTTACTAGGGTTTTTGAGGCCAAAATGATAGAATAAAGATGATGAAATGTGGATTCATCAGTACTCGAGCTTCAAGCAAGTACCCATAGTCCCTGAAGATCAGAAAAACACCATTTTTACATGTCCATTCAGTAC